>CAWLCK010000001.1:400000-1043000 GCA_963855885.1 Coenonympha glycerion | reverse complement strand
TATAGAAACCGTTAGGGGTGAGTTTACTTACCCCTTCCAAGTTAGTACGATAACATCTTCGGCTGCACCATCACTTACCATCAGGTGAGATCGCAGTCTGTCAGATAACTTGTATAGTGTTAAAGAAAACAACGATCAGGTATTCTTACTAATATTCTTCTAATATATAAAATTTTGACGACCTCCGTGGTTGAGTGGTTAGCGTGCCGGTTTTCAAGGCGCCGCCATCTCTGAGGTCGCGGGTTCGATCCTCGGTCGGGGCAATGTAGAAAAATAAGTTTTCTACATTGTCTCGGGTCTGGGTGTTGTGGTACCTTCGTTGTTTCTGATTTCCTTAACACAAGTGCATAAGCTACTTACTAAGGGATCGGAGCAATGTATGTGATGTTGTCCACTATTTATCTATTTATCTTATAAAAAAAAATCTCTCGCCAATCTTTGTTTATCGAACTCCTCCGAAACGGCTCCACCGATTGTTGTCAGTGTATGTTCACTAGGTCTGAGAGCAGGTTGTTACCTATTTTTCAAACCTCTTAATTGCAAAGCAATCCAAAACAGCTCGACCGATTGTTACGAAATTTTCTGTGTGTGTTCGGTAGGTCATAAGCTTTTTACACCTATGAAATTTCATATGGCAAAACAACGTGTTAAACACGCCAACGTGTTAGTTAATTTATACATTTCCTTGTTGCAGTACAAGAAGTCCAAGTGATGGTGACGGAGGCGATCGTCACCGAGTTCCAAATGAAAAGGCGCGTGTGCACCGGCAGATTCCTGACGATGCACAAGCGCCGCAAGAAGCGCCTGCTCACGCGCTCCCTGTGCCACGAGCCCGCGCTGCTGGACGACCTGCATCTTGGACAAGTGCAGGCAAGTGGCGCATAGACTTGCTCGTATGTTTTTGTTAACGTAAGTCGTTGTTATAACATAATGCTGCGACTGTAAACATGCCTTGCGAACCGCGGAAAGCTTGCTGCGAAAGTTTACGTGTTTTGTGCAGATATTTTCGTAAAGATTCGAGAATTCGTAACTTTAAAGGTGGGTCTACGCTAGGCGAATCAAGCACGAGCCGAACACAATTCGTGTAGTGTGGACCGACTTACAAGCCTCGAACGAGCGCGCTGCGAGCATTTCGTTCGTGCTCGGCTGCGTTCCGCCTGTTGTCGGTTTTTTGACGAAAACAAAGGGATTTTAGGACAGTGATCGTTGTAGGTTCGTTGTACGTTCACACTTGACGCCGCGAACGACGAAGCGAAACGGCTCCGCTCGTGGTCGGTTCGTGCCCGATTCGCCTAGCGTAGACCCACCTTTAAGGAGTCAAGAAGGTGCTCTGGGATCGTGCTTAGCGAATGGACGCTCTCCCGAGATTTCCACCCCATAACCGCGAGATTCTTTAGGTCATGGGTAGGTTCGGTGTTATGCGTAGTGTGTTACGTAAACGTAAAATTACGAGCCGTGTGCGAAGGGGGTTATAGGTTTATCCCTACGTAATTTTTCGTAGAGATATAAAGTTGAGACAATATTTTCTTTGTGCATTATATTTAGTCCTTATACGGACTATTAAATAATTAATTAATTACAAAAAAAACTTATGTAAAATTGTGACAAAACTAAATTTTATAATGAAAATATCATACGTATGGCGCACACTGACTTATCTGTGAACTCAAATATGTCTTGATCATACTGTCATCCATGCTTTTCTGTCTTTACAGAACTTCCGTAGCGGATAGCCATAGATTTATAATAGGTCGTCGCTCGCGCTCCGCGGCTTATTTTGACTGGTTACCCGCGTCTTAACTTAAACTTGCTTAAACTGAGCCTAATATGCGCACTGTTGTCTATAGTTGTTCCTGGACGTCAGTGCGTAAATTACCTTTCTCCAGTTTGTGGATAAGTTAAGGGCACTGTAGCTAAGTAACACATTAGCTATTCACGCGTTTAAACAGTTGCTGATTGAGCTGTAGGGCCTTCATAGTTAGGGCTTAGTAGATACCACCATTTAGGCACCTCTCTAGGAAAGACATTTTATTTACCTAACATCAAAAATTTTAATACCAATAATTCCACTCTTTCTAGATATATAAAAGCAGAACACAAAACAAGACGGCTAATTACTGAAATTAATAACATATCGTACCCACATTTGCCCTATCCCGGATTCCAATTTCTATCTGGTATAGCCCATATTTGTATAGGATGGGTTATTAATTTCGCTCGTATATGTGTGCCGTTTGATCAAAGCTGTCAGTAAGCCTCTAATGAACGCAATACACCTGTTACGTGTTAGAGGTAGTTTGTGTACCCGTTTTTAGATAAATCAAGCTTCGCTTTGTAAAGAACAATGTTACAAAAAAAGGAAAAACATTAGTTTAGGCATATTGTGTCGGCCATGGTCAATACATAGTCCTTCGCGACAAAGTGTCGGTTTGGCAATCACTTCAAATTTAAATGCCATTTGTTTGTATGCACGAAGCATCCGCGCGCCTCTCGGTTTTGTATAGGTGGTACTTACCTACATGTTCATGAGGAGCATGGCCACAAGCATCGTTACATCGTTACAAACAGGTGTAAGTATTGGTATGTACACCTACCAATCGCTAAAACTGTGATCAAAGTATTCGTTTTAGAGTGAACTTTGGCTATATTTATAATCCTAACTTATAGTACCTATTATCGTTAGTAATATTATGCTATTATAGTCTGTTCAATAAGTCAGTTTACTACGATAATTTCGAAAGAAATTAAAAGTCGCAATCAGGCAACACTTTGCTTCCTATTTTTGTAGAACGTCAAACCTGGTTTGATACTTGATTATTGTTTAATTTGTATTGTCAGTACATATTCATAAAATTATGCGTAGTTTATTAAAACTTAATATATTTGAATTGAATTTATATAAGTACACAATAAACAAAAACTATGATTGTGTGGTTTATGAAACACCGAAACAAGTAAAACTTTTTTGAGAAAAATGGGTGCCATAGATCTAATTTGGAGGTTAAAGAATCTCTTCCTAAAATGTTTCCTAAAGAGTTAAAAAAACCTAAAAGAAAAATTTGCAGAAAAACATATAAACAGGGAAAAGAAAGAAATTCTAACATTTGTGTGTATTTTATACGAGTACCACAAATTAACTAATACATTATCATATATTATATTATGTAGAGTATCAAAATTATTCGATCCATCAGAATTTATTTTATTGTTGCTGTATACCGCTTTTCAACTCCCTTTTAGTTTACCCAGGTAACCTGACTTATTGAACAGACTATATATATGTATATTTTGATCATAAAAGTTAATAGCATAAGTGTGTTGCCAGTTTCCGTATGATATTTTCGTTGCCTTCAAACTACGAGTATGTACAGATACTAAACATAATATTTTGATATGGCGGCAGTCGGCACCGAACTATAATAAACTATAACAAATCACAACTATTATTTTGAAATAAGCTTTGCCAACTTCTGACGCGGTACTAGTTATTATAATATAAAAGCATGAGTCACACTTACGGAATCCATAATAACATTCACATAGGATCGTTTTTTCTTTTGCTTAATATATTTTCAACAATTCCTGGGAAATCTATAGAAATCCTGAAATTGTATATTACACATTTCCTCACAATTGTATATAATTCCTGGCTCATTTAGGAAATATGTGAAATGAGAATTTCAACAACAATTAATAAACACAGTATACATTTCCTACGAAAGCTATACAATTCCTAAACGGCGATAGGAAATGTGTAAAAATCACGGAAATGTGTATAATTCTTAGCTGGTTTTCACACATTTCCGGTAACACATACATTACATATTTCACATGAATATGTACATTGTACAGCAACTAAATAATTAATTAGCAGCGCCAAGTATTAAATATGATGTATCGTTAGAAAATATCTTGTAGATTTAAATGGACATTAGGTAAATTCAAAGATATTTAAAAATATAGTCATCTGCACGAATCATGTTCTGAATTAAAGGCATAAAATAATAATAGTGCCACCAGTTTAGACGTGGGTGTAGTCTTGTTCACAAAGAGAAAAATTAAATGTTTTCAAAGTTCATTTTTAATAAAAAATACCAATACTTTATAAAAATAAATAATTAACTAATTATACGAGTACGTTTCTACAAAAAAATTAACAGAATTTTAAAAATTGACCACATGGTGTCTACTTAGATTCTAAACTTCAGAAATGCCACCTTATTTTATTATAAGGTGGCTCAATTTGCTGAGCTCTATGCATAAATCTATATTAACTAGATATTCACGGGTAAATTACAAATCTTAGAAATCTACTTATGATCTTTGAGTAATAAAAATGGCTTATAAATTTGATAAATTTTTATTTTTAGCTTTTAGTGATGCTAAAAAATTACTTTGTTGACTGTCCCATCATTAGTTATTTTCTAGTTTCTTTGCAAATTACTCACCGGCTATGCGAATTCTTTATGTCATTTATATTTGAGTATGTTATTAGGGTTCCATATTAATTTGGTAAAAATGGAACCCTTATGGTGAGACTTTCTTCGTCCGTCCGTCCGTCTGTCACACTCGATTATTTCAGTAACTATTCAAGCTATCGACCTGAAATTTAGAATAGTTATAGATAATAGTGACGCGACGTCATAGCAATCGTAAAAATTTTAAAATTGTTTTTATTTTTATTTAAAAAGGGGGGAAAACCGGGTCGCCAAAATTTCAAAATGAGATAACAATATTGAATGGGGTATCATATGAAAGGGCGTTACTTGTATATTCTAAAACCAATTTTTATTTATTTTTATGCCTGATAGTTTTTGATTTATTGGGCAAACTGTCGAAAAAAAATACCGCCCCCCCCCCTTATCTCCGAAGTTTACCATTCGAAAAATCTGAAATAAATATGATCAATAGAAGTTAACGTATATTTTACAGGAAAAATAAAATCAACCCTCTAACTATTATACTTTTTTTGCTAATAACAATAATCCGCCGAAAACAAAGTTAGGTTTGCGGTTTGCCAACAAAACGCCTTAACTCCAGAACTATAACTCCAGACGCTATAACTCCAGAACGCACGAACCGATTTCCACGGTTTTGCATTCGTTGGAAAGGTCTCGGGCTCCGTGCGGTTTATAGCAAAGAAAATTCAGGAAAAATTAAAAAAAAATAGTTACATAAAACGAAGCCATCTGGTGGCGAAACGGAGTTCGCCGGGTTTGCTCGTTTGATATAACGTTTGAAATAAAAAGTTTTGTTTGTGATACGATATGTGCTTGATGATGCACCGCAGGTCGGATTAGACGAGATTTATTGGCTAGACCTAATTATTAAATCTTGTCGCTACAGTAGTTATATGAAGCCATTAGCGAATAATTTGTTACGTTATCATATAAGAATAGTACATTACAACTAGATCAGACATGTCTGTGGGAGTAGGAATCATTCTCGAAAAGTAGTAAAAAAAAACAAAAAATTAAAATACTAAATATCTAATAGTATTTTAATTTTTAGATTAAGAAATTTTAAATAATGTTAGTTATAAGTTATGCGGCATTATAGAAGATATTTGGTATCATGAAATTTCTATATTTAAATACAGTCTTTAAGTTTTTAGTTATGACGATTACTTTTAAATTTAGAAAAAAATGTGGCGAATTATTTTATATTTTAATTTAATCCACGTTTCTGGCGCCAACATAATGCCATCAAAATGTATTATGAGGGTACGTAATTAATAATAACAATTTTTTTCTTTGCAGTGCATCCTCAAACAGTCTATGATGTGGAAGTTCAATGCCTTTACCTTAGAGAACGTCTCAGGGGGTAATGTTAACTTTTTTCTATTTTAGATCAGAGTTCACTTATCATTTAACGCTCGTTTAGGTAGACAATGTAGTTCTTATTACATAATAATTATGAGATTTTTAAAAACAATAATGGTTCACTAAACCAAGATTAAATGCTGACTGAGTGAACTCGGTCCTTAACCGCTTCGTAATTTTAACTTAACAGCCTTTTTTAACTTTATACCCTGACGGAATTTGATGATTTAGTCTTGGAGGTAGCCTAGAAAATGCTATTCACTCCTGATTTGAAGAAGCCCAAATTGTAGGTGGTGAGAAAAATAGTTCTCGAGACTTTTGCAGTGCGTATTAGGAAAAAGGAATCAAAAAAAGATTTAAATCCCTAGATGGGCCCTAAGCCTACATTTCGCACATCAAAAACGTCCACAAATATGTTGAGTGAGTGCTCTCAACATACTACAATTTCACTAATGTGTCAAAGAGAGTGACAACGTGTCACACAAGATAAAAACGTGGACGATTTTGGAGGTTTAGGGCCCATCTAGCGATTTAAATCTTTGAATCAAACCGTTCGTACGGGTCTTTGTTACGTCAACTATGGGTGTAAGGTTTTTCGATGCCTTGCAGTTCTGCAGTAAAAAGGTGACGGGGGAACCCAATTAAATAGTTCCTGATCACACTTTCGACAGGATAACAGAGTTTGTGAATCTGTAACTGTAACTAACGATGCCAGTTTTGGCCAATTGATGAACTTCCTCGCTTTGCCTTTAGCAATTATATTGTTGTTCTAGTTAATAAGCATGCTCATAATGTTGTTTTATTGTATGTTGTTATGTTGTTTTTATAAACATTTATTTACGGATTGTAGGTTTGTATCTTGATTAAAAGCTTAATTGCATTGCATGCCTACTGAGCACGAGCCAAAGGCGTTCCCATCTTATAGGAATAGGATATAACAGGCTGTTATAGGGGTTGACATTCTGTTATACGACAAACATAATTTATACATATTTATGTGTGTTCGGTAGATTTCCATGTTTTTCGTCTTTCGGTGGTAAAAATTGCCAGTAACAGTAACGTTATGTTATGATTATTTGTGGAAAAAGTAACTTAAGTTTATCAAAATAAACTATATATATGGAATAGTTACATATTATGTACCTACTTCGGGGTCGAGACTCAATCAAAAGTGCCATCATTATTTGAGGACAAAGCTGATCGTTTAGTTCATTAATTTATATTGCGTATGATAAATACAGTATTGAGTATTCTGCCTTGTGCTCCGACATTCGATAAGGGAAATGAAGCCGGCATATGAACCATCATTGTTCTTTGTCCTCATTCAATTTTGTACGCCCTTTTATTTCATAAATATGAATAAGTTCTCGTCATGAGCACTCGCAAATACACAATTGAATTTTCCGACCATGAAGTATTATTCCGGCTTCCCGCACTGGTTGTCGTTTCATATTTTTATTCTCTCAAACTGCAATCGCTTGCGATAGAAAATGAGAATGCATCCAATTATTCGCTCGGTTGAAATGTGGAGTGTAGCCTGACTAACCTTTAACCTCGCTGCCCGTCCAGTTAGCTTTTAATATAAACCCTTGACTTTTTTCTAAATAAAAGATTGACAGTAAATAAAACAGTGATGCTATTACGTTTTTCCACGTGTTTCACCAACCTAAAGGTAAACCGTTTAGATCTGTTTGCAAGCATAAAACGGAAAGAAATGCGAATTTAGGTGTGTAGGTTAGACATGATACGAGTAAGTCGGTTTACTTTTAGGTAGGCTTGTATCGAAATGTGCACTTATTTATTGGACCCCTGGAAAGATAATATTAAATTAGGTTTAATAGATCATATCTAGTCTCCAAGCTGATCAAATTAGCTGGTATAACAATAAATAATAATTGATGATGGCCAATTTATTAACCGCCATCAGAGTTGTTAAGATCTCGCAACGCGGCTGGAGCTCATTCAACAGCAACACGATTCAGAGGTCAACTTATACCTATAATTTTTATTTTGGTTCGCAGAGTAGTGTTAAAATTTCAAGTATTTAAATAATTACAGAACTTACTCCAAAGATTATTTCACGGAACTCTAGTGTTTTTGTTAAATCTGGATCTTATTCATTCTGGATTCTTCATTCTTAACCTGTTTCTGGAAAATTTCCCGAATTTTAATTTGACAAAATATATTATTCGAAGGAAACTTAATTATTATGAATTTTCCAATGTAAATTACTATCGTTCGTGAGTGATTTTAACATTAATATATCACTGTGCAAGCTCATTTTCTCTTAGATAAAAAATAAACTATTAGGATGTTAATAATTCCGATAACTTGGATGATGATAGTCAATTACGTAGGTGACGGTTGTTTATTTTATGTCAGTGATACCCATGGAGATACCATATGGTTAGATGTTAGGTCCATGGTTATACGTAATTGGTGCGTAAATATCACAAAAATAGTCATTTCTCCTGATTATGAAAATCCTAAGCCAGTTAAAAACAGACACCAATAGAATATAACCGACATAAAATTCACTGTTGTTAAAAAGAATTGGGAAAACATTATATCGAGTGTACATTGTGATCCGTGGCGGGGACCGCGGTCTATAGACAATATTGGTGATGACTTACTACTGACGCTGTCGATGCTAAAACAAACATCTTTGGCACCAGTTAACTGGCGACACTTATTCTCACGATCCGCCGCGTCCAGGGTTTAGAACTTTAGGTCTATTGTACGTAACGTAACTTAAAAGTATCGCCAAGCTGTTGTGGCAAGGGGGGCACATAGCTTGTAGAGCCAACGGACGTTGGGGACCCAAATTGCTGGAGTGGCGACCCCGCACCCGAGAGCGCAGTGTTGGCAGAGCTCCAACCAGATAGGCTAGCTAACGACATAAAGCGAGATTCGGGGAATCGCTGGATGCAAGAGGCGCGGGCCCGTGTGGGCTGGAAATCATTGCAGGAGGCCTTTGTCCAGCTGTGGACGTCCGCCCGCTGTAACAACCGAACGAAAGAACTAATAAATGTACTTGTATACGTACAACGGAGTCTATACATGTCTAAATTGGGATCGTGTTTTTTGTCAAGTACAAAGAAGCTTGTTAGACGTATATCATCTTAATTACAATTGTTCACTTATGTTACCTATTCCTAATTAAATTAATTCACGAGTAACCCGAGCAGCTAAGCTCTTCACTTAATATAATGTCAGGACTCAGAATCGATAACAACAAAGCCTGCCGCCTTTGAATCGTTCATTAATGAAACGATTTAACTAGGGTTCTTACTTATTTGCCTCTATAACAACAAATAATCAAATGAATACAATTTTTTTTTTGCTGTTAGTATCTCTTGATCTCTACGACGATGGGACGGAATCCTTCACGTGCGAGTCCAGCAAGCACTTGGCTGGTTGTTGTCCTTAAAAAGAGCTTAGAACTTAGACTCTCCAAGCCTCCACGCTATACTAACAAGATTTAGCGGCCGGCCTATGACTGGAAAAACAATGTGTATCGAAATTATCGTGCCAACAGTATTCGCTACCATAGCTCAGTTGGAAGAGCGTTCACTCGCGACAGGTGGTGGTCACGGGTTCGAATCCCGTTGGCAGCGTTAATTTTGACCTAGTGTGTGAAGCACTAGAACAATAAAGTAAAATGATTTAGCGACTGTATAAATTGGCCTTTTGTATTTTTTTTATATTTAAATTCTTCTTTTTACTTGTATTAGAAACGGAAAAAATATTTCAAAGTACCACAAGGCGTGTAATGGGAATCCTTCATGCAAACGGTTTTCTTGTCTCATATTGCATATTATATAAGAATAGAAATATTTATTTATCTTGAACTCCTTTGTTATTAGACCGGATTCATGTTACAATTATTGAGGTATCTGCATTTAATGTACAGCCTCGAAAATCCATTCCGCGCATTGTGCAACAGGTTATATTAATCTATAGTGATCCGATATTTTATTGAACAATATAGGTATACCTAATACTATATCTGGCATTCCTGGCATAGCCGACAAAGGAATTTAGTGTTGCGCTATCGCGTACAATATTCGAAGCAGAATCTACGATTGGAAACTAAGTTTTCAGATAAGGGATTTTTTAACTTTGAATTAGCCGGTAGAAAGTTTTGGTGTGCGGTGCAGCGGCGGAATAGGTACGTAAAGCTTAACGTATTTCTGTGATATTCTCACGATATGCACCCTGTGCCACCCCACACAACGTATTCGGTTGAGTGGAGGAAAGCTTCTCCTCGGGTTGCTATACACCGTTACGCTGAATTCTTGTGTTATTGATGCGCCTTTTGTTCACTTCTATGCTCATATTTAAAAAAACGTAGAATCTCTTTCATTTGGTACAGAGTCGATTCTCGATTCCATAGAGTTCATAGTTCCGTAATTTAATTTTATCGTTTTAGCCACAGACCAGGGAATTACTTTATTTCTTTTCTCTGTGGTTTTAGCTGTTTCACTTCTTGTGTTTCACATCTTCGCAAAAATGTCACGATGCACGGTAAAAAAAAAAAAAAAATTCTTTCATATCATATCGAGAGATGATACCAATATTATATATTCGTTGATGATACTCAGATACTTATTAATTAACTATAGTGTGACAGCAAACCATTTTATTGTTTCATTATTAGAATGAAGTCTATGCAGCTTCTTGTCATTATTATATTAAGGAGATTTCAACTTAACAAATAAAAGGTGTATAAAAGGTTTGCTAAATGTAATATACTGTCAACCAAATAACTATAATATTGTATAGAAAAAAACGCTTATGTTTGCCAAAAAGGGAGCAGCCGAAAACTCGCATCACTACTCAATACCTACTAATGAATAAATTGACATGATCAAACGTACTACCTATCTTGCTATTCCCAATACTCTGCCGCCGAATATATAATATTCGTTACTGTTATTTCGTGATTCGTTAATTTAAATTACTATTGTGTTCATGATTTTATTTTCACACATGCTAATTGAAAGTAAAAGCTTTGCTCATGCTATGACCGAGAGCTATGCTCTGACTTTTTCTTCTAAATTGTGTTTCTACAAGAAATACTACCTAGACCTATAACTGCATACCTAGACCTACATAGGTAAACTTAAAAATTGGTCAAGTGCGAGTTGGGCACGTGCACTGAGGGTTCCGTTCCATTGAGCCCAGGAAATTCGAAAACGAGCAAAAATCACGTCTGTTGTATGCTCTTGTTGTTGGATGCCCTTGGGTGGGGTTAAATACACTCTCGTGTAAAAGATTGAGTATGTTAATCTTTTGAAAAACTTAATATTTGTCATGTAAATAAGACATTGTATATTGCGACACTCAAATCAGTCATAATTTGCATTACAAAACATTTGTTACGACACGCGTTTTAGAAATTGGGCGTGACAGACAGACGGCGGTAGTCTAGAATATGACGAGGTCAGTAGATTGTAGGAATAGATACAAGATTCAAAATGTTTTAGCAGACTGCCAAAGGAAGGGATATATTTTCGGGCGTATCTTGCATGTTTGAGAATTTCTTTACTACCTCGTATCTTCTGACTGGAGGACTGAAATAAAATTTGTATAGTACTTACCTATATAAAATGTAAAAAATATCATTTGGTTTTTATTCTACATTCTTCCAAATAGGTAAATTGTACAGAAAAGGTACCTCGTAAGGCAAATGGTCATCCCTACATTTTGTATGACTTATAAGTAGTTAAAATTCATAGTTTTCGTTTAAAAGTGTTAGTGTCCTGGAAAAAGTCTTAAGTATATAAATGAAAAAAAAATAGCAATGCACATAAAAGACCTAAAATTATTGAGAAGAGAAAACCAAATTATAATATGCTTTCAACAAATTAGCAAAGTTGCTACTTGAAAAACATGCTAAAAAGCAGTACTTAGTTTTAACATACTATAATATTATGAGCTTAAACCCAAGGATAACAAGTGAAAAATTAAAAAAATTTAAACACCCACGCTATGTTCTGCCTGTGCCGGTGTTGATGGTGCAAGATGTTGCTGTTTACCAGTTGTGTGTGTTTACTTTATTCATTTGGTAACTAATTCAATTTCTCGATACTTCTTATAATAATCTACCGGTAAGGTTACCTATAGGTACTAACTGTATTAATTGATATTGGAAACAGAAATGGCAATGGCAGCTCCGACGGATTTTCTTGGATTTGTAATTATACTGATAGGTTCTTAGTTCTTACTTTCCTTTAGTCGGGGAGTTTTAAAAATATTATTTAATCCTTTTTCAATTTCAAGTCTATAAGAGTCGTGGGTGTTTAAATTTTTTTAATTTTCCTCTTGTTTTTTACTTTTTCAATTATTATACCTATTATATGATTACAAAATAAAAATTAATTTTTAAACTACCTACTATCTCCTCTATGCAGCGTCGGAAGGCATCATTGACCCTCGTCATCAGATCAAATGTGTTATAATGAATAGTTAAACGAAACCAAATGGGTCCAAGCTCGAAGTATTTTAATAGTTACGATTGTTGAGTAACACTCAATCCCAAGTTGCATCATTAGATATAATGTCCTCGTCACAATCTCAAACACTAGGAGTTTACTAGAAACATTATTAGACACATTAGAAAATTTCGCTACCAAAAGATAAAGAAACGTTTATTGTGGCGCCCCCTGGTGAGTGATTTCGTAACAACTATCTATTAATATATCCAAATCGATTCAGTCGTTTTTATTCCAAAAGCTTAAATTGGGAACATTCGTTTGCATTCTTAATGTATTTATGGCGCCCCCTGGTGAGCTATGTTCGTAACTACTATCTACGAACCATCGCCAATAAGTCAATAATATTTTATTAAAACTATATCGAAATCAGTTTAGCCGTTTTTGAAATAAATGGGAACATTCGTTTGCACTATAAATGTTTTTATGGCGCCCCATGGTGATCGATGTTCGTAACAACTATCTACGAACCATCGCCAATGAATACCAAACATTATACAGAAAACTGAATCTAAATCGGTTCAGCCGTTGTGGAAATAAATGGGAACATTGGATGTGCACAAACAAACAAACAAACAAACAAACAAACAAACAAACAAACAAACAAACAAACAAACAAACAAACAAACAAACAAACAAACAAACATTTTTTTTATTGGATATACGTTTTGTGTGAACAATTTAACACACAAACAATCAAAAAATTTCATCAACCAACTAATGTACAAACGGTCTTTCACCCTAAACGCATATACCCGTACTCCGTTCCGTCGTGGGTAAAAATGTGTTCCCCAATTTTATGTTCTGACCGGGGAGAAAAAGAAAGCTATAGGGGGAAATGAGAAATCCCCGTTTGACATTCACGTGGACATTCGCTGGAGACTAATCAAAGTTTAAAAGTGTGACCTTTTTGACATTTGTAGACGGGTTAGATTTATCTGTGGTTTGTCCATAAGTCATATCTCCAAACTCCGCGATTTTTATTTATTTATCTCCATATAACTTCAATGTCACATTTTAACTGTCGTTATAGGAGATTTCCTTCCATGTTCTTAGTTTACTTATTTTATTATTCCTAGCAAGTGTTGTGTTTAAGGTGTCGATACTTTGAATTTAATTTCCTGTAGTATCGGGGTCACTAACAAATTTTCCTTTTTGTCAGCCTCAAAAAGGAGAGGACCTTAACTTATTCGTATTTCCTATGCAAGAACACTGTTTGATGATTAGAATAAGAACAGAAGAAGAACAGTATCGATGATCGATTTAGTTTCAGTATTGATAGACAGAAATTAATTGAACTCGAATGGGTGGAGTTTGCCGATGATCACAGGATTTAACTTACGTACTTTCAACAAAGTACGGTACAAGATGATAACGTAATTAAGTGACGGGATGCGGATGGTAATGTGCTTGTAATGTGTGAGAATGTTTAATCAGCAAAACTTGAGGCTCGAGCAATAAAAATTGAATTCTATTAAATATATACCCGACATAGTAACACCCAGAAGAAAAAAAATCCCTATTCCGAATAGAACTTTCTTCTTTGACAGAGTTCATTGTTCGTCTTAAATTCTATACCTATAGGTACTATATTTTTATAGAAATCTTGATTGAATAGATCGAGTCAAATACGCATTAGATATAAATAAATTCTGTCATCTTCCTTACTTATAAGAGTTATAAGTAGAAGATTTTTTCACTAGAATTATTATTATTGGGATATTAAAGCTCACGTTGATATGTATTATTGCAATAATGATAATTTATCTTCCTTTGATTCACAAATAGAAGAAATAATATGATTCAAAGGAAAATAAATTGCCCTATGAGACTTGTGATCGACCGAGATTTGTATCGTTACCAAGAATGATGAATGTCCTTTTATGAAAGGACCAATAGCGGTACAGTCCTTTGATGGTAGTATTTATGTCGATGTTTCTTTGATTTTTTTTTCGATTTAGAGATAGTTTTACTTGGGGTTTTTTTGATAGCTTTTCGTGAACTTGAGTGGGATCGTTTTCAAGAACTAAACATAGGTGTTTATTTAAACTTACGTACTCGTACCTAAAAAGAGAAAACAGAACCCTTATGTATAAGAGTTAAAAGAAGAATGATCAAAGGTGGTATCAAATTTTCTCAAGAATCTAAACCAAAATATTCTAGAAAAATAAAATAGTGTTATTTCAAGAACTATTGGCTGGGATTATCCGGAATTTAATTTTGCATACAATATGCCACCAAATACCAACAATCTAGGTTTGAAAAAGTGTCCTCCAACGCTGGTTGGATAGTAGTTTTCGTTTCATAGTACGCCAATAGATTCATATTGTAAACAAAAACAGCGCCGATTGGTGAAAAAATAAAAGTGCACGTGGTGTTTGTAAAAGTTTTGATATTCCTATTTGTGTTTTAAAAATAAATTTTTCGCATTGTGCGAGTTTTCAAACAATATTGAACTATATACGAGTATATTTATTTATACTTGCGAAGATAGCGTTACATCGGCATATGGAGATATTTTAAGTTGCTAAAAAGCACTATACGATTTTTAGTGACATGAACATTCAAAACTTTATAAATTAAGGTCCTCAATCTGAATTATCATAATATAGAATGAAACACGATTGGGAATTCTCTGTAGAAAGTTTTCCCAAACACTGTTTATTTTTTTTATCTATACACTCTCTTTTTATTTGTATCGGTACTGTTAATTTACAAATACACTCTGAACATTTTTTTAATTAGCTTAGTATTCTGGTGGGAGGCTTCGGCGGTGGCTAGTTACCACCCTACCGGAAAGACCCACTGCCATGATTTAGCGTTCCGGCGCGATGCTGTTTAGAAAGAGTTAGGGTTTACTTACTCCTTCTAATCTAAGTTCATCTTTGGCTGCATCGTCACTTACCATCAGGTGACATCGCACATAAATAGTAAATATCTGGTTGACCGAGCTTCGCTCGGTAGTTTAACTACTGGATAATAGATGGCAGCAGTCGCGTGGTCTGTTTCGCTCGGTAGTTAACTACTGGCTAATAGATGGCAGCAGAAGTCATATTTTTATTATTTTTTTATTGGTAAATTCGACATTTTATAAAAATGAAACCTAGCTAGATCGATTTATCGCCCCCAAAACCCTCTGTATACTAAATTTCATGAAAATCGTTGGAGCCGTTGCCGAGATCCAGATTATATAGAAATATATATAGGTACAAGAATTGCTCGTTTAAAGGTATAGGATTTATACCGAGTGTTTAACAAAATTGGTAATGTACGAGTCGGGCTCGTGCACTAAGGGTTTCGTACCATCAAGACCAATTCCAACCAAAACACCTCTGAGTCTGCCCAAAAAATTAAAAAACGAGCAAAAAATCACGTTTTTGGTATGGATCCCCCTTGAATATATTTCATTTTTAAATGTAATATATCATAATTAAATATTTTATGAATATTTTAATCTTCTACCTGTTTCTGTTATTAATATCCAGCTAATTATTACGGTTCAAGTGATACATGCTGGTGACAGACGAACAGACGGACGGACGGATGACGAAATCTTAGTCATAGGGTCCCGTTTTTACCTTTTAGGTACGGAACCCTAATAAACTATGACAAACATCGTTTTTTGCGATATTTGCGTACAATGCACCGTGTCGCACCCACAAAACGCTATCGACGGGACGTCACTGCGTCACATACCTGCTTTGGTAAGAACGTGATATGCCTTTGACCACATACCAGGGAATTACTTTATATGCCTTTGACTGCCGTTTGTGGCTGTGTAGGATACTGTTCAACGGGTAACCTATTCGACATGTAGTCACACTTTACACGATTACCACCATTTAGTCCATTGAAATGTTACAATTTAAGGACCGAATATTGCAATTTTTAGAGGACGCAATTTTATTTTTGGTACATTTTTGTGGGGTCGCCTCCTTTTTCCCCCGCCGCCATCTTGGAAAAAGGGGTGAAAACGCTTTTTTCACGATATCTCGGAAACTATGCATCTTACAAAAAATTGTAAAGATATATTTGTAGCAAATTGTTTTGCCTTCAAAATTCAAATATGTTTATATAACTTTTTAACCCATGTTCCAAAAATAAAATTGCGTCCTCTAAAAAAATGCCAAGCTCATGTAACATTTCAATGGAAGCCAGTTGCAGAAAGTACAAAGTAAGTTCATACGCAAGTAAGGGACTCTGGCGACCAGTGGTTCATGCGCAACTCAGACGTCCACAAGGAGCTAGATCTCTTTGCGATAACCAAAGCAGTAACTCAAAGCATTTTTCGCAGAACTGGGGGGTTATTCACGTAACGTGTCGGCTACATTTTGAAGTGAAATGTTCAAAAAGTCAATATGTAAATGTCATACCTACATATAATAAGCTGACGATATTAAAATAAAAACGTTTTGCGGTTGCCACACACTGAGTGATGTGAATCAAGAAAAAAAACAACACTAAAAAATTAAATTTACGACTATTGACATAAAGCGTAAACTTGACTGTCGACAATTGTGAGATGAAATTTGCTAAAGCACGTTAAAGTCGAGCTTTGTATTCTTTATGATGAAATACATTCAATATTACACTCTAAAGTCTAAACCAATAGACGTAATCTTTTCTTTCTTGATTCACATCACTTAAGTTACGTGCATAGCCCCCTGATTTCATAAAACCGCCAAAAACTTGTAGTTCAGAAGTTATCATTCATTCTCATGGCCCTAGCGCTCTTACGTAAATGCTGCGTGCTGAAGAACGAAATGCTTCAACGCCCATTCAGCGATACTTGCCTCATTACGAAGCTTATCCTCTTACGGCCGAAACCAATAACCTATCTATCTTCTATTTGCCCTACTAGAGATATCAATTTGACATAAGCTCCATACAAGTTATGTCAAAATTCTATCCCTAGTAAGGGAAACCATGGATAGATAGGATATTGGGAACGGCCGTTAGTCGCCGTTCGCAGTTATTTTTTGCTTAATACTTAGTCGCTTGGGGCTCAACAAGCGGTGTCTTGGTTTTTCTGTGTTTTCCCCCTCTCACATATCTCGGGAGATTATAACAATTTTTGCACTTACAGTTTAGACTTACTACTTTATGTTTTAAGAGATGTGGTAAGAAATCCAAAGGCTTTTCAAAAGTCGATAACTAGACTTCAGCGGCATAGCATCATGATTAAATGTGGAATATGGCAGGGAGTAGTAATTTGCAACATGGAGCCAGTGGGCGCGCCACTAGATTAAATAAATTACCGTTCTTCTGACGTGGTATTTTAACTAAGCGGTCGGTAAATGTTAGTTTTGAAACTTTAGCCAGTGTGTATATTTTATACTAGCAGATACCCGCGGCTTCGCACGCGTAAATTTTAGTTTTAACTATTCTACGGGAACCATCCATTTTCCGGAATAAAAAGTACCCTTTGTGTTAATTTACATGAAATCTATCTTCATTTCAACTTAAAACCAAAAATTTTCCGTAGTTGTGCGTGACAGAATAAATTTCCTCCCGGATGAATATCTGTTTTTCCCTATTATCACGAAAACAATGGATTTTCCCGAGAAAAAAATAGTTGATTCTAGGATATCTCCATTCTAAATTTCAGCTCAATCGGTTCAGAAGTGACCGATAACGATGGAGTATTTCTCCCGCATAAATGTCTGCTATTTAACTATTTTCTTAGAAACCATGGATTTTCCCGGGATAAAAATTTGCCTATGTATTAATCCAGGATAAAACCTATCCCCTTTTTAAATTTCAGTCATATCCGTTCAGTAATTACAGCGTGAAGTAGTATTTTTCCCGCGTGCATATCTGTTTTTAAGTTTTCCCGCGGAAATCATGGATTTTTTTGGGATGAAAAGTAGCTTATTTATTAACCCAGGATATAATCTATCTCCATTCCAAATTCCACCCAAATCGGTTCTGCACTTGCGGCATGATAATTTTTTTTCTGCGTGAATTTCGGTGTTTTACTAATCCCCCGGGAACCATGAATTTCTTCGGGATGAAAAGTAGCCTTCGTATTAATCCAAGATATAATCTATCTGAATTCATAATTTCAGCCATATCAGTTCAGTAATTACGGCGTGAAGTAGTATTTTTCCCGCGTGAATATCTGTTTTTCCCTTTCCTGCAAAACTCATAGATTTTTCCGGGATAAAAAGTACCCTATTTATTAATCCAGGATATAATCTATCTCCATTCCAAATTTCAGCCAAATCGGTTGTGTACTTGCGGCATGAAGATTTTTTTCCGCGTGAATTTCGGTTTTTAACTAATCCCACGGGAAACATGAATTTTTGCGGGATGAAAAGTAGCCCATGTGTTAATCCAAGATACTATCTACCTCCATTTCAAATTTTAGCCAAATCGGTTCAGCAGTTGCGGCGTGAAGACGTATTTTAACTTGATAAAATCCAAACTTCAGACCCCCGTTTCACCCCCTTAGAGGGTGAATTTTTAAAAATCCTTTCTTAGTGCACCCCTAGACCTCACAAGGAACATGTGTGCCAAATTTGGAGTCTCTAGACCCAGCGGTTTGGGCTGTGCGTTGATATGTCAGTCAGTCAGTCAGTTTCTTCTTTTATATATTTAGATAGATTAAATTAGTGTTCGGTGCTTGTAGCGATCAATCTTCGTATTGCGACCGACATGACATTGCCGAAGCCAGTAATTGTGCCCAGTTGCCACTCCCCAGAAACTAATTGATAGGGGTTTAGGGAGTAGATATCATACTAGCAGTACCTATTACTAAGACTGTGGGAACTGCTTATGTAAGTAGGTACTAGGTACGCACATAATGAAGAGTTTGTTTGTTGGTTCGAATTTCGAATGCGCTAATCAAAGGAATCAAAGGAATTGGTCCGAATTGAAAATTTCTATTTGTGTTAGATAGACCACTTCTTGAGAAAAGCGGCTATATCGCCATCGGCCATCACGCTTTGAGTAATAAGAACGGTGTCTCATTGAAGAATATTCCAAAAATGGGAAAAATAGTCCCTTTCCGAGTAAACGGTTAAAGTTACGCAAAATTCATGTATGACGGAATTGTTTAACTTTTAAAGTTCTGGAAAAAAGTCCACGACACCACATGTCTATCTTTTAAGGTTACAACGGTAAACCAAAAACTATAATTTCCGCGGGCGGAGTCGAATGGTAATACAAAAGACAAATTCGGGCGGAAAGACGGGCACATTCCGTGGTCCCTCACCCTTAAAGTCTGATGGTGCAACAATCCGGAACGGCTCTCAAGAGGACGAAAGATCCAAGGATAATGCCTTAACCTTACATAAGGGTAAGGGTTAAAAGGGACACACAATTTCATTTCGAATCGAAATCGCGCTTCGATGTCACCAAAAACTGCCATCGGTAAGAGGACACATATTGGAAACCATTCTATTAATTCTAAAGAAAACGTTACCAGCCAGCAAAACATTTAAAAAATTAAAATAATGGTATTTATTTAAGCATAAAATTTCAACAAAAGCATAATTACTTTTCTAACATTAGTAGGTACCCATAGAATATTTAACGCACTACCGAGAAACATCACAGACATCAAACAAATAAATAAATTTAAGCAGGAGCTAAAGAGTTGGCTGCTACAAAAAACATTTTATTGTAATAATGAATTATTTGACGGGATTTATTAATTATTCAAAGGGTAAAAATTTAATATATGTAATGAAATGAGTGACATTTCATTCATTTGAATTTGCCGCGCTTCGCGTATCAGCTGTCTGTCGCGTGCCTGTGATGTAGTGATTGTATCTGTGTCTATGATTTAAAATGGCGAATGACGCTGGGATTGTTTTGTGCATTTTTGTCGTAATAAAAACTCATAGAAAGAATGTGATTGAGGACTCGATAAATAGTGAACTTTAAATGTCGTTTCTTTGTATTTTCAGGTGAGATAGAAGTGTAATTGTCGTAACTTGATAATAACTTGATAATTGTAAAAACTTGTTAAATAAAACAAACCTTTGTATTTTCAGAGAAACAATTTGTGGTTTATTTTGGAGATCCTCAATGTCTTATAAAACGACATTTTTGTGAACTAAAAGAAGATGGACCGGCTTCAATTTGAGTTTACAATAATAGCCTCAAATGATGGCAAATCAAATGTATTAGCTATAACCTCAATATCTACTGAAGAAGGAAAATGTTATGTTTTACCCGAGGAACTGAAGCCGGTGAGTCATCATACATATATTGTTAAAACGAACACTTTCACAAAAGTAAAAAATAGCATTAAAAAAAGACACCAGAGTAGAAAAGTATGGATAAAGTTGGATGAAAATCTAAAGAAGACATATGTAGATGAGGAAGGTAATATGCAATTTTTAGATCAATATTTAGATGAAGTGAGCACAACACAAGCAAAGGACAAAAATGACACTTTGCAACAAATCTTGGAACAATTAATAGAAACTACAACTAAGAAAGAAAGTCAACATAACTTAAAACATATCTCAGAAAAATTTATTATTGAAAAATTCACAAGCAAAAATCCTAATGCGATGCAATGGATAGAAATTTTTGAAAAAGAGTGTGCGCGCTTTAATATAACAAAAGATGAGACAAAAATAGATATTTTGAGGTTATTTTTAGATAAACCTTGTTTGGATTGGTATAGCTCGATGATCATAAAACTAACAATAAATTCTGAATGGAGTGAATGGAAAGACAAGTTTTTAGAAACTTTTAAAAACCAAGGATGGGACATAGTCACATATGCTCTCGCATTTAGGTATAAAGAAGGACAGTTAATTGATTATGCCATAAAAAAAGAACGGCTTTTATTAGATATAAACAAATCTATAGATTCCAAAACAATGATAGATCTTATTGCAACTGGTTTACCTGGATTTATCTTAAATAAGTTAAACAGGGATGAACTCAACAACACTACTGACTTGTTCAACGAGATAAGAAAATATGAAGGCACGATGTATAAGAAAAACTCAACTAACATAAAGAGCAGTACATTTTATAATAAAAATAAAACTTATGAGAAGAAGCCATGTAAGACTTGTGAGTCTTTGGACAAAGGAATTAGGATCATCCGGAGGAGTCATGTTGGTTCAAGAAAAATAAAAATGAACCTGAAAAAGTTCTTAAAACTAAAAATGTAAACAATAACTCCATAATTGAAGTAGACATAAATACTGAGAAAAAAAACTAGTAAGCACACCATTAATCAAAATCAAGCTTTTATTAGAAAATAAACTAGAAGTGAGTGGTATTTATGATTCAGGCTCACAGATTTCTATAATAAATTCAAGATTAATAAAAGTAAAAGAAAAAAAAGATGATGTGAACATAGCATACATGAAAACGGTTAATGGTGTGAAGAAGATGGATGGCTTGATAACAATAAAAATTAAAATATTTGATTTAGAAGAAGAGGTGGATGTATACATAGTAGAAAATGAAGATTTTGATGATTTCATAATCGGATTAGATATGATAAAGAAATTCAGATTAACCCAAAATGAGAACTTGCAGATAGAACAAAAGAAAGTAACAAATAAAATAGACAGGATGTCTAAAGATAACAGAAATGAAGATAATAATATAAAAAAATATACAGTAAATTTCAATGAACACATAGAAACAGAGGAATTTATAAGTATGACAGACCATTTAGATAATCAAAAGAAAATTGAGATAGAGAAAATTATAAAGGAATATAAAACAATATTTGCTAAGGACAAGTATGATATAGGTTCAGTTAAAGATTATGAAGCTCGCATAGATTTACAAGTAAATAAATATTGTAGTAAAAGACCATACAGATGTACAATACAAGATAGATTAGAAATTGAAGAGCAAATATCGATGCTACTAAAGAACAATTTAATAGAAGAATCATACAGTCCTTTCGCTGCTCCAGTGACATTGGCGTTTAAAAAAGGTGAAAATAGAAAATCCCGTTTATGTGTAGATTTCAGAGAGTTAAACAAAATAGTTATACCACAAGCTCAACCATTTCCTTTGATAGATGATCTAATTATTAAAACTAGAAATTGCAAGTATTTTACTACACTAGATATAAACTCAGCATTTTGGGCAATACCATTACGGGTGGAAGACAGAAGTAAAACAGGATTTGTCACACAAGATGGCCACTTCCAGTGGACCTGCCTCCCTTTTGGCTTGAAAACATCACCAGCAATTTTCCAGAGAATCTTAAGCAATATTCTAAGAAAACACAATCTCACAGGATACTCTGTTAACTATATCGATGATATTTTGATATACTCGTCTACCTTTGAAGAACATATAAGGCACATTAGAAATGTATTAGAGGCAATAATTAAAGAAGGCTTTAGACTGAAGTTTAAGAAATGTACCTTTGCTTCAGACTCGGTAAAATACCTCGGCCATATAATTCAGAACAATTCAGTAAGACCACTAAAAGACAATTTGATTTCAATAAGGAACTTTCCAACTCCTAAGACGCAAAAGAACATCAGACAATTTTTGGGAAAAATAAACTTCTACCATGACTATATACCAAGAAGTGCAATTATCTTAGATCCATTACACAATTTATTACGAAAAAACGAGAAATTTGTATGGTCAGAGAAATGTGAAGAAGCATTCAATCTGATAAAAAGATATTTATGTTCGCAACCGGTCTTGGAAATATTCGACAAAGACTTACCAATCAAAATCTTTACCGATGCATCTTTGGAGGGCATTGGAGCAATATTAAAACAGACACAACTAGATGGTAAAGACAAACCGGTGGCATATTTCTCAAAAAAATTGAATGAACATCAAAAATGGAAAAAGGCTATATATTTAGAATGTCTTGCTATGAAAGAAGCTGTTAAATATTGGCAGCACTGGCTCATCGGAAAACAATTCACCATTTACTCAGATCACAAACCTCTAGAGAACATGAACATTAAATGCAGGACAGATGAAGAATTGGGTGATCTCACATGCTACCTATCTCAGTATGACTTTACCGTAAAATATATACCTGGTAAAGAAAATGTAGAAGCAGACTGTTTGAGCCGAAACCCTGTATTAGAACCAGAAGATAACAGAGAGGAAACATTGAGAATAGTTAATTTAATACAAATAAAAGATATAGTTGGAGACCAAGAGAAAAATGAAACAATAAGAGAAAAGAAACAAAATTTAATACTAAAAAATAATATCTATTATAAAAAAATAAAGAAACAGGAAAAGATTATCCTCTCAGAAGAATTTAGTAAAAAACTTATAAAAAAGGTGCATGAAGATTTATGCCATATTGGGATCAGACAACTGCAGAAAAAAATAAGTTCAATATATACGGCTATAAACCTAACAAAAAATATCATAAATATTTGTAAAACATGTGAAATATGCATAAAAAATAAATCAAGATGTCAAAAAAAAATTGGATTAATGTCACAACTGGGACCAGCTACCAAACCATTTGAAATAATGTCAATGGATACTATTGGTGGATTTGGAGGATCTAGGTCTACAAAGAAATATCTACACCTTTTAGTAGATCACTACACAAGATATGCATTTATTTCGACTTCGAAAACCCAGAATGCATGTGACTTTATAAATTTAACAAAGAAAGTACTAGAGACAGATGAGATTGGAATTATCCTGACAGATCAATATCCGGGCATAAATTCAAGAGAATTTAAACAATTTTTGCAGGAGAATAATATTAAACTAATTTTTACAGCGGTGAATACACCATTCTCGAACGGCTTGAATGAAAGATTAAACCAAACAATAGTAAATAAAATAAGGTGTAAAATGAATGAGAAAAATAATAAGAGAACATGGACAACACTGGCAAGAGAATGTATACAAAAATATAATGAAACAGAACACTCCGTTACAGGTTTTGCACCAAAATATTTACTGGATGGTACAAATGTCAGTATTCTACCAAATGAATTCAAAACGATGGAAAAGGAAGACAAGTGGATTGCTGATAGAAGATTGGCATTAGAGAATACAATAAAATCTCATGAGTATAACAAGAAAATATTTGATAGAAATAGAAAAATGCAAGAATTTAATGTAGGAGACAGTGTATATGTAGAAAATGGAAATAGACTGAATAGAAAGAAATTAGACGAATTAAAAATAGGCCCTTTCAAGATAATAGAGAAAATATCGAATTCCATTTATAGGATTGATACAGGCAACAGAAAAACAGAATCAACATTATTTCATAATTAACAAAATTGCAACCTGTCATAACAGAGGCTGAAGAAGATGAAGGAGATGATAATGAATATGAAGATGACTTATAAGTACATTTTACAGATATATTGCTTAGAATTTTCGCTCTTAGGGGGGGAGATGTAATGAAATGAGTGACATTTCATTCATTTGAATTTGCCGCGCTTCGCGTATCAGCTGTCTGTCGCGTGCCTGTGATGTAGTGATTGTATCTGTGTCTATGATTTAAAATGGCGAATGACGCTGGGATTGTTTTGTGCATTTTTGTCGTAATAAAAACTCATAGAAAGAATGTGATTGAGGACTCGATAAATAGTGAACTTTAAATGTCGTTTCTTTGTATTTTCAGGTGAGATAGAAGTGTAATTGTCGTAACTTGATAATAACTTGATAATTGTAAAAACTTGTTAAATAAAACAAACCTTTGTATTTTCAGAGAAACAATTTGTGGTTTATTTTGGAGATCCTCAATGTCTTATATATATAGCAATATAATTTTACTAATTCATTTATTGTATAAAATTCAATTTATTTTTTATTGTTATTATTGGTTAATTAAGTAACTTTTAAAATTGATATAGATTACCTGATAAGGATCTCTTATATATTGATGCTTTTGCATGCCTTAAAAAGGTCAAAAAATTGACACGTGTAATGACATCTACTTGATTGATTGATTGAAAATTGAACCATAAACAGTTAGAGATCAAATAATGACCAATTTTGTTTTAGTTAGGCAGACTATTAAAATATATTGGTTATTAAACTTAGTCTTAATTTGTCCAAGTAGTTACTTTAAACGGCCAAATCCTTTTTCGGCCGAAATAAAGCCGGAAATTCCTTGCTTGAGAGCTCATTATAATTATAAACGAATTAGTGTAATATTTTTAATACTAGTATTTCATAAATACTAGTATTAATAATAGCAAAGCAAAACCAAGCTCATGATAGTCGACCGCGCTGAGAAACTAACAAGATCTTGCACTATTCCATCTGTAGAAATTGTGAAGGAGTATATCTATCTAGGCTCACAAATATCCAGTGACGGGAGCTGTGTCCCAGAAATAGAGAGACGCATTGCTATGGCGAAATCTGCCATGACACGTTTAATTGGAATATGGAGGAATCGTGGTATAAGCAACACCACTAAGAGTCGTCTGGTCCGTGCTTTGATATTCCCAATATTCATGTACGGAGTGGAGACATGGACTATAAAGGCGAGAGAAAGGCAAAGAATAGATGCGTTCGAAATGTGGTGCTGGAGACGCATGTTAAGGATTCCTTGGACGGCCAAGCGCACAAACGCGTCTATTCTGTCGCAGCTAGGGATCAAAACGCGACTTTCCTCCATATGTTACCAACGCCTGCTCTCCTACTTCGGACACATCATGCGACGTGGAAACGATAGTTTGGAAAAGCTCATTGTAACTGGCAACACCGAAGGAAAAAGAGTGAGAGGCCGCTCACCAACCAGATGGTCAGACCAACTAAAAGATTCCACATGCAAGTTTTACACTATTGCACGGCTGGCCTCCGACAGAACCCATTGGAAAACTTTAATCCGCGCGAGGTTGCAACCCCAGGACCACGATCTTCAGGAATGAAGAAGCGACTGGAGAGAGAGAGATTTCATAAATTGAGAATTGATAGAGAAACGTTGTGTGCATCCTATACCAATACTTACATAAAATTGCATAAATTGCAATTAATTTTACGAATATTAGCGCAGCACTCTTACAGTCTACTCATTTTTTAAAAGATTTGCAACTATTCACTCTAGTCATCTTTTTGTTTTATATGTATTAGTTATGGCTTATTACTTCTACAATGTAGATTTGACCTTTATGGCGTCTTTAAAGAAATCCGCGATGTAACACGGCCGTTAACGTTCCGCTTTGAAAACAGTGTATAAAATGTGTAGGCTTTGTGTGGAAACAAACTTGCTGAGACTAAGTACATCATAATAGACATAATTGAACGAGCTAAGCGTTCGAGTTTAGTTGAGTAAATTTACGTCCGTTGGTTCGTCTGTTTGTAGCCTTCTGAATGAAACGCTAAGTTCCAATTTCGCGAATCAATTTACTATTATAGTTATTTAATACAGTCGCAATCAACCATGTTTAAATTATACATTCTTTGTAACAATCTTTTTTGAAAATTACTTATGGGAATCGCAAAAAGAGACAAGATTACCTATACGATACGATATTCTGCAGGACAGATTAATTTGTTTTGCTATAATCCGCTACTTGAAAAGAATATGTTTGGTTCGACATGCATGGGAAAACCGCCCACATACGAGTAAAAGACTACGCACAATTCTGCCAACGATTTCTTCGACGCACATTTCGTCCCGACACCGGGACGTGCTTATTAGATGTTGACTTCAAAATGCGAAATCGTAGAGCCTCTGCTTCCATTCAATAAAAATTATACCATATTTAACAAAAGAGGAGTCAAATGGTTACTTTGATCAGAATGGTTATCTAAATTGAGGCTTATGTTTATTTGATTGTAGGTACGTCGTTGCTTATGGGGTGGTAACCCGTCTTGGTCAAACTTACAAAACATTATACGAGTAGAATTCTATGTTAGCACGTGCTGGAAATCGAACCTGGGACTTGCCAATTTAATCCGACAGTGAGATACCTGAGCCCTCAGTCGGCAAGATATACGAGACTACATCTAACAGCCGATAATAAACATTCTTCTATTATGACGACGACGATTGAAAAATGTGCTGCATCCGGCATTCGGTTATACGAGATGTGCAAATAGCTTTAAAACTACGTCTTTTATTATTCGACCCGACGGTGAAAGAATGAAGGTTATGTTTTTCGAGGGTACCTATTGTGCCTGAAGTTTTGTGAAAAGCATTTTTGAAACGTCTAAAGAATATTCGATGCAATATTCATCGTAAATGAAAAAAAAGAAATATTTAAGCTTTTTAATTGCTGTTAATTTCGGAGATTTTAGGTACACTTAAGAATAAAACAAAACACCCATTTTAAAGGCAAAAGTTTGTATACTCCTTCACGACAAAACTACTGAATCGATTTGGTTGATATTTAAAAAATGGAAATGCTTTCCAAAAACCAACTTCAAATGCCACTACAAAGAGTGAAATGATTTTTATTTAAATTTTAGGTACCTACACCAATTCGAAGTCGGGCAATGTTTCATACAATCCCTACTAGTTCAATTCTTACTTACTTATTGATGTGCGAAGAAATGACGAAGTCATAGACAACCGCCCGACTTCGAATTGGTGTAGGTACCTAAAATTTAAATAAAAATTATTTCACTCTTTGTAGTGGCATTTGAAGTTGGTTTTTTGGAAAGCATTTCCATTTTTATTTTATACTTTTTAGTGGAAAACAATAAAATGCACAAGGCGTTGTAAAAATACCCAAATCGCTTGAGGTGTGTTCATAAAATCTGAAGAGATACCTCAAATTCACCAAGATCCCATCATCAGACCCTGACTTGATGACTTTAGTCATCAAATCAATATCTGCTAGCAAATGCACCAGTAATTATAAAAAATACCCAACTCGCTTCAAGTATACTAGCAAAATTTGAAGAGTTCCCTCGATTTCACCAAGATCCCATCATCAGACCCTGACTTGATGACTTTAGTCATCAAATCAGTATCTGCTAGCATATGCACCAGTAACTATAAAAAATACCCAACTCGCTTTAAGTATACTAGCAAAATTTGAAGAGTTCCCTCGATTTCACCAAGATCCCATGATCAGCTCCTGACCTGATGACCATAGGAAAACTTGGAAAATATACTCTTTCTAATAATACTCAAATAGTTTCATGTGTCCATATAAAATTTGAAGAGTTCCCTCGATTTCTCCAGGATCCCATCATCAGATCCTGACCTGATTAAAATGGGACCATCTGTAAACAAAACCCTCTTAAACAAAAAAGAATTTTTCAAATCGGTCCACGCGTCTTTGAGTAATCGGTGAACATACATAGATAAAAAAAAAAAGATTCTGACGAATTGAGAACCTCCTCCTTTTTTTGAAGTCGGTTAAAAATAAACATGTAGGCTCTCTCATTTTAGCAAACTCTGATGATAGTTTTATTAAATGTTATGGCACATTTAATTACTACATTTACTAGGTATAGTACAAAATTATCTTAAAAACCAGGTAACTACATGCTATATAAAATAATTAGTACTATTTACTAGTGTTATTTTTCTGTGAGCATGAACTGCAATAGTTTCCACATAAGATATCTCATCAACGGTTAATTAGTTATGAATATTGGTAGTTAGTAGTAAATATTTGCAGACGCGCTACAGACGTGCTTCCGCCGCGCTGCTGTCGCTAGGTTTAAGAATTGTAATGTTGTACATAGTTTCACGATGGACTCTGACGAAAAAATACTGCTCGATTTGTACAAAAAAAAGTATATGCGCGCAGCAATAGTCGATCGATGAACTGCCATGCTATTCTGAAAAAATACTTAAAGCAGCGACGAGCATACATCTCTGCATCTATGAATTTGTCAGTTGTAATAGAGTACAATTTTGCATGCCATCTTCGGCTTGGCAGCTGTCTGGCAGCTGTTTCAGAGATGGACATTTTGTAGAATAGCACTGCTGACGTGCGGCGGTAGCGAGTCTGCAGCGCTGCGGCCGCGTGTTGTTTATTTACATAGATTTTCAAAGTAGCGCGGCTGCAGCGCAGCAGACGCGCTTCACTTTGCGACTAATTTGAAGGCGCCCTTATAGTTGCTCAGCTTTCCTAGAAGTAGAGACTACAATATCCATAGATTAAGATCCTCTTTTTTCTCTGGTTATATCATAGACAATATCCAACTAAAACATAATAGTCAAACTTTCCGGGACTTCGCCAGCGTACTTATTTAAGAGTTGTAAGGATAAAACTCTTCCAAGTTTAGTCCTAAGGCTTTCATTTGTGTTCACATTTTGGGGAATCTTCATATTTTGTTCACAATCGTAACATATACCTAACATAGTTTGTTCTCAAATTTACAGTGAACGAAAGACTTTTGACGCTAAAATATTCAAGATAGTAAAGCTTGGACGCATTCTCGATTTCTTATAATGATAAAGAGGTCGTCAGTTTGTTCTTGAGTCATTCTTATAATGATACTAGCTGACCTGGCAAACGTTGTTTTGCCCTTAAGGATAAAAAAAAAATAGATAAATTGAGATTTAAGCTATCCTATCTTTTAAGTTAGAGCAAACTGCACCCTGTGTGCGAATTTTATTAAAATCGGTTAAGTGGTTTAGGAGTCCATTAAGGACAAACATTGTGACACGAGATTTATATATATTAAGAATAGAGGTCGTCAGTTTGTTCTTGAGTCATACCAAAAGCTGAATGAAACCATGGCAAGCGCAACCGCATACTGACAGGTTAACATGCAGGGGCCAAATTCTTCACGGTGAAAAAAGTATAAGTTTTTTTTCTCTCCTCCAGCTAGATCCACAGAGCATGGGTGTAAGGGTGGATATAATATCCCCTGTGGAGAAAATGAAAGTATCCCCTATGAGAGGGATACAATTTTTATCCATTGCCCGTGTTTGAGGAGCTGTAGCCATTAGTGAATATAGACATACTCGTATATTAAGGAACCGGCGCGAAAAAATGCCGCCAGCTTACTTGTGCCAAAAATGTTTGTTTTGGCACCAACGCTTCTTTATTCTTGTATAAAGAAGTTTTACGGTAAAATGTTTAGATGTGCTCATCCTTAGATTCGTATCGTTGATTAGATGTAAAATCGTGTGCTGTGTATGCAGAGAATTGCATTTTCCCCTTTCTTCCACGCAGGCCGATGCTTGCCAGTGCTCTGCGTGCACCTGTTCCACATCTACGGGCTGATCTCCTACTTCAAGCTGGACGTGGTGAAGACGTGGAAGCTGTTCAGCCTCATCGAGGAGGGCTACCACAGCACCAACCCCTACCACAACTCGGTCCACGCGGCTGACGTCACCCAGGCCATGCACTGCTTCTTGCAACAGAAAAAAGTATGTATTTTGTTAACTCACTAGCATTTATCAATTACTAGCTGACCGGGCAAACGTTGTTTTGCCATTTAGGGGGTATGAGAAATAGATAACAACCTGCTCTCAGACCTAGTGATCATACACTGTAAACTTTAGCACAATCGGTCAAGCCGTTTCGGAGGAGTTCTGTAACAAAGAATAGCGCGAGAATTTTATATATATTAAAGACATTAAAATTTATGTTATTAAAATATATATTTGATTTTTTAAATGTTTGTTGAAGTTCAAGGATTATTTTTACGGCGAGAAAAGGAAAAACCCTCAAAACAGCCCGTTTCTTTTTCCCATACAAACATTTTCTAACTAAAACGACTCGTTGACTCTATCAATTTGAGCTTCATTGCTATTGCATAACGTTCATATTAAATTATTAGTAGGTAGATACTGATTTTCAATTTGGTCAGCTTCGCGATATCATTTCTTTTGTTTACTTTCGGCATGCGACATAAAAATACGTAAAACATTGGCATGGTTTAATTTGACTTCAAGGCAAGGATTTAACTTGAAGTCATATCAAATTAAAAAAAAGTTCAAAATTGAAACAACAACTTTTGACAGGACGTAGTCTGTCGGGTCCGCTAATCAGTAGATAAAAATAACAGACCAAGTTCCGTGCTATCCGCAAATCGTTATTTGTACCCACGTAGCAGCGAGATACGCCGCTTTATAAGTAGAAAAGCTTCGCGAAACTTGATTGCTTGGCGTCTCGAAACAAAGCCAAATTGTATTCACTTTCAAAGTTCAGCTGAGTTCATTTTCAAATTTATTCAGCTGTTGCTGGCAACTTTTCTTTACGTTTCCTTATTTCTCTAGATAACTTCCGGCCAAAACGGATACAACTCACTATATAATAATTTTAAACCCGTATACTCTTTTTTAACTGAATTCATAAAAAGGAGGAGGTTCTCAATTCGGAATCTTCGAACTCGAAGACGCGTGGACCGATTTGAAAAATTCTTTTTTTGTTTAAAAGGGTATAGTTTCCAGATGGTCCTATTATAATCAGGTCAGGATCTGATGATGGGATCCTGGAGAAATCGAGGGAACTCTTCAAATTTTATATGGACACTTGAAACAATTTGGGTATTATTTGAAAGAGTAATATTTTCCAAGTTGTCCTATGGTCATCAGGTCAGGATCTGATCATGGGATCTTGGTGAAATCTAGGGAACTCTTCAAATTTTGCTAGTATACTTGAAGCGAGTTGGGTATTTTTTATAGTGACTGGTGCATTTGCTAGCAGATACTGATTTGATGACTATAGTCATCAAGTCAGGATCTGATGATGAGATCTTGGTGAAATTGAGGGAACTCTTCAGATTTTATAAACACACCTAAAGTGATTTGGGTATTTTTACAGCGCCTTGTGCATTTTGTTGCTTTCCACTAAAAAGTAAAAATAAAAATGGGAAATGCTTTCCAAAAAACCAACTTCAAATGCACTACAAATAGTGAAATAATTTTTAATGTAGGTACACCAATTCGAAGTCGGGCAATATTTCGTACAATCACTAATAGTCCTTACTTACTTGATGTGCGAAGTAATGACGAAGTTATACACAATCGCCCGACTTCGAATTGGTGTACCTACATTAAAAATTATTTCACTCTTTGTAGTGGCATTTGAAGTTGGTTTTTTGGAAAGCATTTCCCATTTTTATAATTTAACAAAATTTCGGTCAGAAAATCTCAGCTTATGTATAATAGTATAGCTGAAAATTGGTAAATATATCTGCTGTCACTGATTTGTTGGTGTAATGGTGAGCATATTATTCGACTGCTGATTCGGTCTTGGGTTCAACCCTGAGTCAAGCCAATCAAATCAATCATATTGGGATTTTCTAACAAGACATTCTTAGCACCAACACCTAATACGTAATTGTACCAGCGTAGAGTTCAGAAGTTGGCGGTGTTTTAGCCCCATCCCTAGCTAAGCACGTTCAGCCGTTGATCTTGTGTCGAACTCACTCTTAAAATAAGGAATGGAGAGCATCCGTACACTCTTTTCGGTAAATTTTAGTGGCAAAGAAAGCATATTTATGCGGTTTTTAGTGAGTTGCAACTTGCAGTTTAAAAACTATAGAGACAATTTGTTATTTAAATGTCATGTATTTTTGGTCTTTAATCTAAAATCGTTGTGAAAGAAAGTTTAGAAAGTTTTAGAAAGTTTTCCCAAAAGTTGCTCCTAAATCAGTTTTTCTTATTTTTATCGGAAACTACAATGGTACATCCATTGTAATTTTTGTTTTAATTATTCGGTAATAATAACATCCAAAAACCTAAGAAACAGATTTTTGATAACTGGCTTAGGTTTTTAGTTATTAGGTAAAACATCGTTTTTCTGTAAAAAAAATCCGCGACGCTGCATGTCGCACCCACCAACGTATTCGTGTAGTGAGAAGTTGTGAGAAGGACAGAAATAAATTCATTGAATCGAGTTTCTCGACGCTAAGGAGTAATATAGGACATAGTACAGACCCACTCGACTGGGAACGAATACCGGAGGGCAGGATTATATGACATACTCGTATTTTCTCATTTCCGGAAATTGCCTTTAGGGAATTATCAAATAGAGAAAATTAATATCCCCGAGCGTAGTTTGTACTGTCCGTGTTGTTTGTACTTTTGAAAGGATGAATGTCTGGAATGACTTTTTTTTAATTAGGGACTAGGATATAATTAATATACTACAACGAGTAACTTAAGAGTGATGTCTCTCTAGGGTACCGTAGCCTCATGGGGAAAACGTAACTACTTTATTACTAGCTAACCTGGCAAATGTTATATTTCCATATGAAAATAGATTACGACCTAACAAAAACAGACAAAAATGTTCATTAAAATCGATCTAGCCGTTTCGGAGGACTAGCCGTAGCAATTGCTAATGATCATGTTAAGATATATCATCATTCTGTAACGTGTGTTTTGCAATAAAGATATTTCTATTTCTAGTGGTATAAAACATTGCCATAGGAATTATATCGGTGCAATTTAAATACATGTTACAATCGTCTGAGTCCGAAAGCACTCTCTCATTCAAAGATTAGATCCGTAGCACGGAATACATATTAGTACCTAACGTGCCCGTAGTTCCCAATATGGGATATAAACAGGGGTTAAGAGTCTGCTGACCCACGGTGTCTCCCATACATTCGTAATACCAAAATCATTTGTAATTCGTGCAAATTTCGATCATGTTGTGGTGTTATTCGGGTTCATATAGTAATAATCTATGCTCCTGGCCATATCTGGTTCCGAAATCCTTTTTTTAAACGAAATTGTTGCTTATTTTTATGTCAAAGAGGACATGTTTTCTGCTTATTTGTTTTCTAATAAAAACAACACTATCTCACGTCGCATTAGTTCAGGAGCACAGTTTTTACTGTCCAGCTGAAGAAAAACACCAGTTAATAAAGAAAGTTACAAGTTTTCATTCATAATTTTTGGTATTACGGAACTCGACCAAAGTTATAAATTTTTTTATCAAAATTGATTATTATTTCTTTTTAAAGAAGTATTTCCGAACCAAATGTGGCCAGGAGCATAGATTATTACTATATGAATCCGAATAACACCACAACATGATCCAAATATGCACGAATTACTAATGATTTGGTATTTTGAATGAATGGAGACATTGTAGTTCACAAGCCTCTTAAGGGCAAATGTTAAAACACGGCAGCTGACGTTTGTTTCTTTATTTGACCGTTATGATGCCAATAATACAGAATAAATAATACGTTTTTTTCCTTTACTTTTTGGTCTATGCAAAAAGTAAACAAGCATCGCACTTCAGACATTTAACAAAATAAACATGGTTTATTTAAATTCTAACATCATGTCGAGGGCCTTCATATTAGCTTGTATCTTTTTAATTAGGATATTTTTTTTAAATAGAAGACATTTTTATTATGTCGTTGAAATTATGAGACTTTTCAAGTCATGTTTTATCTCTGCTTAAAGTTATAACTGAAAATTAATTTTTGGTTTTAATATCACACTCGATCCATTGGTGTAGTGGTTAGTTTAGTTTACGCAATACACACATTATAATACATATTCACATTTTAATAAAAAATCGTACTTAGATATTAATTTGATTTTACAGTGCAGAGTGCATTGAGAAGTCAAAGATGTACCGTTTTAATCAAACACGCTCTTAGCATGTTATTGAAATTATTTAATGTAAGTACCTGTTTTACGGCAGAATAACTGGCGCTATACAGTCTCGTACCTGTTCGGGCGTACTTTGCAAATCTTGGAATATCTTAGGATCTTCCTCCCTTGAGCTTGTTCAGTAACATAATATTCATCTGCGCAATATCCTTGTAAGTCGAAACGTCTCTTGAAATAAACGAGAACTACTAGTATAATAATTCCTCTTCAAATAACACAAATACTCTGCGCAGGTATTTATTTATTTGTTGTTCACGATATTTCAAGTCTTTTTAAAAAATAAACGAGTGTGTTTGAACTGGAGTATTAGAGATGGGTACTTCAGCTTCTTCGTATTAAAGAAAAAAAATTGGAACAGATATTACAGAAATGTTGTTTTATACAATTTATCATTACCGGATTTCAGTTTTCAGACAGGGGTTGGTATAAGGTGACTCATTCATTTACTAAGTTGAAATTTTGTGGAGAGGTTACCCTGATTATATATTCATCTAAAAGGCATTGTTCATACAAGTGTACACAAATAGTATATTGGTAGTAATATCTCAAGAGAAACTAATCAGAAGAAAAATACAAGTAATAAGAAGAAGTAGAAGAAACACTTTATTGCAACCAAATACAATTACAAAGAAAAAGATTCACAGAAAAAAAAGATAATAGTCATGGTATGCAAAGGCGGCCTTATCGCTCAGACATATTCATATATTATATATATTTTGCACTTAAACGAACGCACAAACACACATATAAAATGGTTAAACTATACCCCTCCGCACACACACATATAAAGTGGTCAAACGAATATACCGCTCTGTGACCGCTCTGTATCAGAAAGTTGTCCGTTACCATAGCCCTTATGTTAAACACAATATTGTTTGCTCATGCATGTTTACAGCAACTGTCTCACGCGCGTCTCGTAGATAGGATTTGTAATCTGGGTAAACCGATACAGACTAGGCATGTGAATGCAAAACTTTTAGAGTCCGTATATTTTAGTTATTTCTAGACATTGTAGAGACTTTGTTTAACTTTTCTGATACTTGTAGATATGTATCCGTTGAGATTTTCTATACGAGTACAATGTTAATATCGAATATTCTATGTTTTAGGGTTCCGTAGCCAAAGGGTAAAAGCGGGACCCTATTAGGTACTAAGTCTACATTGTCCGTCCGTCCGTTCTTCTGTCACCAGGCTGTATTTCTTGAACCGTGATAGCTGCAGACTTTAAATTTTCACAGATGATGTATTTCTGTTGCCGCTATAACAACAGATACTAAAAAATAGTATAAAATAAGTATTTAAAGGGGCTCCCATACAATGATCGCAATTTTTTGCTTGTTTTGCTCGATATTAATAACGGTTAAAATGTTCACGGACTATTCAGTCTAATAAAAACAATAATTATCACTTATTAACGTTTTTTTTAGGGTTCCATATTTAGGTTATTATGGCAGTCCGCCCGGTTGACAATTCGCGCGCTTATGCCGACCATGTGTGGCCAGTACATTTGCGTGTTTGCCTATTTGTCTCCTTTGATGTGTCTCAAAAAACCGACCGCCGTTCGGTAAACCGTATTTGTATTTGCCTATTTGGCTGTATTTGCCAAATAGGCAATAATTTTGGAAAATATACTCTCCACACATGGAAGTTATTTGACAAATATGACAAATACGCAAATACAAATAGCCATGTGAAGTGCCACCATTATACATATAATTGACTTTTGCAGTCAGTCCCGTTTGACTGGCGGTCGAGAAATCGCTTTTTTTCATTTACATTTGCAGTTTTAAAAACTTACTGGTTACTTACGCCTTTGTTAGCAAAGTGAAATGTTTGTTGCGAGGATGCTACGAAGATTTACCATCAAGGTATTTTCGGTACACTGCCCCGTAAAAGCTGAATACGACTGAGCGAATTCTATGACTGCAATTAATTAACGAGCAGTTTCAACAGGAATGAGTTCTTGAATCGTCACTGTATCTAAATATCTACATACCACAATATGAGGCACATATATTTTAATAGTAAGTAACAAAAATTACTGCGCACCTGATGTGAAACAACTTTATAATTTGTAAGTAATTAAAACACTGACGGCATTTAAGAGTCGCGGGAAGGCGCTGGATACAAGTAGCGCAAGACCATCTGGGCTGGAAATCATTGCAGGAAGCCTTTGTACCGCAGTGGACGTCCATCGACTGAAACGAACGAACGAGTTTAAAATATGTATTTCGAAAAATAAAATAAAGATAAGTCATAATGTGTTGGCAATCTAGCTCTATACTTCATAGTCTAGCATTTTGTAGACGACGATCAAAACATGCATTTCAATACACTTTGCACACTAGGGCGTTATACCTTACCAGTGCCAGATTTTTATTTCTAGACATAGTGACTACAGTTATGCAGCATCCGTCGATCTGATGATCGGTGACAGCCACCGATTTATAAACTAAGGATTACGGGTCAGCGCTAAAAAGTGTCCGAACCAAATGAAATCCAATACGCGAAAAGAGTTCCAATCGCACTTAAACAAATTAAGGCTGTATAATAATAGTTTAAGACATAAATATTACAATGTTTTAGATTGTTTATAAAAATACACATGTACCCTCGTTTATATAGGTTTTCTCAGGACACTTTTGTCGTAAATTTTGTATTACACCTGCGGTCCATAGGTATATACATATATGCCAATGGTGACTGCCTATGTTAACATGTTTGCTCTTCAAATTAAGTGTAGGTATAAACTTCATACCTATACCAACGAATATATAATATTACTAACGTACATAATTATACTTAATTTGAACTGAGATCTGGCTGTTTTGTAAATTCGCTGGTCTTAAAATATCATCTCTGCCAAGTTAGACAACATAAATACTACTTGGGCCACAGACTTGACGGTCTTCCGGGTTCTTTGAGTTAAGAATAGAAACCGCTCAAGAAGAAAATCATTTAATTTTCTTTTATGTAGAGTGTTTCATTTCTTTTTCTATTTAACCTAGTAACCCGATAACAGAAAATAGAAAACAAACTTAGCATCCATTTATATTATTTAAAAAAAAATTGTCATTGCCACGTGTTCGCCTACATGAATTTCTGTATCTTCGTATTTTACTCGTATTGTACGAACTTAAAAAGGTAAACTGCGGTGTCGCGGATATTTTCTTATTCTTTAGTCTGTCACCAGGCTGTATCTCTTGAACCGTGATAGCTAAATAGTTGAAATTTTGAGAGCGAATTTCAAGAGTCTACCTGTTGCCGTTATCAAATCGAGCAGAAACAAGCAAATAAAACACGTTTGTCGTTTAAGTGGCAACAGAAATACATCATCTGTAAAAATTTCAAGTCTGTAGCTATTACGATTCAAGAGAAACAGCTTGTTGACAGACAAACGGATGGGCGGACAGCGAAGTCTTCGTCCTGATTTTACCCTTTGGGTACGGAATCCTAAATATAAATATTTAAAGGGGACTCGCATACACATTTATTGTATTTGGTAGGCGGAAGTGTTTTGCTTGGAATTGGGTCTTACACTACTTTTGAATTTGATAAAAAATATTACTTTATTATAAACTAGGATAAAAATAATAACGTGCAGTGAAAGAAATATTAAAATCCAACGAAGATTTACAAAGTTACAGGCGTTTAAACTTTGGAGTGGGGGGATCTTCTATCCCTTTCTCGCAAAACGAAAATTTGTATGAAGCCGCACGAAGCTACTATGGCATTGGTAAGGTGTGACGTCACAATTTCATGTTGCTATCTCTGTCTAATCACAAATCTTTAAATGCTTATAACTTTTATGTTATTTGATCGATTTAATTAGTTCTTTCAGTGCACGTCATTATTTTAATTCTACTTTATAATAAAGTCATAAAAAAATGGAGTCAAATACCCTATTGGTCTTGATAGTACGGAACCTTCAGTGCGCGATTCCAAGTTTTTTACCATTTCTATAGACACTAGACAGACGGCCTCATACACGACTACAGTCCTACTATAATATTATAAACGCGAAAGTATGTAAGTATGGATGGATGGATCTTTGTTACTCTTTTACGCCGCAACTACTGCCATGTTGGTACCTACTTGGCAATATATGTTGAGGAATTTCACAAAGTAGCGTCTCTTTCATATTCTTGTTTACCTAATTGGCAATAGATGTTGAGGAATTTCACAAAGTAGCGTCTCTTTCATATTCTTGTTTGTTTCAGATTCTTGCTCATATGGAGCCGCTGGAAATAATGGCGTCCCTGCTGGCGGCCATCGCCCACGACATGGACCACCCTGGCGTCAACCAGCCATTTCTGATCGCGACGTCCAACCATCTGGCTGCATTGTACCAGGTATGTTAATCTCCTACCTCCCTGGTGTACATGTTCGACTGCTGACCGTAGATTCTATCCACGGTTCGAACCAATGGCGTACGTATTGACTTTTTCTATTACAGTATTTACTACAAACCTGGAAATAGAAATGGAATGGAATTCACTGCAGGAGGCCTTTGTGCAGCAGTGGACGTCCGCCGGCTGAAACGAACGAACAAACCAACCTGGAGTTTTAGAAATTGGCGGTGATTCACTATGATGGTGAAGAATTAGAGAGTGCACTTGTTTTGTGTAGCGAGAGGTCAGCTAATCTTAAGTCTTAAGTTTATAACTTGCCAGGATCTCTTGTATTCGATGGTAAAAAACGGAAGGAGATCGTTTATAAGGACTCTTCAGCCACATTTGAGTGAATCGAATCGAAACGATATACTTAATGTGGCTGCAAGGCATATTATTCGTAGTTACTTAATATCACTTTCTGAGCGATGAGGGAATAGGTTTGAAGAAACCTGCATGGCGGATTGTTCTCGCAACCTGTTTCTCTGGGCCAAAAAATTCTTTCATTCTGAGAGGAGATTCTTGCCCATAAGTGGGACACAAAAAGGTATCGCGATCATAGACGGTTGAGACTCGAGACAGATAAATAAAACCGAATATTAGCGAATATGCCTACTGTAACGCGCCACTAAACACACCGTTTTAGTAGCGGATGGCTCTTAAACGGGTAACCTTGTTCCTCTAAAAGGAATCCAATTCCAGTAAGCCGAACAAAGTCAATATTATTGCTCAGCGTTACCCAAGAGCCTGTCGGGTCTTGTTTGTGTTAGCACATTACTGTTAGCTATCGAAAGTTCATTTGAGCAGCGATGGAAAGCAAAGCGATCGAATCAAAGAAACGTTGGAAGGTGGTGTATTTTAGTTCTGTTATAAACCGACAGCGACGAGGTAAACGATTTGTTTGAGCGCGGAAAATCTTTCAAATCTTTTCATTTCATTTCTAGGGTGCCGTAGTAAAAAAACTGGGAAATCTTATTATTCGTTGTACTTTGTAACGTAATTATCGGTTTGCTTTTGAATAGGTTGAAAAATAATTAAGATACTTCTTAGTACCTATATTTTTGTGGGCATATCTCATTACATACATCATACAATATTAAAATTGAACAATAACTCTAATCTTATTGTTCATAACATTTGATAAAACATGTAAAAGATCAGCGCCTGTAGACAAAGTGACAATCTGTTAGCGAATAGAAAAGTCCAAAATGTATGGGATTGGTATTAGTAATATTTTTTTTTGAAAAGTAATATATTTATTTATTGTAGGTACCAATTACCAAACTATAACTTATGGTGGGCCGTGGGGTCATATTCTGTATTTAAACTTGCAGTGATGATAACTGATTTCTATATTTTTAACCGACTTCAAAAAAAGGAGGAGGTTATCAATTCGTCGGAATCTTTTTTTTTTTCTTTTTTTTTATCTATGTATGTTCACCGATTACTCGAAGACGCGTGGACCGATTTGAAAAAATCTTTTTTTGTTTAAGAGGGTTTTGTTTCCAGATGGTCCCATTTTAATCAAGTCAGGATCTGATGATGGGATCCTGGAGAAATCGAGGGAACTCTTCAAATTTTATATGGACACATGAAACTATTTGAGTATTATTAGAAAGAGGAATATTTTCCAAGTTGTCCTATGGTTATCAGGTCAGGATCTGATCATGGGATCTTGGTGAAATCGAGGGAACTCTTCAAATTTTGCTAGTATACTTAAAGCGAGTTGGGTATTTTTATAGTTACTGGTGCATATGCTAGCAGATACTGATTTGGTGACTAAAGTCATCAAGTCAGGGTCTGATGATGGGATCTTGGTGAAATCGAGGGAACTCTTCAAATTTTGCTAGTATACTTGAAGCGAGTTGGGTATTTTTTATAGTTACTGGTGCATTTGCTAGCAGATACTGATTTGATGACTAAAGTCATCAAGTCAGGGTCTGATGATGGGATCTTGGTGAATTTGAGGTATCTCTTGTAACTGTTTTAACTAGGTCCTACTTATAAAATACCCTATACTTCCTTAATTCTTCTAAATATTGATCTTTCTCAGGTTGGCACGTGATTATCTAATGGTAGGACCGTTTATACGTTGCGTTCATAGTAGTATCCCAAATCCTTTTAGAGCGTCAGAAGTCATGAGTCCACTAGTCCCGAAGCCATAACAATTTATCAAGTGATAAAAATAGGTCCTGGATCCGGCTACTGCCAAACCCAAGACCATAATTTAATAAGTGATAAAAATAGGACCAGACGCAATGTCTGATCCTTATAACATGGTTCTTGCTTCATAATTGTTTACTAAGTAGGCCCTACTAGCAGTCCGGCGTACTTCGACTATAAGCCTCCATACTCCTAGCACTGCGTTCGGTAAGCGTTCGAATAGACCCTACTAACAGCCCGGCGTACTTCGACTATAAGCCTCCATACACCTAGCACTGCGTTCGGTAAGCGTTCGATAGTGGCATCTTTATGGAAAAGATGATCCTGAGCCCCGCACTCGCCCAGAATGGTGAGCTCCCGCATCCGCCTCGCTCCATAGGCGCCCCGAAGGGTGAGCCCTCCCCCACATCTCTCATAAGAGACGTAAGACTAGCCGCTTCAAGGTGGCGGTCCACCTATGTTCACATCCCCGGAGGGATATGAGATAAACAGCCTCATTAAGGTGGAGGTGTTACACCTATGTTCACATCCTCGGAAGGATATGAGATAAACAGCCTCATTAAGGTGGAGGTTACACCTATATGATGTGATGATGGAGCACTCTATCAAGAGCGCCCCTAACGGTTGTACCGCCCCAGATTTTATGTGTTATTCTTATCCCGGTGAGGATAAGAGATCAGCACCTTAAGCGCGGTGTCACGCATACTAGAGACCAAGAGACACTGCAAACATCAAGGACTGAAGGCGCAGCCTACCGTATTACTAACAGTGCAACAGCCAGCTGCAACACATCACTACACTCGACGTCATACAGATAGATACGCCACTTAGGACGCTTACCCGTATTTATACCATGACGGTACGGGCATTCACTGTGTTAGCCATCAGTAGGATCTCACTAGACCCGACTGTACTTCATAATATTTATTATTCATAAAGCACGCCATGACCATCACCATGACGCAAAGCCATCAGAAGTATTTATGCACCAATACCATCTCGGACTTAGGCGCACTCGGCAGCCCGCGTCCCTTCATATTATATCTTTGATAATGTCTTTCGCTCACACTTTACCTTTTAATGTGATTGCTCCGTGAATCATTATATTATATTATTATTATATTGTGAGACCCACATCGTAACTTATTCATATTATATTTCATGGATCATTGGTACTAGAGAGTCAGACTCAGGCAGAGCACCATTCAAATGCATGCTTGCCATTAAATATAAGATTTTTGGTACGACCGCTAAATGAGCTCAAAGTCCCATCGGTCGGCGCTGTGCAAGATCATATAATGTCCCAGTGGAACATTATAAAATATTATCTCAGAACAATACTTCCTTCTACTTCAAGCCTCCACCTTCGCTCCACCTTATTAAGAGGACGCCCATACACATAAGCCGCCTCAGCGCAGTGTCCACTCGAACATCGCTCTTTACGGCCTTGCGTGCGACCAACGCACTCTATTTCATAACCAATGTAATATTATTACATGGCTTTACCACCTTAGTGAAGCGCTCTACATCATCGGTCCGTAAACTATAACTCAACTCTGACGTCGGACCTCAGCGCTCAGCGCTCCGCGTCCCCTTATATTTGTCTCGCGGCTTTCTTGATCGACTGCAAGTTCATGGTGAAAACCTCACATCTCTATATCAAGAAATGGATTCTACCATGCGATTATACTTCGTTAACCTTATCGATTAAGCCTATTTCCATAGGTCATTATAGGTCATTAGAATTTCAATACACGAACCATCTTCGCTCCTTTCAATACACGAACACGTATACTATGACTTTGACTTAGTTTTATTATTACTCTTAGTATTGCTTCAGGCAACCACCCTTGTTACTTAGACAGCCTGCAAAGCTGTATATTTAAGCCGAAGACTCGTTTATTTAACTTTTGTGTTCTCTCAAAGTCAAGAGCGGATATTTAAATAATATAGGAATAGGGTAGTTACACTCTTCAGATTTTATGAACACACCTCAAGATATTTGGGTATTTTTACAACGCCTTGTGCATTTTATTGTTTTCCACTAAAAAGTATAAAATAAAAATGGGAAATGCTTTCCAAAAAACCAACTTCAAATGCCACTACAAAGAGTGAAATAATTTTTATTTAAATTTTAGGTACCTACACCAATTCGAAGTCGGGCGATTGTCTATGACTTCGTCATTTCTTCGCACATCAAGTAAGTAAGAAGGACTATTAGGGATTGTATGAAACATTGCCCGACTTCGAATTGGTGTAGGTACCTAAAATTTAAATAAAAATTATTTCACTCTTTGTAGTGGCATTTGAAGTTGGTTTTTTGGAAAGCATTTCCCATTTTTTGTTATACCTACATTGCTACTTTAATTTATCATTCAAATAAAATTTTGTGGAAAATCTTTCAATGGATAAAAAAAGAAGTGTGGCACTTGGAGACTGCCGCGGTAAAGCTATTGCATAGCATTGTCTATCAACTTCTAACGTTATTTTCGTTACGGAATTTGTAGATACGGTCTCCACGCTCAAAGCACGCGATAGAACGAGCCGGTTGGAGTGGGGGTGTTAGGTTATTTTTTTAACGGAATTTCTGGATTCGGTCTCCACGCTCAAGGCCCGCGATAGAAGCTATGCAATAGCTTAAAAGCTTGATGAACATCATTGAGATATAGTATACTATAGTAAAGCTTACGCTACAGCATGGTGTTAGCTATCGTCAATCCTGTACATGATAGCACTTTACTGAATTTAGTAACTAGCTCATTTAGACGTCTCAATTTAGGAAAGTGTAAAAGTCCTTTAAGTATAAACTCGAGTATCATGCTCTATAAAAATTTGGTTTCGCTTTAATTATTTGCTAACTTTACATATTAAACTGCCTGACGAGGGACCTGCCCCTACTCGTACAGTTTCTCTAAAGTTTGTTAATTTAGTTGAGGAATTGAGTCAAATCCAATAACCACCATTGTGTTGTGTATGTATATTTTAATTCCTTAATACAACTATCATCTAAATTAAAATTCATCGGATGTTGTAATAATGCGTCAGACTGGCGTCTCATTTATTGGATGAAGAGAGAGATGGAGACAACGTTTGGCATTGTACCATAAAAATTGTAGTCAATAACATTATGTTTTATGATTTGTGATTCATAAAAAATTTAAATACCATACGTATCTCAACGTATCGCAAGTGAATTAAAAACATTTTTATTGTAAGCTATTTTGATAAGGTAAATAAGGACCGCTTTTTATTATTGTACGTAGGCGTGGCGCGTGATGATAATATGACTTATTATTTATTTATTTCACCTGAAACTTACGCACATTACAAACAGAAATAAATATTCAATCAATCAATAATAGTCACTTAAAGAACTTTTTTTACAGTTTTATTGGCTCTTTGGATCTCTTTGAGACCATGTCAGACGAAAGAAGAAACTTAAAAGATCAAAAACAGTATACAGAGAGCGCCTGTTCGTTATTTACTCTTGACTCCCTACAATTTGTTTTCTCTCGCTCCTTGTCACTAATGCTCACTTTTCTGATTCTGGGGCAGGACGATGCAAATATATGCCTCGCGCCGTCGTTTTCCGCGGCAAAGATCCGCTGTTTTGTCTCTCTAAGCCGCTCCGTCTCGTATGCCACGCGTGCTTTCTTGACCGCCGAGCTCATGAGATCCTGGTAATAAACAGGGCCAGAGACTTTGCAAACAATTTCATCCAGCAGTCGCACCGGAGGTCTTCGTATAAAAAGCACTCCCACAAGACGTGGGACGTCCTCCGCTAACCTACTGCCAGTGCGAAGCACTCGCCAGTCCCGACCAGACGCATGTCATGCAGGCGCAGCCGAAAGCGACCGTGGCTCCGTCAGAATTTGCGAGGTCTAATAAAGAATCCGGGATCCAAGTCGCTTCGAATCGCGCGGCTACGTCAGGAAAGAATCTGGAAAGACGAATGTTTACTCTGATAGCAACACCACTACTCCATCTTGAGCTTGACTGATTAGAACATATACGTTCCTTGAATCCATATTTAAATGACGGAAGTAATCAGTTAGCACTTCTAAGATCGTGTCTATGTCTACACTACACAACTAATGCACATTGAATAAGTGTTTTCGTAGCGTTTTTGCCCATCATTAGCGGAATAAAAACGCATATTATCATGTATATGTTTCTAGAAATAACGGTCTATTAGCATTTTATAATGTGTTTGTAGCTAAAACAGATTGCATAATATTAAACCTGGGAATGAATAAACCGTTAAATACGTAAGTTAAACCTTAGTGCGTAGGCGTTGAAAATTCAACAGAAGCTTTCTGAGTGCTACGAAGTTGCTACGAAAGTATTTTAATGTTACGTTGAACAACATTTCTAGGAGAAGGAGAATAATTATTATTGTTTTAGAGTTGTAAACTACGTACTAAATTATATGGACTGTGTGTAAATATGCAGTGTGGTATTTAATTTAAAAACAAAAACCGGCTTTATGCCCAACTCGGGATAATTTTGTATTTTATGAAAACGAATATATTATAGATATTTCAATCCACGATGAATCACCCCACTCTGTCAAAATACATACGAATCGAACGAAACATAACCGATTTTGACAGAGTGGGGCGCGTCTTCGTGGATTGAAATATGTTAACCATTTTTAGGGTTCCGTAACCAAAGGGTAAAAACGAGACCCTATTATTAAGACTTCGCCGTCCGTCCGCCTTTCATTAGGTTAATCTGGCAAGCAGCCTCTTGAACCGTAAGAGTTAGAAACTTGAAACTGTCACAGATGATGTATTTATATTGCCGCTATAACAAGAAATACTAAAAAATTGAATAAAACACAAATTTTAAGGGAGCTCCCATAGAACAAACGTGATTTCTTACTCGTGTTTTTTTTAATTTGAGGTGTTTTGGTTGGATTGGACCCTAAGGCCACTAACGCCCGCATAACAAAATGCGTGGAAAATAATTGATTTCAAATCAATTATTTTCCACGCATATACTTAAACCGGTTGCCATATATCGCTGCACGCGGGGAAAATAAGGAAACATTCCGACTCATTTAAGCCCGTAAGTGCGACAAAGAGCGCAACGCTCTTCGTCACACTTACGGGCTTACAATGAGTCTTTTTTTTAGTGCAATGCGGGCAGCGATACATTGCGTCTATGTATTTGAAACTTGCAACGGAAATCTCTTTGATTACATAACATACTAGGTACATACAATGTAGTATGTATTCGAGGATTATTGGCGAACTTATCAAAATCATTCGGAAAAAATTTAAACATCATTCTAAGTTTAAAATATATGGAAATCTATATGATAAACTAGCTGACCTGGCAAACGTTGTTTTGCCCTTAAGGATATAAAAAATACATAAATTGAGATTTAAGCTATCCTATCTTTTAAGTTAGAGCAAACTGCACCCTGTGTGCGAATTTTATTAAAATCGGTTAAGTGGTTTAGGAGTCCATTGAGGACAAACATTGTGACACGAGATTTATATCTATATGATAAATATGAGTTTGAGCGCTTACGGGATAAAGCTATACAGATTGAAAACTCATGTTATGCAAAATACGTTAACGAAACCGAAAATTCAATCACTTCAAACTCAAAACAGTTTTGGTCATACATAAAAAACAAAACTAAACATAATCGTGTTCCTGCTTCTATGACATATTCCGGCCAAACATGTGAGTCAGGTGATGAAATATGCAATTTATTCTCTGATTATTTCCATTCTACTTTTCTGACAAGCGAACCGCGCCTAGCAAGGGCTACGAGTGACTCTCATTTATCCGCCGATTTGCCGATTACGTCGAATGATATTCACAGAATTGAAGTTAATCAGGACCAAGTTTACAAACTACTTAAATCACTAGATCTAAACAAATCTGCAGGCCCAGATGGTTTACCTCCTTTCTTTCTTTTGAAATGTGCCAAACCTTTATCCCACCCATTAACACTTCTATATACCAAATCACTACGTGACGGCACCGTAGGTACCTGCTATATGGAAGTCTGCTTTTATAACACCTATACATAAGAAAGGCCCCAAACATAGAGTGGAGAACTATCGTCCAATCTCCAAGCTCTGCGTTCTAGCCAAAGTATTCGAACGCATAGTATACGACCAATTATACGCAACCTTAAGGTCCAACATTAGTCCATCACAACATGGCTTTGTGAAAGGTAGGTCAACAGTGTCCAATCTGATTCTCTTTACAGATTTTATTTCTGAAAAGATGGACAACCAAGACCAAGTTGACACTGTGTACACCGACTACAGTAAGGCCTTCGACCGAATCGACCATGACATACTTCTACTCAAACTTAGTAAGGCAGGAATAAGGGGTGATCTCTTTCGCTGATTCTCCTCTTATGTAAAAAATAGATCGCAAGCTGTAGTACTTAATGGATATACATCAACTTGGCGCAACGTACCCTCGGGCGTCCCACAAGGATCTTTACTAGGACCTTTTCTATTTATTATTTTTATCCAAGATATTGATTCGTGTTTCCAAAATTCCAAATTTTTGCTTTTCGCCGATGATATGAAAATCTTTAGGGTAGTAAACAATTGTAATGACCAAGCACTTCTTCGGGACGACCTGTTTAGACTAGATCAGTACTGTACCATTAATAGATTGGACCTAAATGTCTCCAAATGCTCAACGATTTCTTTTACACGTAAACGGAACATGTTTGTGTCAACATACAAAATTAATAACCAAGTTCTTAACCGGGTGTATGAGGCACGCGACCTAGTTGTAATAGTTGACAATAAACTTCTCTATGATAAGCACATCAATCAAATCGTTAATAAAGCATCAAAGATGTTGGATTTCCTGATCAGGTCATCAAAAGATTTCACAAAATTGAAAACCCTTAAAGTACTCTATTGCGCCTTGGTTAGGAGTAACCTAGAATACGCTTCTCAAATTTGGAACCCTCAGTACGATGTTTACACACATCGCATTGAAAGAATCCAAAAGAAATTTGTTCGTTTTCTCAGGTTTCGGTTCAGACTTCCGCGTGACATGAACTACGAAGCTTTGTGTGCTCGCCTTCATCTGCTGCCGCTCGCAACTCGTAGAAATATCAGTGACATAACTTACTTGATAAACATAGCAACTAGTAAAGTTGATTGTGTGCCACTCCTTGATAAGTTGTTCTTCCATGTCCCTACAAATTCACACCCTCGATTTCATTCTGCTTTCTGTGCTTCATTTGCGAAAACTAATTTTAGAAAAAACTCATTTTTCCCGAGATCCTGCATATCCATTAATAAGATCATCAAAGTGAGTAACAAAATTGACATATTCTGCACCACCGCCACCTCCGCACGCAAAACCCTGGCTGGTGAATTCTTTGGTCCGTTCAGCTCGGGCCGATGAATTTACTCACCAGTTTCTGACAAAGTATTTCTAGTATAACCTTTATTATATTATAAACAAGTTGACCTTCTTCTTCTTTTTTTTATATAACTTCAACTAAGTATATGTACCTATATCGTCCATGTGAGTTTTGTTTCCTTTTATTGTAATTTTTAGTTGTGAAAACTTGTAATTGGCTTTATTTATTTTATGTATTTTCTCTGCTAATTTGTTCTAATAAGCTGTAAGTTTTCCTATTAAATAAAATAAAATAAAATAAAAATAAAATTATATTATGTTGGTATATGTGTGTGTATATTATATTATTGTAATGTTCTTTGTATCTAATAATCGTAGGATATGTATATTTATTATAAGATTATTTCTGACAATGGGTGATCTCTATGAATCGGATATTAATTCGAAAGCAAATATAATTACATAATAAGATATGAAATGAATATTTAGTTCAAATATATTCCTTATTTAAATACACATTAAGGTCCTCCTAATCCTAGAGGCCAATACACAGCTTGTTGGCTACCCGGTATTTCGAATATCGAGTGATCGACGGTCCATGAGGTGACTTATTGGATCGGAAATTTAAGCGATGAGCGTCGATCCTAATTATTCTATAGCTAAAAATAACCGACAAAGTTCAAGCGAATCTCGCCATCACTATTAGCCGGTTTTGCCACACATTTATGTATTTTATCTAGGTACACTAATATTATAAAGAGGTAGGGCAACGATGTTTGTGAGTTTTTAATGTTGTAAGGGGTAATCTCTGGATCTACTGAACCGATTTTCAAAATTATTTCACAATAGAAAGATACGTTATTGTGGAGTGTCCATAGGCTATAATAAATTTCAAAATTTATTACGCATCTTTACTTTAAACGCAGTCGTTGCATGGCGATAGGTAGGTAAGTATAAGTATAAAGGCAGTATCTATCTGATTGCGTCGCATTCAGCGCTGTGGGTATTTATTATGCGGGACAAACGGGCTGGGACAAAAGTGTTTCTAACGTGGAACGGAGTTCGCGGGAACTGCTAGTCTTTAATAAATACATATAATCTATGGTCCCGGTTACATCGTAATTATAAAAGTATAATTTGCAAATGAAAATGAAAGACCTAGAATACTGTGTATCATAAGTTCACAGTTCGCTTTCACTTGTATGAAAAATGTTGGCAAGTTACAACTTTTACTTTGATCTGAAATTCGAGACTTATCAAGTTTAAGAAATAACCACTTTGCAACTATATGTTCTTAGACTTCGTAACTTGTAAATTTGAGAAGAGAAATTCCTTTTTTTACAAACTTTTGTTTAACTTGCTATGTTTTATTTTTCGGGTGGACTCTTGTTACTTAGTTTTGAAGGGGTTATGTTAACTAACTGAACTAAAATTTATTAATTGTCCTGCTAATTATGGATTTCCGCAAAATAACGCCTGCTTCCATTCAATATTTGAACTAAAATTGCTTTTTTTTTTTTCAAAACGTATTTTTTGATGACTTATGATGATGATAACGAGCTACGCGTAAATGTGGCTATGTTCATAATTTTAAGAAACTTTGCAGAAACAATGAAGAACTATGTTCGAACGTTTCACTTTTTAAGAAAAATAATAAATATTAAAAATTATGAATAGTTAGTGTCTAAATATCCATTTATGTTTGATCTAAAAACTTAATCGAGTATTTTTTTATTTAAATAAAGCCTATAAGCGTCGCGCTCATGTCGATAGACGATCCTCTTAAGTGATACGTCTACTGGAGTGTGATACCGGACGGACTCTGCTAGAAGGGTCTTAATACATCAGATACAACACTACTCAACTATTGTTTTTATATCAACAATTATTCCAGAATCAATAAAGCTGGTGAGGCTATTTTTGCACGCTTTCTTTGAATTCGTATGTTATTCAAAGAAGCTGAAAATCGATTCGAAATTGCTTTCATGATACACACACATAAAATATACATGATTGTGGAAGGCATAATTTTGAATTCATATGAATTTTGCTTTTCATATCAGTATCCGATCCATGATAATTATTTATTACTCTACCATTCGCGAATTCCTGAATTTCATATAGCCTTCAATGGTAGATGCTTAATTTTTAAATAATAACTATTTTCGGACATACAGTGGAAAGACGAAATCCTTGGTGAATTCCTGTCCAAGAATTTCTAGAAATTTTTGAAGTGTCATCTCTGCATTGAATACAATTTCGCCTGATGGTGATGATGCCTAATCATAGTAGCTCAAAAGCCTCTACTGGTTACTACACACACTTAAGAAGGTATACTGTGAGATATTTACTTCGTTATCGTGGCCTGTTATTCTTTACTGAGGATCCAGGCATCCCTAATTCCTTCCTGGGCAATCGAAACTATTTGTACGGCAGTGCAATACTGGCCCGAACCAATAAACAGACGTCTGACCCGTAGGCATTTTACACTGAAAAAAATAATTTAGCTAAGCAGTTCAGTAACATGACGTTTAACTAAATTTTGGTAGATAATTACTTACGTTTATCAACTATCTCACTACTCATTTACTTGTTCTAACTAATTGCTTATTAGTTAAAACTTATTTGGCTACCAAAAACCAAACAATTAGGTACTATTTATTAAACGAAACATAGATCGTATATTAACCAAACAATTGAGATGTGTCAACTAAACTTAAATGAACTTTAGCTAGTAGTACCCAAACTTATTAGGTAATGTTAGACAATCATTTAGCAATTTTTTTGGATTTACTAAATAAATAATTTTACTGAACTGGTATGCGTACTGTTTACAAAATTAGTCGATAACGAGCGCACGAGACTGGGCGTAAAAAAAAAGAATTTTCCAAATCGGTTTACGCGTCTTCGAGTAATCGGTGAACATACATATAAAAAAAAGAAAAAAAAAAGATTCCGACGAATTGAGAACCTCCTCCTTTTTTTGAAGTCGGTTATAAAAATAATAATAATATAATAGGTATGTTTAGTAAATACTTACCAACCGTTTAGTAAATATTTACTATACTTGTGAAAATGACCGTTACGGTTTTTCTACGACCGTTTAGTTACTTTTTACCAAACAGTTCAGTTATTAAAACCAAACTACAAAACTAAACAAACTTCAGTAAATAATTACCTCACGTTAAGCAACTGGTTACTGAATGGCTGCGATAGCTAAATGTTTAGCTATGTTTAGTTACTATTTACTAAGTACGCCATGCGATTTACTTAACGATTAGTAATTGTCTACTATATACTATATTTTTACAAAACGTTTGAGTAAAGTAACTAAACTATTTAGTAAACAATTATTAAATGTTTTGTAACAGTCTACTGTACGATAAGTAAATAACTATCAAATAGAATCTATAAATACAGGTCGCGTTCCTAGTTCCTGTGTAGTATTTTTTAAATTTTAGTAAGTGAAAGACGTATAGGGTACGGGTGCACCGGTTGTTGACGCTAGCTTCATATTAATACGTACAATTTCACAAACTGTTAAATTTTGTTAGTGTGCTGAATTTCACCAAACAACCAATAGGTAGTAGGTCCATTCCATTCGATAGTCCATTCTTATCATAGATAATATAGATTCCTAGGCAGTGCTTCGACAACCGGCGCACCCCCACCCTCCCCCCAACCCGACAGGGCATCGGTGACGTGTCGGCACTCGGACAAGCGAAGCGCGCACAGAACATTATAAGCGCGGGCGACACCACGCCACGCCATCAGCCATGTTTTTTTTGCCTTAGTTTGCACTTTGCATCACAGTTTACACGAACTTTTGCAATTTGCATCGCGATACAGTTCGGTTCTATTCTTTAAAATACGTGTAGAGTGATCTTTGCTACATATTTACAAAGAAATCGTTATCATGGCGGAAAAATCTGTGGAAGATTATCTACGTTTATGGAATCTCGAGGCATACATCGAAAAATTCAGAGGTAAGTGTTTTTTAAATTATCATGTGCCTACAGGCGTAGTACCTATTTTAGTATTGATATATTACTTTCTTACCGCTTTTTTGTACCTACTGCTCTTACATGTTTCCAGCCAAGGGTCTACTTTATGGGTTCGAATCCCTCATGTTCTGCAAAAAACTTCATTTGCATAGGTAGTTATGTTTTTTGTTGTTATTCTTACATAGCGAGTGCTTGGTCTTTTTTTGTTTAGTATAAGTATCGCCGAGTACACATATTTGTGATGTTAGTTTAATAGCGAAGCGAATTCATTGGGTTGTAAAACGAAGTCCGCCATTTTGTTAAGTTACTCTGTACCACGCTTGTGTCAGTTAGTGCAGTTAGCGTCGTAGAAATTTGTTTAGATAGTAAATTAAAACAGTTGAAATACCATAACACAACATGAACATTTGTGTAGTACTTGTTTTACCTTTATATAAAGTGATAGCAGGTGATAACATATTATGTCACACTTGTCAGAAATACCACGCTGGCCTTAGGTAGGCCATTCTTTAAAGAAAGACCCAATGCCTTTTTATAAGTAGGTACGATAATTAATGTAAAGTGGAGCTATATGGAATATTGCTTATGTCAATTATGTATTTCTTATATCTAATGAAACACATAACTGACATAATAATATAGTGGTGTACATTTTTAATAACATTCTTTTTTTTTGTTCAAGAACACTCTATTGACTTGAACGCTCTACAAGTTTTGTCACAAGACGACATTAAGGATCTGGTCCCAAGTATTGGTCACCGTGCCCTTCTGACAGCTCAAATAAAGGCTTTGAAGAATGTCATCAACAGTCCTCAATCTAACTCACTTGTAAGTTAATTCTAGCCTAAATGCATAGAACTTGTATATCATTTGAATTTCATGTTCATGTCTTCTTCTTTTGAGCTTGTGTAAGTCCACTGCTGGACATAGGCCGCTTCCCTGCTACCTTCTGCAGTTCATCAGTCCATATAGCTGGGGGGCATCTGACGCTAAGTTTACCAATTCACAGTCTCCATTTGAAAATTTTTCTTCCCCAACGGTTATCGGTTCTATATGCGGCCCACTGTCATACTAATTGTATGTGCTGTCGGTGACTTTAGTTCTTTTATGGATCTTATCACATAAAGAAACTCCAAGCATAGATAGCTCTCTCCATAGCTCGATGAGCTACTTTGAACTTGTGGACCAGATCCACAGCCAGTTCGTTATGTATAGTAGACAAACTAGTACTATCCGATCCCATACGTGTAAATAACAGAAGGGGGGTCTCTGGCCGGTGTCTAGATATTTTGGTAATAGGTACTTTAATTAATATTTTTCCTTTTGTTATAAATTATTATATTAACCCTTAATATTTTTTTAGGCAATTGAACAAACTACACCAGTAGCTACAGGAAGAGTAGAAACCTTTTATGTGAACCCTGCCAATTCATCGTTGTCACACTTACTCGATGATTCATTTATAAATAGCCTCCCGGTGGTTGATGATGGACTACACTTGCAGGAAGAAGAACCAAAGTGTGAGTCTGCTGTATTAAATTTGTGTAAATTTCAAATCAGTACAACTCTTGACCATGAGTAGCCATTTGAATTTTCTTTAAATTAGTTATTAGTTTTTTAAATAAAAGCTTGTTTTTAAAAATATTTTTTTATAAATATTTTTTTAGCCTATTAGTGAATTGTTTGTACAGCCATATTTATATAGTTAATTTTATTTTTAGGAGTTATACAACTATCTTAATAGTACAAATGAAGGCCGAGCTCTATTACTGCAATTTGGAGAAAGTGGTCTTTTGGACAACACTGCAAGGAGACGACTGTGCAATATAATAATTGGACGGGAATTGAAAGACGACCCTGACTGTAAAATAGACAGTGCAAGATTTTATCAGCTGGCTTATGAAATTACTCAAGTATTCAAAAAAGAATTGTCAACTGTATACTTTATTCCCTATGTTCGATTCAGTCCTGGCTTGAAAACAGCAGCAAAGGGAAAACTTTTAGACTGTTATCGATATCGTCGTAGAGAGTTTTCAAAGTCTGGATTAATAAAATCAAGAAAAAGGAGTGCTTCTGAAAGTTCTTCATGCTCAAGTACCACATCATCATGTAAATTAAAGTTAAGGGTTGAAGAAGCTGCTGATAAGTTGGAAGATCCATCGTGTTCAAGTGGAGTAAATGTAGAAGAATGCATGTTGTGGCTTCAAAATTCATGCGATCCATGGGATACTGTGGAAAAGTTTTGGGATTTGACGGCGAAGGCCAGGTTTAAAAAATTTTCTGAGGAGTCTATGACCATCAATGAATACTATAATAGATTTAGAGCATTGGGTCAAGCCAGCGGTATATATTTAGTGAGTATATATTTGAATTTTAATTACTGTTTGAGACTATGCCTGACACTAACCATTCTCCACCTTTTTAACCAATAAATACAATAAAAAATATTTGTTTACATCTTTTAATATTTTAAATTTTTTTTTATTTATTTTGCAGCTGCTGAAGGATTTTACAACGTTATACCCTGGATATGACGATTTATTATACAATAACTGGCCGTTATATCGGGGGAAAATACTCGACTTAGCCAGGAATCGCATACGCAGTGATCCTCATGTCAAGGAGATCTTGTTATGCTGTACGAATTATGGTAACTTTCATTTTTTTTTTCAAACTTTTTTATAACGTTTTTTTTTCGTTTTCTTATTTTACATTTTTTTTAGCTGACGAGGATACCCTCAACATTGCAGCATTTATGGTCCTGCCTTTCCTAATGAGCACGGCGACGATACGCAGAGCAAAAACGAAAAAGCAATGGAGGCCTAGCCGCCTAGAGGCTCAAGAAGGATTTATAACACACGTAAGAAGCGCTGACCAGTTGGAGGACACTATAACTCGAAGAAAGAAGAAACTAACGGAATTGGGCTTCACTCTACAACCATACATAGTAATAGTAGGTGCTAGTATAAGTGAAATTCACGAGATATATATTGTCATTAACGATGTAAAATACTGTGCCTCACAATGTGTTAGATATAGATCAACTTCGATAACACATGCGGTAGACTCATGCTTTAAAATTTTATTTGTGCTTAATGCTGAATACCCGGCTGAAAGTTCAAATGTGTGGGTTTTCATTCAGAAGGGTTTTTATAAACTATCTACTAAATTTGACAAGATTTATACAACGGTAAATTCTTTAATGAATGAACTGGGCTTAGACGCTTCTACTTCCTCCGTGTAATTGCACTGCTGAATATAGGCCTCTAATTTCGCTCAATTTACGCGATCCTCCGCCCTCTGCATTCTATTCTGCGATATCATTCAATCTATATAACACATGCATTAGAATCAGTATAAAAAGGTAAAAAAAATTGCTTCATTCAAGTGACTTCATTTTTTTTTAAAATGCCTACTTGTTTTCTTTGTAATGTATCTACTGAAGATGTGAAAACATTATTTAAACATTTTAATAGTCTCCATTTTGCACATAATTTTACAATTTACCATTGCATGGATGATGGTTGTGGAAGATCATTTCATTTAAGAAATACATTTAGGAAACATCTTAAAAATCAGCATGTGTTTCTAGAATCGAATGTAAATTCAAATGTTTGTACTAATTCTAATGCATATGATGATATTGATGTCGCACATAGTCCAAGTCCGGAGCCAGTGGTACAATCAGTTTCCCCTGAGAATACTACATTAGAAAAAGAGTCTTATTCATTACCTATTTTTTTGTCATCATTATATGCAAACCCTTTGCTACCGAGAAACGCAGTTCAATCTGTTGTCGAAGGAATGAGTAATTATATGCGCAATGGATTATCTCAAAGTATTGAATATATTTTTGACGACATGTTGCCCGCATTACAACAAGGTCAGGACTTAAATTTGCTTAGGAAAAAGATTTTATCCGCTTTACAGTCCCCTTTAGAAAAATTTCAAACAGAACATAAACGATTGAAATACTTCACAGAACTGGGGTCCTACATACCGCCTAAACAAATTATTATAGGTCGAAGAATGTCTACATTAAAGAAACGCGGTGTCGTTTCTGTAGTTCCAATAGATTGCACTGAACAATTTATTCCTCTTCGATTAACGTTGCAAAAATTTTTTTCCCTTAATAATATTTTAACTGAAACATTAAACTACATTAAATGTTTGTCTGCTGAACCTCGAAGAGATTTAATGGAAAACTTTATTCAAGGTAGTTTTTGGGTTAACGAGATGAAAAATCATAAAAGTAAAGGTAAAGTTGTACTACCACTTTTTATGTTCTTCGATGACTATGAGAGCGGCAATGTTCTTGGATCTCATTCTGGTATTCACAAATTAGGCGCTGTCTATGTGTCAATAGGATGTATTCCACCTGATCGAGCTGCTTCTCTGTCTAATATTTTTCTTGCGTTGCTATTTCATTCCTCAGATAGAGTTAAATTCGGTAACGGTGTTATTTTTCAACCTCTTATTGAGGAGTTTAACTTTTTATTACAAGAAGGTATAGAAGTTGATAATGTTTTGTTAGGTGGTAAATTATACTTCCAACTAGCTCTTATAATAGGAGATAACCTAGGCATTCACTCTATAACTGGTTTCGCCGAGTCGTTTACTGCGAATTTTCCCTGCCGTATTTGTAATGTGTCCAAAAACGTTTTGAGAAAGCAATGTTATGAAAACAACAAACTTCTTCGCAATACAGCTGATTACCAATCACAGTTAGCAAAAAACGACTGTTCCAAAACTGGTATAAAAGAGAAGTGTGTATGGCTTTCTGTTAATTCTTTCAGGTTATTTGACCAAGTAGGAGTTGACGTAATGCATGACATACTAGAGGGTGTTGCCAAATATGTGATGTGTTTTTTATTATCTATGTACATAAGTGATTTAAAATATTTCTCTCTTCAAGTTCTTAATGATAGAATTTCATGTTTTGATTATGGACCTGATAATAGCAGTAAACCGTGTGTTCTTAGTATGGAAGATATTTCCCACAATAAATTGCGCCTTTCAGCTTCAGAAATGTTGACTTTTCTTCGTTATTTTGGTTTACTTATCGGTGACTTCTTGCCAACTAATGAACAGTATTGGATCCTGTATACTACTTTGAGAAAGATTGTAGACCTAGTCACTTGTCAAAAAATTACAAGCGCAACTTGCGATTTATTACAATGCTTGATTGCTGAATTTAATGAGTTATATTTAGCACTCACAAATGACCATCTTAAACCGAAGTTTCATTTCCTCGTTCATTATTCTACATTTATGAAAAAATTTGGTCCTCTAATTAATTTTTGGTCAATGAGATTTGAAGCAAAACATAGGCTATCTAAAATTGCAGCTCGGGCTACATTTAACAGGCGAAATTTAACATTGACTCTTGCTATTAAACATCAAATGCAGCTTAATGAGATTTTTTTGCGAGGTTACTTGAATAAAAACATTGAAGTAGGACCAGCCAAAAGAATGACAAATGAAAAACGCAGTGAAATTTTAGCTGCATTAAATCTCACTTTAAATGAAACTTTAATTCGCATTATGTGGGCTAAAGTTAAAGGAACGGAATATAGATCCCAGACAATACTTATTGAGGATATAGGTAAACTAGGAGAGACCAGTTTTATGTCAATTAAAAATATTTATGTTTACTCTAAGGATAGAATTATTTTCGAATGTATTTTATTGTCAACGATTGAATTTAATGACCATGTCTGTTGTTTTGAAGTAGAAATACCAAAAAATGAAACGAGGGTTTATATTTTCCAGGAAGCTTTATTATCCCATGTACCGAACCATATAAATATAGCTTCGGATGGAAAAAGATATGTGACATTGCGTTCACAATTGTAATAATTCTGTACCTTTATTTTTTTTGTCTCTAAAAAAATTGTTAAAATAAAATCTTTGTGTAAATTAATAACGCGTATACTGGGTGTTGATTTGTAAATTTGCCATAGTAAAATCCCTAATAGTACTCATCAAATAGAATAACTTTTTGTATGGGAGCACCACGAAATTCATGAAAAAATATTCTGTTGTTTCAAAAAGTGGCTCTATTTCATGAGTACTATCAGGAATTTTACTATGGCATATTTTCAAAACAACACCTAGTATACAAGAAGTAATAAAATTTCTATGAAATTTGAAATCAGCAGATATTACTCATTAAATGGAGTAACTTTCTCTATGAAACTAACTACCCAGAAGTTTAAAATTCAAATCAGCTGATTTAAAGTTTCAAAGAAATTTCGTTGCCTTCAGTATGTCTGAGTAATTTTTTAATACTATAATGTATTATTGAGATATTGTGCATACGTGCAAAATTGTATTTACAAGACAGCACGATATACTTTTGAAATCAGCACATAGAACTCATTAAATAGGTATAGCAACTTCCTTTATGGAACTACCTTGAATCAGCATAAAATAATTTTGAAATAAAAATCAGCTGTTATTCTGTTTATTTTTGAAAAATTGCCAAAGAAAAATCTCTGATAGTACTCATCAAATAGAGCAACTTTTTATATTATGTACCTGGAAATTCGTAAAAAAAAACTTGTTCTGTTTCATACTAAAAATTATTTACACTACTGAATTTTAGTATGAAACAGATGATTTTTTTTTCACGAATTGTTGCTCTATTTGATGAGTACTATCAGGAATTTTGCTATGGCGATTTTCCAAAAAAATACCCAGTATATAAAAATTTACTTACTGAATTATGGTATGGAACAGCTGTTTTTTTCCTCGAGTTTCGGGTGCCCCCAAAGAAAAAGTTGCTTCAATTGATGAGTACAATCTGCTGATTGAAAATTTCAAAATGATTTTGTTACGGGCGGTACCTATATCTGCTGTCGGTGAATATGTAAGTCGGACATTCTCTTATAACAAAATCCATTTATTGTAAATATATCTTACTAAAATCTAAACTAATACTACCGCACTCAGAGTCACTTATATTATTAACACATTTTTGAATAAACTGCTTAACATACTTGTATGTTTTGGTTTATAGCCCTAAAGTATAGGTATTTCTTTATTTTAATAAGATCATTAATTGGTTTTTTAATTTTTTTTTATAACATTATAACGTTTCTAAGTAGGTACTATGTATGTTGTATTTTACAAGATCAACAATTGATTTGTTTGTAAAAAATAATTAAATAACAACATAGCGTCTCTGAGTATTTAAGTTATTATTATATATGTAAAATTATAGTCTCTGAGTGTTTAAAATAATAAATTAATCTTAATAATTTTTAATATTTTTATTTTCATTTCAGTCCTCGAGTCCCAGTTGAGTCCAGCTGAAACTGAACGTTTTGTAAGCTGCCTGTTTACGGATCTCGCCACCGATCGCAGCGACATGTCCGTTCGAAATATTACATAATGTAAGTTCATCATCACTCGTGAGTTATAACATTGCTAAATACTTGTGTATTTTTTTCTGTCACGTGATCAGGAGAATTTATAAAATTAGACGATTGTTACTAATTTATTAATAAAAACAATTTATCTCCTGAACAGTTGACTGAAAAAATTAGTTAAGTACAATATTGACAAGCATGTTCATAGCTCACTAGTGAAGATGTACCTATATTATGTATTATTTCGGACGGATATGGCGCTGCGTTCGGTGGCAGGATCTGTAAACTAGCAGACTTACAAAACGTTTAGTTAGAATAGCTAAACAAACATTCAGTTAATATTTACCGAACATTCAATTCAAATAGCTGAACAGCGTTCAGCCAATATAGCAAAATATTCAGTTAATATCTACTTAACGTTAAGTTCGGATGGCTAAACGATGTTCAGCTAATCTAACCAAACGTTTAGTTATTATCTACTTAACGTTAAGTTCGGATGGCTAAACGATGTTCAGCTAATCTAACCAAACGTTTAGTTATTATCTACTTAACGTTAAGTTCGGGTGGCTAAACGATGTTCAGCTAATCTAACCAAACGTTTAGTTATTATCTACTTAACGTTAAGTTCGGATGGCTAAACGATGTTCAGCTAATCTAACCAAACGTTTAGTTATTATCTACTTAACGTTAAGTTCGGGTGGCTAAACGATGTTCAGCTAATCTAACCAAACATTTAGTTAATATCTACTTAACGTTAAGTTCGGATGGCTAAACGATGTTCAGCTAATCTAACCAAACATTTAGTTAATATCTACTTAACGTTAAGTTCGGATGGCTAAACGATGTTCAGCTAATCTAACCAAACGTTTAGTTATTATCTACTTAACGTTAAGTTCCGATGGCTATACGATGTTCAGCTAATCTAACCAAACGTTTAGTTATTATCTACCGAACATTCATATATAACAGTTCGAATAGCTGAACAATATTCAGCTACGCTTGTCAAACGTTTAGTTATTATCTACCAAACGTTCAGTTCAGCGTTGAAACAGCATTCAACTAATATAGCAAAACATTTAGTTAATATCTACGTAACGTAAAGTTCGGATAGCTAAACGGTGTTCAGCTGCTATAATCAAACGTTTTAAGTTTATTTACTAAATGCATTTAACTAAATATTGTTAATTAGGATTAGCTAACTGATTAGCAGTCCCCTTTCTAACTAAATAAATCAGTAACTAGTAGCTAATTTTTAGTAATTAACTACAAAACTTTTCTTTCAGTGTAGTTGAACAGCGGCGGGCATGGAGCGGGGAGTATTTTATTTTATTTTATTTTTCATAGAGAAACTTACAGGTGAATCTTATAGACTAGTCTCACATCTAATTATCTTACAAATAATCACAAGTTTTCACAAATAGGTAGAGGCAATAGATAAAAAGTAGGAGTGGTAGAAGTTAATGTGATTGGTAGAAGAAGTTAGTGGAAGTGGTCTAGGTATTCCGATGGGACTAAAGAAATGTTTTTTTGACACGAATTGGCATGCACTATTTAAAGGTATATCGCCTTGGTGGTAGAAGTTAATGTGATTGGTAGAAGTTAGTGGAAGTGGCAGTGGTAACTGTCTAGGTATTCCGATGGGACTAAAGAAATAAATTCGAAATGTTTTTTTTACCACGAATTGGCATACACTATTTATATCGCCACTAATTAGATTAATTTCAGGTGCCCAGTATAATGCATTAAAAACTTATAGAAGCACGCAAGACGTAGTTGTTGCTCCTAGCAGTCGTTATTGGGATGCGTAAATTTTTTTTTCTTCCTGGGAACACGTGCGGATACAATAATAATTTGCAGCATCGACAAACTGTACTTCGCTTATCTGTAAATGGTTGCTACAAAACTTCATCATTGTGACATTAACTTGTTTATCGAGACATAATATTCTATCAAAGGATGCGTTGTACCAGTACGCATCCTATATTAACCCTTAGTGCACCAGGGGTATACTACAATTATTGGGGTATACACCCCAATGGGTAAAATCTTATAATAACTAGTAAATGATGAGGACTTGAGTGTTCGTTTTCGCAATAGGTGCAAATGCAATGTCGCTGTACCGATCATGCAACTCATAATTTGGTCCAACGGCTGCCTCAGAGCAAGCATTGCATCTGTTAAGATAAATAAGTTTGCGGTAACTTTGATGCAAGTGACATATACATATTTTGTTATAATTTGTCAACAGATTAAAGCATTTTTTTTAATTTCAAATTTAGATCCACATAAAACAAAAAGCTCTAGTGCGGGAAAGCATAACTTTGCGCACGCTAAATACATACGTGTTTACTTGTTTACTTGTTTAGCAAGTGTGTTAACTTGAATTAGCCAGCCTTTCTGTTATCTGATGAGGTAGTCAACCAACCTGTTTGTCGCCAGAATACATCTGTGCTGGAGAACCATCACTGGCGGTCTGCCATCAGTTGCATCATCGAGAGTGGCCTGCTTGAGTCACGGGAGATGCGCTCGCAGCTAGAACATCAGATCAGCTCTCTCATATTGGCTACGGACATCACTAGGCAGCAGGAGTTCCTGAGCCAGTTCAAGGTTAGTTTAATATAGTATAGATTGTATCAGCAAGTCATCCTTTGGTAGTGCAGAGAATAGGTTGATCAACATGTTGACTGTTGTCGACCACTGACTTGGTTATACCTTGGTAACTTCGTGCGGGACCCTCCTGCGGTGTGACAGACGGTGGGGGAGGCAAGGAACTTAGATGTCAGCGGTTAGCGGGTGGTGTAGCGGGGAAGGGGACATTTCGGGCCGTCTGTCACCCCGCAGGAGGGTCCCGTACGAAGTTGCCAAGCTATATATGGTGCTTGGTACCAATAGTTAACTATATACCAGTTGTATAACCTCTGTGTCCCCGACATAGTCAAAGTAATGCGACGATAGTCTCAACTGCTTTCAATACAGGAGCTCATATCCTATACCTTTAAACGAGCAATTCTTGTATATATGTATATTTCTATATAATCTGGATCTCGGAAACGGCTGCACCGATTTTCATGAAATTTAGTATACAAGGGGTTTTGGGGGCGATAAATCGATCTAGCTAGGATTCATTTTTTTTAAATGTCGTATTTACCAATAAAAAAAATGTTACTCTATTCCTGACATCTATTGGCAAAAAGTTAAACTATTACAGTAATTTTCTGCTGCCATCTATTGGTGAGTGGCTGTGATATTACCAAGCAAAGCTTGATCAACCAAGTATAATCATTTACTTCATATTTTTTCCCGATGGCTTGAAATCTGGGAAACTACATGACATCTATTAGCGAATAGTGAAACGAATTTTAATGACCGCGGCTGGCATTTGTTTTAACGAGAATAATATTATAATGCTAAAGGTAAAATATGACTTCTCCCGACATCTATTGGCGAGAAGTTATGTTAGTTAGTTTTTATGGAGTCAACGAACTGGGCGCGAAAATTCAAATTTTATTTAGTTTTCTGGTTTAGTGGGCTTATACATCCTAAGTTTATATAGTTTATACACAACATTTATGCATCTCATATTAATTGTAATCAAAACTCTGCTCAACAATACTCATTTACCTCATATTGTTTCTCGATATATTGAAAACTAGGAAACAACGTGACATCTATTGGCCAATAGCAATACTATTATAATGGCACAGGCATCCAACTGTTTTAACGACACAATAAATATGACTCTTTCTGCTGACATCTATTGACGAGAAGTACTTAATACTAATTTTTTTATGGAGTCAACGAATTGGGCGCGAAAATTCAAATTTTATTTAGTTTTTGCTAATAGTGGGCATAGCTGGGCATTAACTCGTTAATCCGTTAATCGTTAATTTACGAAGTTAACATTTTGATTAACGGTTTAACTTTTAACTAACTTCAACAGGTTTTATTAGGTAATTCAGTAACGCAACGATATAAAAGGCAATTTTACATAGGTAGGTATATTAACGGATTAACGATTAACGTTAACTTGCGTTAATTCTTCCGCAAAGTAACGCTTTAACGTTTAACGAAGCTTACTTATTTTGTAACGGATTAACGATTAACGAAGTTAAGTATTTGATTAACGGTGCCCAGCTATGATAGTGGGCTAATAATTATACATCGTAAGTTTATGGCAATGAGTTTTGCGGGCGCAACATTAAAAGGGGCAAGGTGGTATTCTCTCGTTCAAAGCTAGCTCCATTCGAAATAATGGGCCTTTGAAATTGGTTTTTAATCGTAGTTTCCCAATATCAAAATTATCGTGCCATCCACAGAGCAAGATAATCCATGGCACAATTGGCAGGGCACTCAGCTGTGATAGCTAGGGGGTACGGGTTCAATTCCCGTTGGCAGCGATAATTTTAAACACTCGAAATAAAATAACTTACGTAATTGGTTGATGTAATGTAAAAAACCGGCCAAGTGCGAGTCGGACTCGCGCACCGAGGGTTCCATACCATAAAAGAAGTAAAACATTGAAAGAATCACTTTTATTCATGAATTTATGAGTAAAATTTACATGTAAAACTTTTGTTGGCAAACCGCAAACGTAACTTTGTTTTTGGCGGATTATTGTTATTATCAAAAAAAGTATATTAGTCAGTGAGTTGATTTTATTTTTCCTGTAAAATATACATTAACTTCTTTTGATCATAATTATTTCAGATTTTTCGATTGGTAAATTTCGGAGATAAGGGGGGGGGGAACGGTATTTTTTTCAACAGTTTGCTCAATAAATCAAAAACTATCGGATATAAAAATAAATAAAAATCGGTTTAAGACTACACAAGTAACGCCCTTTCATATGATACCCCACTCAATATTGTTATCTCATTTTGAAAAATCGAAGGTCCGGTTTTCCCCCCTTTTTATATAAAAATAAAAATAATTTTCAAATTTTTACGATTGTTATGACGTCGCGTCACTATTACCTATAACTATTCCAAATTTCAAGTCGATAGCTTTGATAGTTACTGAAATAATCGAGTGTGACAGACGGACGGACGGACGGACGGACGGACGGACGGACGGACGGACGGAGAAAGTCTCACCATAAGGGTTCCATTTTTACCAAATTGGTATGGAACCCTAAAAATAAATTATTAGTATAATATATAAATATTAAACTAATTACACTCGTGATTTTTATTTAAGGAGCACACCACGGGTGTGCTCGCGAAATTCAATTTTTTTGTGGTTTTTCGCGATTTTTAACCTAATAAGACATAATAGGCTTATGGCAGTCAAATTGCGATAATCCCAATATCTTCTTTACGTATTTATATAAAAATCTCTGCTCGAAAGTGTCGAGTTAAAGAAATTAGTCCGAGATTTGCGAGTTACTCACATAAAACTCGATACTCGGACTAATTTCCTAGAACATTTTTATGCAAAGATTTTGATATAATCATGCAAAGACGTTACTGCCATTCTCACAAATGCGTAATTAGCGAACAAATTGCAAAAAAACAATGAAAATTTTGAATTTCGCGGGCAGAGTCGTTGATTTCCCCTTAACCATACTTACGAGTTCATATTTTTTTTTATTATTATGTCGATAAGATCGAAAAATATTTTTTCATATTTCATCATTACATTAGTACCTATGTAATTCATATTTAAATATAGTTTCTACTCCAAATTACAATTTACAAAAAAAAACCGAGCGAAGCTCGGTCATCCAGGTACTAATATAGTAACAAACCAACTCCATGCACTTTCATAGCCGCTTACACACATAAACTGCCCACCCATATCAAGTGACGAAAACAGAAGTGACGGGACCAAACATTTACCTATCAACCGAGCCTATCGATATGAGTACACGATCGCTAGTATCTCTGGAAAGTTTTAAAGTAAATATAAAAATCCTTTATTTATTCGCACAATAATCCAAAATGTAAGAAGTTAGATTAGTGAACACTGCATACTTTAGTTACTAAATATTGCTTTCGTAGCGGCTTAAAAAACATCGTGAGGCCTGCCTGAAGGCTGAAAGTTCACCATGGTGGTATAAAGGATGTGCAAAATCCGGCAACCCGCACTTGCAGCATGGTGCAAGGTCATAGCGAAACCACTTACTCCTATTTTGAGATTATTTTGAGAGGAGACCACCCCTATATGTGTGACATAATAAAGAGGTTGATACTAACACTGCAGAGGAAATTATTGAACTGAAAATTACCGAATAAGTAGAGACATTTATAAAAGACTTGCGGACGTGAGTGAGGAGACGGCACCTACGGTCAAATTCCTATCTTCCCTTGGACGTAGAATTATCAAAATTCCTTTCTTAGAGAGGAGGGTTACGTCATGAGACCCTATTGATTTTCCACAGGTTTTAGACATATTCGATTTTACGAAAGGTATGAGTTTTCTTACGGAATTCGTCCGGAGCATTGATTAAACATATTAAAGGATCAGCACTTTCTTGTCACGCATACATTTTTACACTCTGCCCTGAAGCCGGATGTGCTGTCAACGGTACCGAAATGTACGACGCGCGACGCCATATTTAAGAAATTTTTGCCTTCAACAGACGTCACATCTCTCCCGTCCTCTTAGCGTAGCGTATTTTGTCATCGGTCCGGAGCTTCACCGTAGTGTCAGCCGATAACTGGGCAAAATAAGACTTAAAAACTGTAAATAAATGTATCAATCTTTAAAGAACTGTATCAATGTCTAAACATGGGTGGCTTATTTTGTCATTTCGTTAATGATTGAAATATATTTACGCGATCGTGGTGCTGACCCTTCAGGACAATGAACAAATGTAGTATTATATTACAGTGCAAAGTTGTGGAGCAAATTGCATCTCACATGGGAGGCACTTGATATCATGTGAACATCTCGATAAATGATTGATTAAAAATTGGAAGTACTGATTTCCCCCTTTTTGAATTAAAATAAATAATAAATATAAATATATAAATATATAGTGGACAACATCACATACATTGCTCCGATCCCTTAGTAAGTAGCTTATGCACTTGTGTTAAGGAAATCAGAAACAACGAAGGTACCACAACACCCAGACCCGACACAATGTAGAAAACTTATTTTTCTACATTGCCCCGACCGGGGATCGAACCCGGAACCTCAGAGATGGCGGCGCCTTGAAAACCGGCACGCTAACCACTCAACCACGGAGGTCGTCAAATAAATATATTTTTGCAATGTTTTTATTGAAATGTCGTTGGGCCACTATTCTGTTCAACTAGGTTGATTACGCACCGCGCCTGTGCACGATGAATCGGCGGGCAACTGCCGGGCCCATCAGAGCAGGCCAGCGGACTCCCACAGGCAGCGGCGGTGGCGGGTCGAAAAGGGCCCGCCAAAAAATTTATTGGGCGTTTTGCACTGGGTTTTATCCCGCGGCACAGAGTGACTTACTACTAGGTACTTACCGGCGCATGGAGACAGCCAGCACGTGGAATCCAGGGAGTGTGTTCGTGTATGATGAATGTAGTGTGTGGTGTCTGCGGTGTTAAATGCAAATAGGAACACACTCGCCCTCCTTGAGGAATCTTTCGCGGCGGCGGCACGAATTCGCGGGTAGCGAAGCGAGTCCGCGGCAGCGTGGTATCCAGATCGCGCGGGAGCACAAAAAACAGTGTTCCGGATCGTCAAAGGGGCCCGCGGCGTTCGAACGAAGCGGCGGACAACACAACACACGAAGGAGCGCAATAAATAGGGCTCGTAAAAACTAAACGACACGGCGTGGCCGGCAAAACTTCACGCGGCGACGCGGCACTTGGGTATGACCGTTTCAATCGGCTTGTAGCACCGAACTTTTCGGCGATCGCGGACGGCAAGTGGCGGCGTGGCCGGCAAACAACACGCGGGCGACGCGGCACAAAATGGTACGCGATAAATAGCTCCTCATAAATAATAAGACGGCACGATGCGGCGTGGCAGGCGACTTCACGCGGGCTACGCGGCACAAACAATCGACCGACTCCGTCGAGGTTTTACCAAGGACTGTTCAAGCGCGTCGCCGAAACGGGGAGGCGCGATGCGCGGGGGCAGGCGATAGCCGGCCGTCGCGATACGGCCTAGCATAAACCGGAGTGCTAGCGTAAAGCGCAAACACCCCCGCCAGTGGACCCATGGATTTGGAGTCCACTAACAATTAGGCAACCGGGATAAGGAAGAGACGGCTCGCTGCAAAACCGAATCTCCGACCATTACCTCGGCAACTCTGGGAACCCCATCGGATCCATATATCAATTTAAGAATGCGTCCACGACGCCAGCATAAAGGCAACAAATTAGACTCCTTAACTAGGACAAGATCACCAACCTTAGGTGGGTCGGTCTTGTCTGACCACTTAACGCGCTGCTGCAAGAGATGCAAATATTCTAAATACCAACGATGCCAGAAAGTTTGGGTCATCTGCTGTAGCAATTCGAAACGAGACAACCGTGAGACCTTCACGTCCCTGAAGGGGTACTCGGGCAGGGCGTTAAGGGGTTCACCAATTAGGAAATGACCGGGGGTTAAAACTTCCAGGTCATTGGGATCGGACGATAAGGGGCAGAGTGGCCGAGAATTGAGGACAGCCTCAATCTTACAAAACACGGTAGCGAGCTCTTCAAAAGTCAAAATGGTTTCACCTATCACGCGTCGGAGATGCGTCTTTGAGACCTTGACGACGGCTTCAAAGATCCCGCCCCAGTGGGGACAAGCTGGCGGGTCAAAGGTCCAAGTTATCCCCATCTTGGACATTGCCGTGCCGAGGCTTATCTTATTTTCATTCAAAAATTGGACGACTTCCTTCAAATATCTATCGGCACCCTTATAGTTGGTCCCACAGTCCGATCGGATCAGGTGCGGATAACCTCGGCGTGAAACGAAGCGGCCTAGCGTGGCTACAAAGGCTTCGGTGCTGAGGGCACTCACCAGTTCTAAGTGTACGGCCTTGGTAGCCAGGCAAACAAAAACGCAAAGGTAGGCCTTGAGGGAACGAGCATTGCGGAGGCTGGAGCTCTTGACGAAGAACGGCCCCGCAAAATCCGTCCCGACCGCCGAAAAAGGGCGCGAGGCCACGACACGGTCGGTGGGGAGGTCCCCCATAATGGGCTGCATGGTGCTGGCCTTCAGGCGGTAGCACGGAATGCACTTAAAAATGACGCTTCGGATGGAGCGTCGTCCCGATAAAATCCAAAATTCGCGCTGCAATATGGCCGAAAGGGCGTTGCAGCCAGCGTGGGCATTTTTGACGTGGTAATGCGTCACCAACAATTTTACAAAAGCGCTATTGTTCGGAAGCAACAAGGGATGACGTGCCCCATAGGGTAAGTCAGAATTCCGGAGGCGTCCACCAACGCGTATCAATCCGGTGTCATCCAGGAAGAGGTTTAAGCGGGCGAGCGAGCCTTTCAAAGGTAAACCTCGCTTCAGTGTTTCAATAGCGGACTCAAAATGCTCCAGTTGAACCAAACGTATCCAAAAGGTCCGGGCCTCCTGTCTCTCCAGGGGCGACAAGACTGGGTTCGACATTTTGTCGTGTGGGTTCCGAGCGTTGTGGGTGAAGCGCTGAATCCAAGCCGTCACCCCAATCAATTTATCAAGGGAACTGTAGCGTTCCTGAAGATAGCTCAGCAAATTGGCTGGCTTATCTTCAACAACTCCGACTCGCAAGCCAGGTAACACATCGGGCTCGGAGAACCTACTCTGAGGCCAGACGGACTCATTCCGAGTCAGCCAGTCAGGGCCCCACCAAAGAGAGTGGTTGACAAGGTCGGAAGCTTCACATCCGCGGGAAGCACAATCTGCAGGGTTCAGGTCCCCTGGCACATGTCTCCAGGTCAACGGGGTTTCCGAATTCTGGATTTGGGAAACCCGGTTGGCAACAAAGACTTCCAAGTTGTGGGGAGCGGCTCGCAACCAACAAAGGACAATTTCGCTGTCCGACCAGGCGTACACGTCCGTCAGGTCAACGATCGATAGGAGGGACGTACGCACATGGTTGAGAAGGCGCACCAAAAGAGCGGCTCCAGACAACTCCAATTTGGGTATCGTCAAGCGTGACCGAATTGGGGCCACTTTACTTTTCGCCAAGACAAGGTGGGTTGCGACCTCGCCGGTGTCACTGACAGTTCGCAAATAGACCACGGCTGCGTACCCCTTTTCGGACGCATCACAAAAGCCGTGGAGACTGGCGTGGCACCTTCCGGGCGGTAGGAAGCAACGAGGCATCGAAATCCGGTTAACATTCGGAAGTGAGGCCACAAGGGAGAGCCACTCCTGTAGCCTGAGACCCTAACCTCCCTGAGGCAGTCGACAAAAGTATGGTCTGGCATACTGACTGCTATAGATCCAAAGTCTCAGGGGAGGTGGCTAGGTGGCAGCTAGGGTGGCGGACACCTAGCGCGACGTGCCTTCACCAGCGGGAGCCCACTGACGGGGGTACTCCGGCTGGGGCGCTGCTAGAGAGGGGGAGGGTACCCAACGTGGGGACCATCCGGCATAACCAACCCGGGGTCGCACCATGCGGCTAGCATCCGGGGCGTGGTAGGGAGCGCCTCGACCTAGCACGGGTGGATGGCGCTCCAGTTGCGTCCACACATGGAGGGGAGGCAAAAACCTAGACGGGTCGACGCTCATTTGAGCGGCCGTCAGACCCCCGTCATAAAAATGCGAGGGGGGTGTGACCCTCCCCTGGGGGGGTGTGACCCCACCGCCCCTAGGGCGCTGGTAATCAGCAGGGGACCGTTCACCCATTTGGGGCCGCGCCATGCGGCTAACGTCCGGCACCCGGTAGGGATCGCCTCGACCTATGGTGGGTGGATGGCGCTCCAGTCGCGGCCACTCGTGTAGTGGCGGCGAGAACCGACGCGGGACGACGCCCAATGGGGCGGACGCGATATCCCCGTCGTGATGACGCGAGGGGTATGTGACCGTGCCGCGGGGAGGTGAAGCCCTCCTCCGGGGGGTGGAACCCCTACCTCCTCTAGGAGGTTGGTGGTCCACCGGAGAACGCCTAACGGGACTGGTCGGGTGACCAGGACTAGCGCCCCCGCCCATGGGGGGGGTGCGCGATCGAGCGCCCCCGCCCATGGGGGGGTGCGCGACCCAACGTCCCGGCGACCGGAACCACTCCGGTTAGCGCACAAAAGGGCCGAATGGGCACCGCCGCAATGTGGGCAGGGCCGCTGGCGCGGGCAGTCTCGTACGAGATGCTGGCCCAGGCAAGAGAAGCACCACTGGCGTGTCGACACGTATTCTCTCCGGGCCGCAACCGGTTTGGCCAGGAAGTGCGGACACGAGGAGACCTGGTGGCCGGGGTGCCGACAATAGGCACAGGGGGGAGCTTCGTTGCCACGGCCCCGCTGTACTGTGACACCCGGCGACCTTCTCTGGCGTCGGCTCCACGGCCTCGCCGGTTGGGGCCGGTCCCCGCCGAAGGGCCAGTCCTTGCCCCACCCCCTCGGACATGCTCGGACCTCCCAGGGGCCACTCGAGGGCCGGTAACTCCAGAGTTATCGGCCTGGAGGCACTCCTGCTCCAAAAACTTCAGGAGGTCGGAGAAAGGGGGCAGGTAGGTTGCACCGTCCCCTCCGAAGCGCTGCTCGAAGCGGAGCTTAAGCTCCGACGGCAGGCGGGAGAGCACTATGTGCAACAACAAGAAGGACCACTGGTCGACGGGGAGATCCAATCGACGGAGAGCATTGGTGGCCACAATGCAAGGGTTTAGCAAGGCCTCTCTGAGGCCGGCCACCCCGGTGACGGCGGGCAAGGCGAGTAGCTGGGCTACATGTGCGTCGGCCAACCGGCGCACATTTTCATAGCGCCTGGCCAGCAATTCCCGAGCCGTGTGGTAGCTCTCCTCCGAGAGGTCGAGGTGTCGCACCACGTCCAGGGCCTCGCCCTGTAGCGAGGACAGTAAGTATGTCAGCTTCTGGGTGGGGGACAGGTCCTTCCTGGCGTGGACCAGACTGTCGAATAACGCCAGGAAGCCCATCCACTCTTGAAGCTGCCCACCGAATTTGGGCAGCTCGATCGTGGGCAGTTTCCCGAGTAATGCCGGCTGTGTGGGCGGTCGGCTGGGGGAGTCTCTAAAAGCGCCACTTCGACGCCTTTCATCAGCGGCGGTCCGGATCCCATGGGCGGCCTCCACCACCGAGTCCATCAGTTCGAAGAACTGGTCGTAATCGGCCTGAGCCGTCCTCAGTACCTCCTGTTCGGGACCGAGGGTGAGCAGGTCTTGGAAGGCCTGCTCCACAGAGGCCTGCCGAGTCCGCACCTGGTCCGCTCGGTGTAATAGGGCGGCGGATCTATCTTCGCGGCCTATCAAACCCGCGGCGGACGTCGCCCAGCGAAGCTCAGACTGTATCTGTACAGCTAGCTTTTTTATGTTCGCGGACATTCTAACAAATTAAATCTAAACAAAAGCAAAAATAAAGCAACAATAAATCGAAAAGGCGGCCGGCAAGTCGGCGGGCGGCGCGAGTGCACGCAATAATAAAATTAAAGCAAAGTAAACAAGTCGTATCGCGGTCGCGGTCGTACCGTAGTCGCAATGAACAAAGCGGCGCGACCGTAGTAGATACGCGTGTTAAATTACGGCGAGCGGGCGGTACCGGCACGCAAGCAAAACTTAAAATAAAAATTAAACTTATAATTATAATAAGCGGAACGCGGCCGAAACGCGGCGTTGACGCAGCGGAACTGGCGGCGATTGCGGAATTTCCGCTAACAGCGCGGCGAACGACACGGCGCGTGGCGGAAAGCGGGATTTATGCCAGCGGCGCAGAAAACGAACGGCGCGGCGGGCAAAACCAGCGCAAAACGCAAAGCGAGGTGTAGACAAACCGCGCTCACTGCTACCAATAATGATTACGCACCGCGCCTGTGCACGATGAATCGGCGGGCAACTGCCGGGCCCATCAGAGCAGGCCAGCGGACTCCCACAGGCAGCGGCGGTGGCGGGTCGAAAAGGGCCCGCCAAAAAATTTATTGGGCGTTTTGCACTGGGTTTTATCCCGCGGCACAGAGTGACTTACTACTAGGTACTTACCGGCGCATGGAGACAGCCAGCACGTGGAATCCAGGGAGTGTGTTCGTGTATGATGAATGTAGTGTGTGGTGTCTGCGGTGTTAAATGCAAATAGGAACACACTCGCCCTCCTTGAGGAATCTTTCGCGGCGGCGGCACGAATTCGCGGGTAGCGAAGCGAGTCCGCGGCGGCGTGGTATCCAGATCGCGCGGGAGCACAAAAAACAGTGTTCCGGATCGTCAAAGGGGCCCGCGGCGTTCGAACGAAGCGGCGGACAACACAACACACGAAGGAGCGCAATAAATAGGGCTCGTAAAAACTAAACGACACGGCGTGGCCGGCAAAACTTCACGCGGCGACGCGGCACTTGGGTATGACCGTTTCAATCGGCTTGTAGCACCGAACTTTTCGGCGATCGCGGACGGCAAGTGGCGGCGTGGCCGGCAAACAACACGCGGGCGACGCGGCACAAAATGGTACGCGATAAATAGCTCCTCATAAATAATAAGACGGCACGATGCGGCGTGGCAGGCGACTTCACGCGGGCTACGCGGCACAAACAATCGACCGACTCCGTCGAGGTTTTACCAAGGACTGTTCAAGCGCGTCGCCGAAACGGGGAGGCGCGATGCGCGGGGGCAGGCGATAGCCGGCCGTCGCGATACGGCCTAGCATAAACCGGAGTGCTAGCGTAAAGCGCAAACATAGGTAGATACTCCAAATGTCAATAGCTTTATTGGTTACTGAAATAATAGAGTGTGACATACAAAACATAGACGGATGGATGAGGTCGGCAATATAAAGCTTCCATTTTTTTTCATTTTTGGTATATTAAAAACAGCCAAGAAGTAGTTTGATATTATTTGTGCGTTGAAACTGAGTGACTGAACCGGTTACTTAGTTTTCCTTTTACAATTATTTATGGTGGAAAGTTATTATGTTACTTATTTAAGTGCTTTTCAGTTCCACTTTAATTGGTGGTAGATGGTTTCCATCAGTCGTGGTTGCAGCGTTACATCAAACAAGTTATATTTATAGTGTAGGTAATAATTAATTGAAATAAAATATATTATAATAATAATAATATAATAATAATAAGGTAATATTTTATTTCATTGAAATATAGGTACATTGTGTTGTAAATATAGGTTTAGCTAAAAGACATAAATAGATTGGAAACATGCCTACATGTCACTACTACTGTATAATTACAACCGACTTAAACAATTATAATAACACATTACATTTGATAATGAAATATATTATTCAAATAAAAACGTATTATACAAATATAGATGTACCATACTAACCTCTGTGAACTTAAACTGTAATTGAATGTAAGTAATAAAGTAGAAAATAGCATGGCTTTAGTTGGTTAGTGACACTGTTTTTACACCTATTTCGCATAATATATTGATACTACTTAAGTTACTATTATTGTGATTATAATTTTTTTGTAAACTAAATTTAAAACATTTATAAAACCTGTTATACTTCATACCTATTTCAGTTTAATAAAGGCTATTTTATTTTATTATTTATTTATTTAATAATTAATTATGAAGCGAGAGCCTATGAGTTTGGCGCTTAACAAACACACTGTTTGACTAAAAGCCCAACTGTAACGGTCTAAAACGGTTATTAAAGCGATTTGTAGACAAAAATGAAATTCGTATTAAAATCTGAATGGTGGTTTGGGAAGTGAAATTAAAATATAGATTTTTTTTAATTATGTTAAAACCGATCAGATCGATCAAATAACAAGAATGTTATAATAATTTTGATATTTATGATTTTACTGTAAGTATACATATAATATTTTCCTCCTTTTCCAATGGGTACAACCCTGGTCTAACATATATATATATTCTAAAAAGTCAATTATAACTAGTAAGTAAAGCGTACCAACTCACTTAAGCGTTTAATAAACCTGCTCGATGTCACAAGTCTGTAAAGTTGGTTTACAGATTTATTTTCAATAATTTCTGTCCTGGTGAAAACAGATATCGAAAACAATAATCAAGTATCGGATCGCGCACACTGTCACAGACGACTCTGAGTATTGCATTGGTAGATCTCCGCATCGTTTCCCAGAAGAATGCTACACGATATACTACAGGTAGGCACTGATTAATGTTTGCATCGACCGTGCAGCTTAGGAACCTGATTAGGCTGATCATGGTTACCTGCGATATACAAGTCATATACAATTAATATCATTACAAGAATCGCCCCGAAGGTGCGACATCTATTTAGTTGAGTATAATTATTATTTCAGGAAGATTTCCTTCCCGGTTTGCACAGCGTCTGAAAGTTTCTCTGCGTCGCAGTTAACTGACGGCGGAATACATTTGCAAAACAAAGTTCCACCAGTACGACCATGAAATTATAATAGCTTTTTGTATCTTGGTGCGCGCTTAAAACATTATGCTAAAAGCTTAACATTACCAATACACCTGTTAAACTTTTTAAAGTGTATGTGGATTTAAAAAATATTATCAGTCAATTTTTATGTTTGGAACTCTTGAATTTAGTTCCCCATTTGTATATATTGTAAATACAGTACTCAGTTTAATCACTTAGTTCATGACATTTCCATTGAAGCTCATCCGCGATCGGCATGATACATTCCTAAAATATTTATTAATTAATGCGAGTAGTAGAGCACTCTATTTATTCTGTACAAAACATAGAAATTCTGTACAATATAATAAAACATTTTCGATGTTTGGATTTGACTTATTTATTAACGGGGCCAAAGACCGATTTAAATCTTTGGATGGGACAATATTTTCAGTATTTTTAACGTGATTCTTACTTCATTAAAGTTGCTCCTATTAACGGGGGTAACTGAAACTTATGATAGCAAAATTGGGAACTACGAGTACAATATTGTTATTTAGGTGATTAACAAATATTATATACAATATTTAAAGTAAATTTTGTAACAATTCGACGATAGTTTTTAAATTTCAATGAACTTGAATTAGTGGACCAACAATATTATATTACTACTTAATATCCTATACCTTTAAACGAGCAATTCTTGTATATATTATATATATTTCTATATAATTTGGATCTCGGAAACGGCTACACCGATTTTCATGAAATTTAGTATACAAGGGGTTTTGGGGGCGATAAATCGATCTAGCTAGGATTCATTTTTTTTAAATGTCGTATTTACCAATAAAAAAAATGTTACTCTATTCCTGACATCTATTGGCAAAAAGTTAAACTATTACAGTAATTTTCTGCTGCCATCTATTGGTGAGTGGCTGTGATATTACCAAGCAAAGCTTGATCAACCAGGTATAATCATTTACTTCATATTTTTTCCCGATAGCTTGAAATCTGGGAAACTACATGACATCTATTAGCGAATAATGAAACGAATTTTAATGACCGCGGCCGGCATTTGTTTTAACGAGAATAATATTATAATGCTAAAGGTAAAATATGACTTCTCCCGACATCTATTGGCGAGAAGTTATATTAATTTTTTTATGGAGTCAACGAACTGGGCGCGAAAATTCAAATTTTATTTAGTTTTCTGGTTTAGTGGGCTTATACATCCTAAGTTTATATAGTTTATACACAACATTTATGCATCTCATATTTGTAATCAAAACTCTGCTCAACAATACTCATTTACCTCATATTGTTTCTCGATATATTGAAAACTAGGAAACAACGTGACATCTATTGGCCAATAGCAATACTATTATAATGGCACAGGCATCCAACTGTTTTAACGACACAATAAATATGACTCTTTTTGCTGACATCTATTGACGAGAAGTACTTAATACTAATTTTTTTATGGAGTCAACGAATTGGGCGCGAAAATTCAAATTTTATTTAGTTTTTGCTAATAGTGGGCATAGCTGGGCATTAACTCGTTAATCCGTTAATCGTTAATTTACGAAGTTAACATTTTGATTAACGGTTTAACTTTTAAGTTAACTTCTAAAAATGTTAACGGACACGTTAACTTCCGTTAATATGCAGAAGTCCGTTAATCGTTAATCCAATGCCTACTATACTTGCATAATAAATGTGAATTTGTTACGCTTTTACGTAGAAACTAGGTACTTAGCCGATCAACATGAAATTTTGTGCACATATTTTCAAAGGAATTGCGAAGTACATGATTATTATTAATTATATTGTAAAATGTATGTTAAATATGTTGAATTGTAAAATGAACTTCAACATGTTAGTGTTCAAGAAGGGGAATATGCACCCTATGCCCGACTTTTATCACACGTTTGAATTATACAAGTAAGTATTTTGTTTTTTCCTAAGTACCTAACCAAACTTCTAGACTCTAAACCAACAGGTTTTATTAATTCAGTAACGCAACGATATAAAAAGGCAATTTTACATAGGTAGGTATTACGGATTAACGATTAACGTTAACTTGCGTTGATTCTTCCGCAAAGTAACGCTTTAACGTTTAACGAAGCTAACTTATTTTGTAACGGATTAACGATTAACGAAGTTAAGTATTTGATTAACGGTGCCCAGCTATGATAGTGGGCTAATAATTATACATCGTAAGTTTATGGCAATGAGTTTTGCGGGCACAACATTAAAAGGGGCAAGGTGGTATTCTCTCGTTCAAAGCTAGCTCCATTCGAAATAATGGGCCTTTGAAATTGGTTTTTAATCGTAGTTTCCCAATATCAAAATTATCGTGCCATCCACAGAGCAAGATAATCCATGGCACAATTGGCAGGGCACTCAGCCGTGATAGCTAGGGGGTACGGGTTCAAGTCCCGTTGGCAGCGATAATTTTAAACACTCGAAATAAAATAACTTACGTAATTGGTTGATGTAATGTAAAAAATTAAGTATTAGTATAATATATAAATATTAAACTAATTACACTCGTGATTTTTATTTAAGGAGCACACCACGGGTGTGCTCGCGAAATTCAAATTTTTTGTGGTTTTTCGCGATTTTTAACCTAATAAGACATAATAGGCTTATGGCAGTCAAATTGTGAAAATCCCAATATCTTCTTTACGTATTTATATAAAAATCTCTGCTCGAAAGTGTCGAGTTAAAGAAATTAGTCCGAGATTTGCGAGTTACTCACATAAAACTCGATACTCGGACTAATTTCCTAGAAAATTTTTATGCAAAGATTTTGATATAATCATGCAAAGACGATACTACCATTCTCACAAATGCGTAATTAGCGAACAAATTGCAAAAAACAATGAAAATTTTGAATTTCGCGGGCAGAGTCGTTGATTTCGCCTTAACCATACTTACGAGTTCATATTTTTTTTTTAATTTTTATGTCGATAAGATCGAAAAATATTTTTTCATATTTCATCATTACATTAGTACCTATGTAATTCATATTTAAATATAGTTTCTACTCCAAATTACAATTTACAAAAAAAACCGAGCGAAGCTCGGTCATCCAGGTACTTATATTAATGCGAAAGTTTTTAAGTATGGATGGATGGATGGATCTTTATTACTGTTACTCTTTCATGCCGCAACTACTGAACCGATTTGGCTGAAATGTGGAACATAGATAGCTTATAACCCGGATTATCACAAAGGCTACTTTTTATGCCGAAAAAAATCTATAGTTTCCATGGAATTGGCGAAAAAACTTAATTCACGCAGGCGGAGCCGCGAACAGCTAGTATTTTTTAGGACATTACACACATCACAATCTAGCCCCAAATTAAGCGATAGCTCGTGTTAAGGGAACTACATAATTGATAAATATATAAAATTATTATTATACATAAATATAATATATTGAAAAACACTCAGACACCGGAAAACATTCATACTCATTACACAAACATTAAATAAATGTTTGTGTGATGAGTATGAATAAGTAAGTTTCAGTAGTGGGAATCGAACCCACGACCTCCGACGCAGACGGCAGGTTCGTTGTCGCTACGCCATTCGGTCGTCAAGGAAAAATCCAATCCGTCAAAAAGAATTAAATAAACAAACATTTTTTTTAAATTATACCTGTAGGTACCAACATTTACATATGGGCTGGACGAAAGTAGGAATATTTCACATCATTACACTCCAGCCTCAAAATTATATCCGTTAAAACCATCGATATATAATACTAAGGATTTCGGGTCATACATCGAAACGCTGATATTCGTGTAGCGGGTTGCGAGGAAATAGGCTAGTCCGAAGCAACGTCAACCCAGGCAACGTTCAGGTTTCCTGCGTTGCTAACACGCTTAGCCTGAATACCTACAGTCTACATATCCGGGCGATCTATCGAAGGAATGACTTTATTTTTTTTGGCCGGCACTTCACATTTTCGTATTTTTTGTATGGGCCGTGAATGATCTCCCCTTTTTTTTTTAATAGTGGGCTAATTAAACATCGTAGGCTTATGACAATGAGTTTAGCGGGCACAACATTTATGCATCTACGGTTTTTAATAAAACCTCTGCTCAACATTACTCATTTACTTCATATTGGTTCCCGATAGCTCTAAATCTGGGAAACTGCAAAAAAATAATTATCTTTTGGGAACATTGATTTATAAACTAAGGATTTCCAATCGCACTTAAGTAAAATTAGGCTGTATAATAATGGTTAAAGACATAAATTACAATGTTTAAGTTTGTTTATAAAAAGACACATAAGGGTATCGTTTATATAGGTTTTTTCGGGACACTTTTTTCGTGAATTTTGTTTTACACCCGCAATCCATAGATTTATATGCCAATATTTGGGAACCAATATGAGGTGAGTGGGAATTTTCGAGAAAAGTTTATATTAAAAACATGTAGATGCATAAATATTAAGCCCGCAAAATTCATTGTCATAAACCTACAATGTGCGAGTCTAATATTTGCGAAAATCTAATTGAAATTTGAATTTCGCGGGCTAGTATCGCCGAAACACCTCAAGTGTCACACCCTACGGCGTACTCCCTCGTGATATTTGGGAGCACCTGTGGATTAATATTACCGAATACCGAATTAATAGTACCGAAACGCCGCGCGAACATGTATGTAATCGACATTGCCTTTTTGACGAATTCCGTTGGTGAACTACCTACCCAGAGCGAATATTAATTAATAGGAAATGGGTATTGGACTCTAATTTTTTTAATACTTTTTTATAAACTACGATAAAAAATAATGATATACACTGAAAAACTAATTATTAAATCGATCAAATACCATAAAAGTTATAAGCATTTAAATATTTCTGATTAGACAGAGACAGCGACATTGAATTGTGACGTTGCACCTTACTAATGCGATAGTAGCTACGTGCGGCTTCACACAAATTTTCTTTTTTGCGAGAAAGGGATAGAAGACATTCCAAAATTAAAATGCCTGTAACTTTGTAAATGTTTGTTGTACTTAAATATATATTTTTCTGTGTACTTCATTATTTTTATTCCAGTTTATAATAAAGTAATCATTTTTATCAATTTAAAAAAAAACCGTCAAGTGCGAGTCAGACTCGCGCACCGAGGGTTCCATACTACAAAAGAAGTAAACATTAAAATAATCACTTTTGTTCATGAATTTACGAGTATAATTTACATATAGGTACTTTTGTTAACGAACCGCAAACCTAAATTTGTTTTTGGTGGTTTATTGTTATTATCAAAATAAGTATAAAAGTTAGGGAGTTGATTTTATTTTTCCTGTAAAATATACATTAATGTCTATTGATCGTAATTATTTCAGATTTTTCAATGGATAAACTTCGGAGATAAGGGAGGGAATGGGAATCAAAAACTAAGGCATAAAAATAAATAAAAATCGGTTTTAGAATACACAAGTAATGCCCTTTCATATGATAGCCCACTTAATATTGTTATCTCATTTTGAAAATTCGAAGCCCCGGTTTTCCCCCCTTTTTAAATAAAAATGAAAACAATTTTCAATGTTTTATGATTGCAATGGCGTTGGGTCACTATTACCTAAAACTATTTCAAATTTCAAATCGAAAACTAGTGTATTAACCAAATGCTGAAATTTTCTAGTTATATTGTGACAGTGTTAATTACTTTTTACACCATCATCTATTTAATCCCTTATCGACGAAATTTGCAAGTATTTGTTTAGTGCAATCAGCTATTTCATGCTATGGCTCTCCTAACATTCCGCGTAAAGTATTTACTAAAGTTTTAAGCAGGTGCTTTGATATATTATTCTCTAGTCTAGTCTATTTTTCTCCCTCGGGCGTATCTTTTTCAAGAAATCTTTTTAAATAAAGATATAGTTCCAACTATTTGAGTATGATTAGAAGAAGCGTGTTTCTTTCAGCGAAGCTTTTAAAGTATTAGTATTATTAACAAATCGCAATATTCTTATTAGAGTAATTCAAAAGTAGATATTTCAAAGTCAATACCAAAGAAACTTATGTGAAAGTTAAAGTTAAATTACTTTTTATTGGAAGATATTTGCTATAAAATATTTTAAGTAAAAGCAAATACGATTTCTACTTGCATAGCATCCTGATGAAAGATATTAAGTGCTTCCTGAGACTTAAAGCTTGTAAAGAAAATCAAGGTCTCAAATAACATCTTCCGGAAGTATTTCATTAGGTATCTCTTGATTGGCGAAGTTGCGATGTAGTTAGTATTGTTATAAAATCTTTGAAGTGGAAATTTAATTCAAGTTCCTAGGAAGTTCTTAAAGGCAATAAGATGTTTCCGCTACTTTTAATACGAATACAAAAAGAAAAGAAAAATAAAATAGCTACGAACTTATATAATAACTTGGTGCATGCTTTTATATGTCGTGGCCAGATCTTCAAATTGATCATTTGATGATGTAACTACTCTTTGTATTGATCACTTCATGACATGACATTGTTGTGGCCAGATTGTTATATAGTAGTACAAGATAAAAGTCATCGTATGAGAAATACTCGGCCCACATATTCATGAAACGATCATTTCTAAAGGTTCTTATATTTCTTATATTTACTGCTTGATTTTGCTTTTTGAGGCAAGTATAGTTATCATCAGCAATAATAATTGGTTTTCAATAAAATCAGTTGTAGTGAACATAACGTACTCTAAATAATTATACAGATGTATTCTTGTTACGCAGAAAGCAAACTTCCAATATGTTTCTATATGAAGACAATTTATCACTTATTTATAGTGACATATTGTTGTGCCTACATTAGTCATGAATATCTTGGCGTTCTCGTGGAATTTCCCGCCTTCCCTAGCTTAGTTTGCCCGTGCGTTGCAAGACTCGTTTGATCTAATGCGAAACTACGCTCTCAGCTGTGTGATTCTGCAAAAATACTTATCGCACGTTACATCTTGGGCACTGATTGGTTAATTCTTGCTGCATCGGTCGAGCCGCGTACACTGATTGGTCGCATCGGTGGTGCAACCAAGGCACCTTTTGGTCGGTGATGATGGCGTTGCTATAGTTACTGGCGATGTTTGACGATTACAATTTTAATTTCGAGATAATAAAAGCTTAGGCGACAAATGATTAATTTTTCCGACTAATTATTGAAAAAATTGAACAGTTGAGAGTCTCCTTATAGAGCTTTCGATAAATTGTACCTACATAAAATCATAGAACCATCAACAAACAGGTATTTACCTTGCAATTTAGTGAATCTGGGTCACACTCACAGCCCGTTCATAAATGTTTTGATATACATAGCTTACTAGATCGCCTCAATTATTCACGCATTATCGTCGATGTGTTTAGCCCAATGAACAGCAAAATTAATTCTCCTTACATCGTAAAATCGGGCGAAAAAATTGTTGACCTTTACAAAAAAATTAGAAGTAATGTTAATGTAATTGTATAACTCTCATGATGTCTGCATCAAGACAACCTCAAAAAAGAATGACCAAAGATATCAAGATTTCTCGTGAAACAAAACTAAAATATTCTAGGAAAATAAAAGTGTTTTTAAGCACTATTGACACGAGGAGTTTGTTGTTCATATCCGGAATTTAATTCTGCATACATAAAGTTACTTTCTTTTCAATGCACTTAAAATCTTGTCATACAGATTTTATTGAGAAGAACAACCTGCTTATTTGCCTATGAATTTGGAATATGGAAGTTATTTAAAAAGTAATAATTGTAAGAGTTAATGTGGAGACCTTAGTCTATTAAAAATAAAGTTAGGATTTCATTCAGCTTGTAGTCTATTAAAAATAAAGTTAGGATTTCATTCAGCTTGATACGGCCTTCCATACGTCCAATCATTATCTTTTCGGAAATTAAGAATTTTGGATTTCGGTTACAAAGTAGATGATCCACCTAGGTAGTATAGGGGTACTGGGAAGTCGCAAGATGTACCGCATTCCCAATTTTTATGTAACGTATCCCGTAATTATATTTGTACCATCGTAAAGAGACGGCGGAGTACTCACCAATTTGACGCAATTCGTAGGTGCCATTTCTGGAATTTTAGCACCAGCGCCGACGAAACCTTGTCTATAACTCGGATTGAGATTAAAGAAGCGCAAATGTGTCGGCTTTCACTTTGTAATGACTGAATTTAATTTTGTACTACTTACTCTTACGACTTCCTATGTTTGTGGGCGACATGCAGCGATGCGGAAGAATTACAGAAAAACGATGGTTTAACTAATTATTAAAAAACTAAGCCAGTTATCAAAAATTGGTTCTGAGTTTATTTGTATTATTATTACCGACACGTTAAAGCAAAAATTGCAATTACATCCGTTGCAGTTTCTGATGAAATAAATTAGAAAAATTGAGATCTTGTAGCAACTTTTGCGAGAACTTTCTATCGAGAAACTTTTGTCCATTATGAGCAATTAATTAAGTTAAATGATTTATTCATGCTTACTTTACGTTCAACGTGACTACAACCGATGTTGTGTGGCATATTTACGAGTATTTTATTCCTCAAATAAAAATTCGTACCACGTTTTGCACGGACAACCAAATCTCTACATTTAAAATGATTTGTACATTTTCGCGAGTGGTTTCAAGCGATCGCTCGCGCTGTCTATAAGAGCTTTTCGTGTTGGGGGTTTAAAGCCAAGATTAATGTTTCAGTCAGCTTAGCGGCTGACTAAGCGTAGCCGATTCCAGCTTCCTCCCACGTTTATCCTGCGTTTAGCTTTCATTAGACGATTAGGCTAACTTCTACTCGGAGCTTTCGTATAATAATATCCAATTAGTAATACTAATAACACAACATTTGCAGTTCGAGCATAATTAGTCTACCGTAATATCATATCGAACATCATAAGCATAACATACATATTGCTATTAGATATGCAAACTAATTGGCAGGGACTCGACCGAAATTCATTAATCCAAGAAACGTTTTGCGGATCAATGTCGGACTCATTTTACGAGAAGAGTTTAAGTCCTCATAGTATCCGTATTATTTAAGAAAGGAGTACCGTATAATCCAAGAAATTACTGATGAAAATGACAAGATCTTTTCTGAATTATAATACTTATTGTGTGTGACGATTTTTTTTTTTAATTTTTTGAATTCGACCGTGACAGATCTGATCTCCGAAACTGAGCGGAGAGGAGATGTAGAAATGACGAAATCTGATTGGATACTCAAACACAGCTCCGCTCCGCTCCGCTTTAGTGGAAACCGGGCCTACAGGGGACGCTAGATTAGACGGAGGCCGGATTACTGGGGGTCCAATGTATAAACTTAATGCTCATATAATCCTTGCACCTGATATAATTCTAGATTTGGTGTGCGAAGCGAAATGCGAAGTCCCTGCAGAATATTTAATCTTGAAAAAAAAATTACAGCTTGTATTATATACAAAGTTTTTGTATAATTTTTTACAGCCTCCTAATTGGGGCAGGACTAAATTCAGGATGGCTGACCAAGTTCTGATTGGTACGCTTGACTTGATCTTTGAAAACAGTAAAAACTCTTAAAGGAACTCTCTCTATCTGCCTGTAAAAATCAAAGGTAAAAACTGTTTGAAATATTTTTCTGTTCGTAACTTCTTCTTGTGTTTGTCATTTTACTAAATGGTTATTTATAAAAAAAAATATAAAAAAGAACTAGGATATAATTTCATGGTGGCTACAAAAAAGGTTGGTGCGAGTTGCAATTTATTATTTAATACCGTGTAATTTCTTTAGAGAGTATTTTAAAATAGGTTTTATGATATCAGTATACACTTAACTGTGAACAATATTTGTAGACGAGTAGGTTTTTTCCAAATATTTCTGGAAATTTTAAGGTTTCGTATTTCTAAAGAAGAAAAGATTTTTACCGCGTCAGAACAATTAAAAGTACTTGACGACAAATTGATAACAATAAAACTACTTACCACTTAATTAAAATTCAAGTAGGTATCACATAAATTGAGATTTCGTTACTAGTATTTTTTTATAACTCGCGTAGAGCCGTTTCCGAGATCAGTGATATAAATTTATATAGACATAGCTATACTTATTTTACAAAGCTGAAGAGTTTGTTAGTTTTATTGTTTGTTTGAACGCGCTAATCTCTGGAACCACTCGTCCGAATTGAAAAATTCTGGTTGTATTGGAGAGGCCATTTATCGAGGAAAGCTATAGACTGTATAACATCATGCTATAACCAATAGAAGTGGAATATCGATGAAAAATGTTGGATAAACGGGAAAAATGGTACCTTTTTGAGAAAAATGTTGGATAAACGGGAACGTGTTCCTTTTTGAGACCTTCCGTTGCGTGAGCTGCATGGCTCAAGTTACGCAAAAATCATGGATTGTTCTCCTTTAAAAGTTCTAAAAAAAGTCCGCGGGACCATCTTTTAACTCAAAATTGTAACTCAAAATAACTCTCTTCATTATTATTAAAAATATATTTTTCAAATAAAGTATGTGTGTTTTAGTTTTTAAATTTGACTCTGAACCGCTAACACGCCCTTACATTTAGGAAATTGAGACTGACAACCCCTGCTCAATTATCTGTGTGAGCTTATTACATCGGACAGCTTTGAATAGTATCATATTATATGTAGTCTAATTTGGATGAGAATTTGAGTTGGATATTCGCATTTGTATGCCGTTATTATGTTGTTTTGTTTCATGTTTTGTCATCAAGAAGTTAGCGTAAATTGTACATCGTACGAGAGTAAATTCGTACAAGTTGAGTGCTTTGGGGACTTCTCACTTAGTAACTGACAAGCGCGTTTCAGTATAAGTATAATAAAAATAATGGAAAACAAAACTCATATGAAGACCAATTCAAAAGCTTTCGTCTCCATGACACGCAGCTTCGTAACATTTATTCAAAAAATTACTTTTAAACGTAATTCTCTCTTGCGACAGAAATTACACGGCAGTAAGTACTTTCATGTTACTTTGTCGTACACGTCTATTATACCTATAGTTAATATTAATATCATAAACAGACATAAGAACCGTCGCAGATACTATGTTATTCAACAAAAAAATAATCCTTACAATGAAGCCTTTCAATCGGTATGATAAAAATAGATGAATATTTTTTTAGTACAAGCTTCGGTTCGAGTCCCGGTTTATTAGGCAAATATTAAAAAAAAACCTTTGAATGCAGTTTTTATTTTTTTTATAACTTCTTTCAGTTACATGTGCCATCTAATTATATAGTGTTGATAATATTTAAGTTTAGTTACTTCCGATCGATGGGGTATCGCAGTGGGACGCTATATAATATAAACTCGCCGGCATATTTAGCGGAACATAAAAAAAAAGGTTTGATATCAGTATCATATAAAGTTGCTGGCTGGTTTATACGTTATTTATTTTAAAAAGAAATATTTTCAAATTAAGAAAACAACTGAACATCACATTTTATGCAATTGTTTTAATTTTATTCAAATACACCTTATCTGGAGCGAACTTCGAGTATTTCTTCCTTCTGAGTTTGATTTAAAATTTCATTGAAATACTGTTTTTTGTTAGTTTTTTTTTAATCGCGTATCTTTCTGGAGTTGATGACTGAATTATGCCTGACTTAGCCCCAACGGAGATTGCCAGGGCACTCGAAATGCGAAGAAATGGTCAAACCTACAGAGTGATATCCAGAGATCTTCGTCGACCAGTTTCAACGATCCATCGCAGTATCCAACGGTTCAGGGAGACCGGTACTTATGTGAGAAGAGCAGGACAAGGCAGAAAAAGACGCACTTCGAGTAGGGATGATCGTTTCATTCGGCTTCGTGTACGTAGGAACCCCCGTTTGACGGCCGTCCAAGCCCGACATGAGTTAGAAGCAGTGAGGGGTGTAACCGTAAGTGAGCGTACGGTACGAAGAAGGCTCGAAGAAGCTGGTTTGGGTTCATTTGTGCCCGCCAAGGCTCCAAGGCTCGAGGTAAATCATCGTAGAAACAGGTTAACTTTTGCTCAGGAACATCGACTTTGGAATGCGGACCAATGGAGTAAGTATTGTTTAGTGATGAGTGCAGAATTCTCTTAAATCAAATTGACGGCAGGCAAAGAATATACAGACGCAAAGGAGAACGATACATTCAGACAAATTTTGAAACTACAGTTGCATACGGTGGTGGATCAATAATGGTTTGGGCGGGCATTTGTTTGGGAGCTCGCACAGACTTGGTAGTGATTGACAGAGGGAGTCTGACTGCAGACCGCTATATCAGAGAAGTTTTAGAAGAAAATGTCGTACCGTTTGCCCCATATATCGGTGACGATTTTGTTTTTATGCAGGATAATGCTCTACCGCATACCGCTCGGGTAACTTAAGCTTATCTTAATGATATGAATATCACTGTTATGGAGTGGCCGGCGAGATCACCGGATATGAACCCAATAGAGCACGTTTGGGACTTGCTGAAAAGAAAAGTTAAGTCCAGAATTCCAGCTCCTGCCAACGTGGGAGAACTGCGAATCGCCGTAGTTGAGGAATGGCGGAGACTATCCCAGGAGACCATCGATAACATCATTCTCAGTATGCCTAGACGGGTAGAAACTTTAATAAGAGCACGTGGAGGAAATACGCGATATTAATCACCATTTTTCTAATTTAATTAATTGTAATTTTAATATTAAATTTCACTTTTCCAGGTTACGTGAAAAGTTCAAAAATGTACCATTTTTCACAAATAGCCTTTACTCGCAAAATCTGTTCTTAATGTGATCTCATTTTAAGTAAAAACAAATGAAACTTTAAATAACAAAAGAAGTGTAGTAAGTAGATTTTAAAATAAAACCATATTTTTTTAATTATGGACCTTTTTTTTATGTTCCGCTAAATATGCCGGCGAGTTTATTTATTGCGAATTTTCAATGAATCAAATATCCATGAAAATAATACAAGTGACATTTTATAAGACCGTCGACACAATCTTAATACATATAAATCTCGTGTCACAATGTTTGTCCTCAATGGACTCATAAACCACTTAACCGATTTTAACAAAATTCGCACACAGGGTGCAGTTTGCTCTTTAATATATATAAATCTCGTGTCACAATGTTTGTCCTCAATGGACTCCTAAATCACTTAACCGTTTTTAATAAAATTCGCACACAGGGTGCAGTTTGCTCTAACTTAAAAGAGGATAGCTTAGATCTCAATTTATCTATTTTTTATATCCTTAAGGGCAAAACAACGTTTGCCAGGTCAGCTAGTAAGCTTATATATTTTACGTATTATGTCAGAATACAACGAAAAGCTTTGTCATAGGATAGAATTTTCGGCAAACTTATTACTTACTTTCACACAATATAAACTCGCCGGCATATTTAGCGGAACATAAAAAAAAGGTTTGATATCAGTATCATATAAAGTTGCTGGCTAGTTTATACGTTATTTAATTTAAAAAGAAATATTTTCAAATTAAGAAAACAACTGAACATCACATTTTATGCAATTGTTTTAATTTTATTCAAATACACCTTATCTGGAGCGAACTTCGAGTATTTCTTCCTTCTGAGTTTGATTTAAAATTTCATTGAAATACTGTTTATTGTTAGTTTTTTTTAATCGCGTATCTTTCTGGAGTTGATGACTGAATTATGCCTGACTTAGCCCCAACGGAGATTGCCAGGGCACTCGAAATGCGAAGAAATGGTCTAACCTACAGAGTGATATCCAGAGATCTTCGTCGACCAGTTTCAACGATCCATCGCAGTATCCAACGGTTCAGGGAGACCGGTACTTATGTGAGAAGAGCAGGACAAGGCAGAAAAAGACGAACTTCGAGTAGGGATGATCGTTTCATTCGGCTTCGTGTACGTAGGAACCCCCGTTTGACGGCCGTCCAAGCCCGACATGAGTTAGAAGCAGTGCGGGGTGTAACCGTAAGTAAGCATACGGTACGAAGAAGGCTCGAAGAAGCTGGTTTGGGTTCATTTGTGCCCGCCAAGGCTCCAAGGCTCGAGGTAAATCATCGTAGAAACAGGTTAACTTTTGCTCAGGAACATCGACTTTGGAACGCGGACCAATGGAGTAAGGTATTGTTTAGTGATGAGTGCAGAATTCTCTTAAATCAAATTGACGGCAGGCAAAGAATATACAGACGCAAAGGAGAACGATACATTCAGACAAATTTTGAAACTACAGTTGCATACGGTGGTGGATCAATAATGGTTTGGGCGGGCATTTGTTTGGGAGCTCGCACAGACTTGGTAGTGATTGACAGAGGGAGTCTGACTGCAGACCGCTATATCAAAGAAGTTTTAGAAGAAAATGTCGTACCGTTTGCCCCATATATCGGTGACGATTTTGTTTTTATGCAGGATAATGCTCTGCCGCATACCGCTCGGGTAACTCAAGCTTATCTTAATGATATGAATATCACTGTTATGGAGTGACCGGCGAGATCACCGGATATGAACCCAATAGAGCACGTTTGGGACTTGCTGAAAAGAAAAGTTAAGTCCAGAATTCCAGCTCCTGCCAACGTGGGAGAACTGCGAATCGCCGTAGTTGAGGAATGGCGGAGACTATCCCAGGAGACCATCGATTACATCATTCTCAGTATGCCTAGACGGGTAGAAACTTTAATAAGAGCACGTGGAGGAAATACGCGATATTAACCACCATTTTTCTAATTTAATTAACTGTAATTTTAATATTAAATTTCACTTTTCCAGGTTACATGAAAAGTTCAAAAATGTACCATTTTTCACAAATAGCCTTTACTCGCAAAATCTGTTCTTAACGTGATCTCATTTTAAGTAAAAACAAATGAAACTTTAAATAACAAAAGAAGTGTAGTAAGTAGATTTTAAAATAAAACCATATTTTTTTAATTATGGACCTTTTTTTTATGTTCCGCTAAATATGCCGGCGAGTTTATTATACCTAATGTCGGCTTCACGCCAAAATCCGGAACTAACACTTATAATTTAGTTTGTGCTTAGCTTAATTCAGCAACTTATTAATGAACACCTAAATTACTATGCCTGTGAAGAGGTCCTCATTAACAAGACCATGGACTATCAAAATAATTATACCATATTGTAATTACGATTGAAGTCAAACATGTTTTACAGCCCATTGTCATCTGTCGTATTGGTATCAACTACATACAAATGTGTTTAGAGTACGTGGCACGTATTATTGATTAATGGTCGACACATACTGAAGTGTCCACTGGCGAGGCACTGCTCAATGTTCATGGGTTGAGGACACGAGGTGCTGGAACGGTAAGTCTCGTCTCAGCCACAAAGTCGCGGGGAGTATTCAAATTCTGATTCAAAGCGACGCTAAATCGCGTTAGTTTAAACATCCCTAGATGCCTATGACCAGCAGAAACTATGACGACAATTATTGGTAAAATACTTGTCCAGATTTTATATGAGCTACAAAGGCATGTTGGTCACATGAAATTAACTCATGATGGTTTGCTCTACTACGAGAACTATGCCTATAACAATCGTTTCATGATAGGTTTACACGCTTGCATTCAAAGCGACACTTAACGAGCACAAATAAGCGCAAGCGTGTGAACAGGCCGAATGCGCAGTTGGGTATTTATCACTCTACTTTATTTGACTTTAATTATAACTTTTATAACGTTTGAAGGTTAATATAATTTTATAAGAATTAATACATAACAATAGCATTCAGATTGGTGTGTAATACCTACCCAATCGTACGTATGTGTTGTGCTTTTTTGTGTACGTGTGTGCGGTTATGGGACGAATGTCGGTTTATATGCCCGCGAACCTGTGAACAGCTTGCTTCGCGTGTAAAAGCGCGCGAGCTGAATAGCGAACCGAGCGCCGCCGATCTGTTTGCCAGGCTACGGGACGATCATGTAAACGGACTATAATAATACATAGAAACATCGCCTACGCAGTTCGTTGACGCGGGGGTAAATTTCAAATGGGATCGAGGAGAGCGTTTTAGCCCCTAATAGTTACCCCTTTTACATTTTACAATCGCGGGAAATCGGACTATAGAAGAAAAATTAGCAACTAGCTGGAATACTCAATTTCGGCAGTTAGTGTATACCACATTATTATTATCAACACTTGCTCCGTTATCGCACGCCGACCTCCGCAGGATGTCAAGGTGACACAACACAATGCCACTCTCATATAGAAACTGGGCCGGCATGCATTTGACCCGCTTGCTTTGAAACCGCCTCGCTTGTATGCGTCTCGTATTAATATATATATAGCTACTCGTGCTGATTGGCCACTGACTGACTCATTGATCACCTCTCCTGAACAATTTTGTATGAAAAAATTTTTTTTTACTAATCGTTTCGTATAGAGAGGAAAAATTCATGAGGAGGAAAAATACGGAGAGAGCTGATGATTGAGGATTTCGAAGAAGGGTGAAGAGCACAGCCAGAGTATCCAAGATAGGTGGGGGGTGCTCGAACAAATGTCATTTGAAATGTCATCCAACTGCCAGTGAGCTGAAAAAAAATTCAAAATGGCGGATTCAAAATGGCCGCCATTCGAATTTCGCCGATATCTCGGAAAGTATAAAAGATGGAAGAATGGTTTCTTGACAAGAAGTGATCAAGACCCGAAGGTCTATTTGATGGATAGAAAAAAAATTCAAAATGGCGGAATTTATTTTTCCATAGAAAATGTATGGGGAATGTTGAAGAGACTAAAAGTTGGTAATCATGCAAGGTTGTGATGCGGTTTTTTGGAGAGTTACTAGAGAAAAATACGGAGAGAGCTGATGATTGAGGATTTCGGAGACGGGTGAAGAGCACAGCCAGGGTATCGAAGATAGGTGGGGGTTGCTCGACCAAATGTAACTCGAAACGTCATCCAATTGGCAGTTAGCTGAAAAAAAATTCAAAATGGCAGATTCAAGATGGCCGCCATACAAATTTCGTGTTGTTTTATCTCGGAAAGTATAAAAGATAAGAGAGTGGTTTCTTTGCAAGACGTGATTAGAATCTCAAGGTCTACGGGATGAATGACAAAAAATTCAAAGTGGTTGAATTTATTTTTCCATGTAAAATGTGAATGCTACAATAAACAAGGCCTATGAAAAACTATGAAAAAGATGAGAAGAGATGATGGTCTACGATTTGGATGATGATTGAGAAGCACGGTCATGGATTTAAAGATAGTTAAGGGCTGTTTAAATAAAAATACACTGAACCTCATCCGATGAGGTTCAGAGTATTTTTTTTTCAAACAGCCCTTAACTATCTTTAAATCCATGAACGTGCTCCGAGGTAATTTTTTCAGCGAACTGCCAATCGGATTCCAATTGGCGATGGAGATGACGGCAACACCTTTATGGGAGGGAAGACAGCACGCGGGCCACATGTGGCCCGCGCACACACGCACCCTACTAGTTTAATTATATAAGAAATACGAAGCTAAATTATGTTATAGGTACCATACTCGTACGTACATAGGTTTTGGCTGCGGTTATGGCTGCGTTCCGGGTTTCAGATAAGGGAGAAAGCCCGGAACGCTGCCATGTGTGAACGTGGAAGAAAAGCGTATATTATTCTACCCGCTGATTAGTTCCCTGATTTACGTCATCCAATCGGGGGGCAGAACTCGCTAACGATTACTATGACGATGAATAAGTTTTTCTTACGCAATCAGACCCCTGTTCAACTCCCTCATACCATTGCTTTTCCTTTATGTCTTTAAGACCATTTGCTGATAGATTCACGTGGTCTAACCACAATAAGACATACGTTACGACTGTTACGAGTACAAACTCCTGCAATGCTACCGGAGCCGCTTTTGCTGGAGAATCATGGTAACTCGATCACTCTGCCAAGAGTAAATGCCTGAAGATGTGGTCGCTTTTTTTTGAATTGCCGAACTAATACCGGCTAAAACTTGGTTAAAACCTTTCCGTTATCCGATGTTGCCATGTGCCCGTCGTTAAACCTAAAACACAGTAACACGATGGTCTCAAAACCCCCTTTCCTTTGTTTTCCCCTTCCTCATTTTCATAAACTTTTGTCAACATATTTCTCTACTATACTACTTATAATGTTCTTCTTTTTCTAACATTTGGTTCACCAGGCTACCACCATTGATTTATCCGATTACCTTCACAATCTCTTCTCTAGCCTTAGCCTTATCCTTGGATCGCTGCTTGTTGGCAATTTGACATACTCGTAACTTATTTATATGGAGCTTTAATTGTCAGATTTGTAACAGCTCTAACAAAACGTGAAAAGGGAAATCTAATTTAGTTCATGTTTTAAAGTTAGACTTTTAAACGTGCAAACCAACTATGAAACTCTTTAGTTCAACTAGAGGGTTGAAAATTGACTTAAAAACTTTCCCAGCCCCAGTTTGCAATACTTTTATATTACAAAAGAACTATTGGTGTCGTTAGGATTAACTTCGCACGAGCGGGCTCCTGAATACAAACAGCTCGAGCACGAAAAATTGCATTTTTAATATTGTTATTGCATTTACGAAATACAAAGCTTTTTCAACACTTTATCATAACTTTAGAATATAACTTTATGGGAATCACATGAAACTTAATATTTCAGGCCTGTTACCCTGCAATGGCGCAGTGTAATAAATCCAATGACGAAATACGCTACGCTTATCCATGAGTAAATACAACATTAAATTGTTGAGTAAATCTATGTTATGTAAAGCCCTTTCACATTTAAGAAGAGAGGCCTTTTTAGAGAGACCATATATTGAGTTTCTACTATATACATACATGTATATATTCCTGATGTTTATAACACCATCTCTTATACCTTTTAACGAGCAATTCTTGTATATGTTTTTATAATCTGAATCTCGAAAACGGCTCCAACGATTTTCATGATATTTAGTTGCCTCAGAGGATTTCGGAGGCGATAAATCGATCTAGCTTAGAGCGATGTTATTAGATCTGAAATTCATTTTTTGAAAATTTATTGACCAAAAAAATACCCGGTCACTAAGCCACACAGATACTCGTATTGTTCAAAATGTGCGCAGTGAGTGTAGTTACGAGGTCGGCATTGATATTGAAATTAAAATATACACCTCGAGCACTAAATAAAATGAATACATAATATAAATAAGAAGTCCTTTTCAAAAAACCTCAACATGTATATGATGCGTCAAATTTCCCCATCCAGTCGCCACCCGGCTTTCCAGCAAAAGTTCAGTGAACTGAGGGGTGATGTATAGTGTATACTGCGGCACGTATAGCTTTTCTTGGCTGCCCCAATAACCTAGCGATGAGATGGGTTGATACGTACCGCTTTTGTAATAAGAGTTAGAAGAAAATAAAACCATCAAGTGCGAGTTGGACTCGAAAATTTTGTTGTTGTAAGTAAAACATTAAATTTTTCATTCTTAGGGTTCCGTACCTCAAAAGAAAAGAAACAGGCATTTTTTGAGATGGGAAAAACCATAGAACTCGCGTCAAAGTCACCGTAACTGACACCTCACGTCATGTTCTCACTTCTGTCGGCACCTCCTGAAATAACACTTAATTTTTTGAAGTCGTTTTTAGAACAACGTAATCTATGCTCGTATTTTGTAGCTAACTTTTTTATGATTGCGTGTCTTAAAGTATTATATCAATACATTAAATTAATATCTTCAATAACGCGCATGTGAGGAGATACGTAACGGTATAGGCAGTATATTATACATAAATGTCTGCGGCAAATTGCGATTGCGCAATAGTTATTCTCGTAGGGCAATATTTCAGATAACCGCCGCGCCGATGATTTATCCTTCATGGATAGAACGGAATCGTTTTTTAGGGTTCCGTACTAAAATGGTATTTATACCCTTTGAGTGCGGAAGCCTGTTACTGGGACTTCGCCGTCCGCCCGTCCGTCTGTCACCATAGGCTGTATCTCTTAAAAACATATACTAAAAACTAGAATAAATATTTAAGGCAGCTACCATTCAACAAACGATTTTGCTTGCTCTTGCTAGATATGATAACGGCAACAGAGACGCTTAAAATATTCACAGAGTATTTAATTAAATATTAACTTTAAAAATTAATAGTTAAAATAAAACAAATTGTGTTCGGTTTATATTAATACAATTGAGAATTTGTCTTGATAGTACGGAATTCTCGCCCGACTAGCACTTGCACATTTTTTTTTTCTATTAGAAAGGTAAGGAATAAAAAGTGGGGTCCATATTTTAATGCCAGCGATGTATCATTCGCCATTCAGTCCTTTTGGGGGACAAATTAATTCGAGAATGTGCCGCGAAATATTTTGCTTCAAGATTTGTGTGGCACACATTCATCATGTAGGGTTGCTGCTTGCCATTTCCTTTAAACGCCTTTTGGGAGCAATAGCTACAAAAATGTATCTATTTAAACGACCAAATCTTGTATATAAATACTAGCTGTTACTTGCTTCTTCGCCCGCCTGAATTTCCTGGTTTACCCTTTAAAATGGGTTAGTCTTAAAAGTTCCTTTTTAGGGTTCCACACCCGAAGGGTAAAAAAGGAACCCTATTACGGAGACTTCGCTGTCCGTACGTCTGTCACCAGGCTATATCTCTGGAACCGTAATAGCTACAGACTTGAAATTTTCACAGATAATGTATATATCCGCTTTAACAAGAAATACTGAAAAGAAGAATAAAATAAGTATTTAAGGGGGCTTCCATACAACAAACGTCATTTTTGTGCATGCTTGTTTTTGCTCCATATTAATAACGGTAAAAGGTAGCCGCTTAAAATTTTCACAGAATATTTTTATTTTGTGGGCAGGGATGTAGAGAAAGAGTAAAGTCCGACTCGCACTTCACAAATCCATATATTGCTTCGTTAATGTAACTAAGTATGTAGAATTGGTACTTATTTTTATGATATTACGTAGTAAATATGGATTAGTTATATCCATATTTACTACGTAATATCATAAGCTTCTAAATATTTTTTTTACACCGTACCTACCTTCTTAGTAGGTAAGTTTTCGGGATTTGTTGATAAACATCTACTGCAGTGCAACAATTGCGCTTTTAGGCATTAGTTCCACTAAACAATCTTACAATACTAACTACTAACTGTACCTACTAACTATAACGATAAACTGATAAATAGTCTGCCAAATGTAAGAGCATTTACAGCCGTTTTCACTAAACATAGGAAACGCCTAAATCGATGCTTAAGCCGATAGGTGACAGTTTTCACCTACAACAACTGTCACCTTAGGGCTAAGCATTCGACTTAGGCGTTTCCTAGGTTTAGTGAAAACGGCTGTTAGTAATATGGTGAAGACTTAGTACCTAAATATTTTTAAATGATGTCGCAACTTATTATTTCATAATGGAAACTTATGTTTTGTTTTAATATCAAAACATTATTTATGCAGTATATTTTATTATGAAACAATTTAGACACATTATTATGACGTATATGTATAATAGTTTGGTAAGTTATTTGCATTTTCTATAAACTAATAACCGCATGAGCTTATTATGTGATTAAGCTTTTAATTCACTTAGCTTAGCCAAGCTTTCCAACTTCACATTGTACCTTCATGAATTATGTATTTAATGGAATAATTATTCTTTTCATTGTTTTCCATTTAGTTCCTCTTATGTGGTCTGAACTTTGAAGTGAACATGATAGTAAACATGTCTCATAGTATTTAGTTTATAACGAGATAACTAGAAACATAAAGTTATACAACCGCATAACTAAAGAGGAACGTTTGCTACCTCGGAGTTTTCCCAATTCATTTCCCAAAATGAGGTATTAAACTTTGTTGTTTATTTTCAACGGAAAACTGAAATTCATACATGAATAATTTTATATTGAAAAATTGTGAAAATTTCTGAAAATTAAATTATTAAATATCCGATATATTTAACGACCGAATGGAGTAGCGGTAGCGAACCTGCCGTCTGCGTCGGAGGTCGTGGGATCGATTCCCACTACTGGACTAAAGGTTTGTGTGATGAGCATGAATGTTTTCCAGTGTCTGGGTATTTTTCAATATATTATATTTATGTTTATTAATATGTATATACATCTATCAGTGATCTAGTACCCACAAGCTATCGCTTACTTTGGGGCTAGATTGCAATGTGTGTAATATCCTGATATATTATATTTATTGCCATATACTCGTAAATATTTATTTTTATTTATCCATATAAAAAATAGTTAACGACCTATTCTCAGACCAACCATAAAAAAATCATAAAAAATGGTCAAGAAATTTCAATTTTTCAGATTCAAAAAAGTCAAGAAATTTCAATTTTTCAAAGATTAAAAAAAAAAAGAAACTCGAGAATTTTACACTTATAACTAGGTGACCCGGTAAACGTTGTTTCGCCATTTAGGGGTATGAAAAAATGGGAAATGCTTTCCAAAAAACCAACTTCAAATGCCACTACAAAGAGTGAAATAATTTTTATTTAAATTTTAGGTACCTACACCAATTCGAAGTCGGGCAATGTTTTATACAATCCCTAATAGTCCTTCTTACTTACTTCATGTACAAAGAAATGACGAAGTCATAGACAATCGCCCGACTTCGAATTGGTGTAGGTACCTAAAATTTAAATAAAAATTATTTCACTCTTTGTAGTGGCATTTGAAGTTGGTTTTTTGGAAAGCATTTCCCATTTTTATTTTTTACTTTTTAGTGGAAAACAATAAAATGCACAAGGCGTTGTAAAAATACCCAAATCGCTTGAGGTGTGTTCATAAAATCTGAAGAGATCCCTCAATTTCACCACGATCCCATCATCAGACCCTGACTTGATGACTTTAGTCATCAAATCAGTATCTGCTAGCAAATGCACCAGTAACTATAAAAAATACCCAACTCGCTTCAAGTATACTAGCAAAATTTGAAGAGTTCCCTCGATTTCACCAAGATCCCATCATCAGACCCTGACTTGATGACTTTAGTCATCAAATCAGTATCTGCTAGCATATGCACCAGTAACTATAAAAATACCCAACTCGCTTCAAGTATACTAGCAAAATTTGAAGAGTTCCTTCGATTTCACCAAGATCCCATGATCAGATCCTGACCTGATGACCATAGGACAACTTGGAAAATATTACTATTTCAAATAATACCCAAATAGTTCCATGTGTCTATATAAAATTTGAAGAGTTCCCTCGATTTCTCCAGGATCCCACAATCAGATCCTGACCTGATTAAAATGGGACTATCTGGAAACAAAACCCTTTTAAACAAAAAAATAATTGTTCAAATCGGTCCACGCGTCTTCGAGTAATCGGTGAACATACATAGATAAAAAAAAAAAGATTCCGACGAATTGAGAACCTCCTCCTTTTCTTGAAGTCGGTTAAAAAACAGATAACAACCTGCTCTCAGACCCAGTGATCATATACATTGAAAATTTCATAACAATCTGTCTAGCCGTTTCGGAGGAGTTCGGTAACAAAGATTGGCAAGAGAATATTGAAATAAGATAGTAAGAAGATATACCTACTCCGGACTTGAAGTTTGAGTTTATGTAACAAAAACTATTAGGATATTGTCGTGTCCGTAATGTATAATAATATAAATAATGTATGATAATAATATAGAATAGCATTCGCTACAGACATTGTAAAGTATGGTCATTACTGAGGTATCGCGGTCAATGTATACAGTATACACACGCGGCATTTTTGAGACGCGTTCTCAATGTGCTGTAAAGCAAAAATATTATATTAAATACTTTTACAGCTTTTCCAGAAATACGTACGACTCAATATGTAGGACCGTCATTGATAATAATTCTTAATTCCTAAACTTAGTGAAGTTTTCTTCAGTTATAAATTTATTTTTAAGGATTTTTGCAATGTAATATATATATTTTTATATACATATTTTCGGTATCCGTAGTATATTATAATCGGCCAAGTGCAAGTCGGACTCGCGCACTAAGGGTTCCGCCATTATCTATACCTATAACGTAACGAGATGATGATGCATAAGCCAGAACTCTCAATTATACCCTACTAATACTTACTTCACATGAGAGTAATACTAGAACATCGACCAAAAACGAGCAAAAAATCAAGTTTGTTGTATGGGAGCCCTTTTAATCTTTATTTTATTCTATTTTTTAGTATTTGCTGTTATATAACGAAACGGAAATACATTATCTATGAGAATTTCAAGTTGTAAGTTGTAACTATCACGGTTCAAGAGATTACAGCTTATTGATAAACGAAGTCTCAGTAATAGGGTCCCGTTTTTTTAACCCTTTGGGTACGATGAAAGTTAAAAAAGTAATGGTGATTTTCAGCACTAGACTGGCCACCGGCAGACTGAGTTATAAACGCGGCTCCACCCGCGTGAATTTCGATTTCACCAATCCCGTGGGTACCGTGGACTTTTCCGGTATAAAGCATAGCCTATGTATTAATCTGTTTTCGACATTTCTTCCTAATCGATGTAGTAATTGTGTGAAGCAGTTTCAAACTTACGCATTTATCTACCTACATGCTTTGCACGTATAAAAATACCAGCTGACAGAGCAAACTTTTGCCACATACGACCTATTCTCATACCTAAGGAAGGTTTGTAAAAAAAATTCATAAAAATTGAGTGAGCCGTCTCGTTGAAGTTTGGTGACAGACACTGACACGAGAATTTAAATATTGGATACAAATTGGATATAGAAAATTATTAACAATATTAGTGTGATAAAAGTTTCAGTTTTCTTATTTGAGGTACTGAACCCTAAAAGACCGCGAACGGTACGAGAAACATAGTCTTTAAACATCCGCAAAATGTGTGCCTAATGTCTTCCCAAAATAAAAGTAGCGCTCGTAAATTCGTTGCAAACGTAACTTTACGTTTACAACGCCTAGCGTACGTCGAATCGTGAACAGTTCATTCACACGTACCCATTTAGGATGGGTATAGGTAACGCATTTCACAACCAGTTTCGCAATTTTATCAGCGCAGGGCTACCACGTAAGTTAACACATTATAAAAGAATTAATTGATGCTTGGGAACTTGGCACTTTCGTTCGATACGCAGTTAAAAAAAACCGCGGATTTCGCGGGATTTGTGAAAACCTGATATTCATGTAGGCGCCTAGTAAACTTTTTACTCTCGTTTATTTTTATTACAATTGAATAATATTTCTTACAATGTTTCTAAAAAAAAAAATTGAAAAATAGTGAACTTATTATTTAGTTTGAAAAATGTACATGTTTTACACATATTTTGCTATTTATCTCATAATTATTATTTTTGTTGAGATTTTATTTAATAAATAAATAAGTTTTTTCTGTAATTTTTCGAATAGTTGCTCAATGGCAACCAAATGGCGTAGAGGCAGCGAACCTGCAGAAGCGAAGTGTTGGGGTCTGCCAACACTGTGCTTTCCATTGCGGGTCGCCACTTCAGCTCCTTAGGCTCAATTTACACAGCGTGGAATAGAATGGGAGGGCTTCTTTAAGCATAATGAACTTTATGTCTATTTCTCTTAGGTATTTAGTTTTATCTTAGAAAAAAGACCTAAAGTTCATTATGCTAAGTAAAAAAAAGTGCTCAGTGCTCTGGCGCTCCACACACTTCAGCTTTGCGACACGTTGAGCTAGTTCGATGAATTTAGTTCGTCTATCTGCATCCTTCTCATTCCTGATTTGATCGCGTAGAGATACTCCGAGCATGGTTTCCTCTATCGCCCGCTGGGTCATTTTTAACTTTCTGTATCGATCTTCTAGTGACATATAGTCTCCGCACAGTGTGTGTTATCATTGATGCTGATGACTTACAAATCACTGGGCACAGAACAATGGGCGTAACAAGTGACAACCCTAAACACTGCGCCGGCGACGCGCAACGCACAGTCAATATTAAACGTTGCGACAGCTTTCACCGTGGGCCTGCTGCATTAATTGTCTCTGGCATCTCCTTGTTTGAATAAATTTATGAGATCCTTATTGCATTTGAGTAGCTGAACACCTGACGATTATTGTTTTGACGCTTTAGTGGTTCAACAATCATATGCGACATGCTACACCCCTAAACACGGGCGCGGCGCTTGTTTGGGTGAAAGAGGGCCAAAAAAAAGGTTTTTGAATGAAGGCTTCGCGCTTTATCGTTTAATTTACTTGTATTACAATCTTTTTTACAATTGTTTTGCAATCTTTCTTAGAAGGAATTATTGTCTGAAAATGAATGAAAGCAGTTATGAAATCAGGTTGCGAATAATGAATATGATATTAAAATGGTTGGTCGCGGGATCGATAACTCAATTTTGTCGAATGCAACAGGCTAGAAAATGTTTGATAACATTTTCGTCGCATCTTGGATTTTAAAAGTTAATTATTTCAAACACGAAACAACGATCGCATTTGTACTTTCCGTCTTAGTTTTTACACTTTATCAAGTTCCTTCGTTTTCTATGAATCGTAGGATTTTGTCGGAGGTATATTTCGTCCAATTTTTCTATTGAAAAAGTCTTAGCCATTCTTTTGACTAACTTATTGTCAGGAACTGGGTACCAATTCTTTTAATCGGATGATAAAATCCTGTGGATGTCGCTGTGGCGACACTATTTTTTACCCTTTTTGCCAAACTGTACACATTTTTTTGTGCATTGAATTTTTATGCAATTTTCTATCATGCAGCTACGGTGAATTTAGTTCGTCTATCTCCATCCTCCTCATTTCTGATTTGATCGCGTAGAGATACTCCGAGCATGGTTCCTCTATCGCCCGCTGAGTCATTTTTAACCTTCTGTATTGATCTTCTAGTGACACATAGTCTCCGCACAGTGTGTGTTATCATTGATGCTGATGACTTACAGATCACTGGGTACAGAACAATGGGCGTAACAAGTGACAACCCTAAAAATGCAGCTACGTGATAGAAAATTGCATAAAAATTGTCAACGGGAGAGCAATGCGTTCATTTGACGTGAAGTAGGTAATACGCTTGCCGAATCCCCATGATTTGACACTCAAAGCACTCGTTTGTTATGAATTCGCAATGCAATATCAGAACGCTTCTTCATTTGTGGACGAGACCCATGGCTTAGTTGCGAGCCAAGTACGTACAGATTATTGATGATTAAACGAACTTACCTGTAAGTGAAGTTCTATCACAATTATGTGAATACATTATAATAGTTTCTTCACCACTTTTATGTTTGAAATAATACACGGAATATCGCAGTTCATGAATATTTATTGTTCACTTATACAAATCGAAAACAACCTCAAATTAATACGCTCGACCTGCGTGAATGTAGTTGTCGTCGGTGCGCGCGCGTGGCTGTGTCGTCACACGCTCAAACTTCACATCGCAGCGGAGCGGCGCGCGCGCCGCGGTCTCTTCACGCGGCTTTCGGCGCGGGAGATTTAAATTTATGAAAGTGTGTTGGGTGCTAGAATTGTGTATGTAAAATGTAAGTGTAACCCCATATCACTCCCCCCCGGAGGCCGTACTTACGGACGATAAAAATCGGGGAATTTCACACGTCTGCCTGACCTTGTTGTTCTTGCTGGTGCTTCTGGGTTGCTATCCATGCCCTTAGCGTTGGTCTCGGCGCGTGCGGCATGCGGCGGTTCAGTGTTCAGTGAATAGGCCGGTTTGAGGCGGTCTATAGAAACTGTCACTTCTTTGCCTTTCACCCTTATTCTAAAGGTTTTCTCACCTCTTTCGATCACTTCGTGAGGGCCGGAGTAAGCTGGCTGGAAGGTGCTTTTTGCCGCATCTTCTCTGATGTATACGTGACTGGAAGTAGCGAGATCTTTAAAAATAAATGTTTTATTTTTGCTATGACGTGAAGCTGGACAAGGTTTTAACCGTTCGCAGAAAGAACGCATTCTGGCGGTGAAGTCAGTAATGTCTGTTGTGGTATTTGTGCTGCTTTCGAAGAACTCACCTGGGAGTCTCAGGGGCTCTCCGTAGACGAGTTCTGCAGAAGAACATTGCAAGTCTGCTTTGAAGGCGCTTCGGATTCCTAATAGCACCAAAGGTAGTGATTCTGTCCAATAATTATCAGCGTGGCATGTTATGGCCGCTTTGAGCTGTCGGTGAAATCTTTCTACCAAAGCGTTGCAAGCAGGATGGTAGGCTGTGGTTTGCCGATGTTGAAATCCTGCTATTTTGGACAAGTAACTGAATAATTCTGACCTAAATTGGACACCTCTGTCTGTCACCACGACAGATGGGCTGCCAAATTTTGCGATCCATCCTGACAGAAATGCCTTAGCGACAGTTTCAGCAGTGATGTCCACTATAGGGATAGCCTCAGGCCATCTTGTAAAGCGGTCGACTGCTGTTAAACAATAGCGAAAGCCATTCGAATATGGGAGCGGGCCAATCAGATCAATGTGCACGAAGGAAAATCTAGCTCGAGGTAATTCAAATGTGCCTAGCGGTGCTGACACATGGCGATGAACCTTAGAGCGTTGACAAGCTGAGCATGCACGTGACCATTCTCGGCAATCCTTCCTAATTGCGGGCCAAACAAAACGCTGAGCAATCAATTTCGCGGTGGCGTTTGCGCCAGGATGGCTTAAGCAGTGAAGGCTGTCGAAGATTTGTTTCCGCAAGGGTGCGGGAACGAAGGGTCTAGGTGTTCCCGAGCTTATGTCGCAAAATAATTCGACTTCACTCCCTGGTTCCTTAATTTTACTAAAACGAAGTGAAGATTCGTTGTTAAGGAGCTGTGAGAGTTCAGGATCTTCCGATTGAGCTTTGGCGAGCACTTCGAGTTCAACTGGACTTCGTATCGAATCTACACGGGATAGAGTATCCGCCACAACATTATCTTTTCCGGATATGTGACGAATGTCGCTTGTGAATTGGGAAATGAAGTCCAGGTGTCTATACTGACGTGGAGAGCAGTTATTTTTTTTAGTGTGGAATGCATAGCATAAAGGCTTATGGTCAGTATAGACTGTGAAATGCCTGGCCTCAAGCATATGGCGGAAATACTTAATCCCTTCATAAATGGCAAGCAATTCCCTGTCATAGGGGGCGTACTTTTTTTGTGAAGGACTGAGTTTTCTTGAAAAGAAAGCCAAGGGCTGCCAGGCATCATTTTTGTATTGCTGAAGTGCGGCGCCTAAAGCTTCGTCCGAGGCATCTGTGACGAGAGCGAGCTTAGCCTCACAATCTGGGTGTGCTTATAAGGCGGCGTTACAAAGACTGTCTTTGCATTGCTGAAATGCTGTTAGGGCATCACCAGTTAGATTAACTGGCTGTGAGGGTTTTACTGAACCAGAAAGAAGAGCGTTTAAGGGAGCTTGTATTTTCGCGGCATTAGGTAAGAATCGCCGGTAAAAGTTAAGCATGCCTAGAAATCGCCTGAGTGATTTAATTGTTTTTGGCGCTGGGAATTCCTTTATAGCTTGGACTTTGGACTCGAGTGGTTTCGTACCTGCAGCAGAGATATTGTATCCTAAAAATTGAACTTCTGATGCGCCGAAGACACACTTGGAAGTGTTGATTAGGACACCGTACTTCCTCATTCTCTCGAAGAGTGTGTGTAGATGTTGCTCGTGTTCTGCATTGTCCTTTGAAAAGACTAAAAAATCGTCCAAGTAACAATAACAGAAGTCAAGACCTCTTGTCATCTCATCTACAAATCTCTGAAAAGTCTGACCTGCGTTTCTGAGTCCGAAAGTCATATATGGGAATTCGTAAAGTCCAAATGGCGTTGTTATCGCCGTTTTTGGTATATCCTCTTCAAACACGGGGATCTGGTTATAGGCTTTAACTAAATCGATGGTTGAAAATACCTTACATCCAGTTATGCTATGGGCGAAGTCATGGATATGTTTAATAGGGTACTTATCTGGGATAGTGCGCGCATTGAGTTGCCTGTAGTCTCCGCACGGTCTCCATCCGTTATCTTTCTTAGGGGCTAGATGTAAGGGGGATGACCAGGAGCTCTGCGAAGGTCGCGCTGTACCGTTGCTCAGCATCTGGTCGAATTCTTGCTTCGCTATTTTCAGTCGGTCCGGTGCTAACCTGCGAGGAGGACATGATATCGGGGGGCCAGGTGTGGTGCGTATGTAGTGTAGGGTGTTGTGTACAGGAACCGTAGGTCTTCCGGCCGGGCGTGTTATTTCCGGAAACTTATTTAATATATCGTGAAAACGTGTGCTACCGGTGGAAACTTTTACAGAAAAAATATTGGCTTGAGCGATAGAAGCAATAGAGAATAATGTTGTAGTATTATCTATTAATCGTTGATTACGAATGTCAACAACTAAATTGTAGAAGCTAAGAAAGTCAACGCCAATTATTGGTTTTGTGACATTAGCAACTATGAATCGCCATGGGAAATCGCGTCTTAGCCCTAAGTTTAAATTAAGATTTATAAAGCCGTAAGTGTCTATAGTAGTTCCATTAGCTGCACTAAGTTCAAAGTCCGTTTTAGTTCGGTGGTGATGGAGTGCAGAAAGGGGGTAGACACACAAATCACTGCCGGTATCAATTAAAAATAGCAATTTTGAGCGGCGGTCGGTCACAAACAATCGGCTTGATGCTGTTGGGCAGTCGCCGGCCGCCATTAGCGACCGCCCGGCTGGTTTTCCGAGGAATAATTGCATGGTTTCATGCACTTGGTCGCTTTCGATCCGAATTTCGTATGGTACCAGCACGATGGGTACTTTCTATAGCTTGACTGACTGCGTTTGCGTTGGTGACTGCTGGAGCGTTCCCGTTGTCTCGGTTGCCGTTGTTGTCGACGGTTCAGCTGCATAGTCAGGTTCTTCACCGCTTCTTTCAGCTCAGCTATGTCGAGGGCCATGGACTCCATAGAAGTTGATGGTTGCGAAGCCGGAGCGCAGGAAGCGGCGGACACAACAGGAGCAGGTGCGACGATGTCGAACACACGGTCGGCCAGGTCAGCAAGGACGTCCAGAGATGCGGTGGGTTGGGACGCTATCAGTGCCTGAATATTAGCAGGTAGCCTACTACACCATATGCTCTTTATGAAATCTTCCGGGACAGACGAACCAGCTAATCCTTTTAAGTGTCGCAGGAACTGTGACGGTTTTCTATTCCCCATCTCTTCATGCGACAACAGCTGTTTTATTCTATTTTCACGTGATGCGGAAAGTCTTTTTATGAGTTCTGTTTTAAGTCTTTCGTAATCTGGCGGTGCGGTAATAATATCTTCCACCTCTGTCGCATATTGTCGGTCTAAAGCAGTAAGTACTTGGTAGAATTTGATGTTGTCGTCCGTAATATCAAATATTTTAAACTGACCTTCGATTTGTTGGAACCATATGTTCGGTTTTTCGGCCCAAAACGGCGGCATTTTTATTTGTCTGGGGCATATTCGCGGAGTATCATCAGTGCGGCTTATTCGCAGCGCTTTTTTCACTCGCGGTTTTGTGTTCACCTGCTGCGAGTCCGTTGAGTCACTATCGGTAGTCATTCTGTTTTCCGTGAACCGTGTCCTTGTAGGGTCACCAGTATGGTAGTTTCTTCACCACTTTTATGTTTGAAATAATACACGGAATATCGCAGTTCATGAATATTTATTGTTCACTTATACAAATCGAAAACAACCTCAAATTAATACGCTCGACCTGCGTGAATGTAGTTGTCGTCGGTGCGCGCGCGTGGCTGTGTCGTCACACGCTCAAACTTCACATCGCAGCGGAGCGGCGCGCGCGCCGCGGTCTCTTCACGCGGCTTTCGGTGCGGGAGATTTAAATTTATGAAAGTGTGTTGGGTGCTAGAATTGTGTATGTAAAATGTAAGTGTAACCCCATAACATTTTATTTGAATATAATAAACACAATCAGGTATACTTTCATTGTACTGGCAATTTCGCACTTTTATTTATTTTGTTTTTTAAAACTGACCACCCTGATGGACACGCGGCCCCAGCCCACCTCCGCGCCAAGCTTCATTCTTTAGAGAATATTTAACAAAATTTTCGTATTATACTCATGGGTTTTGGGTATGGGAGGGACCTTATATTATTATATTCAAATAAAATGTATTCACATAATTGTGATAGAACTTCACTTACAGGTAAGTTCGTTTAATCATCAATTATTATTTCATACATTTTATTCTTCATATAATAAACACAATCAGGTAGATGTTTAGAGATGAAAATTTTTGTTAAATTATGGACATTAACAGATAGTAAATTGTTTCCTATTATAATAGGAAATAGGTCCTCTTTATACCACAGAAGTATTTAATTAACACAATCTTTTCGTTCAATTCCTGGATCAATAAACCAGTCACATTATAAATAGGTTTAATTTATATTTACATAGATTATAATGATTAATGATTAGAGAGCAAAAGAGCTATTGCGACAGAAGCATCATCGCTCAATAAGAGGTTATAAAACTTAGGTAACGTCCGTAATGGTTGTTACCAGCAGACTGCTTTTCTGATGAGGTCAAGCAACAAACTACGTGCTCGCCGAGGAAGTGTTGCGTACTTGGTGCTGAGGGCACTGAAACGCAGACCTCTCTCGTGAGAGATTATATTCCTCGGCAGACACGTTCTCACGGTGGTCTGCCTGCAGGCGACCTTATGAGGTCGCTTCAACATTATCAGGAGGTTGTCTATTATATATCTTGGTCTAAGATTTTGTAAACGACATATCGATTTGTTTTTCAAAGCTGTGGCAAATTTTTATACTTTCTCCTCAGTTTTAATTATGGTATAATTAAAACTGGTTCGCCCTGAGTAGTAGCTGGCGTTGTATAAACTCAATAATTTCCTTGAATTATATAAAAACAATAATACTAACTTTAACTAATGCTAATGTTTTCATTCTGTGCTGTGTCTACTGCCTAAAGCTAAAAAGTTACAAGATCAGCAAAGCAAAGTTACGGAATGAATAAACTCTTATTAAGGCCCATTGAGCAATGTGTTAGCATACTATATTGTGTGCTACTATGTGGTGTTTGATGTTAATTTATCTATTCATTTTCGCAATATATATATATATATATATATATATATATATATATTTTTTATTTGACCCAAAATCATCAGCAGAATTTAAACTCAATGCCGAATGATAACAAGTAATCGTACCATATGCTACGTCGTTAACAAGTTGTTCTGTTGGAAATTACGAGGTTGACTTATAATGTACGGATTGTACGGATCTCAGTCGTTATTAAAGCAGTATTGCCACAAAACTTTGTAGATAACACAAAAGTTTTGAAACATATAAATTATTAAAAATTCCAACAAAATGTCCTTTTTATTTTTTTTTTAACTGCCTCCAGTAATTCCTATGAAATTTGGTTCTCTAGGGAAAGACCATATTTATTTATTTATCATCAATAAATGTACTATAAGAAGTAAGTCTTTTGACACCTTATGTAAAAGAAGAAAATCCAAAGTTGTAAAGGTCCTTAGACGATGTATGTCTAAAGCATTGTCTATAATAGTATTTTTAAGCATTCTACCTCTAGAAGAATGTATAGAAGAGCAAAGGTAAACTTGGTGTTCCAAAATGTTCAGAATGCGTCTGTTTCTAAGACGTCTGGGTTCGTATTGATAACATTTCGCATTATTGCAAGAAGCGATAAATTCAATAACTGGATTGAACTCTTTGAATAACTTTGAAGTATATAATTTTACAGCGATAGCTTAATCCCATTAACTGGATGTAACTCTTGGTCAGCTTTTGATTATCTTTAATTTCCATATAAGAAACAATTAACCCAATCGTTTAAATGAGGATATTTGATATCCTCTATGCAACTGATGTAAATCATGTGTATCAAAATAGATGTATCGAAAAATATGGCCATCAACTCTGTAAAGAGGTATTTCGATTCATCTTAACGTTAATTATTACAAAAACAAAAATCCCTCTAATGAAAAGAATAAGTCTTCATCTAGACCGGGAAATCGTGTGAATTACTAGTTCAACCTTTTAGGTTTAAGGGAGTTAGATGACTTAAAAAATGTTTTGTAACCACTGGCCATCTGATAGGATAACCGATGATGGACGAACAGCTGCGTCTAAAGTCTAATTTTTCTTACGGACTACATTTTTTGTTTCTACAGACGTTCTGTGTAACCCCATCCATACCTAATAGCTGGAGAAGTGGACTTTAGGACTTTTAATCGGAATTAAGCTTAACTCTTAGATGATACAACGAGTTAAGCGTATAAAACTCTTTACGGAATTTGAATTGTTACATAATTCACGTCATAATTTGCGGTTGGGTAACGATACTGCCATATCGTCAGAAATTAAAATAAAACCAGGAAACTGAGCATGTTTTGAGGGTAGTAAATAACTTTAACACTCTAACACCTAACAAATCTTCATGAAAAAAACCGCGGTAAGTATCTGAGATGAGTCACACCTTCTTTATGTATTTACCAAGGATGAATCGGTACTTTAAAATAAGATTCTTCAGTTCATAGGCATAAAACCCTTTTTAGGTATTCGCTTGTAAGCTGTTCTATGAACTATCAATTTCAAAGGATTTTGAACCACAAATTCATTCAACGCCTTTAAATTTAGAATGTATCTTTTACCACGTAAGATTTTGAGGTTAGACACATCTTAACTATAATCGAACATGAAGTGACTCACTCCCACATTATCTCACCCAAAAAAGAAATGTCGATTGTCAAAGACATTTGTCGCTTTTTCTTTGTTGTGAACGTGTAAGGCGGTACACTGTGTTAGTGTACGATTTTTAAAATGGTATTATGTAATAATAATTTTTTGGAGCTAGTTCCTTAATTTGTTCAATTCATTAAAATATTTTATTTAATGTACGTACATTTGTACACCTAGTGAAAGTCAAAAAATAGTCTTCACTTATTATAACTCCCGAAATTCTAGATCATGTTATAGATCGTGACGGATTCCTTGTCAGTGATATGTAACCAATAAACTTCAAAATGTTGAAGACAACTGGCATATAGGTACCTTAATGTCTAGCGTCGTCGATGAACCTGGTCCTCGCTGGAAACTCGCTGTCACGTCGCATCTTCCTCGCGGCTGATCGCCAATACTCAAGTGTGTCACGCCCCCCCCTGCTGGCCGAGCCGTAACGAGAGGGGGCCAGCTAGTTTCTCGAGAAACGAGATTGCGCTGTCCCAGCGGTGGGTGTCGATAGCAAAGTCGCCCGCCGCGCCCTGCTGGTTTCTTTATTTACAACACCTGACGATCAGTAACCATTGAAACTAGTATAATGCCCGAAACTATTTCTCCGAAAAAACATCTGGTCCCGCTCGTGAACTTTAATTACTTGTCATTTGTCGAAACAAAATGTCATTTGTCAATACTTAAGCTTCTTCTCAGTTCAGGACGCGTTGTGGTTTAAGATTTTTATTAGTTTCAGAAAGAATTTAACAATTCACTTCAATGAAACTTTCAGACTAATGTGTACCATTATTTACAATTATACATAATATTGTTACTTAACTTATTGAGTTTTGAGCTAACAGTTAAAGTATCATCCCATTACACAATCTGAACATTAATTTTCGAAAGTAAGTAAAATTATTTTCCACCACAAAATCTAAACATTATTGTTGTAGGTACATAGTTAGAAAAGTTCGACGCGTTGGTACCCTCGTGGAATTAGTTTTTAAGTCGTGAAATAGTTATCACTGATAAAAGGCTATAACATTTAACTGGCTATTCATAAGCCAGGCAAGTATATCAAATAAACTATTTGATTCTTTGCAATGAAGGTCGGCTAGAATTTTACGACTGTCGGGACTAACCATTAATATAGTTCTTGTGACTGAGCGCCGATAGCAATTCGGGATCAAAGTCCGGGAGGTCATGCGGAGCCACTTGTAGTGAAGCCGAGAACAGCGCCACACCGACATCGTCCCCAGTTGGTATCCGCAAAGTCCTTTGAGGTTTTTTTAAAATCCTTCGTGTTGACCCGCAGTCAACCTCCAGGAGCATTGACGCATCATGCTATGCTTTCGTGGTACCCTCAACGTGATACCCTCCAAGCTAGCTTAGAGATGCCTGGACTATTTCGCGCATCATGCTATACTTTCGTGATAACCTCAATGTGATACCCTCCAAGTTAGCTTAGAGATGCCTTAGGATTTCAATTTTTGGACACACTTTCGTCAGCATTGATATTTGAGTTGATGTGATATCTGGGAAAAAAGGTTAATTTTCACTTACCCTCTTTCCTCGGAGTCTGACGAAGATGAATGCACAATTATATGATTTGATTTGATTTTATTTTTGTTATAATAATAAATTTTACTAGCGTCTAAGCATTATCAGTATAGAAAATTAAGCAAGTTTTAACACTGAACACTTAATTTTTTTTACTTTGAACCTAAAATAACAAAAACGAGACGTGTTTTTTTAGTCGAGTGCTCATTGCCGCGCACAATAAAAGAATGAAGCTTGGCGCGGAGGTGGGCTGGGGCCGCGTGTCCATCAGGGTGGTCAGTTTTAAAAAACAAAATAAATAAAAGTGCGAAATTGCCAGTACAATGAAAGTATACCTGATTGTGTTTATTATATTCAAATAAAATGTATGAAATAATAATGATGGTTAAACAAACTGAGTCTGTAACAAAACAGTGTGACAACTTTAATCCGTCGAGCGTATAATTCCTCACGCGCATGTCGCCTCAATCTTTACGCTAGGCGAATCGAACACGAGCCGAGCACGAGCAGAACACAATTCGTGGAGTGTGGATCGACTTACAAGCCGCTCTCGAACGAGCGCGCTGCGAGCATTTCGTTCGTGCTCGGCTACGTTCCGCCTGTTTTCGGTTTTTTGACGAACACAAAGGGATTGGAGGACAGTGATCGTTGTAGGTTCGTGTCGCCGCGACGACGAAGCAAAACGGCTCCGCTCGTGCTCGATTCGCCTAGCGTAGACCCACCTTTACAAATTTTACTGAATATATTGTAGCCATAGATTTATAATAAGTCGTCGCTCGCGCTCCGACTAGATAGAGCACTTCTTAACTACGACGGATCCGTGAGTGCGGCAACTTTTTCTTGTTGTGTGAGTGTGTCAATTTGGTATGGTGCGCGGATGCTAGAGTGCGTGAAAAATTTTTGTAGCGACGGCTCGTCTATGCCAACTGAGACAAAGTATTTATTGCCGCACTTTAAATATCGCGGGTGGCTTCTTATACGTCTATGATTGTAGCAATAGGTATAAAAAATATCAAAGAGAGTACCTACCATAGTAAAATAACTATGCTATTACTATTGTCATTAATATTATCGCTAAGTAGGTACTGCAGCTATAAGGATGGAGCCGGTGGGATGACGACAGAGGGGCGAATGATGAGGCGAGTAGGCGTGTTTAGAAAATCCTTTAAGCTACGATAGATTTTATTCAGTCTTATAACATACTCGTACATTATGGTAATTATTCATTTTTGTATTACAATCAATGTTGCACATATTATTAATATTAATATCTTAATACGTTTTATTTATTACTAGACGACCTCTCTGCTTAACAGGTAATATGAAAGCCTTGACATAAGTTATTCTTGGACTTATAGAATAGCTTTGAATGCACTTTAAGTATATATGATATTATTTATACAAAATATGGAACCTATTATTGTGAAAATTTTTTTGGTCACGCGTGAGTATTCAGATTAGATTTTTTGACGATGCAATGAAATGTCGATTCGATTAGCAACAAAGTGATTTGATTCGAGTATTTTTTCATCGTCAAATACATGATATGACACCGTTTTTGGTCATTCTAAAAGTCAGATGTGTACATAATTCTCGTTTTCTGTCATTCTAGAAGTCAGAAGTGCGCAGAATTCTCATTTTCTGTCATTCTAAAGTCATAAGTGTACAGAATTCTCGTTTTCTGTCATTCTAAAAGTCAGAAGTGCGCAGAATTCTCGTTTTCTGTCATTCTAAAAGTCAGAAGTGCACAGAATTTGATATCCCAACCCTCTAACAAGAAGCAGGGTTTGAACCAATAGTTTATCACTGCTTAATTTGCTCATTTTAAAGTGTGATATAGGAGCGAAGATTAATAATAAATAATTATGTTGCGGCCTTCGAGACTTCTGTTCAAACAGAAGTCTCGGAGGCCGCAACATAATTTTCGCGCCATCGCTTAATTCTTTGCTCGGTGTTGTTATTCGAAGTTTGAACTACTATTTATTATCTGTAACACTCTTTGTTAAAAAAACTTATCTACTCGTATGATTTTCTGTCTGCAATTGTGCATTACAAAATATATTTTTAAAAGCTACATGAAAAGGCTTTTCATTATCTCCGCAAAAAGTAAAGTTAATTTTGTGTTCGAGTCATGAACAAAATAACACATTGTACACAATACACGCATCGCAATCTAGCCCTAAAATAAGTGATAACTAATAAAAATACATAATATTTAATAAACGTAACTACAATTTATATTGTCACTCAGACACTTCAGTACATACATGCACATCAAACAAACATTTTCCGGTTGTGGGAATCGAACCCAACACTTCCAATACAGACGGCAGGATCGCTACCACTATGCCATTTAGTCGTCATAGTTCGTTCGTTCATTCTTTTCAGCCGAGGGCTTTTCACTTGAAGGGATCTCCATTCTCCAATCGTTCCAATTTCTCAATTCTTTTTTTATTGCATTAAAAGAATAATTCTAAAATTTGATTCCTTTAGGATGAGATCTACGCTTTCACGCGCTTTATTCACTTCGTTACACCAGAGCTTGTGTTACCATACCTACACGCGTAATAGTTGAATAGTGTTACAAATTCGTATTACGGTGTATGCCGAATATAATTAGTTACGCCACTTGGCATACAATTAGTAACGGAGCTCAGCGCGTTGAATGTTTTCATTGACATTAATTGAAATTTGTCGCAGAAAATCTTATGAATATATTTACATATGAATATTTGTTATAGCCGAGCTCATTTGGTAGGCACTCGTATATTGCGCATCGGAGCTCAGTATTCGACTAGCTTGCCTCTAACAAAAGTCTTTTGCGCGACTATGCTAACTTGGGAAGAAATCAAATACTTAAATCCAAGTTTCTTCTTTGAAATCTCGAAATTTAGTTGACTACTAGCTTATCTGCGCTTGCTACGATCTGGCGATAACATGGGAATTTTGAGAAAATTATCCTTATCCTTCCTCTATATTTATGAAGCCCTTAAAATTAAATTATTTAATTTAAAAACTAATTGTCTATATTATGAAGCTTTTAAAATTAAATTATTTAATTTAAAAACCAATTAAAATTTCGTTATGTCCATCGGCTAAAATTCGTAGACGACGAATTAGAAAATTTTAGCTTTAACGAATCAGGCTTTTATTAGGTTTTAATTAATAGAATGAATGATAATTTAGAGTCAGATTTTTCATCACAAATAAAACGTTGTCAAATAACATCGCAGTGTCCTATAATCCTCTCTTTTCGTTTTGTATCCTATATAAACTACACCTTATCCATTATTCGCACGTTACTTGAATCAAATCTACATCTACATACAATTTGACGAACGTCTTGGCAACAGTTAGTACTCCATAAAATAATATTTACCATCGCCGTGTGTCAGATAAGAGAGAGCGTACTCAAAAATAACCGGCCAAGTGTGAATAAGCTTCGCGCAACGGTGGTTCCTTACCTATTAAGTCTAAACGGAGCCCGGCCGCCTCACACTGGCCGGTTTTAACCCGGTTGTCCACCTCACCGATATTCGGTCCGGTGTACGTTAGCGACACGTCGCACCCATGTGGTCCCTCATGCAGTTGATCGTTTGTCCTCATACATCCGTCAGTTAACCGATAAAACGGCCACCGATAATTTGGCTCTGTCGGTGATGTTCTGCTTCTTTGGCCCGAAAATTCTGTCAGACTATCTATATCGTGAATTGCCTTCATTTCTGATACGCTCGTAATAAGCGTAATCTTCCGATGTCAGTATATTAATATAATAATGTATTGCTTTACTTAAAGTTCAAAATTTATTTTATACTTGTACTGTTACTTACATACTGTTTTTTTATAATTCATGATGGGGCTAAAATTGATGAGAATATTTATTTGTGTTGTCTCGTGTCACAGCATTTGTTACTAATTAGAAACGGCTTCACTTATTTTTATTAAAAAAAATTGTGTATATTTGGTAGGTCTGCGAATAGGGCGTTAATTTTATATGCGCCGAGGTGAGAAATAATGCAAGTAAGTGGTAATATTAAAAGATTCCGACGAATTGAGAACCTCCTTCTTTTTTTGAAGTCGGTTAAAAATAATATCATGGTAAAAACAAATAATTATGATTGCTCACTTTGTTATGAAAATTTGTTCAACAAGATGTTATATTTATTTCTATTATTGTTATATTTTAATAATGATTCTCGTTTTCGCAATTTTCCCAGGGAACCCTAAAACGTGCCGAGATGTTTATCAATCATTACTCACTCGGGAGTAATCTCAAATTGGGAAACTGGGTTAGGCACACAAAGTGAACACGGTCAACTAAATAGTTAACTAATCCGTGCTTAGCCCCGCTTGTGTGTAAAGAATGATGGCACTATGTCTTTTTCAACCTCCTTTATAGATCTTTTCCTCTAACCTGTAAGCAATATAAGACTCTTCTCTTATACCACAATATTAATTTTTTGCTCACGAATATATTGAAAATATTGTTAACGAATAAATAAAATTGCTTCGCGAATTGAATATAGAAAATACTGTTTACAATCACATATATAATAATTATGTTAGTACTTGCTGCAGTTTTAACTCCTAACAAACAGTAAGTGACAATAAAGTCGTATAACCTATACGTAATTGAAATAACGTGGAAAGGGCATAAATAAGCTCTTTTAATCAGCTGTTACGCAGAATTGTACTGGCCCTAAATCGCTTAGCAGTAGCAGTACGTATCTACCATTGATTAAACATACTCGTATTAAAGGATCAGCACATACTGACGCCACGCATACATTTAGGCTCCACCCTGAAGCCGGATTTTTAATTTGTCAAAACTGTAAAATTGCGCTAATGTATGCGACCGACAGCGGTATGTTCTGTCAGGGGTACTGAAATGTACAACGCGCGACGCCATATTTGAGATATTTTTGGCTTCATCGTCACGTATAAACATACGTCACATCTTTCCCGTCCATGGCATGGCTGTTACCATCAGCCACAGCTGTAGCCTGTCAAGCCTGCCGAAGGAGAAGTGCATGAACTGAGTCATTTTACGATTAAAAAAACTTTAAATACTGTCAAGAAAGTACAGTACCCGGCAATAAATATTGCACATCGACCTTTGGAAAGAGACGAGCGGTTAATTTCGGCTTCGTAAAGCGTTATCTCTGTCACACACTACCTATATGACTGACAAAACGTCACCGTCATAGATACCGGACTGTTTGTATTTCGTGCGACAGAGATAACGCTCTACGAACCCGACAAAGCCGAAATTAGCCGATTGTCTCTTTCCAAAGATCGATGTGCAATATTTATGCTGAGGCTGTAGGTGTTAAATAGGATCCCACCAAAAACATAAATGTAAAAAAGGAGAGCCAAGTTTGAGAGCCGCAAAAAGAATGGAGATCAAAATGAGTGCCAAGTTCTATGTAAAATCGAAATTTGTATTTATAGGAACAAAAAAACAATATGAACAATTATTAAACTCTATTTCTTTGCTTTATTGGATACCTATAACAATTGCTGTTATTCAAAAATGTGAGATCTTAAAATAGGTAAGATTTGACTTGGCCAGTTTTCATTACATCAGTCATTTTATAAAGTTATACAACATTTTAATTCAGATAAAAACTCGCCAAGTCAAATCTAACCTATTTTAAGATCTCACATTTTTGAATAACAGCAATTGTTATAGGTATCCAATAAAGCAAAGAAATAGAGTTTAATAATTGTTCATATTGTTTTTTTGTTCCTATAAATACAATTTTCGATTTTACATAGAACTTGGCACTCATTTTGATCTCCATTCTTTTTGCGGCTCTCAAACTTGGCTCTCCTTTTTTACATTTATGTTTTTGGTGGGATATCATTACTTTTTGTAAAGAAAACTAGGCAGGTATTGAGTTTAAAGCTTTTTCTTGCGTTTCCGCTGCGTGGTTTTCTTTTTTATACTATTTTCTACACTGTCTTGAATGTTAGAGATAATAGTGATAATAAATAAAATAGAAAAATAAAGTACCTAATGTTGCAATGTCCAAATTAAAGAATCAACTGTTAGACGGAACGAAGTTCGCCGGGTCAGCTAGTACAACATAAGTTTGCTGCTGTCAAATGATGTCAGTATAGCGTTTTCTTACTGGAACTAGAAATGAGTGGCTGAGACAACGCTAAACGCGTGACAGTTGACAGCGGCAAACTTATAGCGAACTAGTTGTATAAAGTATTTATTTATTCATTCAAATCTCACATATATGTACTTCACTTTATACTATTATTGGTTAAGGCACGAAGAACCTGGTTTTTTAGCGCGTATTACAAGTTTTTTGTATGAGGACACCGCTTATTTTTTATTTTTTTGACTTTTTTATTTTTTGATTTTTTCCTACGTTTACACACAATTACAATGCTGGATTTCAAATTTCATCTTTCTAGGTCATCTGCAAGTATGTTAGATTTAGGTACTATATGTCAGTTTGTATGGGGACACCCCTAATTTTTTGACTTTTCTTTATTTTTTGATTTTTCCCTACGCTAACACACAGTTACCGAGCTGGATTCCAAATTTTATCCTTCTGGGTCATCTGGAAGTAGGTTAGATTTAGGTACTATATTTCAGTTTGTATGGGAACACCCCTTATTTTTTGACTTTTCTTTATTTTTTGATTTTTTCCTACGCTTACACACAATTACCAAGCTGGATTTCAAATTTCATCTTTCTAGGTCATCTGGAAGTATAGGTTAGATTTAGGTACTATATTTCAGTTTGTATGGGAACACCCCTTATTTTTTAACTTTTCTTTATTTTTTGATTTTTTCCTACGCTTACACACAGTTACCGAGCTGGATTCCAAATTTCATCCTTCTAGGTCATCTGGAAGTAGGTTAGATTTAGGTACTATATTTCAGTTTGTATGGGAACACCCCTTATTTTTTGACTTTTCTTTATTTTTTGATTTTTTCCTACGCTTACACACAATTACCAAGCTGGATTTCAAATTTCATCTTTCTAGGTCATCTGGAAGTAGGTTAGGTTTAGGTACTATATGACAGTTTGTATGGGGACACCTCTTATTTTTTGACTTTTCTTTATTTTTTGATTTTTTCCTAGGCTTACACACAATTACCGAGCTGGATTCCAAATTTCATCCTTCTAGGTCATCTGGAAGTAGGTTAGGTTTTTGTACTTTATGTTAGTTTGTATGGGGAAACCCCTTATTTTTTGACTTTTTTTATTTTCTGATTTTTTCCTACGCTTACACACAATTACCAAGCTGGATTTCAAATTTCATCTTTCTAGGTCATCTGGAAGTATAGGTTAGATTTAGGTACTATATTTCAGTTTGTATGGGAACACCCCTTATTTTTTAACTTTACTTTATTTTTTGATTTTTTCCTACGCTTATACACAGTTACCGAGTTGGATTCCAAATTTCATCCTTCCAGGTCATCTGGAAGTAGGTTAGGTTTTTGTACTATATGTTAGTTTGTATGGGGACACCCCTTATTTTTTGACTTTTTTTTATTTTCTGATTTTTTCCTACGCTTACACACAATTACCAAGCTGGATTTCAAATTTCATCTTTCTAGGTCATCTGGAAGTATAGGTTAGATTTAGGTACTATATTTCAGTTTGTATGGGAACACCCCTTATTTTTGACTTTTCTTTTTTTTTTGATTTTTTCCTGCGCTTACACACAGTTATCGAGCTGGATTTCAAATTTCATCCTTCCAGGTCATCTGGAAGTAGGTTAGGTTTTTGTACTATATGTTAGTTTGTATGGGGACACCCCTTATTTTTTGACTTTTTTTTATTTTCTAATTTTTTCCTACGCTTACACACACTTACCAAGCTGGATTTCAAATTTCATCTTTCTAGGTCATCTGGAAGTATAGGTTAGATTTAGGTACTATATGTCAGTTTGTATGGGAACACCCCTTATTTTTTGACTTTTCTTTATTTTTTGATTTTTTCCTACGCTTACACACAGTTACTGAGCTGGATTCCAAATTTCATCCTTCTAGGTCATCTGGAAGTAGGTTAGGTTTTTGTACTATATGTCAGTCAGTATGAATTTTTACGACTTTTTGACCTTCATATCTTTATAACCGTTTGAGCTAGCTTCATGAAAATTGGGCTTCTATATGATCTTATGGATATAATTAAACAAACGTAGTTTTATGTGTTTACGTTAAATAGGTTTTGAGTTATAGAAGGGTCAAAAGTGGCACCAAGTGGTTCGTGTAAACTTACTCTTGGCGCTGGCTAGCCAGTTCCTTTGCTTGAACTTGGCTTGACACGCTGCCGCGTGTCTTGATACTTCTCATTTCCTTCGTTTATGAAATGTAGTAAAAAACATGGTCTCGTACATCTGTCATGGAACGTATGTGAAAAAATTCGAAACTTGTAATAATGGCACATGCATAATATTATATCGATTTAGACATCTCCATAACTAAGGAGAAAGGAGATATCGAAATGAAAAAATTTGATTGGTTACTCAAACACAACTCCGCTCCGCTTTGGTAGAAAGCTTACGCCATTCAAAGAAATAGTATATACGGAACCCTTAGTGCTCCAGTGAGACTCGTCCACCTAACCGGTTGGTGCCATTGTCTTCTGTTGACCTCTTTGACGCTGTCGTGTGCGTTGTATTTAATGAGAAGATCCCGTTAACGGTTGAGGTGAGGCTAGCCTCCGTTGGGATTGGCTGTGGTGCCCTAATTGAGGTCAAAAGTTGGACTGCTTGCCAACCTGCCTAACTGTTGCCCGCGACTTCATCCCGTGGGATCCGTTTATTTTCCCATGGCAAAAAAGAAATCATTATTTCACGAGACAGTTCAGTGGCCCCTCGAAAGTTCCTTTCAAATATATTTTAACTTTTAAGGTTTATTTTACTGCTTGGAGTAAAATATTTTGGGAGTAGTGATAATTATAATTTATAATTAAAACTTGTTGGTTAGCCGGTGTGGTTACTAAAGTCGCCAACGGATATATTTATTTATTATTTATTTAACACTTTATTTGTACACCACAAAATAATTTTACAACTAAGAAGTAAAAATTAACTAGTACAAAAGGCGGCCTTATCGCTAAATAGCGATCTCTTCCAGGCAACCTACAAATAAGGAAAATACAGAGGAACCACGGACTGCAGGTGGTGCAATACTATAACAAATATACTTAAATTCAAATAAGTAAATACTACTACATACACTAGATTACACAAATAAAAATAATAAAATAAATATTATAAAAAACTAATATAATATATACTCAATACCCAATAACTATAATATATTATGTATATATCCCGTTATATTACAAATAAACAAATAATAATACATAGTCGTCATCAAGTAGCCAGAGTTTCAAAGTAATGCTTCTTGACGGAGTTTTTAAATGTGATCAGTGTTTTTGACTGCCGCACCTCTAAGGGACGTGCATTCCATAAAATAATTGCCCGCACATTGAAGGACTGCTCATACATCTTAGTTTTATGGGGGGGAATTGTGAGAGTCAATGTACGAGACGGCCTTAGGTCTGAATGCACTCCCAGAAATTTAAATTTCTCCTTCAGATAGGACGGCATTCTAGGATTATATAATACACAGTACAGAAGAGAGAGAACATGCAAATCCCGGCGACGTCGAATAGGGAGCCAGTTGAGCTTCTGTCGAAATTCAGATATATGGTCATATTTGCGCAGGCAAAATATAAACCGAATCGCAAGATTTTGGAGACGCTCAAGTTTATTAAGCTATAGGTTTATTGTTTAGAAGACCCTTTTGTAGTTTGGGCCGATTTTATAGTATTGTAGATACTTTAACAGTGTATTTTCGTTGTTACAGACTTACTTGGACACCAATACTCTGGATATGCGCAAGAGTGAGCACCGCCATCTGGTGCTTCAGATCGCTCTCAAGTGTGCGGACATCTCTAACCCGTGCCGACCCTGGGAGATCAGCCGGAAGTGGAGTCTCAAGGTGTGCGAAGAGTTCTTCCGCCAAGGGGACTACGAGCGCAAACTGAATTTGCCCGTCACGGCGCTCTGCGACCGTCACACTACCTCCATACCAAAGATTCAGACAGGTGAGAAGATAAAACAGGTCAACTGCTAGACTGCTAGGTGAGAGAGTTCATACCACCAAGAGATGGTACCTTCGGTGAAGACCACGGGCAAATGATATACTGGTCAAGCATAGTATAAGGTCAAAAATTTGGACTGCCTAGAAACAAAAACATTTTTCGAGGTTAACTGTCGAACCTTGCTTTGCTCTTCAGTCACGACTCACGAGGGTATTCCTTATTTAATGTATTATAGTCGTTGCATTTCATATACGATGGAATTTGCCAATTATTAAAATCACTGTGAGTTTCCATTTGCACAACTAAATAACGTTTATTGCAAACACCTGCACCTTCTAGAGCAGTTTAACTTCAAAATTAATAGAACTGATCCAAAGGAAATGTTGCATGTGATATCGTAAAAATGTCAATATTAATTGCAACTCCAAATTATTTCAACATGTACAATTTCCTCTCAATAATTGCCCTGTCATCATTAGCGTACCAATATTTGAATATTTATTATTCACTACGCTGTCAGTACTTCGCACGACTATACCATTATAGCTTCCACATGTCTCTAGAGCTGCAATTGATGTTGCTGTGTTGGTATTTACAGGATTCTTCAAATTCGTAGTAACACCTCTCATCACAGAATGGCACCGTTTCCTTCAGAACGACCTTTCCGCGCAAATGCTGGAAAACCTGTTGTATAATCAAAACAAATGGGAGACGTTGGTCGCTCAAGAGCTCGCCGAAGAAACTCGAACGGAAATATCCGAGGCCGACCTCGTCGACGATGACTTGGAGACGTGCTCCGGCACCAACATATCGGAGAGCTCGGAACTCCTGCTGCCACTTCGAAGAAGTTCACTGAATCCAACTAAGCCGATCGGTTTGAAGGAACAGCTGCGTCGCTTTTCTGTTCCACTCAACGTTTTCCAGGACTCTCGATACAGAGCTAAGGATAGAAGTCGCGATTCCTTGACGCCTGCCCTGTATAGGAAAGTAGGTAGCCCACTGGGTAGCGAGCTCTCCATCCACTCCCAGCTGAGCGTGCGCGGCCACTGCGAGCCGAGAGACGAGGAGAAGCTTCTCAGCACTGAGAAACTGCTGCCGGACTCCTCCATCGCGTCGATCACGACTCCGGTGCAGGCGACACGACTCAACACCATACTCAAACACGGCGCGTCCTGGAAACTGGTCCGGCAGCAGACGTTCCCGCCGCTGGAGACGGCCGCGCGCAGCCAGTCGCTGCTGTGCCGACCGCTGTACGTGAGCAACGAGGACGCCATCTACCCGTCCCGCTGCAGAACTGATCTCGCGCTGGCGCCGGACGCCGAGAGGAAGGCGCGCAAGTTTAGCCATTCATTCTGGAAGAATGAAACCGATAAGACTGAAAACGATGACGCTTCCGAGAATATTAATGTAGAAGTAGAAGATGTAGCTGCAGATACTTGTGCCACGCACAAGGAGAATCTGAATCTTCCCCAGGGGAAGGTCGCCCGCCGAGAATCACTGCCAGTAGGCACCCAGCTTCGGGACAACTTGTCTGCCGTGCAACTCAATACCACAGACCAACTGCTTCGGCGCAGGAAATCCATGCCGGCTGCCTATGTCGCTTATAGTAAGTCACTTTAATACATACTTGTATTTTATCATACCTTAGATCAGTCTTTCCCAAAGTGGGCGATAACGCCCCCTTGTGGGCGCTGCAGGTCTCAAGGGGGGCGGTAAGAGACCCAGAAAGAAAATGGGGGCGTTGTGTCGAGGCGGGGGGGTGATTTGTAATTTTATTTAGCTAGTAGGCCTCTTAAACAACCTCTTAACTGCAAGAGCTCTCGACTCTCAACAACAACTTGTGAACATCAACTAATATGAATTAAAAGATTGCTCAAACTCGATTCTATATTTCTCTCCGCGTAGTTCATATATCTGTCATATTTTATTGAATATAGAAAAAATGAATCATCATGTCAATCGGTCGCTCCGTTTCGTAATGAAAGTAGACACAAATAAAAAGGCAACAGACACACTTTCGCATTTTAATAGTTATTAGTACTCGTAGATATCTATCATGTTTTAACAAGTTTTTGTTAAATAACCCGAATTGTGCATTCCTGTAGCAGTCGGATGATTCATTGAATACTTGTTCGGACTTGTTGAGTACGATTGAGCGTCGAATGAGATTAACGAGTTTATGCATGTTTGTTTTATTCCTGTCGGTGCGTGCTGCTTAAGCATTTCTGTATAAACAATGTAATATTTATTTTATTTTCATTTGTGGTCTCGCGCGTAATAGATGAGCACTACTTACACCTCCTCTACACTACTCGCGAAGTTGAACGTATTTCTCATTGCAAAACAATGTCGGAAGTAAAAAAGAAGAGACGGCAATACTGTGCGGAATATATTAAATTCGGATTTATTGAAAATCCCACAAACCCATCGTCGCCTTTGTGTCTTCTATGTCTAAAAACATTTTCGAATGAAGCAATGAAGCCTTCAAGGCCGCAAGATCATTTGAATAAAATGCATCCAGATAAGAAAGACAAGAATGTAGCATATTTTCAAGACCTAGAGAAGAAGCATAATACACAGCCAAGTGTAGCAAAACTATTTTCGGCGGCTGCTAAGCAAGATGACGACGGACTTCGAGCTTCGTACAATATCTCTTTGTTAATTGCTCAAAAAGGCAAACCACATAACATCGGAGAAGAGTTAATATTGCCAGCAATAAATGAAGTAATAACTACTGTGCTTCATAAACCGGCCGCAGATATTATCCGAAAAATTCCTTTGAGTAATAATTCTGTGCAAAGACGAATTGATGAAATGGCTAAAAACATTGAAGAATCATTGTGCGATCACCTGAGGACAAGTCAATTCTCAATTCAGCTCGATGAGTCCACTTTACCAACTAATGAAGCATTGTTGTTGTCTTACGTGAGGTTTATTAAAGATGAGAAAATATGTGAAGAACTATTATTTGCTAGAAATTTAGAGACCGATACAAAAGGTGAAACCATATTCAATACATTGGAAAAGTTTTGCGATGAGAAAGAGATTCCTTTGAAAAATATTATTTCAGTTGCTACGGATGGCGCTCCGGCTATGACAGGGTGCCATAAAGGCTTCATAGCGTACTTAAAAAATAAAATTCCAGATGTCCTTGGTGTACATTGCGTTATTCATAGACAACATTTAGTTGCTAGAAATTTAAGTGAAAAACTATTTCAATCACTGCAATATGTCATCAAAGCAGTCAATAAAATCCGCAACAGCTCTTTGAATGATAGATTATTTCATCAGCTTTGTGTTACTAATGACGAGGATTTCAACCGTTTGTTGTATCATACTGAAGTTCGTTGGCTATCAAGATGTTTTGGCTAAGATTGGCCAAACGCCGCTTTCTCGCTCCCGCCTGCGGCTGGAGAGGGAGATGGGGCGCGCGGCTCCGGGGGCAGCGCGGTAGCCCCCCGTGTACGCAGTTCGAGTGTACATTCGTTAACAGGTCCGTGCGGCGGAGCTTTTTTGCTGCGCGGATCGTCTTTAAGTATATTAGCGTAAGGTCTACTGGTCGCGCGAGACGGGACTCAGTGTCCACTCCCGCGCTTGGCGAGCCGCCGCCCGCGCCGCGTCGCCCGGCGGTCGCTCGCCGTTTGGGAGTTCTTGTAAAAACCCCGACGGAGTCGGTCGACTGTTAGTTGCCGCGTCGCCCGCGTGAAATCGCCTGCCACGCCGCCTAGTGCCGTCTTATTATTTATGAGGAGCTATTTATCGCGTACCATTTGTGCCGCGTAGCCCGCGTGCTGTTTGCCGGCCACGCCGTCACTTGCCGTCCGCGGTCGCCTAAGAGTCCGGTTCTAGAAGCCCACTGAAACGGTCAATACCCAAGGCCCGCGTTGCCCGCGTGAAGTTTGCCGGCCACGCCGTGTCGTTTAGTTTTACGAGCCCTATTTATTGCGCTCCTTGGTGTGCTGTGTTGTCCGCCGGTTCGTTCGAACGCCGCGGGCCCATTTGACTATCCGGAACACTGTTCCTTGTGCTCCCGCGCCATTTGGATACCACGCCGCCGCGGACTCGCTACTCGTGATCTAGTGCCGCCGCCGCGAAAGACCCCTCAAAGGAGGGCGAGTGTGTTCCTTTGCATTTAACACAGCAGGCACCACACACCACATTCCATCATACACGAACACACTCCCCGGATTCCACGTGCGTGCTGTCTCCTGCGCCGGTAAGTACCTAGTAGTAAGTCGTTCTGTGCCGCGGGATAAAACCCAGTGCAAATCGCCCTTTCTCTTTTTTTTGGTGGGTCCTTTTCGACCCACCCCGCCGCTGCCTGTGGGAATACGCTGGCCTGCTCTCATGGGCCCGGCAGTTGCCCGCTGATTCATTGGCACAGGCGCGGTGCGTAATCATTTGGTAGCAGTGAGCGCGGTTTGTCTACACCTCACTTTGCGTTTTGCGCTGGTTTTGCCCGCCGCGCCGTTCATTTTCCGCGCCGCTGGCATAAATCCCGCTTTCCGCCACGCGCCGTGTCGTCCGCCGCGCTGTTAGCGGAAATTCCGCAATCGCCGCCAGTTCCGCTGCGTCAACGCCGCGTTTCGGCCGCGTTCCGATTATTATAATTATAAGTTTAATTACATCATAATTTGTTTGTTACATTTGTTATTGTTTTGCTTGCGTGCCGGTACCGCCCGCTCGCCACGTAATTTAACACGCGTATCTACTACGGTCGCGCCGCTTTGTTCATTGCGACTACGGTACGACCGCGACCGCGATACGACTTGTTTACTATTACTTTAATTTTATTATTGCTTGCACTCGCGCCGCCCGCCGACTTGCCGGCCGCCTTTTCAATTTATTATTGTTTGCACTCGCGCCGCCCGCCGACTTGCCGGCCGCCTTTTCAATTTATTATTGTTTGCACTCGCGCCGCCCGCCGACTTGCCGGCCGCCTTTTCAATTTATTATTACTTTATTTTCACATTTTGTTTACATTTAATTTGTTAGAATGTCCGCGAACATCAAAAAGCTAGCTGTACAGATACAGTCTGAGCTTCGCTGGGCGACGTCCGCCGCGGGTTTGATAGGCCGCGAAGATAGATCCGCCGCCCTATTACACCGAGCGGACCAGGTGCGGACTCGGCAGGCCTCTGTGGAGCAGGCCTTCCAAGACCTGCTCACCCTCGGTCCCGAACAGGAGGTACTGAGGACGGCTCAGGCCGATTACGACCAGTTCTTCGAACTGATGGACTCGGTGGTGGAGGCCGCCCATGGGATCCGGACCGCCGCTGATGAAAGGCGTCGAAGTGGCGCTTTTAGAGACTCCCCCAGCCGACCGCCCACACAGCCGGCATTACTAGGGAAACTGCCCACGATCGAGCTGCCCAAATTCGGTGGGCAGCTTCAAGAGTGGATGGGCTTCCTGGCGTTGTTCGACAGTCTGGTCCACGCCAGGAAGGACCTGTCCCCCAGCCAGAAGCTGACATACTTACTGTCCTCGCTACAGGGCGAGGCCCTGGACGTGGTGCGGCACCTCGACCTCTCGGAGGAGAGCTACACCACGGCCCGGGAATTGCTGGCCAGGCGCTACGAAAATGTGCGCCGGTTGGCCGACGCACATGTAGCCCAGCTACTCGCCTTGCCCGCCGTCACCGGGGTGGCCGGCCTCAGAGAGGCCTTGCTAAACCCTTGCATTGTGGCCACCAACGCTCTCCGTCGATTGGATCTCCCCGTCGACCAGTGGTCCTTCTTGTTATTGCACATAGTGCTCTCCCGCCTGCCGTCGGAGCTTAAGCTCCGCTTCGAGCAGCGCTTCGGAGGGGACGGTGCAACCTACCTGCCCCCTTTCTCCGACCTCCTGAAGTTTTTGGAGCAGGAGTGCCTCCAGGCCGATAACTCCGGAGTTACCGGCCCTCGAGTGGCCCCTGGGAGGTCCGAGCATGTCCGAGGGGGTGGGGCAAGGACTGGCCCTTTGGCGGGGACCGGCCCCAACCGGCGAGGCCGTGGAGCCGACGCCAGAGAAGGTCGCCGGGTGTCACAGTACAGCGGGGCCGTGGCCACGAAGCTCCCCCCCTGTGCCTATTGTCGGCACCCCGGCCACCAGGTCTCCTCGTGTTCGCACTTCCTGGCCAAACCGGTTGCGGCCCGGAGAGAATATGTGTCGGCACGCCACTGGTGCTTCTCTTGCCTGGGCCAGCATCTCGTACGAGACTGCCCGCGCCAGCGGCCCTGCCCACATTGCGGCGGTGCCCATTCGGCCCTTTTGTGCGCTAACCGGAGTGGTTCCGGTCGCCAGGACATTGGGTCGCGCACCCCCCCCATGGGCGGGGGCGCTCGATCGCGCACCCCCCCATGGGCGGGGGCGCTAGTCCTGGCCACCCGACCAGTCCCGTTAGGCGTTCTCCGGTGGACCACCAACCTCCTAGTGGAGGTAGGGGTTCCACCCCCCGGAGGAGGGCTTCACCCCCCCGCGGCATGGTCACATACCCCTCGCGTCATCACGACGGGGATATCGCGTCCGCCCCATTGGGCGTCGTCCCGCGTCGGTTCTCGCCGCCACTACACGAGTGGCCGCGACTGGAGCGCCATCCACCCACCATAGGTCGAGGCGATTCCTACCGGGTGCCGGACGTTAGCCGCATGGTGCGGCCCCAAATGGGTGAACGGTCCCCTGCTGATTACCAGCGCCCTAGCGGCGGTGGGGCTTCACCCCCCCAGGGGGGGGTCACACCCCCCCGGGGGAGGGTCACACCCCCCTCGCATTTTTATGACGGGGGTCTGACGGCCGCTCAAATGAGCGTCGACCCGTCTGGGTTTTTGCCTCCCCTCCATGTATGGACGCAACTGGAGCGCCATCCACCCGTGCTAGGTCGAGGCGCTCCCTACCACGCCCCGGATGCTAGCCGCATGGTGCGACCCCGGGTTGGTTATGCCGGATGGTCCCCACGTTGGGTACCCTCCCCCTCTCTAGCAGCGCCCCAGCCGGAGTACCCCCGTCAGTGGGCTCCCGCTGGTGAAGGCGCGTCGCGCTAGGTGTCCGCCACCCTAGCTGCCACCTAGCCACCTCCCCTGAGACTCTGAATCTACAGCAGACAGTATGTCAGACCATACTTTTGTCGACTGCCTCAGGGAGGTTAGGGTCTCAGACTACAGGAGTGGCTCTCCATTGTGGCCTCACTTCCGAATGTTAATCGGATTTCGATGCCTCGTTGCTTCCTACCGCCCGGAAGGTGCCACGCCAGTCTCCACGGCTTTTGTGATGCGTCCGAAAAGGGGTACGCAGCCGTGGTCTATTTGCGGACTGTCAGTGACACCGGCGAGGTCGCAACCCACCTTGTCTTGGCGAAAAGTAAAGTGGCCCCAATTCGGTCACGCTTGACGATACCCAAATTGGAGTTGTCTGGAGCCGCTCTTTTGGTGCGCCTTCTCAACCATGTGCGTACGTCCCTCCGATCGATCGTGGACCTGACGGACGTGTACGCCTGGTCGGACAGCGAAATTGTCCTTTGTTGGTTGCGAGCCGCTCCCCACAACTTGGAAGTCTTTGTTGCCAACCGGGTTTCCCAAATCCAGAATTCGGAAACCCCGTTGACCTGGAGACATGTGCCAGGGGACCTGAACCCTGCAGATTGTGCTTCCCGCGGATGTGAAGCTTCCGACCTTGTCAACCACTCTCTTTGGTGGGGCCCTGACTGGCTGACTCGGAATGAGTCCGCCTGGCCTCAGAGTAGGTTCGCCGAGCCCGACGAGTTACCTGGCTTGCGAGTCGGAGTTGTCGAAGATAAGCCAGCCAATCCGCTGAGCTATCTTCAGGAACGCTACAGTTCCCTTGATAAATTGATTGGGGTGACGGCTTGGATTCAGCGCTTCACCCACAACGCTCGGAACCCACGCGACAAAATGTCGAACCCGGTCTTGTCGCCCCTGGAGAGACAGGAGGCCCGGACCTTTTGGATACGTTTGGTTCAACTGGAGCATTTTGAGTCCGCTATTGAGACACTGAAGCGAGGTTTACCTTTGAAAGGCTCGCTCGCCCGCTTTAACCTCTTCCTGGATGACACCGGATTGATACGCGTTGGTGGACGCCTCCGGAATTCTGACTTACCCTATGGGGCACGTCATCCCTTGTTGCTTCCGAACAATAGCGCTTTTGTAAAATTGTTGGTGACGCATTACCACGTCAAAAATGCCCACGCTGGCTGCAACGCCCTTTCGGCCATATTGCAGCGCGAATTTTGGATTTTATCGGGACGACGCTCCATCTGAAGCGTCATTTTTAAGTGCATTCCGTGCTACCGCCTGAAGGCCAGCACCATGCAGCCCATTATGGGGGACCTCCCCACCGACCGTGTCGTGGCCTCGCGCCCTTTCTCGGCGGTCGGGACGGATTTTGCGGGGCCGTTCTTCGTCAAGAGCTCCAGCCTCCGCAATGCTCGTTCCCTCAAGGCCTACCTTTGCGTTTTTGTTTGCCTGGCTACCAAGGCCGTACACTTAGAACTGGTGAGTGCCCTCAGCACCGAAGCCTTTGTAGCCACGCTAGGCCGCTTCGTTTCACGCCGAGGTTATCCGCACCTGATCCGATCGGATTGTGGGACCAACTATAAGGGTGCCGATAGGTATTTGAAGGAAGTCGTCCAATTTTTGAATGAAAATAAGATAGGCATCGGCACGGCAATGTCCAAGATGGGGATAACTTGGACCTTTGACCCGCCAGCTTGTCCCCACTGGGGCGGGATCTTTGAAGCCGTCGTCAAGGTCTCAAAGACGCATCTCCGACGCGTGATAGGTGAAACCATTTTGACATTTGAAGAGCTCGCTACCGTTTTTTGTAAGATTGAGGCTGTCCTCAATTCTCGGCCACTCTGCCCCTTATCGTCCGATCCCAATGACCTGGAAGTTTTAACCCCCGGTCATTTCCTAATTGGTGAACCCCTTAACGCCCTGCCCGAGTACCCCTTCAGGGACGTGAAGGTCTCACGGTTGTCTCGCTTCGAATTGCTACAGCAGATGACCCAAAATTTCTGGCATCGTTGGTATTTAGAATATTTGCATCTCTTGCAGCAGCGCGTTAAGTGGTCAGACAAGACCGACCCACCTAAGGTTGGTGATCTTGTCCTAGTTAAGGAGTCTAATTTGTTGCCTTTATGTTGGCGTCGTGGACGCATTCTTAAATTGATCTATGGATCCGATGGGGTTCCCAGAGTTGCCGAGGTAATGGTCGGAGATTCGGTTTTGCAGCGAGCCGTCTCTTCCTTATCCCGCTTGCCCATTGGTTAGTGGACCCCAAATCCTTGGGCCCACGGGCGGGGGGATTGTTTTGGCTAAGATTGGCCAAACGCCGCTTTCTCGCTCCCGCCTGCGGCTGGAGAGGGAGATGGGGCGCGCGGCTCCGGGGGCAGCGCGGTAGCCCCCCGTGTACGCAGTTCGAGTGTACATTCGTTAACAGGTCCGTGCGGCGGAGCTTTTTTGCTGCGCGAATCGTCTTTAAGTATATTAGCGTAAGGTCTACTGGTCGCGCGAGACGGGACTCAGTGTCCACTCCCGCGCTTGGCGAGCCGCCGCCCGCGCCGCGTCGCCCGGCGGTCGCTCGCCGTTTGGGAGTTCTTGTAAAAACCCCGACGGAGTCGGTCGACTGTTAGTTGCCGCGTCGCCCGCGTGAAATCGCCTGCCACGCCGCCTAGTGCCGTCTTATTATTTATGAGGAGCTATTTATCGCGTACCATTTGTGCCGCGTAGCCCGCGTGCTGTTTGCCGGCCACGCCGTCACTTGCCGTCCGCGGTCGCCTAAGAGTCCGGTTCTAGAAGCCCACTGAAACGGTCAATACCCAAGGCCCGCGTTGCCCGCGTGAAGTTTGCCGGCCACGCCGTGTCGTTTAGTTTTACGAGCCCTATTTATTGCGCTCCTTGGTGTGCTGTGTTGTCCGCCGGTTCGTTCGAACGCCGCGGGCCCATTTGACTATCCGGAACACTGTTCCTTGTGCTCCCGCGCCATTTGGATACCACGCCGCCGCGGACTCGCTACTCGTGATCTAGTGCCGCCGCCGCGAAAGACCCCTCAAAGGAGGGCGAGTGTGTTCCTTTGCATTTAACACAGCAGGCACCACACACCACATTCCATCATACACGAACACACTCCCCGGATTCCACGTGCGTGCTGTCTCCTGCGCCGGTAAGTACCTAGTAGTAAGTCGTTCTGTGCCGCGGGATAAAACCCAGTGCAAATCGCCCTTTCTCTTTTTTTTGGTGGGTCCTTTTCGACCCACCCCGCCGCTGCCTGTGGGAATCCGCTGGCCTGCTCTGATGGGCCCGGCAGTTGCCCGCTGATTCATTGGCACAGGCGCGGTGCGTAATCACAAGAGGCAATTGTCTGACTCGATTTTACAACCTGTTTGACTCTGTTATAGAGTTCTTGGAAACTAAAGATACAGAATTGCACGACAAGCTCATAACATCAAAAAATGATATAGCTTACATGACAGACCTGTATAAATTATTCAACGACATGAATCTCCAAATGCAAGGCGATAAACTAAATTTAATTAAAACAAAAAACGTCGTTGCTGCTTTCGCAGCCAAACTGCTTCTACACAAAAAGAATCTGGGCAGACGTGAGTTTCACAATTTTCCAAATTTATCAGTATCATGCAGTAACGACGAATTGTTTGCCTACTGCCAACATTTGGAAAACCTCCACATTGACTTCACCGAACGATACCAGGACATTTTGAACTTGGAAATACCAGACTGGGTGTTGGATCCGTTTTCAAATGTCAACACAGCAATGTCACCTCAGCTGGAAGAAGAACTTATAGAATTGACAACAAACGAGGAAATAAAAATCAAGTTCAAAAATGGTTACCAAGAATTTTGGCTACAAAAACCGATCCCGCAATTGTACCCTGGATTGTGGTCAATCGTTCAACGATTCTTGATAGCATTCCCATCGTCATATTTGTGTGAACGTGGATTTAGTGCTGTGACAACATTGCTTACTAAAAAGCGAAATCGTTTGCTTGTTACCGAACGTGGCGACTTGCGACTGTTCTTGAGTAAATTGGAACCTGATATCAACAAACTTATTAAACAGCATCAGATTCATCCTTCACATTAGTTTTTATATAAGGATTGATTATTTTAGTTATATTTTTAATAAAAGATACTCTGTTTTAATACTATAAAGTTGCGTTTCAATAATCATTCTTATTGGCAGGTGGAGCCCGTAAGAGTTAACTTGAGACCTTAAGCGCCGTTGTATGTTACCTACTGCGCTCAGGTTTCAAGTTGCGGGTTATAGTAAAAGTTTCGTTTAGAATTCTCCGTTAATATACATATATAGGTCACAATAATTAATTAATTCAATTTGAAGTTATAGTGGTTTTTAAATAGGTGAAAAAATGGGGGCGCTAAAAAAATATTTATTCTCAAAGTGGGCAGTAGACAAAATAAGTTTGGGAACCACTGCCTTAGATGATGACTGAATGGCAAGTGTTAGTGGTGCTACCTACTGCGTCGGAGGGTCTTGGGTCCGATTCCCACAAGTGAAACTTGTTTGTGTGATAAACATGAATATTTTCCAAGCTCTGGAATATTTCTACACATTTTATTGATGGATAGCAAATAAAATGTATATTTAGTTTTTTACCTTGTCTTTATTGAACGCAATTTTTCCATCAGCGCCAAAAGAGAAGAAGATGCGCGAGGTGACGGCAGCGTTACCGAAGCTCCTGTGCCGCACGCTCTCCGTGAAGGAGAACTGGTCGCGGCGCCGCGGCTCCGCGCCGGCCCCCGTGGCGCCCTCCGAGCTGAAGGGGCTGGCCTCGCTGGGAGCCCTGCGCCACAGCGTGAACGGGGGTCGCAGGAAGCAGAGCCCGCTGTTCAGCTGCCAGCAGTGGCTCGCTAAGACCACCTACAACGTCCAGGAGCGCGCCTTCCCGCAGCTGCCGCACTCGCGCCGCGGCTCTCTCCCCGTTGAGGTGATTACAGGTGTTTATCGATGTGTTTTATTTATTTTCTATTTCTCTTCACCTTCTCTTACCCTACTATTTAATAAATAGTCCGCCATCTAATGTGTTCCGCCATGTTTGTTCCGCCATGTTGGATTTAGAATGACGTCACACAGCCAACCAAGCATTATCATCCAAAATAAACGTGTGTACAAAATTTCAGCTCAATCGGTCAAAGATGTCTACAGTCTACTTTAAAATTGAGTTGAAAGATTCCACCCGAACAAATTACATACATATACAAGTTAAATAAAAGCCTTTAAAAAAGACGAAAGATGTCATGTGTGTGTCTTTGTTACTCCTTTATGACGCAGCTACTGAATCGATTTGGCTTAAGGAAGCGAGGTAGAATGTACCATGGAGAATAGGCTACTTTTAATCGCTGATAAAATACATATTTTCTGCTGGAATTTTATTCTGTCGAAGGCGTAAGCCGAAAGCAAATTTTTGAAAATATTCAGTCTAATTTTTTTTCCGAGTTGCTAACTAATAACTTCGCCTGATCTGTCTACTTCCTTTAAAAACCGAGTTCACCAAACAATTAACCATGGTTGGGTAAAAATTCTTGCAATCTCTTTTGAAAATAGCATACTATGTCATCTGCAAAAAGTTATAGGAATTCTGTGTATAAACGGAGCTTTGATGAACTCTGGTCAGGGTTACTAAAATAAATGTGTACTAAATGTTGCTTCTATCTAAGGCGTAACTTACCAAATCAAGTTTGTATCAACATTTTCTCAAACGAATATACGTTCTTACACGTAACTCAAAACGAATTTGTTTTTAAATGGTCTTTTAAAATAGTATTCTTTAGGTAACTCTATTATCTATCTTTTGGCTGATATTTTTTATGTAAAAGCATTGAGTCAAACCTAACTGAAATACATGATGAATTTCCCCACTAAGTATAATTTTAAAATTTAAAGAAAACCTTAAAGCACTACAATTCGCCTTTTTGTGGTGGCGGCCATTCTGGGTTTAAAACTTGTCATAGCGTAGTGTTTATTAGTCAAATGACCAAGAAATTAGAAATGATGCCCATATTGAGGAAGAATTTTTAATCCGCCATTTTTTTGGCGGAGACCATCTTGGACCGATTTTCATCACACAGTTAAACACGCAGACATGTCAAACTTATAACATCCCGTCGTTGTTACGTTGGGAGTTAAAATAGGAGGTTAGTTCAGTTTTTTGAAAGTTCAATGCGGAAGGGTCAGCCCGTCAAATTCTTTTTTTGTTGTTTCGTAATTTGTAAGCTTACAACGCATTCACGCGTGTTGTAATATAGTTTGGCCGCGAGAACTGTACCGCGCTTTATGAAAGAACGGCGAGAGAAAAAAAATCAGAGCTTCACATGACTTAATATGTCAGACAGATCTCAAGATATCGGTGTACAATATTTTATAGCTTTACGACATAACACATAACCCATGGGTTATATAAAAAATACCAAATCGCTTGTATAGAAAAATTACGGAATTGTCATTTGTCAGTATCATCTTCACATGTTTGCTATTAAAATCTACCTATGCTCAAAAAAATTTAACTCTTTTTAATTTTTCCTGCAGGTATTTCGTCCCATTGAACTGAAGAAAACATCCAGCGAATAGTAAAATAGTCGCACAAGAATCATGAAAATAATGTCCTAATTTAATCTATCTTTACTATACTTATTATATTTTTACTATACTTATTATTACTGCGGATGCCACAAATACAATGATATACAAATTCATCATGAAATAATATAAATTAACGCTATTTGAGTTAAGAATAGCAGGAATACATGGGACTAAATTTCATGAGAGTAAAGGCATTAATTGTGGTCTTAAGATTTAAACTTAAGATTTCATGCACAAGGGTATTTTATATGTTAGACCATATATTATTATAAAAGGTCTATTAGACGCCCTGTTTCTAGAGAAAGGAGACATATTATTGGTAAATCCAAAACGATAACCTGTTAACCTTTACATCTGGAATGTGTCTGACAGTAAGGCAGTCAAGTTCCAAATCTTTTAAAAGATGTCATTTTTGTATGAAAGCCGAAAGTGCTTGTTGTAGGTAAATAATATGATATTTGTAAAAAATCTATGATAACTTTATTATTGCGAGTGTTTAGGTATTAATTGATCTATATGTGTAACTCATAAGCACAACTTTTAATTGATACGAATACATAGTAATTGATAGAATATACCGCGGCACAGATCTGAATATTTGTTATCCATGAATACCTTACACAATTTATCACTATTAGCCAACCCTAGTTATTATTACATACAGAAGTTCCGTCTCATTACGCTTATGTGCCGCGTCGGTTGTCATAGTAAAAATGTATTTGTAGAATTGTTGAGTGTGTAATAACAAATAATTTATGTATTTGTATCAACCTTAATTAAGTTGTACTAAATCGGAAGATCAAAAAAAAAATTGCGGTACTTTTTTTTGTTAAACCGAATATTCAATTTTATATGTATGTACATCAACTACTCGTTTGTTATGCCGGTTATACACCATCCTTACTATCGTATTGTGATAGTTACTTGTCATACCTAGCTGTCAGTTCTAACTGGACGTTAGTAAGGGTGGTGTATGGCCTTCATTAGACTATTCGGATATTTAAGGAATGTCGGTTATAAAATATGTATTTATACGAGTGGTTTTCTTACATATTTCTAATTTATTTACCTCTTATTAACTTTATATTTTCATGGACTTTTTGTAAGATGCGTGAGAAACTCTCTCTCGCTCACACTCTATTATTTTAACGTGCAGAGTGAGCGGGATGGAAAAAGAATGGTATTATCATTCACCAGTCAAGTATGTTATTTGCAGTTTCTTAATGGTACGCAAAAGTTGCCAGATCTGTAAAATGCGAAAAAGTACGCAAGCATGACCTACACTAACTAGCAGCATGTAATTCTTAGAATTACAGTGTTGCCTTTATAACTAAGCCAGTATTGCCATCTTTTTTGTTGTAGAGCAGGTCTCTTCAATCTATGTACATGTATTTTGTAACGTATTTAAAAAAAATTGGGTGAAAATTTTATATAAATAGTAACAGTTCCTTCTATTATTATGAATATGAAATACTCGTAAACTGATCCAAGCTTCTTTAACAGCTGAACGATTTATATAATATTTGACGACCGAATGGCGTAGCGGTAGCGAACGTGCCGTCTGCGTCGGAGGTAGTGGGTTCGATTCCCACTACTGGTAAATGTTTGTGTGATGAGCATGAATGTTTTCCAGTGTCTGGGGGTTTAAATATATAAAGATACTGCATAATATGTTTTTTTTGGAATAAATACTGTTATAATAATACGCTGCATAATGTTTTTTATGGGTAAATACTATACTTTCTATAATAGTATTCTAGTCCGTTTCTTTTTTCATTCTTTCTTTAAAGATGAATTCCTTAAGTAAATACTTAGAGATGGAACTCTACTATTTTATTTATTTATTCAAACGCCTTGTGTTTCATATTGTTATCAATAACTGTATATAAATAAAATATTTTATGCAGTGAAACTGCCATGGCAACTTGCTCTTAGTGATCTACGAGTAAAGTGACCTAGTACAAATTATTTCTATACACGCTACGATATTTTTTATTTTACTTTATATTTTTTTCTTTGTTAAGTTTTGTTTAGATAAATTACTAAGTACACCGTAGTTTTACTAATGTCTCATAGAATATATTTTAGTAATTAAAGACATCAAAATTAAAATCGCGAATGGATCGAATATTGTTAAAAAAAATGTATGTTATCATTATAACAGGGGCTCAAGAATAATTTCAATAATATCGAATCCGGTAAACGTTGATTTGCCAAATAATTTTATTTCTCTTTTAGAGGTTTTAAAAATAGTTTACGTCTTATACACAAAATATGCATAAAAATCTGTCAAACCGTGTCTGAGGAGTTTAGTCACATACTGTGACACAATAATGTGAAGATAATTGAACCATACGAAAAATTTTGGTTTCCTAACAAAACATTATTAATATTGCGTTAAAATTAATGTGACGGTACCTATACATATATTTAGTAAAACTAAATTAATGGTAAGGGAGTTGAGTCTCATAATCAATAACTTTTAGTATTTGGAAAGTATATAGTCATAGTCTTAAGCACGTAGTAATAAGGTCTTATTTAAAAAGCCTTTTTTGGCAATTATGTAATGAGGTGTATGTTATATTCGTGTTATATAAAATGTAATATACTACATAATTCAGTATTATTCATATAAAAGTAAAAATTACTACAATTTGTGCCGACCTATATTTTCATTGAGGTTTTAAAGAGCATTTTTGAAGCAAATTTTTGTCGGCTGTAATTATTAATTATTATTCATGTATGCATGTTACCTTAAATTTAACATACAAGTGGTTTTAACATTTTTCTAATTAGTAATTACTAACTTTAACAATCGGTACCGCAAACCAAATGTGAACTGGGGTCATATTCATTGTACTAATTAACCACTATTGTACTTACCCGATAGCCAAACACTCATCCTGATTAGTAGAACATAATGACGTAATGACTATTTGTAGGTAGAAAGTGTTTTGTCAATGAATTGATTGGATTCATGATTACTGTAGCAATTAAGTCGGACAATGTTAGTTGTGAATTGTCATCGTAATTTGGTATTTTTTTTTATTGAAATGTTACAATAAATCTTATCAGTAGCTTATTCTAATTACTATACAAGTCTTGCCCGCGTGGAATGGTGCCGAGAATACTGGCTGCATTTCCGCGTTGAACAGCTAGGCTTTGGTAAATTAACATTAGATATTTTTCTCAGAGTAGAGCATGTGTTTATATTGAAGGACGTGGTGTATTTCATAGACAGGGTTATTGTTGAAGTAGAGAGGTTTAGGGAGAATTGTTCGCATGCATAACAGAAAGGAGAAACGGACGATGGTAAACTGTTACCGTTTTGAGTTTTAGACCAACCGTTGGTATAGAAAGAGATTTTTGTGTTGAAATGGAGGAAACAAATCATCGCATCGTCGGGAAATACAACAACAAAAACACAAGCGATACCGAATATAAGTAAACTCTATTTAAAGAAAAAAAAATGACATTATGAGTTATGGTTTCAAATTATGTTTTTGTACATTGCGTAAAAAAGACGTATTCATCGTTATCGTAATCGCTAGCGAATTCTGCCCCGCGATTGGCTGACGCAAATCTGGAACCCAATCAGCGTGCAGGATCAGTAAACGATTACGATAACGATGAATAGGTACATATTTCTTAGACAATCTAGGGCCCGCGTTGACGGTTCCAATAAATCCGACTGAAGCTTCAAATAAAGAATAATGGCAAATAACTGCTTGGAATTTTTTCCCGACAATGTTTTTGAAGAAATCCTGATAATGGTTGGTTGTTAAAAATATGATGGTTGATGAAATATGGGGGAGAGAGAAAGGACTGTTGTGCTTTGCTCAGCGAAACGATGTTCTATTGCTAAAGTTATAAAACTTAGCTACAGCTTACAGTGATAATAGAAACAGTATAAAAAACTTTATAAAACGTACAATTCGTTACAATTTATGTCTATTAGTCGTCTATTTATTCAATGAATGTCTTTAAATGTTACGGTACATAATGCTGGGTTTACACTCACCTGTGGGCGTAATGTTTTTGTCAAGGTCTTTGAAAGTAATCTTTGAACCACAAAAATGACTCTTCAGAGTGTCACGAAATTTTTCCAAAAACGTTTAAACAGCAATAGAATTCTGAGCTTATTCCATTACGAGTTTAAAGTAACATTTATTACGATCCAGTCTTTGGAAGTATTTTCCGGCCAATCTCCACGGCATTTTTGACTTTAATCCTTTTGGAAGTCCAAGACAGACTTCGGGCTCATGTTGTAAAAGTTGTGTTGGTTCCCGGTTTTCTTCCACGTTTCTGATATGTACCGCTAAAGTGTAGAACACCCTTCCAGCTTCTGTGTTCCTAGCCAAGTACAACCTGGGTGCCTTCAAGAGAAGAGTGATAGGCACTTTCTAGGCAAGCGCGCTCCATCCTAGAGCTCATCATTTCATGATTGTAGTCAAGCGCAAGCCTATCTATAAGTAAAACAAAAAAAGGTATCTTATGCAAACGGTCTGGCACTATAACCAACTTGTGTCCTCCACTTCTAATTGGACGATTACTTATATCTATATGTTGCTTATAATTACTAATCTTTTGGAGACAAAACTACAAAGAGTAAGCAATTATAAATATATTGAGATTCCACTGTAAAAATACCAATTTCTTTGAATTTTTGGCGAAGAGATTCGCGTGGCTTCATTTTGTATATAGATCTAATTGTTCTCTTTTTATATAGTTCGAATATCAGCAGCTCTGAGAATACCATGGGTGATGGGACATAACACTCTGGAAGAAGACGTAGTAACAAGCTTGGCTGTATCAATGTCAGTGAATTGCCTAGTTTTTCTATACTTATACTAGAAAGATTGTGGGAACAAACTGGACCGAAATTAAAAACATTGCGAATTCACTCGTTACTTAGCGGAGACCTGGTTTAATAGAATATTTTAAATTCCATAAGAATTTATCAGTGTTTACCCATTAGATGTTATCTGGTATGTTTAGCGATATTTAAATGTATAATTCATGTTGGTTATAAATTATAATGATCTTCAAACTCGCGCGGCTAACTACGGTATATTCTGACTTTGCTATTTAAATTAGTTTATTATTATTTTAACTACCTGGCGAAGTCTGGTACGCTGCACACTTTTGGTTCGAATTCCGACAACGCCGAATTTGATAATCGGCCATATTCGCGGCATAGCAGCAGAAATTTACTTTTCATCAGCGGACCTTTTGCAATAAGTCGCGATTTAATAATTATTATTTTTATGACTTTCGCAATACTTGACTTGCAATACTTTCTGAAACTAGAAACTCGGACCGAATAATTCGGACATCGCCCGCGCGGCAACTCTGTTTGGGGGCGCGGTGTTTAAAGGGGTAGTGTAGGGGGTGTGTAGTAAACTATGCGATAATTTTCGCCTTTAAAGTGAGTGGCCACACATACAAATAACGTCAAATGCCATTTACATTGGCTTTAAACGGCCTCAGAGCTCAACGGCGCACACTAGCAAACATAGGTGTAGCCGCTTTAATGCGATAATTTCCTTGTTGAACCTTCTTAATCTGCCAAAATTTACCGCCACTCGATTTAATGGCAAAGAGTCTACGGCATTGTCAATGTAATTGCTGAATGGCATAACATCTAAGCCCCTCGCGCTGTGCGTATGCGATGTCAGAATTGTACGATCGGTGTTTAGTTTTTTAGGATCTGGCACTAATCGGTGTTTGTATAGACAATTTTGATGTTACGTATTACGTAGGTCGACCGAATTGATGTTGAATCCACCACAAGACCCTATGGCCCCAGTGTTAATGTAAAGAGAAATTGTGATTTGATGTTGTGGTAGCTTAGAGATAATAATTATTTTGTCAATAAGGATTGTATTGTTACAACTTAGAACCCGTTCGCAGAAGCTTTGCCGATGAAGACTCTTCCTACAGTCTTACTTCAGACTACCGTCCTGCAGTCGTCTCGCCGTACTGACCAGAAAAGCACGGAACACGGTCGTCTAAAATGGGGAACTCATCGGCAAATCTTCTGCGAACACCAGGTTCAACGCAGCATCGCGCGGCGTTTTGTGTGCGCAAAGCTGTCTTTTATCGGGGTGTAACAAACGCCATTACCAGTTTGGTACAGTCGTGACGTTTTAATCCATAATCAATATTTGGAGAACAGACAAAAATATTTTTTTTATTTTAATCTATATTTATTAAACTTTAATTGCTTTTACAAATTATATCATAACAATGTTTTTTTATGTGGTCGTATGTCGATGTGGTAAAATACTCTTAAGAGGATCATGTAGCCGTAAGCTTTAATATAAAAAGCGATAACGTTTTCCTATCCGTAAATGAAGTCCGATTTTCATAATTTTTGGAAATGTTGCAGATACAATTGAAACACTATGCTCGTGCGCCTAGCACTGGACTTGCAACTCTATCTATACGGGCATAGATATCAATTTTCAAAATACCTGCTCGCGTCACGCTATTAAATATAACTTAAGGGTATCGTCTAGTGACGCTAGACGATACCCTCAAGTTATGTTTATTTGTTTGTACGTAAATATTTTTTTATTTACTATACGATACTAGCTCACGCACACTTACCGCCCACGCCAATTGGTTGAGGCCAGAATCTGATTTTTTGAAGAGTTCTACAAAATAAGCATTTTGTAAACCTGTCCTCTTTTCTTCTGTTCTTAAAAGCTATATATAATCTTTTTCAATATGTTTTCTTTGTAATTATGAAATAACTTACTTTATTGTGTTATGATTGAAGTCAGTCTAAAGTGTACCTAGTTACTATGCACCGATATGAAACAAAGGATGAGCCCATCTGAACATTTTACATAAACCTTCTTCATACAAGAAAAAAGTAGCACCGCACCACGTTTCACCCGATAACACTCCACAATATGGCGCAAACCCTCCCTGTGAAAAAGCATGTGAGGACTATAATTAACAAGTAAAGTGATCTGTGGCCATAAACAATACTGCAGTCGGTTTATTACTGACGTCGTTGGAGTCAAAACATACATTTTTTGACCCCAGTAAACTGGCGATATTTTTTGCGCGGTTCGCCTCTTCCTGTGTATTATATAACTATTTTACTATGACAATTCGCCCTAATTAAAACTGTCTTTAATGTTATTTTTTTTTAATTCGTGTATGTTTTTATTTGAAACAAAAGTACAGGAATAACGTTCAAAGAAAGGTGCACAAATATTCAAGAGGCGTAATTATTATAAGTTATTTTCTATTAGTACGATTATGTTAATTTTAAGTTAAGATTTTTTTTTGTCGTGAAACAATGATCGCGCTGGTAGCATATTACTAAGGTTATTATTAAAAAAATATATTATAATATGTTGCGCATCTCTTCTACTCTTTGCGTTGAGTATGCATGTTCAAAATGGCTTCCAGAAAACATTTTTTTCACAATTTTTTGACGTTTTAAGGAAGATGGATACAATCTGGGCCCGAAAATCAAAGAATAATGACCAAAAGTGGTATAAAGTTTTCTTATGAACTAAAACCAAAATATTCTAACATATATAAAATAGTGTTTTTAAGTACATTTGGCACTAAAACTTTCTTTTCAATGCGCATTTCCTGTCATACAGATTTTATTAAGAGTGCTAATTATATTATTATTGCATCGTGGGCTAAGGCGATGCGTTTTGCGAGCAAAAGATTTATGCATCTACGTGTTTTTAATAAAAACTTTGCTATATAAATAATATGCTCGCAAAACTCATTGCCATAAACCGATAATTTGTATGTAGTTTAATATTTGCGAAAAAAAAAATTTCAAGGGCTAGAAGGGCCTTTCAAATATCAAAGTTATTTTTTTGTTTCCAAATACTAATACTACTAATAGTTTATATTATTTAAATTTTTACAAACAGAACGTATATCCCAATCTGAAAGAGTGAAAAAAAATGGTGTCAAATGCCCGATAAACTATGGTCAATCCAAAAACTTAGCATTGTATTCGCTAAGTTCAAGGATATAGTCGAAGCCATCATAACATATTATATTGTATTTATTGTATTTTTGTTTTTGGGTGCCAATTTTTCTGACAACGTCAAGAACTAATCATGAGTTGCGCAAAATGTACTTACGTTTATTTTTAAAATAAAATGTCTTTTTTTAAGTCTTTTGTTTTATTTTTCAGTTTGCCTGTTTTGATTTACATAGGTTACGCGTTTAACCACATCTTACCTAATAATAATATCTTCCGACCAATTTACTAGAATAAAGCTAGAGACACTCTGGGCCTACGTACGCAACGTGTGCGTTGCACATGATGATATCAGAACATTAATTGATTTAATTTTTAAAGTGAAACTTTTATATCATCAACTTTTGCGTCTGTGTGTTGAATGTCGCGTGGCGGTCGGCCGCGGACTAGGGATAAAGTGAAAGGCGCTCGTCAGAGCAACCACTGCCACAAAGTTTCACTTTAGCATTGTTGCATAAAACCGCACAATCTTTTTTTAACTAAATATGATATGTCTATGCTAAAATTTTAAGCATTACGTATGCAACACATAGATTTTATAGAAGCTATTAAGCTTTTATTAAGATACTGAGTCATAATAATAGGTACCTACCGGTAATTACATAGAAAGCGAAAAAAGACCTTGTCGTTTTTACTTTTTGCATTTTAAGCAAAAGCGGTAGAAACGAAATTGCCTAAAATAAATGAAAACAAAAGCATTAATGCGTTACGTATATGTAAGCTCAGTGTGTCTCTTACTTAATACTACTTATACAGGGTTACTTGTAATTTATTAACAACCTCCTACATATAACTTCTATACATGATGCTGAACAACGTTTGTTCAACGACTTTTCACATAACTCAATAAATTAACCAAAAAAAAATTATAAGTTTTTGTTGAAAAGTCTGTCAGTGCCTTAACTCTATGGTCAATTTATGTAATGCTGTTCCACACCTGCGTGATGAAGCGCCGACTACTAACCGCGCAACAATTAACATCCGAAGATATCGCTTCTCTGTCGTATTTAAAAACGCTTTGCGACGTAAATTACTAACATCGGGCTAAACTATCGTCTGCAGGTCAATAATTTCTTCCTACACTAGCGATTGTCGTGAACAACAAAATAACTTCTCGCGGCGACAGACGTAAGTGTCAGACAGTCATTAAGTAGGTACCTAAGTACCATACGCACACATGATAAGCATGTTGTTTACTTGGCAATTTCCCGCGCTTTTTACGGATGGGCAAAATTACTACCTATCAATCTGTATTAGTTTATTCACCTACATAAGTACCTACATTCTTCACACCTAACCTAGGTAGGTACCTACCTACAAAACAGTCAACACGAACAGGCTACCTTATGCTTCAGATACCTACCAATCTAACCAACACTTAAAATACCACATAACCTGCGTACCTTACATCAAACCTACCTACCTAACGCGTCACCTTTACCACCTTACCTACCTACAAACCTAACACCTAGGTGTAGGTATCTGTTCGAGACTTGAATTTAAGCATCTCTGTTACTTTCCATTGATCTGATTGCTTCTGAAACGTTATCTTCACATATCGCGAGCACTCGAACCATTTCAGTGTATTCAATGTTGGAATATTGATAAGCCATCGTAGCACTAAACAGCACTAACTTTAAGCGCTAGCCAGTAGGCACAGAACAGAGCCTATGCAAACACAGTAGTCAGTACCAATGTGAATATCGAACGACGCGTGCGACCGACCGGAAGCGACTGAACTGAAACCTGCGAGTGCGTTCCTCCTTTGATGCGCTGCGCGCCGCCCATTTCCTTTGGCGTGCTTGACGTGCCGCCGTCGGCCGTAGAGTTATTAAAATTTTAGAACAGAAATTATAAATATTTTTATATTTGTAGGAAAAAAAAATTTTTTTTTAGGAATTTTAAAATGTCCTGGAACAAAAGTTATTTACTTTGGTGCATAGAAGTTGCCTGTAGGAGGTTGTTAATAAATTACAAGTAACCCTGTATAGCAGAACCTAATTACTGACCCAATAAGAGTTATTTAGGTTTTAGTTCTTTAGGTAATGTATTTAGTTCCTTTGCATATAAGTAATTATTGCATTTAATAATAATAATTTAATTTAATATTTTTAATTTTTTTATCTTTTACTATAACACAAAAATAATAATTTTTAAGCTACGCAGGTTGTACAAACGAGTGATTTAGTATTCGTTTTGCAAAACAATAAAAGTATCATTTTATAAAAAGATACAAAATCTATGAACAATTGTTTTGGCTAAGATTGGCCAAACGCCGCTTTCTCGCTCCCGCCTGCGGCTGGAGAGGGAGATGGGGCGCGCGGCTCCGGGGGCAGCGCGGTAGCCCCCCGTGTACGCAGTTCGAGTGTACATTCGTTAACAGGTCCGTGCGGCGGAGCTTTTTTGCTGCGCGGATCGTCTTTAAGTATATTAGCGTAAGGACTAGTCGCGCGAGACGGCCTGCAAGGGTCCTCTCCCGCGAGTGGTCCGCGACCGGTCGCCGGCGCGCGTGCCGTCGGCGGTCGCTCGCCCAGTCCGGTTCTAGAAGCCCACTGAAACGGTCAATACCCAAGGCCCGCGTTGCCCGCGTGAAGTTTGCCGGCCACGCCGTGTCGTTTAGTTTTACGAGCCCGATTTATTGCGCTCCTTCGTGTGCCGTGTTGTCCGCCGGTTCGTTCGAACGCCGCGGGCCCATTTGACTATCCGGAACACTGTTCCTTGTGCTCCCGCGCCATCTGGATACCACGCCGCCGCGGACTCGCTACTCGTGATTTAGTGCCGCCGCCGCGAAAGACCCCTCAAAGGAGGGCGAGTGTGTTCCTTTGCATTTAACACAGCAGGCACCACACACCACATTCCATCATACACGAACACACTCCCCGGATTCCACGTGCGTGCTGTCTCCTGCGCCGGTAAGTACCTAGTAGTAAGTCGTTCGGTGCCGCGGGATAAAACCCAGTGCAAATCGCCCTTTCTCTTTTTTTGGTGGGTCCTTTTCGACCCACCCCGCCGCTGCCTGTGGGAATCCGCTGGCCTGCTCTGATGGGCCCGGCAGTTGCCCGCTGATTCATTGGCACAGGCGCGGTGCGTATTCATTTTTGGTAGCAGTGAGCGCGGTTTGTCTGCACCTCGCTTTGCGTTTTGCGCTGGTTTTGCCCGCCGCGCCGTTCATTTTCTGCGCCGCTGGCATAAATCCCGCTTTCCGCCACGCGCCGTGTCGTTCGCCGCGCTGTTAGCGGAAATTCCGCAATCGCCGCCAGTTCCGCTGCGTCAACGCCGCGTTTCGGCCGCGTTCCGATTATTATAATTATAAGTTTAATTACATCATAATTTGTTTGTTACATTTGTTATTGTTTTGCTTGCGTGCCGGTACCGCCCGCTCGCCGTTAATTTAACACGCGTATCTACTACGGTCGCGCCGCTTTGTTCATTGCGACTACGGTACGACCGCGACCGCGATACGACTTGTTTACTATTACTTTAATTTTATTATTGCTTGCACTCGCGCCGCCCGCCGACTTGCCGGCCGCCTTTTCAATTTATTATTACTTTATTTTTACATTTTGTTTATATTTAATTTGTTAGAATGTCCGCGAACATCAAAAAGCTAGCTGTACAGATACAGTCTGAGCTTCGGTGGGCGACGTCCGCCGCGGGTTTGATAGGCCGCGAAGATAGATCCGCCGCCCTATTACACCGAGCGGACCAGGTGCGGACTCGGCAGGCCTCTGTGGAGCAGGCCTTCCAAGACCTGCTCACCCTCGGTCCCGAACAGGAGGTACTGAGGACGGCTCAGGCCGATTACGACCAGTTCTTCGAACTGATGGACTCGGTGGTGGAGGCCGCCCATGGGATCCGGACCGCCGCTGATGAAAGGCGTCGAAGTGGCGCTTTTAGAGATTCCCCCAGCCGACCGCCCACACAGCCGGCATTACTAGGGAAACTGCCCACGATCGAGCTGCCCAAATTCGGTGGGCAGCTTCAAGAGTGGATGGGCTTCCTGGCGTTGTTCGACAGTCTGGTCCACGCCAGGAAGGACCTGTCCCCCAGCCAGAAGCTGACATACTTACTGTCCTCGCTACAGGGCGAGGCCCTGGACGTGGTGCGGCACCTCGACCTCTCGGAGGAGAGCTACACCACGGCCCGGGAATTGCTGGCCAGGCGCTACGAAAATGTGCGCCGGTTGGCCGACGCACATGTAGCCCAGCTACTCGCCTTGCCCGCCGTCACCGGGGTGGCCGGCCTCAGAGAGGCCTTGCTAAACCCTTGCATTGTGGCCACCAACGCTCTCCGTCGATTGGATCTCCCCGTCGACCAGTGGTCCTTCTTGTTATTGCACATAGTGCTCTCCCGCCTGCCGTCGGAGCTTAAGCTCCGCTTCGAGCAGCGCTTCGGAGGGGACGGTGCAACCTATCTGCCCCCTTTCTCCGACCTCCTGAAGTTTTTGGAGCAGGAGTGCCTCCAGGCCGATAACTCCGGAGTTACCGGCCCTCGAGTGGCCCCTGGGAGGTCCGAGCATGTCCGAGGGGGTGGGGCAAGGACTGGCCCTTCGGCGGGGACCGGCCCCAACCGGCGAGGCCGTGGAGCCGACGCCAGAGAAGGTCGCCGGGTGTCACAGTACAGCGGGGCCGTGGCAACGAAGCTCCCCCCCTGTGCCTATTGTCGGCACCCCGGCCACCAGGTCTCCTCGTGTCCGCACTTCCTGGCCAAACCGGTTGCGGCCCGGAGAGAATACGTGTCGACACGCCAGTGGTGCTTCTCTTGCCTGGGCCAGCATCTCGTACGAGACTGCCCGCGCCAGCGGCCCTGCCCACATTGCGGCGGTGCCCATTCGGCCCTTTTGTGCGCTAACCGGAGTGGTTCCGGTCGCCGGGACGTTGGGTCGCGCACCCCCCCCATGGGCGGGGGCGCTAGTCCTGGCCACCCGGCCAGTCCCGTTAGGCGTTCTCCGGTGGACCACCAACCTCCTAGTGGAGGTAGGGGTTCCGCCCCCCGGAGGAGGGCTTCACCCCCCGCGTCACGGTCACATCCCCCTCGCGTCATTACGACGGGGATATCGCGGCTGCCCCATTGAGCGTCGTCCCGCGTCGGTTTTCGCCGCCACTACACGAGTGGCCGCGACTGGAGCGCCATCCACCCACCATAGGTCGAGGCAATCCCTACCGGGTGCCGGACGCTAGCCGCATGGTGCGGCCCCGGATGGGTGAATGGTCCCCGTACGGCATGTTCGTCACCTCTCCGTACGGAATGCCCTCCACCTCTCTAGCGCCGCCCCAGCCGGAGCACCCCCGTCAGTGGGATCCCGCTGGTGAACCCTCGCCGCGCTAGGTATCCGCCACCCTAGCTCCCACCGTAGCCACCTCCCCTGAGACTCTGAACCTACAGCAGACAGTATGTCAGACCATACTTTTGCCGACGGCCTCAGTGAAGGTGTATAACCCTAATGGTGAATCTATGACCGTTCGTTGCCTTTTGGACCTGGGTAGCCAGCGCTCCATAGCTTCGTCTTACTTGGTGGGTAGGCTAGGGCTCCCTTGGCGACCGCGCGAGTGTCGTGTCATCGGTGTCGGTGGCGCCACGCCCGCATCGCACAAGGGAGAGGCTGAGTTAATGTTTGGTCCTATTCGTGGAAACCTGCGGGTTTTGATTATGGTGACCGTCATGGATAACATTTTAGGTCCCCTTCCGCAAGTTCGGGTAACCGACGCCGCAGTGCGCTGTACGTCAGGTTTAGCCCCTGCTGACCCCCACTGGTCCGAACCCGGTCCTATGGACCTTCTTTTGGGTTCCGACGTGCTGGGTCTTATCATAACTGGGGGAGCTAGGGCCCTGCAGACCAATGGCCTTTGCGCTTTGCCCACTATTTTTGGCGATAGCTTCTTCGGTCCGGTTTTATGGTCTAGCCCCTCCCCGGAGCCTGACCCCATCCAGGTCGCAGGCTTGTCGCTGACCGAGGTTGTCCAGCGGTTTTGGGAGGTTGAAGAGCCGCCTCAGGCCGCTCGGGTTAGCCCCCTTGAACAGGAGTGTGAGTCCTTTTATAGGAATAACACGGGGCGCCGTACGGACGGACGCTTTGTAACCCGTTTGCCACTCCTGGCGGCACGACCCCCCTGGGTCAATCGCGGGCCCTCGCTGAGAAGAGGCTCCTATCAATGGAACGGCGCATGAAACGGGACCCGGTCTTCCGTAGCAAGTATGTGGCCTTCATGCGGGAATATGAAGACCTTGGTCACATGTCGCCGTCCAACTTTGATTGGCGTTCGAACGAGCATTACTTCCTTTGCCACCACGGCATTTTGAAAAACCCGAATGGGAAAATCCGTGTGGTTTTTGATGGCTCTGTTCCAACGTCCAACGGAGTGTCTCTCAACCAGTGCCTACACTCCGGTCCCAAGTTGATCAAGGATATCTCCGACATCCTCACGACGTTTCGGCAGCACCAGGTGGTCTTTGTGGCCGACATCCGCATGATGTTCCGCCAAACCGTGGTGCATCGTGATGATCGGAGGTACCAACTGATATTATGGCGCGAGAGTCCGAGTGACCCCATACGAGTGTTCGAGCTGAATACGACCACCTATGGCCTTCGGTCCAGCCCCTACATTGCCATCCGGTCATTACTGGAGTTGGCCGACCGGGAACGACTGAAGTATCCTCGCGCCTCAGCCATTTTGGAGTCGTCAGTCTATATGGACGACATTTGTACTGGAGCTTCCAGTGTTGAGGAAGCCTTGATTTTGCGGGATGAGTTGATTGCCATCCTGAAGTCGGGTGGATACGAGCTGAGTAAATGGCTCTCGAGCTCCCCGCTTGTCTTAAGGGACTTGCCGGGAGAAGATCAGCAGGATCCACACATTTTCGAAAATCCCGAAAATCCTAATTTGCTGACAGTCTTGGGTATACAATACCAGCCCGTGCAGGACATTTTTACTTACCGGGTCAAACTGGATCCCCCCTAAGACTTGGACCAAACGTACGGTCTTGTCCACGGTGGCACGTACCTTTGATCCAAATGGGTGGATCACCCCCGTAATATTTTTGGCCAAATGCTTCCTGCAGAAGCTCTGGTTGGCTGAAGTCAGCTGGGACGAGCCCCTTCAAGGGAGGTTATTACAGGAGTGGCTCTCCCTTGTGGCCTCACTTCCGAATGTTAATCGGATTTCGATGCCTCGTTGCTTCCTACCGCCCGGAAGGTGCCACGCCAGTCTCCACGGCTTTTGTGATGCGTCCGAAAAAGGGTACGCAGCCGTGGTCTATTTGCGAACTGTCAGTGACACCGGCGAGGTCGCAACCCACCTTGTCTTGGCGAAAAGTAAAGTGGCCCCAATTCGGTCACGCTTGACGATACCCAAATTGGAGTTGTCTGGAGCCGCTCTTTTGGTGCGCCTTCTCAACCATGTGCGTACGTCCCTCCTATCGATCGTTGACCTGACGGACGTGTACGCCTGGTCGGACAGCGAAATTGTCCTTTGTTGGTTGCGAGCCGCTCCCCACAACTTGGAAGTCTTTGTTGCCAACCGGGTTTCCCAAATCCAGAATTCGGAAACCCCGTTGACCTGGAGACATGTGCCAGGGGACCTGAACCCTGCAGATTGTGCTTCCCGCGGATGTGAAGCTTCCGACCTTGTCAACCACTCTCTTTGGTGGGGCCCTGACTGGCTGACTCGGAATGAGTCCGCCTGGCCTCAGAGTAGGTTCGCCGAGCCCGATGTGTTACCTGGCTTGCGAGTCGGAGTTGTTGAAGATAAGCCAGCCAATCCGCTGAGCTATCTTCAGGAACGCTACAGTTCCCTTGATAAATTGATTGGGGTGACGGCTTGGATTCAGCGCTTCACCCACAACGCTCGGAACCCACGCGACAAAATGTCGAACCCGGTCTTGTCACCCCTGGAGAGACAGGAGGCCCGGACCTTTTGGATACGTTTGGTTCAACTGGAGCATTTTGAGTCCGCTATTGAGACACTGAAGCTAGGTTTACCTTTGAAAGGCTCGCTCGCCCGCTTAAACCTTTTCCTGGATGACACCGGATTGATACGCGTTGGTGGACGCCTCCGGAATTCTGACTTACCCTATGGGGCACGTCATCCCTTGTTGCTTCCGAACAATAGCGCTTTTGTAAAATTGTTGGTGACGCATTACCACGTCAAAAATGCCCACGCTGGCTGCAACGCCCTTTCGGCCATATTGCAGCGCGAATTTTGGATTTTATCGGGACGACGCTCCATCCGAAGCGTCATTTTTAAGTGCATTCCGTGCTACCGCCTGAAGGCCAGCACCATGCAGCCCATTATGGGGGACCTCCCCACCGACCGTGTCGTGGCCTCGCGCCCTTTTTCGGCGGTCGGGACGGATTTTGCGGGGCCGTTCTTCGTCAAGAGCTCCAGCCTCCGCAATGCTCGTTCCCTCAAGGCCTACCTTTGCGTTTTTGTTTGCCTGGCTACCAAGGCCGTACACTTAGAACTGGTGAGTGCCCTCAGCACCGAAGCCTTTGTAGCCACGCTAGGCCGCTTCGTTTCACGCCGAGGTTATCCGCACCTGATCCGATCGGACTGTGGGACCAACTATAAGGGTGCCGATAGGTATTTGAAGGAAGTCGTCCAATTTTTGAATGAAAATAAGATAGGCATCGGCACGGCAATGTCCAAGATGGGGATAACTTGGACCTTTGACCCGCCAGCTTGTCCCCACTGGGGCGGGATCTTTGAAGCCGTCGTTAAGGTCTCAAGGACGCATCTCCGACGCGTGATAGGTGAAACCATTTTGACTTTTGAAGAGCTCGTTACCGTGTTTTGTAAGATTGAGGCTGTCCTCAATTCTCGGCCACTCTGCCCCTTATCGTCCGATCCCAATGACCTGGAAGTTTTAACCCCCGGTCATTTCCTAATTGGTGAACCCCTTAACGCCCTGCCGGAGTACCCCTTCAGGGACGTGAAGGTCTCACGGTTGTCTCGTTTCGAATTGCTACAGCAGATGACCCAAAATTTCTGGCATCGTTGGTGATTACGCACCGCGCCTGTGCACGATGAATCAGCGGGCAACTGCCGGGCCCATCAGAGCAGGCCAGCGGATTCCCACAGGCAGCGGCGGTGGCGGGTCGAAAAGGGCCCGCCAAAAAATTTTATTAGGCGTTTTGCACTGGGTTTTATCCCGCGACACAGAGTGACTTACGACTAGGTACTTACCGGCGCAAGAGACAGCCAGCACGTGGAATCCGGGGAGTGTGTTCGTGTATGATGAATGTAGTGTGTGGTGTCTGCGGTGTTAAATGCAAAGGAACACACTCGCCCTCCTCTGAAGGGTCTTTCGCGGCGGCGGCACGAATTCGCGGGTAGCGAAGCGAGTCCGCGGCGGCGTGGTATCCAGATCGCGCGGGAGCACAAAAAACAGTGTTCCGGATCGTCAAAGGGGCCCGCGGCGTTCGAACGAAGCGGCGGACAACACAACACACGAAGGAGCGCAATAAATAGGGCTCGTAAAAACTAAACGACACGGCGTGGCCGGCAAAACTTCACGCGGCGACGCGGCACTTGGGTATGACCGTTTCAATCGGCTTGTAGTACCGGACACGGAGTGGCGGCGTGGCCGGCAAACAACACGCGGGCGACGCGGAACAAAATGGTACGCGATAAATAGCTCCTCATAAATAATAAGACAGCGCGATGCGGCGTGGCGGGCGACTTCGCGCGGGCGAACGCGGCACACACAGTCGACCGACTCCGTCGGGATTTTGCACCGGACTGGGCGAGCGAACGCGCCGGGGCGCGCGCGGGCGCTGGTCGCAAACCGCTCGCGGGAGAGGGGCGTGCAGGCCGTCGACGCGATAGGCCTAGCATAAACCGGAATGCTAGCGTAAAGCGCAAACACCCCCGCCAGTGGACCCAAGGATTTGGGGTCCACTAACCAATGGGCAAGCGGGATAAGGAAGAGACGGCTCGCTGCAAAACCGAATCTCCGACCATTACCTCGGCAACTCTGGGAACCCCATCGGATCCATATATCAATTTAAGAATGCGTCCACGACGCCAGCACAAAGGCAACAAATTAGACTCCTTAACTAGGACAAGATCACCAACCTTAGGTGGGTCGGTCTTGTCGGACCACTTAACGCGCTGCTGCAAGAGATGCAAATATTCTAAATACCAACGATGCCAGAAATCTTGGGTCATCTGCTGTAGCAATTCGAAACGAGACAACCGTGAGACCTTCACGTCCCTGAAGGGGTACTCGGGCAGGGCGTTAAGGGGTTCACCAATTAGGAAATGGCCGGGGGTTAAAACTTCCAGGTCATTGGGATCGGACGATAAGGGGCAGAGTGGCCGAGAATTGAGGACAGCCTCAATCTTACAAAAAACGGTAGCGAGCTCTTCAAAGTCAAAATGGTTTCACCTATCACGCGTCGGAGATGCGTCTTTGAGACCTTGACGACGGCTTCAAAGATCCCGCCCCAGTGGGGACAAGCTGGCGGGTCAAAGGTCCAAGTTATCCCCATCTTGGACATTGCCGTGCCGAGGCTTATCTTATTTTCATTCAAAAATTGGACGACTTCCTTCAAATATCTATCGGCACCCTTATAGTTGGTCCCACAGTCCGATCGGATCAGGTGCGGATAACCTCGGCGTGAAACGAAGCGGCCTAGCGTGGCTACAAAGGCTTCGGTGCTGAGGGCACTCACCAGTTCTAAGTGTACGGCCTTGGTAGCCAGGCAAACAAAAACGCAAAGGTAGGCCTTGAGGGAACGAGCATTGCGGAGGCTGGAGCTCTTGACGAAGAACGGCCCCGCAAAATCCGTCCCGACCGCCGAAAAAGGGCGCGAGGCCACGACACGGTCGGTGGGGAGGTCCCCCATAATGGGCTGCATGGTGCTGGCCTTCAGGCGGTAGCACGGGATGCACTTAAAAATGACGCTTCGGATGGAGCGTCGTCCCGATAAAATCCAAAATTCGCGCTGCAATATGGCCGAAAGGGCGTTGCAGCCAGCGTGGGCATTTTTGACGTGGTAATGCGTCACCAACAATTTTACAAAAGCGCTATTGTTCGGAAGCAACAAGGGATGACGTGCCCCATAGGGTAAGTCAGAATTCCGGAGGCGTCCACCAACGCGTATCAATCCGGTGTCATCCAGGAAGAGGTTTAAGCGGGCGAGCGAGCCCTTCAAAGGTAAACCTCGCTTCAGTGTCTCAATAGCGGACTCAAAATGCTCCAGTTGAACCAAACGTATCCAAAAGGTCCGGGCCTCCTGTCTCTCCAGGGGCGACAAGACCGGGTTCGACATTTTGTCGCGTGGGTTCCGAGCGTTGTGGGTGAAGCGCTGAATCCAAGCCGTCACCCCAATCAATTTATCAAGGGAACTGTAGCGTTCCTGAAGATAGCTCAGCGAATTGGCTGGCTTATCCTCAACAACTCCGACTCGCAAGCCAGGTAACACATCGGGCTCGGAGAACCTACTCTGAGGCCAGGCGGACTCATTCCGAGTCAGCCAGTCAGGGCCCCACCAAAGAGAGTGGTTGACAAGGTCGGAAGCTTCACATCCGCGGGAAGCACAATCTGCAGGGTTCAGGTCCCCTGGCACATGTCTCCAGGTCAACGGGGTTTCCGAATTCTGGATTTGGGAAACCCGGTTGGCAACAAAGACTTCCAAGTTGTGGGGAGCGGCTCGCAACCAACAAAGGACAATTTCGCTGTCCGACCAGGCGTACACTTCCGTCAGGTCAACAATCGATAGGAGGGACGTACGCACATGGTTGAGAAGGCGCACCAAAAGAGCGGCTCCAGACAACTCCAATTTGGGTATCGTCAAGCGTGACCGAATTGGGGCCACTTTACTTTTCGCCAAGACAAGGTGGGTTGCGACCTCGCCGGTGTCACTGACAGTTCGCAAATAGACCACGGCTGCGTACCCCTTTTCGGACGCATCACAAAAGCCGTGGAGACTGGCGTGGCACCTTCCGGGCGGTAGGAAGCAACGAGACATCGAAATCCGATTAACATTCGGAAGTGAGGCCACAAGGGAGAGCCACTCCTATAGCCTGAGACCCTAACCTTCCTGAGGCAGTCGACAAAAGTATGGTCTGGCATACTGACTGCTGTAGACCCAAAGTCTCAGGGGAGGTGGCTAGGTGGCAGCTAGGGTGGCGGACACCTAGCGCGACGCGCCTTCACCAGCGGGAGCCCACTGACGGGGGGTACTCCGGCTGGGGCGCTGCTAGAGAGGGGAGGGTACCCAACGTGGGGACCATCCGGCATAACCAACCCGGGGTCGCACCATGCGGCTAGCATCCGGGGCGTGGTAGGGAGCGCCTCGACCTAGCACGGGTGGATGGCGCTCCAGTTGCGTCCACACATGGAGGGGAGGCAAAAACCTAGACGGGTCGACGCTCATTTGAGCGGCCGTCAGACACCCGTCATAAAAATGCGAGGGGGGTGTGACCCTCCCCTGGGGGGGTGTGACCCCCCCCTGGGGGGGTGAAGCCCCACCGCCCCTAGGGCGCTGGTAATCAGCAGGGGACCGTTCACCCATTTGGGGCCGCACCATGCGGCTAACGTCCGGCACCCGGTAGGGATCGCTTCGACCTATGGTGGGTGGATGGCGCTCCAGTCGCGGCCACTCGTGTAGTGGCGGCGAGAACCGACGCGGGACGACGCTCAATGGGGCAGCCGCGATATCCCCGTCGTAATGACGCGAGGGGGATGTGACCGTGACGCGGGGGGGTGAAGCCCTCCTCCGGGGGGTGGAACCCCTACCTCCACTAGGAGGTTGGTGGTCCACCGGAGAACGCCTAACGGGACTGGCCGGGTGGCCAGGACTAGCGCCCCCGCCCATGGGGGGGGTGCGCGATCGAGCGCCCCCGCCCATGGGGGGGTGCGCGACCCAATGTCCCGGCAACCGGAACCACTCCGGTTAGCGCACAAAAGGGCCGAATGGGCACCGCCGCAATGTGGGCAGGGCCGCTGGCGCGGGCAGTCTCGTACGAGATGCTGGCCCAGGCAAGAGAAGCACCAGTGGCGTGCCGACACATATTCTCTCCGGGCCGCAACCGGTTTGGCCAGGAAGTGCGAACACGAGGAGACCTGGTGGCCGGGGTGCCGACAATAGGCACAGGGGGGGAGCTTCGTGGCCACGGCCCCGCTGTACTGTGACACCCGGCGACCCTCTCTGGCGTCGGCTCCACGGCCTCGCCGGTTGGGGCCGGTCCCCGCCGAAGGTCCAGTCCTTGCCCCACCCCCTCGGACATGCTCGGACCTCCCAGGGGCCACTCGAGGGCCGGTAACTCCAGAGTTATCGGCCTGGAGGCACTCCTGCTCCAAAAACTTCAGGAGGTCGGAGAAAGGGGGCAGGTAGGTTGCACCGTCCCCTCCGAAGCGCTGCTCGAAGCGGAGCTTAAGCTCCGACGGCAGGCGGGAGAGCACTATGTGCAACAACAAGAAGGACCACTGGTCGACGGGGAGATCCAATCGACGGAGAGCATTGGTGGCCACAATGCAAGGGTTTAGCAAGGCCTCTCTGAGGCCGGCCACCCCGGTGACGGCGGGCAAGGCGAGTAGCTGGGCTACATGTGCGTCGGCCAACCGGCGCACATTTTCGTAGCGCCTGGCCAGCAATTCCCGGGCCGTGGTGTAGCTCTCCTCCGAGAGGTCGAGGTGCCGCACCACGTCCAGGGCCTCGCCCTGTAGCGAGGACAGTAAGTATGTCAGCTTCTGGCTGAGGGACAGGTCCTTCCTGGCGTGGACCAGACTGTCGAACAACGCCAGGAAGCCCATCCACTCTTGAAGCTGCCCACCGAATTTGGGCAGCTCGATCGTGGGCAGTTTCCCGAGTAATGCCGGCTGTGTGGGCGGTCGGCTGGGGCAGTCTCTAAAAGCGCCACTTCGACGCCTTTCATCAGCGGCGGTCCGGATCCCATGGGCGGCCTCCACCACCGAGTCCATCAGTTCGAAGAACTGGTCGTAATCGGCCTGAGCCGTCCTCAGTACCTCCTGTTCGGGACCGAGGGTGAGCAGGTCTTGAAAGGCCTGCTCCACGGAGGCCTGCCGAGTCCGCACCTGGTCCGCTCGGTGTAATAGGGCGGCGGTTCTATCTTCGCGGCCTATCAAACCCGCGGCGGACGTCGCCCAGCGAAGCTCAGACTGTATCTGTACAGCTAGCTTTTTTATGTTCGCGGACATTCTAACAAATTAAATGTAAACAAAAGCAAAAATAAAGCAACAATAAATTGAAAAGGCGGCCGGCAAGTCGGCGGGCGGCGCGAGTGCAAGTAATAATAAAATTAAAGCAATAGTAAACAAGTCGTATCGCGGTCGCGGTCGTACCGTAGTCGCAATGAACAAAGCGGCGCGACCGTAGTAGATACGCGTGTTAAATTACGGCGAGCGGGCGGTACCGGCACGCAATCAAAACTTAAAATAAAAATTAAACTTATAATTATAATAAGCGGAACGCGGCCGAAACGCGGCGTTAACGCAGCGGAACTGGCGGCGATTGCGGAATTTCCGCTAACAGCGCGGCGAACGACACGGCGCGTGGCGGAAAGCGGGATTTATGCCAGCGGCGCAGAAAACGAACGGCGCGGCGGGCAAAACCAGCGCAAAACGCAAAGCGAGGTGTAGACAAACCGCGCTCACTGCTACCAAAAATGATTACGCACCGCGCCTGTGCACGATGAATCAGCGGGCAACTGCCGGGCCCATCAGAGCAGGCCAGCGGATTCCCACAGGCAGCGGCGGTGGCGGGTCGAAAAGGGCCCGCCAAAAAATTTTATTAGGCGTTTTGCACTGGGTTTTATCCCGCGACACAGAGTGACTTACGACTAGGTACTTACCGGCGCAAGAGACAGCCAGCACGTGGAATCCGGGGAGTGTGTTCGTGTATGATGAATGTAGTGTGTGGTGTCTGCGGTGTTAAATGCAAAGGAACACACTCGCCCTCCTCTGAAGGGTCTTTCGCGGCGGCGGCACGAATTCGCGGGTAGCGAAGCGAGTCCGCGGCGGCGTGGTATCCAGATCGCGCGGGAGCACAAAAAACAGTGTTCCGGATCGTCAAAGGGGCCCGCGGCGTTCGAACGAAGCGGCGGACAACACAACACACGAAGGAGCGCAATAAATAGGGCTCGTAAAAACTAAACGACACGGCGTGGCCGGCAAAACTTCACGCGGCGACGCGGCACTTGGGTATGACCGTTTCAATCGGCTTGTAGTACCGGACACGGAGTGGCGGCGTGGCCGGCAAACAACACGCGGGCGACGCGGAACAAAATGGTACGCGATAAATAGCTCCTCATAAATAATAAGACAGCGCGATGCGGCGTGGCGGGCGACTTCGCGCGGGCGAACGCGGCACACACAGTCGACCGACTCCGTCGGGATTTTGCACCGGACTGGGCGAGCGAACGCGCCGGGGCGCGCGCGGGCGCTGGTCGCAAACCGCTCGCGGGAGAGGGGCGTGCAGGCCGTCGACGCGATAGGCCTAGCATAAACCGGAATGCTAGCGTAAAGCGCAAACAGTTGGTATTTAGAATATTTGCATCTCTTGCAGCAGCGCGTTAAGTGGTCAGACAAGACCGACCCACCTAAGGTTGGTGATCTTGTCCTAGTTAAGGAGTCTAATTTGTTGCCTTTATGTTGGCGTCGTGGACGCATTCTTAAATTGATATATGGATCCGATGGGGTTCCCAGAGTTGCCGAGGTAATGGTCGGAGATTCGGTTTTGCAGCGAGCCGTCTCTTCCTTATCCCGCTTGCCCATTGGTTAGTGGACCCCAAATCCTTGGGCCCACGGGCGGGGGGATTGTTTTGGCTAAGATTGGCCAAACGCCGCTTTCTCGCTCCCGCCTGCGGCTGGAGAGGGAGATGGGGCGCGCGGCTCCGGGGGCAGCGCGGTAGCCCCCCGTGTACGCAGTTCGAGTGTACATTCGTTAACAGGTCCGTGCGGCGGAGCTTTTTTGCTGCGCGGATCGTCTTTAAGTATATTAGCGTAAGGACTAGTCGCGCGAGACGGCCTGCAAGGGTCCTCTCCCGCGAGTGGTCCGCGACCGGTCGCCGGCGCGCGTGCCGTCGGCGGTCACTCGCCCAGTCCGGTTCTAGAAGCCCACTGAAACGGTCAATACCCAAGGCCCGCGTTGCCCGCGTGAAGTTTGCCGGCCACGCCGTGTCGTTTAGTTTTACGAGCCCGATTTATTGCGCTCCTTCGTGTGCCGTGTTGTCCGCCGGTTCGTTCGAACGCCGCGGGCCCATTTGACTATCCGGAACACTGTTCCTTGTGCTCCCGCGCCATCTGGATACCACGCCGCCGCGGACTCGCTACTCGTGATTTAGTGCCGCCGCCGCGAAAGACCCCTCAAAGGAGGGCGAGTGTGTTCCTTTGCATTTAACACAGCAGGCACCACACACCACATTCCATCATACACGAACACACTCCCCGGATTCCACGTGCGTGCTGTCTCCTGCGCCGGTAAGTACCTAGTGGTAAGTCGTTCGGTGCCGCGGGATAAAACCCAGTGCAATTCGCCATTTCTCCTTTTTTTTGGTGGGTCCTTTTCGACCCACCCCGCCGCTGCCTGTGGGAATCCGCTGGCCTGCTCTGATGGGCCCGGCAGTTGCCCGCTGATTCATTGGCACAGGCGCGGTGCGTAATCAACAATGTAGCTCCGAAGTTTGTTCACCTAAGGTGATTTCTACAAAGTCTGATGTCAGTGTGTTTAGTTACATTCTAAGACTGCTATTGATTTTATATTGATACGTTTGTATTCAACGTAGCATCCTCTAGATATACCTACTATCATAGCTGGACACCGTTAATCAAATAGTTAACTTCGTTAATCGTTAATCCGCAAAAAAAAAGTTAGCTTCGTTAACCGTTAAAGCGTTTCTTTTCGGAAGAATTAACGCAAGTTAACGTTAATCGTTAATCCGTTAATATATTAAATGTAAAATTGCATTTTTATATCGTTGCGTTAGTGAACTAATAAAATCTGTTGGTGTAACAAAACAAAATACTAATTGTATAATTCAAATGTGTGATTTAATCGTCGGGCATAAGGTTAAGGTGCATTTTATTTACCTTCATGAGCATTAATAACATGTTGAAGTTCTCATCCTGAAAGCGAAGCTCGTTTTGGTGTAAAATATCTTTACCCGTGGAAAACAAATGTGGAATAGATTTATGAATATCTGGGGTCTGATTGCGTAAGAAAAACGTATTCATCGTTATCGTAATCACTAGTGAATTCTGTCCCGCGATTGGCAGACCCAAATCAGGAACCCAATAAGCGGGCAGAATTTGTAAACAATTACGATAACGATGAATACATTTTTCTAAGACAATCTAGGGGTTCCCCAAGTTAGGCAGCATCGTAGAACGAGTCTTTGTCTACGATGTCTACTTGTCTGAACCGGTTTTTCGCGCCGCGCCGCGGTGCTGTGCGGTAAATAATATAGGCATTGGATTAACGATTAACGGACTTTTGCATATTAACGGAAGTTAACGTGTCCATTAACATTTTTTGAAGTTAACTTAAAAGTTAATCCGTTAATCAAAATGTTAACTTCGTTAATTAACGGTTAACGGATTAACGAGTTAATGCCCAGCTATGCCTACTATATCTGATATTGGAATCTCTTATCAGTATTTTAGTGTACACGGTTATGTAATTAGTATTTTACCGTAATACTTATTATAAATGTACCTTCTTTATATGTCCTCTTATATGGAACTAGCTGTTGCCCGCGGCTCCGCCCGCGTGCAGTTCGTTTTTTTTACAAAAATGTTTCCCGTGGAATTTCTTAATTTTTCCCAAGATTTCCCGTACAAAATGAGTGGTCTTTGGGTTCGATGGACCCGTAAAGGAGTCTTCTTCCAATCTCTCCTGTCAACGTGCTATCTTCTTTTACACAATTTACCTATATCTTCTTTGGTCTTCCTCTACTTATACACTCTGTCGAAATCGCTTATGTTACTCAATTCGCATGGAGTAAGATAGAGTGAGGCGTGTCATCGTGGATATCACATTTCTATACTAACCAAACTTATCTTATTCTGAGATGATACCAACGCCCAGATATTGTAATTAAGCATTCTGATGCGCTACTGTGTACGTAGCAACCCGTTCCTGCTACGTACGGGTTATCTTGTATAGTTATACCTAGTTGCACGATCAAAAGGACGATTTAAACTGTCGATATTTCGACCCCGTTTTGATTGTGCTACGGAGATAAGTAGCTATAGGTTTTTTTAAACATCCCACGGGTGCTCTCAAATTTTTCAGGATGAAAAGTATCTTAAATGTTGACCGGGCATATATATAAAGTAGGATCATAAAATTTCATTAAAATCCGTTACTTGAAAGACGCCTGCTAACTGTTTTTGTAATGTTTTCTTTCCCGCGGGAACTCGATTGGATTAATAAGTTTTACTATAAATATATTTTGTTAAAAAGGCAACATAAGGTATCAGCATAACCAATTTTACTAAATTAAGTTCATTAGTTGTTGTTTACAAAGCTGTTAAATTAATTGCAGTTTTTTAATTATCCCACGGGAACTCTTTATTTTACCGGGATGAAAAGTATCCTATATGTTGACCAGGGACATAGGCTACCACCACACAAAATTTCATTGGAATCGGTCCAGCCGTTCCAAAGATTAGCCCGTACAAACAGACAGACAAACAGACAAACAGACAAACAACAGATTTATTATATGTATTGATGATTGATTTTCGACAATCGGTGTTTACTGTCTTGATTGAGAATAAAAAATATTCCCCTGAAATATTATTGGTGTTTGATTTATCTCTCTGATGGAAGGCTATATTGCCTCTGACGACTTTTATGTTACAACAGGCAGCTTACACAAGAAGATACGTTTCATTTCGGTGGGTAGGCACATAAGTGTAAACACACACTAAAAGACGCTCTTGATTTTTAAAGTTTTTAATATTTAATTTACAAGTTTTAAATAGAAAAATATGTACCTGTGAGTTTGTGATCCACCAGCAACTGTTTTTCATAAATAATTGTTGAACTATTATCACTCAAAACAAATTTTAAATATTGCCACATAACCTGCTTGCCTTTTCATAATCGTAAACGTGTTATTTTTGGAGTGCATTATGGAACAACTACAGAAATCCATTGAACAGCTGGCAGCCACAATGACGTCGCAGATGAACGAGTTCCAGCGTGAAATTCGGCAGTCTATTCCTGCAGCCAGTCCCACTTCCAACATCAACGCCCAGTTCAACTCGTTCCGATCATTTGTTTTGACTGCCCTAGAAAACTTGCAGTTGCAGCTGCAGATGCTAGCGCGGCAGCAGGATGAAATGGCGATGAAAATCCGTTCCAGGCGAAGTATGTTGTTGTTTCATGGTGTGCCGGAGGCTCGTGGAGAAGACCCGGCAGAAATGGTTTGTAAGGAGGTTCGGGATCGGCTTGAGATGCCAGACATCTCAGTGGAGGATGTCAAGAGATGCCACCGCATGGGTCGTCCTCCAGCAGCTGGCAAGCCACGGGTCATCGTTGTGAAGTTCAAGGATCTGAACCTCAGAAATAAAGTTTGGTTCAGCAAAGCCAAATTTAAAGGCAGTGGCATTACTTTGTCCGAGTTCCTCACGAAAGGCCGGCATGAGGCGTTTGTTGCGGCGCGAAAGCGGTTCGGGGTGTCTCGCAGCTGGACGAGAGACGGATGTGTCGTGGTCCTAGGGGCCGACGGCACGCATCATCGGGTCGTCTCTGTGGCCGAAGTAGACGCGATCCCGGAGCCAGCGGGCAGTGCCAGTGGTGCTGCGGGGCCTTCTGTGGCGGCCACGCAGGCGCCACCGGTTGTGCACGCCGCAGTGGTGAAGGCGGTGAATGCTCCGGTTACTCCCAAACCAAATGTGCATCTGAGACTTCTGAGAGCCAGAAAAGAAAGCCCTACAAGAAATAGTGGCGTATCTCTTTGTTGGTACATTAGGAGACTGTTGTTATGTCGGTACTTTGTTTTATGCGTTTGAACACTTGTGAGTAATTAATAACATCTAAATTTTACTACACAATTTTGCAGGTACTACGTTTTTTGTAAAATATTAAGGTATTTTAAAGTTCATATTTATTCTTCTCAACTCGCAAGTCGCAAGTTTCAATTGACAAATTGTTGACAAATGACAGTATGCGACGTGCGTTAGACAGTTGTCAACATGACAGTGATGACAGCTGATATTGGCGTTTATTATAGATCAATGCACAGATTAAAGATATTGTATCTTACGATAGATCAATGCGTTTGACAGATAAAATTGAGGCAGACTTGCACGTCGATCGGCTAACTTTTGTCAGTATCTCATATCCATTAGAACTATGATTGCAATAGTCACATACAACCGGTATCACGTAAGCTTTTTTAACACTGTAACTATGAGCTTAAAGAACTATGAGTGATAATCGACATAGTGTTGGGATCTATCTACATATAATCCGACTAATTTAAATATCCATGGTAACCTAACGATTTATATGGACATAGTAGCCTTCTAAATCTGACTGCGTTACCTATTGAATTAAGACGTATTACTTGTCTGTGCCCCGTTCTACGACAATCTATGGTTATTATCTTGGCTCCGCGCGTTAGGCTTTTGGGCCATTATCAGTACAATCCCACAACTAAAAAATATTTGTGTGATAGGAATAAATGTATTCTAATGTCTGGGTATTTTAATTATTATGTATATTTATCAGTTAATTAAACACCCATAAAACAAGCTTTCGCTTACTTTGGGGCTAAATTGCGACGTGTGTAATGTCATCATCACTATCCGGGCGCGAAAATTCAAATTTTATTTAGTTTTTCGCTAATAGTGGGCTTATCGCATATTCGGGAACGGTACCAAAAAAAATATAGGCAGAACCGCGGACCAGAGGTCAGTGGTTCTGCCGTTCGACCATGAACAACCTAGTTTTGAGATGACTACCTATAAACGAAGTGGTTCTAGTTCATTTCTAGATGTAGATAACAACACTAACAGGGACCACTACTTCTCTAGGACGGCTGTCAATATTAGTACAGGACGGGTGCATAATAAATCGAAGTGACGGTAACTCATGGTAATATTTCGAGGGAACTGAAAAACTACCGTGTAGATATCAAACGAAAGGAAGCGTACGACAAAGAGCACGTGGTCTGACACAAGATCCAAAAAAACATTTCACTAACAAAACCTCGATGCGTTGGTTTCGAACAATGCACGTGGTCTAACCGTTCAAACAACCTTTTCACTATACACACGTTGGGTTTTATTATTCCGACGTTATAATCATGATATTTTCTCATACACGGGGGTAGTTCCTTAACCGATTGTAAATTCTACGCGTAACGCGTTTAATTAGTTTCTATCAACGTTTATCACTTCTTTACACGAGAACTGGGTTACGATAATTCAAGCCTTAACGAATCATTTTAACTACTCACTACTGAACACGTTTGTGCCGACCACGTTCTCAACTTTATTTTGCTATTATGAACACGTTTAAACACGTACTCCACAAAACAATGCCGATTCGACTACATCATTTGTTTTTAGAATTTAAACCCTACTTATCACGATAACACACAGATTTTACTTTTATCCTTTTTCACCCTGAAAATTCACACACACAAAAACACAATCATTACACAATATAAAAGATGAGAGTTAGAGTAGAAGCTCGCTTACCATCCATCTCCTTCAAAGGTTGCACCCAAAAAGTGACCGTCGCTCCGTTTTTCCCAACTTCCCGTAATTCTCCCCACCAGCTACTACTTACGTCACTGTCGGTCGCCGATTCACTCGCTTCGTGTTTACTGCGCCCGACCAGTAGAAGCACGTCAAATTGTTGCACTTTTATCAAGATTATAAAGTGGCTTACCAATTACGACTCTGATTACTCTGTATGACTTTCCAAAAATACCAATGGCATTTTGAGATCTATAGAGATAGATGGCAGGCCCGCTTTTAAACTCGCGTGTGCTGCCATCTATTTTCATCGGTACACCTGCTATGAAACCTAAGCGAGCTATCTCGAACCTAAGAATCAACATCCGTTAAGTCCTCATCTTTAATAAATAATAATTAATTAGTAAGTAGTTAATGAGAGATAAAAACAGACAGAAGACTATGCAAACACAATTTTATTATTAATGTAATTCCAGCAGAGTATGTAGTGGCGACATCTATCTGTATCAATCAAGTTTCTAAATTAATCAGACTACGAACTTTTTACAATCAAATTGATGAAGGCAAATCATAGAACAAGAATAATAATTAAAGCTAGTAACGAAAATAATCAAGTTTGGATTTAATAAGCGCTCGCCGAGGTTCCGCGGCGACACGGCCAGCTTGATGAGCGATGCGTGCCCTGCAGCGCCCCTGGGTCAGGGTTTTCTTTTCCTGAAAAGTTTTATCGTTAGTTTTCGAATGGTTTCCATTATCAACAGAATGCCAATGGGTTTGTTAGCTACACCATGTAGTTTAGAGTAAATCATACAAGATGGTCATGCTATGCTCTATTTTATTTAGCTTTGTTATGAACGTAAGATATGAACAATGGTCTGTCACGTCTTTTGTCACGTTACAAAGTCGTCATCGTTAGTCATAATGATTAGCAGTGCATAAATTTTAATAAGGCAAGGAAATTTTTGTAGGGATACGAAGTGAAAAGGTCCACGCAGAAGGTCCTAGTGGAAGGAAAAAGAAATAGGACAAGGAGTTGGGAAGGTCGATGCTGTGGTCTGGGCGACTATATTTTACCGTGGTCCACAGGGGATGTCTCTGATGCTGTGGTCTAGGTGGCTATATTTCACCGCGGTCCACAGAGGAGGGGAGAGGATAGAGTCGATTAAGTGGCCGTTGCATCACCCCATGGCGTCAACGTGCATCTTTTGTGGCCACTGATCACCCCCGCGTTGATCAGTGTGCATCTTTTGTTATGTATAGTCACTGACGGCTCCACGTCATCAGCAACTTAGTTTATACTTAATGACTCTTTATACGATTTTATAGCACCGGATTCAGATTAAGTCATAATTAATAGTCAAAGTCATAGTCATCAGTTAAATGAGTGAGTCGTGTAGTAAGTTTTAAGAGCATTGCGCGTTGATAGAAACAAATATTCATTTTAGTTTTTAGAAAACCAAATATAGGTAAACAAAAGGTTGTTCAGTCTCTGCCGACTCCACGCCGCCAGTGACTATTTTAATGTTTGTAAAAATTATTAAGTTAGTTAAATAACTTCAAATAAAATAATTCTTGAATCGTATGTGACGAATGATGGGCAAGAGTACATAAGAGAAAATAAAAAGAAAACTCTCACCGATATTAATCGTCCTGCTCACTCAAGTGACTGCTTGTCCCGGTCGTCTGCTGTACAGCAGCGTTGGAGTCGGAGATGGCGGGTAGTGTTGTCGCCACTCCTGAAGGTCCGGGCTGTTGATCGTCTTGCGGCGACACGGCTGTCGGCGGAGCCCCGTCCGGTTGAGGTGCGCGACGTAGCTGATCATGGGCAACCTTACGCGGTCGCCCGTGGTGGCCCATGACCTTCTTTACTAAATATCGGTCATTATCAAGGACCCTTAATACTTCGAAGGGCTCACTGAATCGAAGATCAAGCGAGGTTTGGTTTCTGGGGTTGTTTTTGATTAGAACAAAGTCTCCTCGTTGAAAATGACGGATTTTCGCTCGTCCTTTGTCAAACCTTGCTTTGTCTTTGGCAGCCGCTTCGGTCATCCGTTGCTGCACATGTGCTCGTAAAGCTTCAATGTTTATTGAAGTGTTTTCATAGTTGATTAGATTTAAGAGTTCAGGCGGTACACAGTTCTGGCGCTGTGTAAGGAGAGTGAGTGGCGCAGTACCTGTCGTGCTATTTGTAGTGCAGTTAAAGGCTAACTGCAGGGTTTCCAAGGCCGTGTGCCACTCCGGGGACTCATAATTCTTGATCATGACCAGTGCATTCTTGAGCGTGGCCATTACCCTTTCCACCTGACCATTAGCTCTGCTCACACCAGGAGATATAGCATGGATTTCAATACCAAACCTTTGACAGTAATTCCTGTATTCTCCTAGGAACTCTCGTCCACCGTCAACAACGATCTGCCTTGGAGCCCCAAAGAGGTGAACCACTTGCTTCAGGGCTGCAAGAGTGCTATGTTGGCTTTTATCATTTGAGTGTCGCAGTAACACATACTTAGTATATGCGTCTATTGTCACTATCACGTATTCTTGGTTTTCGGGTGTACCCAGCTTGCCGGTGATATCCATGTGGATTACCTCGAATGCAACCGTTGGTTTAGGTATTGGGTGCAGTACTACCTGCGTGGCTGCTGAGGTTTGCTTCGATGATCTGCATACAACGCAGTTGTCAACGAATTCTCTGACTGCAGAACTCATTTTATCAAAGTGATATGTCTCCCTGATTTTCTGAAGGGTTTTTTCCCAACCCGGATGTTGAAGGGAGGTATGGTACGTATTAATCAGGCTCCACTGAAATGACCTTGGCACTACTATTAATTTTTGTGCACCCACCGTTGGATCGACTCTTTGATACTTAAGAACATTATCTTCAAGAAGATAATCTTGCATCTCACCTCCATCGTGAAGGGTATCAATTATCATGCGCAGCTGAGGGTCTCGCCGCTGCTCAATGTTAAGCCACTCTAGATTCCTGGAAATGGCATTGACTTCCATAGGTTCTGGGTTTCTGCTGAGAAAATCTGCATGTTGCATTCGTTCACCCTTCCTGTACTCTATGTCGAAGTCAAAATTCTGGAGATACGCCCACCATCTGTGTATGCGGGGTAGCAAATCTTGCTTATGCTTCGAGGCTTTTAGTGCATTGCAGTCGGTTATGACTGTGAACTTACGCCCATACAGGAAGTGCCTGAAGTGCTTTATTGCCCGTACGACGCTTAAGGTTTCCAATTCATAGGAATGGTACCTACTTTCGGCGTCAGTAGTACGCATGCTGAAATATGCCACTACGCGTTGGCGACCATCGATCATCTGGACCAGGATAGCTCCGAAGCCGAGACTACTCGCGTCCGTAAAAAGCAGAATCGGCTCTCCCTCTTGGAATAAAGTGAGAACAGGTTCAGATGTTAGGCACTGGATTATTTTCTGTCGTGCCTCCTCATGCTCATGATTCCACTGCCACTTAGCACCCTTTTTCGTTAAGTTATACAACGGGATCATGATTCGCGCAAAGTCTGGAATGAATCGCCGAAAATATCCCGCGAGACCATTGAGCTGTCGGACTTGTCTGACAGTTGTTGGGATGGGGGACTTTAATAACGCCTCTACTTTCTTCGGGCTAGGACGAACTTGGCCTTCTTCAATAACATTGCCAAGATATTCAATGGATCTTTTAAAGAAAAGACACTTGTCTATATTGATAGAAAATCCGGAGTCGCGTAAAGCGACGAGAATCCTTTCCAAATACGAAAGGCCATTTGGAAAGTCGCGGCATTTGCTTATGACGTCATCTATATAGACTTGGGCTACGCTGTCATTATGATCTTTATTAGCGCTGCCGGGATTAAGAAGTGGTCCTAATGCGCGGTTTATGCACCTCTGGTACACAGCGGGTGCATTGCAGAGTCCGAAGGGCATCGTAAGGTATTCATATAGCCCATCGGGGGTAATGAAAGCAGTCTTCTCGACTGATGAAGCAGAGACAGGGATCTGGTGAAAACCTGATGCCATATCAAGCGTCGTAAAATATTTCCCCCCTGCCAGCTGGTTTATTTGGTCGCTTATTAATGGAAGAGGGTAGTGGTCACGAATTGTGTTGGCATTCAATTCACGGTAGTCTACGCACATGCGGTCACTACCATCCTTCTTTTTCACCAAGATAATAGGACTGGAATAAGGAGACTTACTCTCCTGAACAATATTGTTTTTGATTAGTTCGTCAACAATTTCTTTCACTCTTTCCCGCTCTACAGGACTTAATCGATATGGTCTTCGTTCGACATATTTATCAGGATTCTTTAAACGAATTTCTAGTTCGCCAGTATTGACGCGGCTTTTGGCATATCCCCGCGTGAAAAGGTGAGAAAACTTATTCAGCAAGACTAATAACTGATTGATTTCAGATTCGTCAGTCAAGTCATGGTCAAGATTGTCAAAAATGGGACTGTCATTTCTCAATTGCATAACGCGGCGCTGTGGTAGCAAAGTCGCATTATTTTGAGTAACAATCACACTTAAACCTGTATCATGAAGTAAATTCGCGCCAATGAGAACATCAGACGTCATCTCACAGTCTGCTAAAACATGGAAAAGTATTTCAACATGAACGCCATCAATGACGCAAATTGCTGTTAACGTACTCAGAGACAAAACTGGGAATGACCCTATGCCACGTAAGCAATTAGTTATTAGGTTCCTACGACCAGGTAGTTTGTTGGCAATAGATTCACGCATTACTGAGCATTCCGCGCCGCTATCGAAAACTGTATCTAAATCCACATCCCCTATTTTGATTTTCATATTATTCAGACGACGGCCCTTTTGAGAAATCGAGTTTACATTGTTGGAACGAACCTCTCTTTCCCGACGAAAGCAAGTTTCGAAGGTATGCCCTGTTTTTGAACAAAAAGTGCAGGTTTTAATGTTGCTTGGTTTAGGTGTAGGATTTGAGGGAGAAACCGAAGGGTTATTGTTTGGCGTACGCTCGGCGGTCGATGTTGGCCTACTACGACAGTTAATTAAGCTATGGCCCCTTCTTTTGCAAAAATCACAAAATTGGTTATTCCGGATATCGGTTGAAGGCTTAAAACGCTTATTTGGCGGATGGTTAGAGTTATTTGGTTGACCAGAACGTTTGGCACGAATACATGATGCCACGGAAATTAATTCTGGTACTGAAGTGGCGCGAGCATTCATTAAATCGATTCTTAGATGTTCGTCATTTATAGTCCCGATGACCGCCTCAACGGCGTCACCATCGTCAAGCTTATCTTTTGTTATACGCCGCCACAACATCCACGATTGCGTTAGAAATTCGGATATGTCCTTAGAAGAATTATAGTTGTGTTCTCTAAATCTAAGTATGTCCTTCGAGTAACGGGCCTCAGGATCAAATGTTGTGATAATAATTTTCCGCAGTTCTTCCCACGTGGTAGTAGTGACCAGCCAGTTGTCGGCCCAAATCTTGGCCCTGCCTTTCAGGAGACTAGTTACTTTCATGCGTATATCGTAATCGCTAAGTTTGTAATTATCTTTAGCCGTAGTAATATGATCACACCACTCACGTACTCCTACGGTGCCGTCGGGGTCATACGATGGCAGGAAGACGTCGGTTATTTTAACCTTGTCACTTGTTTGATGCAGCAACCGCTCGCTCATGCTTTGCATCATGGTGACCATCTGCGCAAAGAATTCTGGCGGAATATGACCTGATTGTAGCTGTGGAGGTAGCGCGGTAAGACCGTTGGTATCATTTGCTGAAGCAGCGCCACCGAGATCTGGCGCGTCCGTGGGCGACTGACCGGGCCCATTGCCAGGGGACGCTTCCATACTGGGGTCAGGATCTGAAATTTACACAAGCGGCAGAAAGGGATCACGTAGTGATCCCACTTCTGATATCGCATATTCGGGAACGGTACCAAAAAAAATATAGGCAGAACCGCTGACCAGAGGTCAGTGGTTCTGCCGTTCGACCATGAACAACCTAGTTTTGAGATGACTACCTATAAACGAAGTGGTTCTAGTTCATTTCTAGATGTAGATAACAACACTAACAGGGACCACTACTTCTCTAGGACGGCTGTCAATATTAGTACAGGACGGGTGCATAATAAATCGAAGTGACGGTAACTCATGGTAATATTTCGAGGGAACTGAAAAACTACCGTGTAGATATCAAACGAAAGGAAGCGTACGACAAAGAGCACGTGGTCTGACACAAGATCCAAAAAAACATTTCACTAACAAAACCTCGATGCGTTGGTTTCGAACAATGCACGTGGTCTAACCGTTCAAACAACCTTTTCACTATACACACGTTGGGTTTTATTATTCCGACGTTATAATCATGATATTTTCTCATACACGGGGGTAGTTCCTTAACCGATTGTAAATTCTACGCGTAACGCGTTTAATTAGTTTCTATCAACGTTTATCACTTCTTTACACGAGAACTGGGTTACGATAATTCAAGCCTTAACGAATCATTTTAACTACTCACTACTGAACACGTTTGTGCCGACCACGTTCTCAACTTTATTTTGCTATTATGAACACGTTTAAACACGTACTCCACAAAACAATGCCGATTCGACTACATCATTTGTTTTTAGAATTTAAACCCTACTTATCACGATAACACACAGATTTTACTTTTATCCTTTTTCACCCTGAAAATTCACACACACAAAAACACAATCATTACACAATATAAAAGATGAGAGTTAGAGTAGAAGCTCGCTTACCATCCATCTCCTTCAAAGGTTGCACCCAAAAAGTGACCGTCGCTCCGTTTTTCCCAACTTCCCGTAATTCTCCCCACCAGCTACTACTTACGTCACTGTCGGTCGCCGATTCACTCGCTTCGTGTTTACTGCGCCCGACCAGTAGAAGCACGTCAAATTGTTGCACTTTTATCAAGATTATAAAGTGGCTTACCAATTACGACTCTGATTACTCTGTATGACTTTCCAAAAATACCAATGGCATTTTGAGATCTATAGAGATAGATGGCAGGCCCGCTTTTAAACTCGCGTGTGCTGCCATCTATTTTCATCGGTACACCTGCTATGAAACCTAAGCGAGCTATCTCGAACCTAAGAATCAACATCCGTTAAGTCCTCATCTTTAATAAATAATAATTAATTAGTAAGTAGTTAATGAGAGATAAAAACAGACAGAAGACTATGCAAACACAATTTTATTATTAATGTAATTCCAGCAGAGTATGTAGTGGCGACATCTATCTGTATCAATCAAGTTTCTAAATTAATCAGACTACGAACTTTTTACAATCAAATTGATGAAGGCAAATCATAGAACAAGAATAATAATTAAAGCTAGTAACGAAAATAATCAAGTTTGGATTTAATAAGCGCTCGCCGAGGTTCCGCGGCGACACGGCCAGCTTGATGAGCGATGCGTGCCCTGCAGCGCCCCTGGGTCAGGGTTTTCTTTTCCTGAAAAGTTTTATCGTTAGTTTTCGAATGGTTTCCATTATCAACAGAATGCCAATGGGTTTGTTAGCTACACCATGTAGTTTAGAGTAAATCATACAAGATGGTCATGCTATGCTCTATTTTATTTAGCTTTGTTATGAACGTAAGATATGAACAATGGTCTGTCACGTCTTTTGTCACGTTACAAAGTCGTCATCGTTAGTCATAATGATTAGCAGTGCATAAATTTTAATAAGGCAAGGAAATTTTTGTAGGGATACGAAGTGAAAAGGTCCACGCAGAAGGTCCTAGTGGAAGGAAAAAGAAATAGGACAAGGAGTTGGGAAGGTCGATGCTGTGGTCTGGGCGACTATATTTTACCGTGGTCCACAGGGGATGTCTCTGATGCTGTGGTCTAGGTGGCTATATTTCACCGCGGTCCACAGAGGAGGGGAGAGGATAGAGTCGATTAAGTGGCCGTTGCATCACCCCATGGCGTCAACGTGCATCTTTTGTGGCCACTGATCACCCCCGCGTTGATCAGTGTGCATCTTTTGTTATGTATAGTCACTGACGGCTCCACGTCATCAGCAACTTAGTTTATACTTAATGACTCTTTATACGATTTTATAGCACCGGATTCAGATTAAGTCATAATTAATAGTCAAAGTCATAGTCATCAGTTAAATGAGTGAGTCGTGTAGTAAGTTTTAAGAGCATTGCGCGTTGATAGAAACAAATATTCATTTTAGTTTTTAGAAAACCAAATATAGGTAAACAAAAGGTTGTTCAGTCTCTGCCGACTCCACGCCGCCAGTGACTATTTTAATGTTTGTAAAAATTATTAAGTTAGTTAAATAACTTCAAATAAAATAATTCTTGAATCGTATGTGACGAATGATGGGCAAGAGTACATAAGAGAAAATAAAAAGAAAACTCTCACCGATATTAATCGTCCTGCTCACTCAAGTGACTGCTTGTCCCGGTCGTCTGCTGTACAGCAGCGTTGGAGTCGGAGATGGCGGGTAGTGTTGTCGCCACTCCTGAAGGTCCGGGCTGTTGATCGTCTTGCGGCGACACGGCTGTCGGCGGAGCCCCGTCCGGTTGAGGTGCGCGACGTAGCTGATCATGGGCAACCTTACGCGGTCGCCCGTGGTGGCCCATGACCTTCTTTACTAAATATCGGTCATTATCAAGGACCCTTAATACTTCGAAGGGCTCACTGAATCGAAGATCAAGCGAGGTTTGGTTTCTGGGGTTGTTTTTGATTAGAACAAAGTCTCCTCGTTGAAAATGACGGATTTTCGCTCGTCCTTTGTCAAACCTTGCTTTGTCTTTGGCAGCCGCTTCGGTCATCCGTTGCTGCACATGTGCTCGTAAAGCTTCAATGTTTATTGAAGTGTTTTCATAGTTGATTAGATTTAAGAGTTCAGGCGGTACACAGTTCTGGCGCTGTGTAAGGAGAGTGAGTGGCGCAGTACCTGTCGTGCTATTTGTAGTGCAGTTAAAGGCTAACTGCAGGGTTTCCAAGGCCGTGTGCCACTCCGGGGACTCATAATTCTTGATCATGACCAGTGCATTCTTGAGCGTGGCCATTACCCTTTCCACCTGACCATTAGCTCTGCTCACACCAGGAGATATAGCATGGATTTCAATACCAAACCTTTGACAGTAATTCCTGTATTCTCCTAGGAACTCTCGTCCACCGTCAACAACGATCTGCCTTGGAGCCCCAAAGAGGTGAACCACTTGCTTCAGGGCTGCAAGAGTGCTATGTTGGCTTTTATCATTTGAGTGTCGCAGTAACACATACTTAGTATATGCGTCTATTGTCACTATCACGTATTCTTGGTTTTCGGGTGTACCCAGCTTGCCGGTGATATCCATGTGGATTACCTCGAATGCAACCGTTGGTTTAGGTATTGGGTGCAGTACTACCTGCGTGGCTGCTGAGGTTTGCTTCGATGATCTGCATACAACGCAGTTGTCAACGAATTCTCTGACTGCAGAACTCATTTTATCAAAGTGATATGTCTCCCTGATTTTCTGAAGGGTTTTTTCCCAACCCGGATGTTGAAGGGAGGTATGGTACGTATTAATCAGGCTCCACTGAAATGACCTTGGCACTACTATTAATTTTTGTGCACCCACCGTTGGATCGACTCTTTGATACTTAAGAACATTATCTTCAAGAAGATAATCTTGCATCTCACCTCCATCGTGAAGGGTATCAATTATCATGCGCAGCTGAGGGTCTCGCCGCTGCTCAATGTTAAGCCACTCTAGATTCCTGGAAATGGCATTGACTTCCATAGGTTCTGGGTTTCTGCTGAGAAAATCTGCATGTTGCATTCGTTCACCCTTCCTGTACTCTATGTCGAAGTCAAAATTCTGGAGATACGCCCACCATCTGTGTATGCGGGGTAGCAAATCTTGCTTATGCTTCGAGGCTTTTAGTGCATTGCAGTCGGTTATGACTGTGAACTTACGCCCATACAGGAAGTGCCTGAAGTGCTTTATTGCCCGTACGACGCTTAAGGTTTCCAATTCATAGGAATGGTACCTACTTTCGGCGTCAGTAGTACGCATGCTGAAATATGCCACTACGCGTTGGCGACCATCGATCATCTGGACCAGGATAGCTCCGAAGCCGAGACTACTCGCGTCCGTAAAAAGCAGAATTGGCTCTCCCTCTTGGAATAAAGTGAGAACAGGTTCAGATGTTAGGCACTGGATTATTTTCTGTCGTGCCTCCTCATGCTCATGATTCCACTGCCACTTAGCACCCTTTTTCGTTAAGTTATACAACGGGATCATGATTCGCGCAAAGTCTGGAATGAATCGCCGAAAATATCCCGCGAGACCATTGAGCTGTCGGACTTGTCTGACAGTTGTTGGGATGGGGGACTTTAATAACGCCTCTACTTTCTTCGGGCTAGGACGAACTTGGCCTTCTTCAATAACATTGCCAAGATATTCAATGGATCTTTTAAAGAAAAGACACTTGTCTATATTGATAGAAAATCCGGAGTCGCGTAAAGCGACGAGAATCCTTTCCAAATACGAAAGGCCATTTGGAAAGTCGCGGCATTTGCTTATGACGTCATCTATATAGACTTGGGCTACGCTGTCATTATGATCTTTATTAGCGCTGCCGGGATTAAGAAGTGGTCCTAATGCGCGGTTTATGCACCTCTGGTACACAGCGGGTGCATTGCAGAGTCCGAAGGGCATCGTAAGGTATTCATATAGCCCATCGGGGGTAATGAAAGCAGTCTTCTCGACTGATGAAGCAGAGACAGGGATCTGGTGAAAACCTGATGCCATATCAAGCGTCGTAAAATATTTCCCCCCTGCCAGCTGGTTTATTTGGTCGCTTATTAATGGAAGAGGGTAGTGGTCACGAATTGTGTTGGCATTCAATTCACGGTAGTCTACGCACATGCGGTCACTACCATCCTTCTTTTTCACCAAGATAATAGGACTGGAATAAGGAGACTTACTCTCCTGAACAATATTGTTTTTGATTAGTTCGTCAACAATTTCTTTCACTCTTTCCCGCTCTACAGGACTTAATCGATATGGTCTTCGTTCGACATATTTATCAGGATTCTTTAAACGAATTTCTAGTTCGCCAGTATTGACGCGGCTTTTGGCATATCCCCGCGTGAAAAGGTGAGAAAACTTATTCAGCAAGACTAATAACTGATTGATTTCAGATTCGTCAGTCAAGTCATGGTCAAGATTGTCAAAAATGGGACTGTCATTTCTCAATTGCATAACGCGGCGCTGTGGTAGCAAAGTCGCATTATTTTGAGTAACAATCACACTTAAACCTGTATCATGAAGTAAATTCGCGCCAATGAGAACATCAGACGTCATCTCACAGTCTGCTAAAACATGGAAAAGTATTTCAACATGAACGCCATCAATGACGCAAATTGCTGTTAACGTACTCAGAGACAAAACTGGGAATGACCCTATGCCACGTAAGCAATTAGTTATTAGGTTCCTACGACCAGGTAGTTTGTTGGCAATAGATTCACGCATTACTGAGCATTCCGCGCCGCTATCGAAAACTGTATCTAAATCCACATCCCCTATTTTGATTTTCATATTATTCAGACGACGGCCCTTTTGAGAAATCGAGTTTACATTGTTGGAACGAACCTCTCTTTCCCGACGAAAGCAAGTTTCGAAGGTATGCCCTGTTTTTGAACAAAAAGTGCAGGTTTTAATGTTGCTTGGTTTAGGTGTAGGATTTGAGGGAGAAACCGAAGGGTTATTGTTTGGCGTACGCTCGGCGGTCGATGTTGGCCTACTACGACAGTTAATTAAGCTATGGCCCCTTCTTTTGCAAAAATCACAAAATTGGTTATTCCGGATATCGGTTGAAGGCTTAAAACGCTTATTTGGCGGATGGTTAGAGTTATTTGGTTGACCAGAACGTTTGGCACGAATACATGATGCCACGGAAATTAATTCTGGTACTGAAGTGGCGCGAGCATTCATTAAATCGATTCTTAGATGTTCGTCATTTATAGTCCCGATGACCGCCTCAACGGCGTCACCATCGTCAAGCTTATCTTTTGTTATACGCCGCCACAACATCCACGATTGCGTTAGAAATTCGGATATGTCCTTAGAAGAATTATAGTTGTGTTCTCTAAATCTAAGTATGTCCTTCGAGTAACGGGCCTCAGGATCAAATGTTGTGATAATAATTTTCCGCAGTTCTTCCCACGTGGTAGTAGTGACCAGCCAGTTGTCGGCCCAAATCTTGGCCCTGCCTTTCAGGAGACTAGTTACTTTCATGCGTATATCGTAATCGCTAAGTTTGTAATTATCTTTAGCCGTAGTAATATGATCACACCACTCACGTACTCCTACGGTGCCGTCGGGGTCATACGATGGCAGGAAGACGTCGGTTATTTTAACCTTGTCACTTGTTTGATGCAGCAACCGCTCGCTCATGCTTTGCATCATGGTGACCATCTGCGCAAAGAATTCTGGCGGAATATGACGAAAAATGCTACCTGGGATATTATGAGGGTTTTTATATTTATTTATTAGTATTTTATTATACGTATTATATTATTATGTATTTGTATTATGGTATGTATGTAGGTATTTATGTATGTTTGTATATACAATATTTATGTATATAATTCTCATTATAGATATATAGTTTTTCTTTTTTTTGGTTATTGTATTTGTTTTTTGTTTCTTTCTTGTAATGGTGTACAATAAAGTATTTTCTATCTATCATCTATCTACGTTTCGTCGCAATGTCATATTATTAGTCTAGAGCTCCTGCCTACCCAAGTTTTTCACATTGTAATGTGCGAAGCCTGCCTAACCACATTTAGCCTGTGTGGTGGCTTTTGTCAAACCTTGCTTATTTCGAAAAGAGACCAGAGTAGCCATTTGCGTAACGTTTTCACACACCGAGTGAACTGTGATGTGAATTATATTTCATTTCGCTTCATTTTTCAGATAATTATTACATCGACATGGTAGTAACTTCTATTGTACAGGCACTTTTCGCGCTTTTAGAATTAAGTCACTCAATTGATTTTTGTTTTCCTGTGGGTAGTCCCACCAATATTATATATTCTGTGGTCTCGCCAGCCGTCGTCATTCTTTTATTGTGCGAGGCACCGCGCGCACGCTCCCGCTGCCAATAAATTATTATAAAGAAAATATTAGAAAATTTAGTAAAGCATAGACGTAATACAGTGTTGTGTTCTTCGAACGAGAATACAGGTAAGTCTTACTATTTATTTTTACTTACGTAATAGTGACGTTCTCTGTGAGTGTGATATTGTAATTTACCAAATTCCTAGCGGGTAACTGCGGGTTGCCACAATGGATTAACTCTTTTTGGTAAATGTGATGTGAAAATACATATAGTTGAAACACTCACGGACCTAGCAAAGGTAAGCTTTCCTAACTGCGGGCTACACGTTGGAATTGCGTAATATTTAGCAATTAGTAATTAAAATAGTGAACAAACACTTGTGAATACTTTCTCGGGCCTAGCGTCCTTACGCTTTCCTGGCGGTTAACTGCGGGTTAACACGATGGACTTACGTGACGCATAGTAATTAGTAATGAACAAACATTTGTGAATATTGTCACGGGCCTAGCATCTTAATGCTTTCCTGGCGGTTAACTGCGGGTTAACACGATGGATTTACGTGATGCATTTTAATTAGTAATCAAAGTAATGAACATACATTTGTGAATATTGTCATGGGCCTAGCATCTTAATGCTTTCCTGGCGGTTAACTGCGGGTTAACACGATGGATTTACGTGATGCATTTTAATTAGTAATCAAAGTAGTGAACATACATTTGTGAATATTGTCACGGGCCTAGCATCTTAATGCTTTCCTGGCGGTTAACTGCGGGTTAACACGATGGATTTACGTGATGCATTTTAATTAGTAATCAAAGTAGTGAACATACATTTGTGAATATTGTCACGGGCCTAGCATCTTTATGCTTTCCTGGCGGTTAACTGCGGGTTAACACGATGGATTTACGTGATGCATTGTAATTAGTAATCAAAGTAGTGAACATACATTTGTAAATATTGTCACGGGCCTAGCATCTTTATGCTTTTCTGGCGGTTAACTGCGGGTTAACACGATGGATTTGCGTGATTCTCAGTAATTGGTAATCAAAGTAGTGAACAAACATTATTGAATATTGTCACGGGCCTAGCATCTTTGTACGTTCCTGGCGGTTAACTGCGGGTTAACACGATGGAGTTGCGTGATGCTTAGTAATTAATAATCAAAATAGTTCACAAAACACTTGTCAATAATGTCACAGGCCTAGCGTTTTTATGCTTGCCTGGCGGGTTAACACGACGAGTTAGTATGACGTTACATAATTGACCTCTTTATGGTATCAAAACCTTTGGGTGATAGCCCGATAGCGGCGAAAATGAGCCGCAATAATTAAATTACAAACGGCGTTCGATATCGCGCTCATCCTGGCCGCAATAGACGCCACCGCCATCGACTTCTATGCCCGTAGACCCGGCACCGTCACAAGATGTAGGTACCGAACAGAAACCGAAATAAAAAAGGCTTATAAGATAAAGCAAAGAAAAAGCTTTTGAAGGAATTTTGTCCCGGATAAATGTAAGCTCCAGCACTTAATCCAGAAATATAGGCTGCTATCGGGGATAACCTAAGGGCTCATGATAAGAAGCGTCAGACCCGGCAGCTTGGTTTAGTAATCACAGCTATAAACAAAGTTATGACTATGCTACCCACCAATTATGACAAAGTACAAGCAATGAAAATCTTGTCGGATGGCTGCCACTTACAGATCTTTCCTATATGGAAGTAAGAACGAAACTTATCACTCCGATACTGGACAAGTCTTTTCTGTATATAATACAAAGTCTTAAAAGGGACAGATCCACTGAAACCTCTCGCCCTCGTTTTCGGGGAAATTGACCCGGCCCTTCTTGGTCCAGTCGTAAGGCAGGGGGGGGGGCGGGCGGATTGTATCGCATCGGGTGCATTACACACATAACCGACGAACAGCGGCGTAAATGCCACTGACTCGCAGGTCGTCTTGTTCTACATGGGATACGTACCGGTTAACCCAGGCCGTTCACCCGCCAAGTGGTAAAAATTAAAAAATGCTATTCCTCACAATACCTTCTCGATAAAACATCGTAAAGAACAATTTATGTCGAATATCTTTAGCTCGAAAACCAAACGGCGATTATAGATTTATTCTGAACTTCAATCAGTTCATTAAATTTATTTATTTATTTATTTAAAAATAATTATACATATACAAATTACAATTTTTGCAAATTTCGCACAGTGTCACAAAAACCTTACGGTTTATCCGTACACTGGCCTTCCACGTGTACCGCTCGAGAATACCTAAAACTAATAATATTATATAAAACAAAACATATTTCAGATCAGACACAATACATACGCAGATTATACACAAAATGTGGGTAGTTTGGAGTTAATGCGATTACCTCAGCGTGAGTAACCAAGTACAAAACTATGACGATCCAGTACGCAAAAAACTTTACAAACCTGTTTCATATACGGGATGCTCCATTTTTAGCTTACTATTTAATTAATTATTGTAGAAAGTAATTTTTAAGTTTCTCTTTTATGTTTTTCACGGTGATTTCTTGTTTTAAATTGTACGGCAGGCTGTTTATAAGCGTAGGAACTAGACATTCTAACGTCTGTCTGCCGTACAAGTTGTTACTTCGTGGGATGACTAGTTTACGTCGTGTTACGCTGCGCGTTAATTTGAAGGGATCTCTTAATTTTTGTATATTGGTATTAAAAAAGTTTTCAATAAGTAGTAGATATTTAATTCTCTGGTGTATAGGCATTATTTTACAATAATTGAAGAGTTTATGGTACTCATCTTTAAACTGATTTCTAATTTTGTATGGTACTATTGTTTTAAGCAAACGTATTTGTAATTTATATATACTATCCAAGTGAGATTTACATGTTCTTCCATAGCTACTGAGACCATAAGATATTGTGGACTCTGCAAGAGCTTTATACAGCATCAACCGGGTTGCGTATGGAATTTTATTTTTAATTAGAGAAAATTTTGCCAGAATTGAACGTAATTTATCAGTTACTTTGTTTATGTGGTCTTTCCACTTGATGCGATCGTCAATGATAAGGCCCAGATACTTATGACTATTAACCAGCTCCACTGCTGCACATGTACATGAGTTGAGATTCGCGTGTAAACATGCGTGGTTATGAGCTATCAATTTAGGAATGACAGGACTTCTATTTTGACTCGAACTGATGTACATGAGCTTAGTTTTACTAGCGTTTAGCACTAGGCCTGCATCATGTGACCATTTGGCTAATAATGTAAAATCGGTTTGTAACTTTGATAATGCTGTATGAATACTAGCGTCTGCTGCTATTAGGCACGTGTCATCGGCGAACTGATAAATTTCGCAGTTTTTGATCAGATTAGTAACATCATTAGCACATGTAATATAGTGCAATGGACCAAGCACTGATCCCTGAGCTGTTCCTTCACTGACTTGCACTATGTTACTATAGTCATTATTAATCCTAACCTGGTACGCTCGATCCTCGAGATATCCTTTACACCATTTTTTAAGGGGTCCTCTTATTCCGCAGTCATCTAACTTGTCTACTAGTACATCATGCCGCAATGTGTCAAATGCTTTGCTGTAGTCAATAAACACGATTAGTACATGATTTTTAATATTGAGGTGTTTATAAATCGTATTCGTGAACTTAGTAAGAAGCTGAGTTGTACTTTTATGAGCTTGAAACCCATATTGTGTGTTTTTTATTATATCGTGCTTTTCGTAAAATTTAGAGATTTGGTTACCAATGTATTTTTCAACAATTTTATCTAACGTCGGTAGAATTGTTATAGGTCTATAATTATCATAATCTTTTCGACTACCCATTTTGTGTATGGGTCTTACTATACCGGTTTTTAATTTTGCTGGGTATTCTCCTGTTTGGATAGACGTATTTATCAATGCTGACACTACTGAAGATATTTTGTGATTAATAAATTTCAAATCTTTGGCTCTTATACTGTCTATACCCGGCGCTTTATCAGACCTTAACGATTTAATAATTTTTGACACCGCGGCAGATGTTGCTTTCTGAAAGCGTAAGGAGACTGTAGAAGGTGATGTATAGGTAGATTTAGGTAATAATTTAGTATTACAATATGGTATGATATTTTTGACATTTTCGCGAAATTTAACTGCAAAATTATTAGCAATATTTTTTGTGTTAGTATGATTATTTTGTAATGCATTTATTATGATATTATCCAATGAATTCTTTATTCTACCTGTGATTCCATTAAGTATTTGCCAGAGTATTTTAGGGTTCTTTTTATTTTTGATGATATTTGTCTTTATTTGATTATCTTTATTTTTTTGAATTATTTTATTTGCATAGTTCCTAGATTTATTGTACACAATTACAATTCGTATATACTCCTCATTTTAGGATGGAAGTCCATCAATAAACCCGCATCTATAAACTATGGCAACTATAAACGTAAAAGGAGCCTACTTACTCGTTCCTCTCATCGTAAATATTTACGATCCTAATTTGAAAACAAAAGCTTAAAAATGATACGTACGCAGTACGAGTTTAATCATAGATGTGGAGTTTAATGCAATAACCCTACGCGTTGAGCTCAGCTCCGCGAACTTTCAAGAAAGTAATAAAATAAAGTACTTTACTTATTAGGATACCGTGGTTTTAAATCTATTATGATAGCTTACGTATAGGGTATAGTTACGTTTTTGGGTTTTATTTACAACTCTAAGGACGTGAGGATTTCACTTCCATCAGAAAAACGTAACAATATTTTAATTTAAAAGAAAAGTTTTCTCGCCTGCCAGTTTGCACTATGAGAGACTTTGTCCATTTTTAATGCACATTTAATAGGTACTTTTACGTTGGTCTGCCCAGCTGTAGGATATGGTCGGTTATGTACCAAAACACTGGAGAGGCAAACATTTCTGGCTCTCAATTTACACCAAAATTACGACGAAAAAATAAAAACCTAAAAATGATATCATTCCAAACTTACAGTGGTGGTCGGCGGACACTCTTACCTCATTAAACACCCTTGCAGTTCTTAATTTTGACCCGGAAAACTTTACAGACGATAACAAAAAGGGCTGAGGCGTTTTTTACGAGACCAGGCATGCTATCGCTGGGTGGACAGCATACGAAAGTAATTTTCATATAAATTAATTGTTGCTCGCGGTTTTTTCCCGGTTCTAAAGACATTGCTCAGAAGAGGTTTAAAATTAACATCCTGGAACTGGTTGATAACACAACCGCAATCAGCAATATAAATCGGATGGGAGAAATTCAGTTACCTCACCTTAGTGAATTAACAAGATACATTCGGTAATGGTGCGAGGAACGAAATATATTTTGCTTCTTTGTGTCGTAATATATAAAAACAAAATACAATGTAAAAGCTGACCAGGAATCTCATCGAGAAAATTCTGATACATTATAAGGGTAACTATCATTATCAGCTAGTGACGTCAGCATTCGGAGAAGCAACAATTGACCTTTCCGTTCCTTGCACTAATGAGAATTAATGTAAAAATTACGTATCTCGGAGACAAGATCCTAATTCTCTGACAGGAGATGCATTTAAATTATGTTGGAAATCAATGATTGTTTTTACGCATTTCCACCAGTTTTCAGTGGTTTTAAAATGCTCACAATTTTTTTAAAGGATGAAGCCAAATAAAAATATCTTAGCATTGCCCTATTGGCCATCAGAGCCTTAGTTTCCCTTGTTAATGAAAATTGTTCAAAACGAAACTATATTTGTTATCCCTAATTTCATTATTAGTTCGTCCTCTTCCGGGACTTATCACCGTCCCGAGAAGAATCTTACCCTGAAATTCTAAACAAGCGGAACCCCAAGGATGACTTAAGGCTTTATTATGGCATCCTTGTCCAAAAATACATTATAATTATGGTGGCAGTTCTATCGTATCAATAACGATAGCGATTTATGAATTGTCAGCTTCATTCATTGTAATTTTTCAATGTGTATGAATCAAAAACCATTAAACATTATCTAGTATCGACCAAATACAACGCTTACTTAAAAGCGCTTATAAGTTAAAACCATTAAAACCAAAATATTTGTTTACTAGAATCGTATAAAATTTGTTTGCCAATAGGACTATGGGGACCTTACGTTAGAAAAAATCACGAAAAAATTAGTTATTTTACTTGCGCTCTTTACAGCACACTTGCAAACTTTCTCACGTATAAAACTAGAGAATTTTATAGTAAACGGCCCCTCAGGCGTTATGATGATAACGAAATTAAGGCATCAACAATATTAATATATTTACCCTATTTTATAGAAAATAGATCAATATGCTACCTTCATAAAAGATTACATATTTGTCACGGAGAAAATTAGTCCATCAACGTCAATTCGCTAATTTTAACGCATAAAAGCCCCCCAGACCGACAACTCCTCAAACCATCAGTAGATGAATAAAGTGTTGAGCGAATGCGGAGTGGATGTGCCGACGTTCGACGCGCACCGCACGCGGCACACCACCGCCACATCTACGACACACGACTCCGATATATCGATCGTTAGATGTTATTAGAAAAACAGCTAGCTGGACTAAACGTTCGCATACATAATATTGTCCTTCGTGTACTAATTTAGTAGCCGATTAACTGAGTATGATTGATAAAACATTAGGAAGTAATGTTATTTTCTGGACTGATGATGATTAATTGATTAATGAAATAGATTCTTATTTCTTATGTACCTTAGAGACGTTGTGTAAGGTTTATATTCATTAAATAAACGTTGATTTACCATGATAAACACAATAACATAGTTATAGTTTTTTACTATTTACCTTCACAAAATTTTCGTCTCTAAACATCTACCATGTCGATGTAATAATTATCTGAAAAATGAAGCGAAATGAAATATAATTAATGATCAAACGAACTTGCAAAGTGAAGTTCGATCATAATTATATGAATTCGCTTCATTTGAAGATATAAACACCCTCCCTCCCAACCCTAATCAGAAAATTTTGTGTTACTCTAAAATAATGACGACGGCTGGCGAGACCACAGAATATATAATATTGGTGGGACTACCCACAGGAAAACAAAAATCAATTGAGTGACTTAATTCTAAAAGCGCGAAAAGTGCCTGTACAATAGAAGTTACTACCATGTCGATGTAATAATTATCTTCAAATGAAGCGAATTCATATAATTATGATCGAACTTCACTTTGCAAGTTCGTTTGATCATTAATAATAAATAAAATAATAAAAATACTTTACGTAAATTGATATTGGGTTTAAAATTGAATGTACGTCGAGCATTGTATTTCCATAACGTTATTCCTTGGTCTGTGGTATTTTCAATGTTGAAGCACATTCAATTGTACACTCTATATCAATATGTGTAAAGTGCATTTTTCAGTGTCAGTTTTGCGTGTGAAAACTTTACGCAAATCGCTACCCAGAAAAATTGGATCGAAATTTGAATAGCGTATATGGTGAGTTAAAATAAAAAAAAATTAACAACCGATAATATTATATTTTAGCTAGACTAGTACACTAGTACACTTAAAATCAACCTACTTCGTTACTATAAGAGCGTACCTTACGTAGACTTTTGCTGTAATTAAAGATAATTCTGGCAGATAAGAGATATGAAAGACAAAATATAGTTTGAGCATAAGTTAAATAAGATGTAGGAAAAGAAACAAATCACACAAAACTTTAAAAAAATTCAAAATTTAAAAGAAATTTTCTCAGTCAACTATGTGCCTACCATATTAAATTGAATTTATTGCTGAAAAATGCAACAAACTTCTATATATGTAGGTAGGTTCTTTATCTAGCGAGGTACAAACTTATATAGGCGTCACACTCAAAATTGAAATAACAAAGAACAATAAAACTGAAATATCTGAGGTAAACTTTTGACTGAACCGTACAATTTTACAAGTAAATAAGATATTAAAAAAACATCTGGCATATTGAGAATGCGACAATATATAAATGATTGCGAATAAAAAAAAAACTAACAAAGTAGTTTACTAATATATAATCGCACTTTTAAAGAGTATACACAGCATCGCACCGGAACGCTAAATGCTTGACATTTGGTAACATCTTTGATACTGTGTAGTTATAAAAACAAAACCCTTCAGTCATTTTACATTTTTTCGAATTCTTTAATAATTTTTCGACACAGAAAAAATTGTTTCATGGATTTTTTTATTGGCAGAGTTCTGACTGTAACCTAAACAAGCGAAAAACTATGATAGCCATTTCGAAATGTCACAAACAAAATGTGATGTTCATTTGATACAGTGTACATATTTTAATCAAAAAAGGCAAAACTTTAGCATACTCTATATTCAAATTTTTAGCGCACCTAACAGTGAAGTATTGTTGAAAATTTCAAGCAGAACCAAAATATTTTTCTGATATCAAATCTGTATAAAAATATACAGATGTGGTATCGGTAACGAGTTCAATGGTTTTTACTCATCTTGAAAATGCCAAACGTTCCTAAAAAAGGATTCACTTAAAAAAGGTGAAACGACTATCATAGCGTTCCGTTATTTTAGTAGCGTTGGTCTAAGCTGAAATAACGCGCCCCACCTCATTTATGAAATACTGACCCAATACACATAAAGAAGCCGTTGTAATTGGTCATTCAGTCAGTAATTCCTTATGTTGTTCTCGGATTTGTTGTCCAACTAGTCACATGTGGTCTGAATGTGCGAGAACAGTATAGTTTCATACCATGAATGCTGTGCACGACGATATTCCCCTTAAGGAAATCATGAAGATATTCGCCTTAAGTGCGAGGGTCTGCTACACGTGCACTTCAAATAATAGCTAACCAATCAGCGCGCTCATAAATAGGAATATTCTAGAATCACGCCCTTTTTTGCTAACAAAAAATATGGAAAGAACAGGATGACCATTTGGGTGGAGCATATTTTTAATGGCGTTCCATTGTCTCAAAATATCCTGACCCTTTTTTTATTGCACTAGAAAGTTTTATGTTTTTGCGTTACCCAAATGCACCAATCGTGTACTTTCTAGAAAACTCTAATGGCGTAAAAATTTAGTATAAAAGCGGCTGATTGGCTAGCGCAGTCAGTTCACTTCAGTTAGTTCACTTCAGTTGACTTTAGTTCAAGCAAGTTCAATGCGGAAATAAGTGTATAGTGCGAAAAGTGAGAGTGACGTGAAATCAGTGAAAATCAGTGGAAAAATAGTGAAAAGTGATACGTAATAATTCTGTGAAAGTACGTGTAAAGTCCCGTGAATTATTTATTCGTAAGTACAGTTGTAAATAAGGACAATAAATAGTGGAAAAGTGTACATTAGTGGTTTTTATTGATCGGACATTATTTCATCTCATTGTTAGGGTGAGATCGATAACCCTAGGCAAGCTATCCCTAACATTTTATGGTCCTTCGAGCCGGATATAGGAAAAATTTGCAAGGACTGTCACTAATATTGTATAGTCCTGTGAAGAAGAACTAAGCGCGGGTTATCGAGAAACAGGAAAATGCCGATAACACGGTCTCAAGCCGACCTTGTGGATAATGATGTCCCGGTCATTGAACACCACTCTGGCGGTGTGAGAAGTACTACTTCAAGACCTACTGCCACCAGCGGCGTGAGAGGCGCGCCCAGCGCCTCAAGACCAGCTGCTACTCAAGACAGCGGTGTGAGGGACTCCGTCTCAAGACCTACTGCTGCACCTAGCCGCGACGCGATAGCGGCCACTCCCGAGGGTACAGACTGTACTTCGACATGCGGGACAACTACGTCCGCGGAAAATACTAAGGAAAATACGACGCCTTCTAACGTCACGGCTAAGCCACTAGGGGACTCCGGGCAGGCGAGGCCAGCGAAGTCACGTCGCTCTGAGTCAAGAAAATTGGGAAAACTGAAAGAAGCTGAATTAAAGGAAAAAATGGCCGCCTTGAAGTTAGAAGAGATCCGAGCATCTATCGCTCTCACTCGAGCACAGTTGGAAAAACATCGTGCTGCCGCTACGGACGAAGAAGACTTAGCGTCGGCGTCGGAAAATGAAAATGAATATGAAGAGGAACGTTCTAGCCACGTATATGAATGGCTGGAGGGACAACGGGAAAAGGAAAATGAAAAACCAGGTGAGGCGGAAAATGAAGGACGAGGACAGGGCGCTCGTAGTCGTGACAATGGGAAATGTGAACCCCAGGAAAAGGATGACGGGGCTCGCAGTTGTGACGGCGGGAAATGCGAGCACCGGGAAGAGGAATCCCGGCCTGCGCGTCACCCACCTAGCGTGGACGTCACCTCACTGGCAGCGGCTCTCACTCAGGCAGTACGGACGGCGAGAGACGCACCCAAGTACCTCCAGGAGCTGCCGGTATTCAACGGGCAATCCAGCAGCTGGCTAACGTTTCGCGCTGCATATGAAGAAACCGAAGGGTTTTTCACGAAAACGGAAAATGTGTCAAGATTGCGTCGTAGTGTCAAAGGCGCAGCGCACGAGGCTATCAGTAGCTTACTCATCAGTTCTCCAGATCCGAAGACTATCATGGAAGCTCTGGAAAGAAGATTTGGACGACCTGATGCACTGGCGTTAAATGAAATACAGAAAATGAAATCGCTCGGAAAATTAAGTGACAATCCTCGTGACTTGTGCATATTCGCGAACAAAGTATCGAATATTGTGGCTAAACTGGAAGCTTTGAAGAAAATTCAATACCTGTATAATCCAGAGTTAGTGAAAGCCACAATAGAAAAATTGACACCTATTTTGAGAAAAGCGTGGTATGACTATTCAGCAAGAGAAAAGGAGGACATTCCTGATTTGAAGCGCCTTGCAAAATTTTTAAATGAAGAAGCGGATAAGTGTGGGGCCTACGCACAACCCGAAGACTTCTCAGAGTATAAGGAGAGAAATGTGAAAAAGAAAATCGAACATACTTACTCAACGAAAAATAATAATAATACGAGTAAAGAACAATGTCCTGTGTGTAAACTTGATCATCGGTTACCCGAGTGTAAACGCTTCCGTGACGTCGACACGAACGAACGCTGGGAAATTGTGAAAAAACATCGTGTGTGTTTCCAGTGCCTCAGAAGTACACATCGACGGTCTACGTGTAGAGCCAAGAAGTGCGGTCAAGACGGCTGTTATATGGCACATCACCGACTTCTACATCATAAAAGAAAAGAGACGTCAACGCCACCGGCACCACTACCTTCACCACCGGTCGTCGCCGAAGTCACGTCATCAGTGGAAATCGTGAAAAACGTCGAGAACAGAAGTCGACAAGCTTACTTGAAAATCGCACCTGTCACATTGACGGGACCAAACGGAGCGCGCATCGATACTTATGCTCTTTTGGACGACGGGAGCACTGTAACACTGATCGACGAAAACTTAGCAGAAATATTGGACCTCGACGGGCCACAAGACCCTATGTGGGTGCAGGGAATAAATGAAACAGCGAGGTACGAGAAAAGCCGGCGTGTAGACGTCAGGATACGTGGAAGATTCAGTGATAAAGAATTCACTTTACGAAACGCCCGCACAGTACAACGCCTTATGTTTACGAAACAAAATATCGAACGAAGAGATCTACGGGATTGTGTCCACCTACGCGAAATCGAGGATAAACTGATATATAAGAATGCGAATCCCAAGATACTCATCGGTCAAGACAACTGGGAGCTATTAGTGGCATTCGAGATTCTTACCGGTCGTCGAGACCAACCGGTAGCGTCCAATACACGATTGGGATGGGTGCTTCACGGATGTCGCACGTCATATCACGATAATGTCGCATTTTGTGGCCACACTATACTCAAGGAGCGAGATAACAATATGGAAAATATGATGAAAGAGTTTTTTGACTTGGAGGCTCTCGGTGTCGAACCTAAAAGGCGGAAAAATGACCCTGAAGAACGCGCTATGAAAATTCTTAATGAAAATAGTAAAAGATTAACCGATGGCCGCTTCGAGACTTCGTTATTATGGAAACAGGATGACTTTGCTATACCCAACAACTACGATGACGCCTTCAAGCGATTGAAAACTCTAGAAAAGAAATTAGACCGCGACCCGGGTCTCAAGGAAAAATACGAAGAAAGAGTGAAAAATCTACTTACATCAGGATACGCTGTCGAGGCACCCGCACCTGCGAAACCGGGAAAAACGTGGTACTTACCGCACTTTGCTGTGTGTAACCCATCGAAACCGAAGATACGATTAGTACACGATGCAGCTGCGAGGTCACACGGATGGAGTCTGAACGATATGCTGCTCTCAGGACCTGACCTGCTGCAATCGCTGCCGGGAGTCATCATGCGGTTCAGACAGCACGCCTACGCGATCTCAGCCGATATAAAGGAAATGTTTATGCAGATTAAAATACGTGAAGAAGATAGAGACGCGCTGAGATTTCTATGGCGGGGAGATAGCAAAGGTGACGTGAGACCCAAGGAGTACCAGATGACATCGGTAATCTTCGGAGCTACATCATCACCATGCAGAGCGCTGTACATAAAAAATAGAAATGCAGAAGACTTTGAAGCGACCTACCCCAGAGCCGCTAAGGAAATAAAGAAGAATCATTATATGGATGACTTCATATCAAGCTTCCCGAGTAAAGAAGAAGCAATACAAGTATCAACAGACGTCGATTTTGTACATCGACAAGCCGGGTTCGTGCTACGAGGATGGGTGTCGAACGAGCCGTCTGTGTTGTGTCACTTTAACACAGACACCGGGGCCGAAACCGTACCTATAGGAGGTGTCAACACAGAGAAGACTCTCGGCCTGCTATGGGAGGTGGAAGAGGATTGCATCGGCTTCCGGCTGAATATACAGAAAACACCACGCGAAGTTCTCGAACAGGTGCGACCGCCAACGAAACGAGAAGCTTTAAGTGTTATAATGTCACTCTTCGACCCGTTAGGTTTGGTTTCGCCGCTCACCACTCCGGCGAAGAGGCTTATGCAAGAAACATGGAGATATGGATCCGGGTGGGATGAACCGATCCCCGAAGAACTGCAACCGCGATGGTCGTCATGGCTGAACGATCTACGAGCAATAGAGAGTCTACACATCCCGCGGTGTTACAATGTTGGATCGCCGGTCGTCGAGAGGCAGCTACACGTGTTCGTCGATGCAAGTCAAGAAGCTTACTCGACCGCGATTTATATACGTATGGAAAGAGCAGACGGAACGACGCATGTCGCTCTAGCTGCCGCGAAGAGTCGTGTGGCACCACTGAAACCCACCTCTATACCCCGCCTAGAGCTACAAGCTGCGTTGCTAGGGGCGCGCCTAGCCAAACGAACCGAAGAAGAGCACGAATTTGAATTTACAAAGAAAATCTTTTGGACGGATTCACGCACTGTACTCGCATGGATAAGATCAGAACCGCGCGCTTTCAAAACATTCGTAGCACACCGCTTGGCAGAGATAGAAGAATTAACAAAAGTGAGTCAGTGGCGGTGGGTTCCGACTAAAGAAAATGTAGCTGACGACGCGACGAGAGAAACACCGAGAAACTTCAACACAGATCACAGGTGGTTTCATGGACCCACATTCCTCAGAAAATCAGAAGAAGAATGGCCGTGCGAAGAAAAAATTATACCGGAGAAAACTGGCGAAGAGCGATGCTGTGTAGCACGTGGAGCCACAATCGCAACTTACTTACCGAAGATCGAAAATATTTCGAAGTGGCAAACACTAGTAAGAGCAACTGCACGTGTGCTACAATTTCTCGATCTGTGTAGACCCGGACAACATGTGACGGCTGCAGCGAAAAGGAAACGTACGAAACCAAACCCTAAAGAAGATCCTAATTGGATAAGGCGCCGAAAAATCGAAAAGGATTCTAATAAGACTGTAAAGAAAATAGGAAAAACGAAATTCGTGTATTTGGAATCAGACTATATTCTAAAAGCTGAAAAACTATGGGTACAAGCAGTGCAAGCAGAATCCTTTGCAAATGAAGGAGAACGCATCGTAGAAAGAAAACCTCCATGGCAACGAGAACGAGTTTCCCGCGTGTATCTAGGGCCGGACAACGAAGTACGCGTCGTGGATGTAACGACAAGCAATGGACAAGTGCTGAAGAGACCGGGCAAGAAGATCGTCGTGCTACCGGTAGATTAGTTGCACTCTGCAAATGGCGGGGAGAAATGTGCACGACGATATTCCCCTTAAGGAAATCATGAAGATATTCGCCTTAAGTGCGAGGGTCTGCTACACGTGCACTTCAAATAATAGCTAACCAATCAGCGCGCTCATAAATAGGAATATTCTAGAATCACGCCCTTTTTTGCTAACAAAAAATATGGAAAGAACAGGATGACCATTTGGGTGGAGCATATTTTTAATGGCGTTCCATTGTCTCAAAATATCCTGACCCTTTTTTTATTGCACTAGAAAGTTTTATGTTTTTGCGTTACCCAAATGCACCAATCGTGTACTTTCTAGAAAACTCTAATGGCGTAAAAATTTAGTATAAAAGCGGCTGATTGGCTAGCGCAGTCAGTTCACTTCAGTTAGTTCACTTCAGTTGACTTTAGTTCAAGCAAGTTCAATGCGGAAATAAGTGTATAGTGCGAAAAGTGAGAGTGACGTGAAATCAGTGAAAATCAGTGGAAAAATAGTGAAAAGTGATACGTAATAATTCTGTGAAAGTACGTGTAAAGTCCCGTGAATTATTTATTCGTAAGTACAGTTGTAAATAAGGACAATAAATAGTGGAAAAGTGTACATTAGTGGTTTTTATTGATCGGACATTATTTCATCTCATTGTTAGGGTGAGATCGATAACCCTAGGCAAGCTATCCCTAACAAATGCTGCTTCATACAGTGAGCGTTGTCAGATTTATCACGCAACTAGTCGACTGTGATGTACGCATACAAATGACGAAATACGACACGCTAAGCGGACGGGAAAGATGTGACGTATGTCGAATCAAAAAAATCTCAAATATGAATAAAATCCTCCTTCAGGGCGGAGCCTAAAAATGTATGCATAACGTCTGTAAGTGCTGATGCTTTAAAATGTTTAATCAATGACGCATACTGCTCCTAATTCAAAGAACATCAAATCCCCTCACACAAATGAATTGTCGTTATTAATATTTACACTCACACATCTAAATTAACTCAGTAGATAGTGGGGCGCGTCATTTCAACTTAGGCAAGGTCTAAAATAATAACAATACTACAAGCGTTAATGCTCAGAGCTACAGCCCGGGCTGCGCGTCCGGTTTCGCGGACGGGGCTCCGACAGAGGCGCTTTCTTCGGCGTTGGCTGCATTCTCCATGTTCCTCAAGCTGCTCTCAAACTCCACGGGGTCGATGAACTTCTTTTTGGGGAACGGCGGCGCGCCCAGTATACCTTCCACGTCCTTGAAATTGAGAGTCTCTTTCTTGATCAGTTCTTCGGCGAGCTGTGGAATATAAACGAACCCTATCTATAAATATAAAAATGAATCGCAAAATGTGTTGGTAAGCGCATAACTCAACAACGGCTGGACCGATTTGGACAATTTGTTTTTAATGCGCGTTGAAGTTCATGAATGGTTTTTACGTCGATAAAAATTCGAATAATTGCCGGAAAACCCCTAAAAACATCCCATTTCTTTTTCCCATACAAACGTTTTCTAACTAACACGTAGAATCAATTTGAGCTTTATTGCTATTGCATAAGGTTCATATTAACTTACAAGCACTCACTTACCAATGTAGGTGTGTAACGTCAAAGAGCCAATTTTCACTCTGCCAAAATAAAAATCTTTTTGTAAGGATGAGGTCTGTCGGTTCCGCTAGTTTCATATAAAAAAAATCTCCCTTATCTATCTGACATCTTACCATTAAAAATAATATACTATTATTATAGCAGTCATTCAGGAGACTTATGTCCAGGAGTGGGCGTACATCGGCTGAAAGAACAACGAAAATGATTACTTACAGCTTTAAGTTTGTCCTGATTCTTCCTCAGTACGTCCTCAGTGCGGTAGTAGGCGTCGGCGATCAGTTTCTTCGCCTCCATGTCTATGAGGTTCTTGAGCGCTTTGCTGAATGGAGATTTTTCCCGATCCTTCAAATCCGGGAACGAAACTAGGCCCACAGTTGGCGACATGCCGAACACTCGAACCTGAAAACATAATATCATAATAATAGGCTTTTAATCATCCTTTTATAAACTTTACATACATAAAATTAAAAAATACTTCGGACTCTTGTAAACGGCGGGATTCGAACCCACATCTCATCTAATTGGGTATTTGACTCCAATTTTTTTATTACTTTATTATAAACTAGCTGTTGCCCGCGGCTCCGCCCGCGTGCAGTTCGTTTTTTTTTACAAAAATGTTTCCCGTGGAATTTCTTAATTTTTCCCAAGATAAATGAGTGGTCCCTGGGTTCGATGGACCCGTAAAGGAGTCTTCTTCCAATCTCTCCTTTCAACGTGCTATCTTCTTTCACACAATTTACCTATATATTCTTTGGTCTTCCTCTACTTATAACACTCTGTCGAAATCGCTTATGTTACTCAATTCGCATGGAGTAAGACAGAGTGGGGCGTGTCATCGGGGATTGTAATATCTATACTAACCAAACTTATCTTATTCTGAGATGATACCAACGCCCAGATATTGTAATTAAGCATTCTGATGCGCTGCTGTGTACGTAGCAACCCGTTCCTGCTACGTACGGGTTATCTTGTATAGTTATACCTAGTTGCACGATCAAAAGGACGATTTAAACTGTCGATATTTCAACCCCGTTTTGATTGTGCTACGTAGATAAGTAGCTTTAGGTTTTTTTAAACATCCCACGGGTGCTCTCAAATTTTTCAGGATGAAAAGTATCTTAAATGTTGACCGGGCATATATATAAAGTAGGATCATAAAATTTCATTTAAATCCGTTATTTGAAAGACGCCTGCTTTTCCTGTTTTTGTAGTGTTTTCTTTCCCGCGGAAACTTGATTGGATTAATAAGTTTTACTATGTATATATTTTGTTAAAGAGGCAACATAAGGTATCAGCATAACAAATTTTACTAAATTAAGTTCATTAGTTGTTGTTTACAAAGCTGTTAAATTAATTGCAGTTTTTAACTATCCCACGGGAACTCTTTATTTTACCGGGATGAAAAGTATCCTATAATTATGTTGACCAGGGACATAAGCTACCACCACAAAAATTTCATTGGAATCGGTCCAGCCGTTCCAAAGATTAGCCCGTACAAACAGACAAACAGACAAACAGATAAACAGACAAACAAAGAAACAAAAAATTTGAAAAAAAATTAAATTAGTTCTATTTCACTTCTTACATCCCCCTGACTCGGTTTTTAGCATTTTTTTATTTGTACAGAAATTCGACCTCTACAGATTTATTATATGTATTGATTGATTGATGATGATTGATGATGTATTGATGATTTCCCGTGGAATTTCTTAATTTTTCCCAAGATAAATGAGTGGTCCCTTGGTTCGATGGACCCGTAAAGGAGTCTTCTTCCAATCTCTCCTGTCAACGTGCTATCTTCTTTCACACAATTTACCTATATCTTCTTTGGTCTTCCTCTACTTATACACTCTGTCGAAATCGCTTATGTTACTCAATTCGCATGGAGTAAGACAGAGTGGGGCGTGTCATCGTGGATTGTAATATCTATACTAACCAAACTTATCTTATTCTGAGATGATACCAACGCCCAGATATTGTAATTAAGCATTCTGATGCGCTGCTGTGTACGTAGCAACCCGTTCCTGCTACGTACGGGTTATCTTGTATAGTTATACCTAGTTGCACGATCAAAAGGACGATTTAAACTGTCGATATTTCAACCCCGTTTTGATTGTGCTACGTAGATAAGTAGCTATAGGTTTTTTTAAACATCCCACGGGTGCTCTCACATTTTTCAGGATGAAAAGTATCTTAAATGTTGACCGGGCATATATATAAAGTAGGATCATAAAATTGCATTTAAATCCGTTACTTGAAAGACGCCTGTTTTTCCTGGTTTTGTAATGTTTTCTTTCCCGCGGGAACTCGATTGGATTAATAAGTTTTACTATATATATATTTTGTTAAAGAGGCAACATAAGGTATCAGCATGACAAATTTTACTAAATTAAGTTCATTAGTTGTTGTTTACAAAGCTGTTAAATTAATTGCAGTTTTTTAACTATCCCACGGGAACTCTTTATTTTACCGGGATGAAAAGTATCCTATATGTTGACCAGGGACATAAGCTACCACCACACAAAATTTCATTGGAATCGGTCCAGCCGTTCCAAAGATTAGCCCGTACAAACAGACAGACAAACAGACAAACAGACAAAGATTTACAGATTTATTATATGTAATTGATAATTGACTAGAATTAAAATAATGACGTGCACTGAAAAAACTTATTAAATCGAGCAAATAACAAAAAAGTTATAAGCATTTAAAGATTTGTGATTAGACAGAGATAGCAACATTAAATTGTGACGTCACACCGTACCAATGCCATAGTAGCTTCGTGCGGCTTCATACAAATTTTCGTTTTGCGAGAAAGGGATAGAAGATCCTCCCACTCCAAAATTTAAACGCCTGTAACTTTGTAAATCTTCGCTGAATTTTGATATTTCTTTCACTGCACGTTATTATTTTTATCCTAGTTTATAATAAAGTAATATTTTCAATCAAATTAAAAAGTAGTGTAAGACCCAATTCCTCGGAAGCACAGATTTTCCCGGGATAAAATGTGGTAATCCTGGGAACTATGTCCATTTCAGCCAGAGCGGTTTAGCTAGACGATTCACTTAGTCTCACCACAGACATCACGTAGGCATGATGTAGTAGGCGTGAGCTAGGAAAAGAGAGCAATAAGGGAGGTGTGGAGTCACATGTTTGTTATGAGATATCGAAACTATGGAGACCCATTCATTCAATCTAGCCTAGCCTTACGTGACATGCGGCGCCATTTTGAGCGCTAAGATGTATTGTCAAATGTTCACGTATCGTATTTTGTTTGTGCACGTACCAAGAACATACAAAATTTACAATAATATTAGTATGATTCGAGAACGCACTGACCTGCGCGTACGCAATTTTGGTGACTTTTTCCAGGTCGTTCTGAGCACCGCTCGTTACCGAGTTGAAAGTGATGGCCTCCGCCGCTCGGCCTCCCAGAGCCATGCACATGCGGTCGAACAGCTGGAAACAAATATCCCAATTTGTCAATGTAGTTATGTATAGTTTATTTGATATGTCAATTTAGTTAGAACACAAGGAATTTAGGAACAGGGAGACAGACTTTTGCGATGCGTTTTAGGAACAAGGAATAAGCCCATCGTAAGAGTCTTTAGTGTGTGTGATGCCTCGCTTTTTAATGAAGACAGTCCGTTGCGGTGCTTATCAGGAACTACGAATAAAAGCGCTTCGTCTTTGGTGTGCCAACGATGTAACGGTGAAAATTTTGATTATGCTTTGCTGTTTAATGAAGACACATCTTTTCGATGCTTATCAGGAACGAGGAATAAAAGCGTTTCGTCGCCGTCTTTGGTAAGCCAACTATATAATGGTGTAAATTTTAATGATGCCTTACTGTTTAGTGAAGGTTTAGTTACCTTTGCGGTGCGAATCAGAAACGAGAAATCTAAGAGCTTCGTAAGTGTCTTTGGTGTGCCAACTGTGTAAATTTTAATGATGCCTTGCTGTTTAGTGAAGACAGACCTTAATTTCTATGCATATCAAGAACAAGGAATCAAAGCACTTCGTATGTGTAATTGGTGTACCAAACTGCCAATTATGTAACAGTGTAAACTTTGTTGACGCCTTGCTGTTCATGAAAAAGTCAATAGATAAATAAATAACTAATAATTATATCATGATAATAACTATTATTCACGGTGAGTATAATTTAGGCACCATGTAAGTGGTTCAGTATCCACCTGTAACTCACCTCCTCTTTAGAATACAGCTTCTGGTCAGACGTTGTGTATTGTGCGAACCCTAGTGCCTTGTTGGTCCGAGGCACTATGGTGACCTTGAGCAGGGCGTCTGTGTGCTCCAAAAGCCAGCCCACTAGAGCGTGCCCCGACTCATGGTACGCCACTATCTTCTTTTCACCTGGCGACATCGCGTGGCTGCGTTTTTCTGTACCACCTGAAATTTAAACCACCGTTATCATCTCTATCCATTTAGGATCTAACTGGCCATAGTATCCCCTTAACATGGCTTCAAGCTGTTGGCGAAATGTATGGGAGTGACATATCTCATACATTTTTTAAATCTTTCTATTTAAGGCAAACTCATCAGGTCTGCCCGCGAAATTCAAAATTATCGTGGTTTTTTGCAACTTGTACGCTAATTACACATAATAGGCTAATGGCAGTCATTTTGCGAGGATGGCAGTTACTTCTTTACATGTATATATCAAAAATTTTGCATGAAAATGTCTATCCTAGGAAATTAATCCGAGTAAAGAGTTTTAAGTGAGCAACTCGCAAATCTCGGATTAATTTCTTTAACTCGACACTTTCAAGCAGAGATTTTTATATGAATACGTGAAGATCATCTTGGGATTATCGCAATTTGACTGCCATAAGCCTATTACGTCTTATCAGCTTAAAAACGCGAAAAACTACAAAAAATTTTAATTTCGCGGGCACACTTGTGGTGTGCTCCTTAAGATGTTGTGTAGTGTTCGCGAAAATGTATTGCGGCTGCAGGGGATAAATTCCTGTTAACGCGAGGATAAAATTACTTCTTCCACCTGTTAGAGCACGGCGAAACGGGAAAGGAGAAGTTCCCTTGATCATTTTATTCACACGTGCATCTATGCTCAATGGCTGTAGTAGAAAACCGTAACCTCTCTCTATATTGTTTAAATACTTGAATTCACTTCCTATCTTAGTTCCCAAGTTTCACATCCGTATAGAGCCTTAGTCTCGCGATCATATCTCACGACACTGCGGTATGCTGCTTGCGGCGTCGGATACTTAATCGTATGAAAAACGTCGAAGATGGTTTCTTTTCCGTCGCAGTTTGGATCAACGGCGTGAAGTGGTGAAGCATGGTGAAGTGGAGAGCGGGCACATCGTACTACACGACATCGTAATCCCAACCATATTGACACATCTTCTTTGCTAGGTGCGCCAAGATCGAATGACCACTACTCCGCAGAGATGGTAATCGCTGCGTCACGACACACGCGTTGTGCGTCTAAACACGTCACACACGTAGTCGCGTCGAGACTAAAGCCATAGTAAATACTCACCAACAACTCTTTCGACAGCGTACTCCAAGTTGGCAGCCTTGACGATGCTCTGCTTGTGGCGGGCCGCGTGCAGCGCCGCCTCGTTGCACACGTTGGCGATGTCCGCGCCGCTGAACCCGGGCGTCAGGTATGCGAGACTGCGAAACACAGTCAGGATCAATTTACACAACCGCGGTATAGAATTGAAGCGACTTTTTTTACATAACATAATGAACTTTGTCAACTGTACCTATAAGAAACTAAATAGGAGCCGAGAAAGTCGCGCGTCTTCCGGGGAATCCTCACGCATTCTGAAGAGTTATTTATTTTTTATGTTAATTGACATAAAGTTCATTATGCTGTATAAAAAAGTCGCCGCTATGTAAGTTGATCCTAAGGCTACAAAATATACAATGCGCTTACATACGTAACGTACGAGTAAGAAAAAAAATATGAGAACAATCGTAGCAATGATAACAGATTAATCCTTTGAAGACAAAGTTAGTTCTGGTGATTGGAATCATCTCGTGGAGTCCGTTTGCGTACCCAACGCGGTGTCAGTTATTCTACTGTAAAGCAGTAATGTATACTGATTACTGTGTTTCGGTTTCAAAGGCACTAACGCTCGTTTTCACCAACATTTTAGGGGACACCTAAGCAAATAGGTGCAGTTCTATGTAAAAACTGTCACCTATCGACTTAAGTGTCCCATAAGTGTTATTCATATGGCAAATAGTACCCCAGTTATATGGAACCCAGAATTGAGTCATACGGGCCCATTCGGGAGGTCGATCAAGATGTGTCTGTCGAAACGGCCCGGGCGGAGTAATGCCTGTGAAAACATGCTCGGTTAAAAAAAATGGTCAAGTGCGAGTCGGGCTCGCTCACTGAGGGTTCCGTACCATCAAGACCTATATAGTATTAAACTAAACAGCCCTGCCCACCTAATTCTAATACAAGCAAATAATAACGTTTGTTGTATGGGAGCCCCATTAAATATTTATTCTATTTGATTTTATAGTATTTTTTTGTTCAAACGCAGCAGAAACACATCATATTATATGATAAATTTCAGGTGTCTAACTATCACAGTTCTAGAGACACCAGTGACAGAAGGACGGAACCCATTGGGTACGGAATCCTAAAAGGATACCTTGTCCAAAACATCAGCTCTGTTGGTGGAAGCAAGCACCAAGACGCCATCTCGACTCTTCATGCCATCCATCTCCACGAGCAGCTGGTTCAGGGTCTGCTCGCCCTCGCCGCCGCCCGGGCCCCACGACGACGCGCCGGAAGCCCTGGCCCGCCCCACTGCGTCCATCTCGTCTATGTACACTATACACGGTGCGCGGGCGCTTGCTTCTTTGAACAGGTCTCTAAAAGGAAGATAATAGTATCGTGTCATAATGTATTTTCTTTTTGTGTCATGTCGTACCAAACAGTTGCCATTCTTGAGGCTGAATCACTTTTTTTACCAAACTGCAAACTTAACTTTGTTTTTTTTGAGGTTAATTGTTAATACTGGCATAAGTACAATAGATAAAGAGTTACCAAAAAAAGTATAATAGATAAAGAGTTGATTTTATTTTTTCCATAAAATATACATTTATCTCTATAAATCATATTTTTTCAGGTTTTTCGATTGGTAAACTTCAGTAACCGGGTAATATAAGCGCCCGTCTAGTATTTGAACAATAGATACCTGACTCTAGCAGCACCCAAGCCGCCGATCATCTCGACAAACTCTGAACCATTCATGGAGAGGAAGGGTACATTGGATTCAGTTGCTACTGCTTTGGCTAGCATGGTCTTTCCACATCCAGGCGGTCCTAGTAGCAAGGCTCCTTTTGGGACCTGTAAAAAAAATTTTTTTAAACGACCTGTAGCGGTCTTCGATAGCTGACGATTGATAGCGTAACTAGCGCAATAGCACACGCTGACAGAGCATTCGACGAGCGTTCTATAAATACAACTTTTGACGTCACACGCTCGGATCACAAGCGGTCCCCATGCACAACACCTGCCGTGAGGGAAATTTCCCTATTTATTGCCCTCTGCACCGCTAAAGACCAAAGTCAAGTTTTCAACCATTCTATCACACGCACAACATATTACATAGAGCACACCAGCTATACACTTCCTCAGAGGTGAAACAGAATATCACATAATTATATAAAATAGAAATAAATAATTATTTTATTTCTAAACAAAATGGACATCATTTGATGCTCTAAAAGGTTTTTTAGACTTCCACAACACTTTTGTACGTTTGTGTAATGAATTATTCTTGTTCTCTTTTTTAATATTATATAGTTCTAATGTAGTAATTCTTATGTTTTTATAGTGCTATCGGTCGCATTGCGGCTTGACTTTGGTGAACCCTACGACCGCTGCAAACAGTTCCTCACACATACAAAGAAGTAGTAGTGAAGGTAGTTAAATCATTTATGTTCTGTATCCACATATAATACATACAATATTCACAAAAGAAAAATTAAACATAAACGTTAGAAATAATCGGAGTTTACTCCAGAATATTCTAGATTCTGGGATCACGAGGGCCTATGAAGACAAGGCAATGTGTTCTAATTTTGAAAGCTGATCTACCGTCAAACGGAGCAGTATTTCCAGCCAGACCGCTACACGACTCGTTCCGGATAGTGAGAGCTATACATACCTTTGCACCCAAACTTTTGTAATGTTCCGGCCTCTTCAGATAGTCCACGAACTCCATGACTTCAACCTTCGCCTCCTTGAGTCCGGCCACGTCTTGGAACTTGACCCCTTTGCCCTGACCACTCATGGAATCTACCAGGGTGAACTTCACTCTTCGCAATTGACTCTGAAAATCAATCCAACATATTATATTTTAAAAACGAACTGCATTCATTGTTGTTTTGTCTAATTAGAAGTATGAAAAATAGCTAACTACCTATTGTAAGACATACTGAATGCAGACAAAAAATTACATAAAAATCGGTCTAGCTTTTACATAGGAGTTTTCTTCGAGAATTTTAAATATGCAATAATTTGATATTGGACTAGAGGGACGGATGCTCCACCATGCATGGTATGGTTCATTCACAATAACAATTAGTACAAAATCTGGGCAACCACTAAATTGTCGATTTCGCACATTTTTTTATTAGGTTCTTCGCAAATTGTAACCTAATTAACAGATTGTGCTTTTACTTTTAATAGTAAAATTGCCAGAATAACAGTATCACCTTCACTTGTTTATTGCAAGATCTTTGGTCAAATGTGTTGACTTTAAGAATTAAATTAACTAATGGTCGTTTTCACTAACATTTTAAGAGTCACCTAAGCCTTAGGTGACAGTTGTTGTATGTGAAAACTGTCACCTATCGGCTTAGGCGTTTCTTAAAGTGTTGGTGAAAACGGTCGTAAGAACGACTATTAAGTTAGTTATTCACGTCAAACCCAATAAGTACTCGAACTTATTTCTAAATACATGTACACTTTTAAACAAAATTTCTAATATAAGTAGGTGAAGACTGAAGATGATAATGTTCAGTACTTTGAGAATATAAGAAAGTTTAGCACGAACCAGTTTTCCCTTAATCTAAATTCAAAATTAATTGTTTACTAAAATGTATAGCAGTTTTCGGACGAAAATCATGTCAAATACTTAATTCTACTTTGACATTGACATCTCGGAGTTGAAAGAAAAAAGAAAACAATCAGCAGTCAGTCGTCCATCAACTCCAACACGCTTGTGAGTACTATAACTGCATAATACATTTATAATATTTTAGTTCAATCTCAAACAGATAATGCATTTCTTACAATTGTTAAATTTATCAATCATAAGTTTATTATGTATGTCATATTACCTAACAAATTGCGATAGACCATCTTAGCAAGCAGACCAGCCCCCTGATTGCGTAAGAAAACTTGTTTATCGTTATCGTAAACACTAGCGAATTCTGCGCCGCGATTGGCTGACGCAAATCAGGAACTCAATCAGCGGACAGAATTCGCTAGCGTTTACGATAACGATGAATACGTTTTTCTTACGCAATTAGGGGGCTGAATCAACAGAGATTTATGAAAAAGATTTGTTACTAAAAATGAAAAATGCTTACAAATCCCCCGAGATTGATGTTCATTTTCATAGACTTGGTGGAATACAGGAAGGAGAGTATGACAGCCGCGATCAGTAGTGTCGTGAAGATCTTCCCCGCCACGCTGCCGTTTCTGTCATATATGATGCGCACACCTAAAACATTTTCTAGTTTTCAATGAATAGGTAAGGTTGATTTCTTCTCCCTTAATATAAGATTTATGTAGAAAAATACAGTTTCATTTTGATTCACAGTCCAGATCTAGCTAAATCACAGACTTAGATCTATTAAATTGCTTTCATAATATGAATACTAAACAATGGAATGCACAGCTTCATACAATTAACTTTTCAAAATTATTCCACGTTTGTTTCGTTTTCATATTATTAGTACATATTATTCGGTTACATTTAGAAAATACTTTAGTCAGAAATTACTTTAATATCTAAAGTGACCACTAAACACCATGAGATAAACTAAAGTGAAACATCATGGGATACCAGGAAATCAGCAATTTCTGGAGATAAAATGACTTTTACCTTCTTTGACTCCTAAGCTTAATTCAGTCTCTCGAAGCTTTTCTTCAAAGCGCTGAATGTTACCAACGTTCATATGGTAAACACGATGGTTTGCCTGAAAAAAGTATGACAAGTATGTTCGTCTTAGTTACAAAGTTTGTAATACAAACCCAACGCATAGGCAAGAATTTCTACAGCATTAAGATTCATCCAATAATTCCATACATACCCGTTTTCCTTTTATAACAGCACCTTCATATAAAATAATGGTAACAATCTCTAAGTCCGGACGAACGATTATTTCCTCTACCTCGCCTTTCGAAAGCATGGAGTAGACAAATTCGTTCCACGACACATATCTGATCATCTGTTGGATAATAAACATTATGCTTATAACAATCTATAAACTAGTATCGATGACACAAGTCATCGCAGGCACATTCACACCGTTCTTAAAACTTTTGGCGCCCTTTATAGTGCTTCGGATGCAATGTTTGGGTAATTTTAACCATTCCACGAGATTCCCCGTCGAAAAGCACTGCAAATCAAGGTGTCACACGACCTATCTAAAAAAAGTCATGTGGCGCCTTCTATAGTGCCCCGGATGCCATTTTAGGGTGATTTGGACCATTCCATGAGATTCCCCGTCGAAAAGCACTGCAAATTGAGTAGTCACACGACTTTTATGAAAACAGGCATGTGGCGTCCTCTATTGTGCACCATCAGCGATACTCATGGGTCTAGCGACTAACCCTGGTCTGCCAGGTCAAAAAAACTGTTTTCGAAAGTCAACCAAAAGAAATATATTTACTCCGGAATGGTGTGAATATGATAATTTATAACAATATACAAATAAAATAAAAACTCTCAGCTGATTGATCATCCAACAATGGTACCACAGATTTTTTTTTCTGGTGGTACCAACAGCTTCAATGGTTAAACAGCCAAACCTTTGATTAGTGCCAATCACACATCAGGGTAGTTATGTTGAGCATGTAATTTGGTGATGTGAATTGTGAACCAATAGAGATTTACACAGGATTTGGCGGACCGCGATTTTAGTGGTGTCAAAAAGGTTTGTTTTGACACCGACGACGTCAATAGAAAGCAGATCACTTCAACATTTCCACAGGGACGGTCTATTCTATATTTTATAGTAACGGGGATTTTTTCTTCTAGTATGAAGATGGTTTTTAGGCATATCGGTGTTTAAACTATTGAGTTTTGTGACCCCTAAAAATTACTCAACGCAGCTATACTAGTTTTCAGTTCTTACCTCACTTTGTGGATTGTCTCCTGGCACAAGATATGAGCTAAGTGTAATCAGAGTGAACGTCATCAGCATCCAAAACATTGCTTTAATTAACAGGGATGGTAGATTGGGCTCGTCATTATCTTTCTTCTTATCATTATCCTGAAAAGGAAAAGATTAAATTCAAATACTTAATTAAAACAAAAAAGTGTTTATAGATATCATTACAATATCCACAAAGTTTTTAACCTTATACAGTAGAAGTTTGGAATTCGGATGTAATAACATTCGACGACCACCGTGGTTGAGTGGTAAGCGTGCCGGTTTTCAAGGCGCCGCCATCTCTGAGATTCCGGGTTGGATCCCCGGTCTGGGCAATGTAGAAAAATAAGTTTTCTACATTGTCTTGGGTCTGGGTGTTGTGGTACCTTCATTGTTTCTGATTTCCTTAACACAAGTGCATAAGTTACTTACTAAGGGATCAGAGCAATGTATGTGATGTTGTACTATTTATATTTAAAAAAAAACTTACACTTTCACTTACGAGCGAACGAGACGAGCCAATTATAGACAAAGACATCCAATTATAGACAAAGACATGGTTCCTAACATCCTAGGCAGTGTTTTGTAATTATTTTGTTTTTTCTCTACGAAAAACAGATTTTCTTTGCTATTATATTATAAACAGATCCCATTCTTCTCAATAAATCCAAGGTTTGGTTTGGGCGGAGTTGGCAACTTACCTTGTCTTTATTTTCATTTTGATTGAAACTGGTGGAACTTGTGTGTAGATTCCTTGCGTTTGCATTGTTTAGAAATGAACTCAATCCTGGCAGGTTGGATCTTTGGAGTAGAGCACATGTTGCTTTGTATTGTGCGTTGAAATTCTGTAATTGCTGTGGGAGAAATAAAACATTAACGACAACAGAGGTAAAGGCTGCCAGTCCACAGTCGTGAAATAGAGAAATATTAACCAATAGGATTGCTCTACTTTAGAGGCAGATTTTGTGCAATCCTATTAGTAAATATTTCTCCGTTTCTCATCTCCACCGCTTTGCTCCGGTATATATTCAGCCTAAAATTCATTGTGAGGCTTACCTACAAATATTCTTTATACAGTGGTAAATTGGTGCTTATTTAATTTATTTAACTGTTATTGTGATATAATAATATTAGGACATATACACTGCAATCCAGCCCAAAAGTCAGCAACAGTTGTGTTATATTTCAACGTAACAACCAAGATATTAACTTCACAATGTGAAATCGTAGAGTCGCAAATTAATCTGTTCTACCCCCAAACTTTAGAAAATATTCATGCTCATCACAAAAATATTATCTATTTGTGGGGATTGAATCTACAACCTCTATGCACGCAGCAGGTTTGCAATGGCTACACCATTCGGTCGTCAAATATGGTATGTTTAGATCAGAGAATAAGCAACATGTCTGGCCTGACTACTACATTATTAACAATAGTTACTTAATTTAATAAAGATGTTAACAATCTTCAACGCAAGAGGTTATACTATATTATTATTGACGTTGTGCCTAATTTTGCTTTGAAACTGTGTGGTCTGCTCCCGCTCCTGTTAAAAACGCCTGTTGCAATGATCTGGAGTCAAATCAGAAATTGGTGGCTTCCTGTTAAAAACGCCTGTTGCAATGATCTAGAGTCAAATCAGAAATGAGGCCTATGTTTGCCATTTCTCCCGCTAGTGGCGCTGGTATCTGTGTAGACCTGTCAAAGTGTTGTTTTCCCTTTAATTCCAGTAGAATTGTACATTTGTGATAAAAAATTAAAAAATGAGCGTAAGTTATGCTAAATGGGCAGTTGCAGACTTAAAATTGGAGCTCTAATTGAAAGGTAATAGGCTTTTAATGTCTTGCGTCCTAACCTATAAGTTTGCTGTCATCTCTAATTATTGCAGTTCTTTGACTCTTACTTATTTTCTATTCTGTAAATTGGTTTAATATAATCTGATGGTAAGAAATGTTTTTTGCATAAGCGTGAAAACGTTGTCGGCTTAAATTAACTTTTTGAATGGCTACAAGCCACTTTTTTTGCAGATTTTTATCCATCAGAAATCGATGGCCAGATATTCTCAATGCACAATATGGTACCTACCACACAACAAGAAGTCATATTATTTATATTTTATTTATTTATTATGGTAAATAGTTGAAATGAGAACATAAACAGTATAATCTCAACCACAACACACATTTGACAGCAAAGAGTATATAATCACTACGTTTTTTGACAGGTCTACACGCAAAGTGGCGCTGCCCAAGCGGATTACAAAAGAACTACTCAGATTAGACCTCATATACTTTTAATAATAGTAAAGAATTTTAAAAAGTAGAGACTATTTATAGGAAAAAGAACTTTTTCATATTTATATAAGGAATGACTTCATTTGTTTTAATATACTACCAGGACAATTTTCTTAGTTACTATTATATTATGTATACATAAAAGTAGAGATTTTAGTATATTCCATGCATAAGAGCAAACGAAATATCCTCAGACATGACTGAAGATCGATGACGATTTGCTGCGCAATTTCATGTTAATATTTATTTTTAACATTCCACTATAATGTTCATGTGAATAGTCACGGGATCCCGGGATTTCTTCGTTATATTATGCAGAGCCGACAAAGATTTACATAAACGTATTGTATTCGAATAGTACTGTTTACAATGTGCCTCGAGCAATCCATTTTTGAACTGAAATCTTGAGGGAGATAGGGCCGGCAAACGTTTTGCTGATAACATCTAGAGTGATATTGTTACTAGCAATTTAAACTTCAATAAAAAATAATGTAGTAGATCGTAACAAAAATTATTTTATTAACGTGAACTCAACGGGTCTGCCCGCGAAATTCAAAATTTCGATTTGTTTTCATTACCAAAGAGTATATAATCACTACGTTTTACTACACAGACCACAGAGCAAGAGTCACAGACAACAATAGGCATGATCAAGACATTGACATTTGAAATTTGACATATATTTTTTATTTATTTAACGGTCTGGAATCAAGTCTTTTTTGGCCAAAAGGTATATAACAAACATATAATTGAAAATAGGCTTTAAAAATTAACAGTTTTTAACAAGTCCTTAATATGGTGGGGATTACACTTTGTTCTCTTCCTTTAATGATTCTATGGAACTTGCTAACATCAGTCTTTGTAGGTGAAAAGTTGCGGGCGCGAAAATTAAATTTTATTTAGTTTTCGCTAATAGTGGGCTAATTAGTAATTATACATCGTAGGACAATGAGTTGGCTAAAAGGCGCTCTCCTCCTGGATCCGCCGGGGCTGCGTTAGTCCCAAGATGCTATGGTACCAAGCCCACCGCAGATACTTTTATAGGTATCTAAGGTATCTACGTTGACACTTTTTGGTGGGTTCTTGCCATGTTCTTGCCATGGTTCTTGCCACGTTCTTGCCCATAGATATAGATACACAGTACATGCATAGTAGGTACATGGTACATGCATGGTACCTCCATGGGTACATGTCAGTACATGGCCATGTACATGCACAGTAGTCCGACAATGTCATGCAAGTGCCAAGGCTCTTTTGGCCTATCTCTTGGGACATGCTTGGGACATTTTTTGAATGACATTGTCAGGAGGGCGCTGTTATGAGCAAAGTCAGGTAGAAAATAAAATCTAATCAATTGTACTTCAATTTTAGTTTTATTTTAGTTAATATTAAGCAAACCTAACACAATTTACAATAGCTATATACCGACAGAGCGAACTATCAAACAGTATCACAAGATAGCGGGGTTAGTTCCGATTTTGGCCACGCGCCAAGATAGCCTTGTCGCTACTTGTAACCTACCTCATTTTGGCATTTTGGTGATAACTGATAACACTATAATAAACAGATCAATCATGGCGGGCAGCTCGTAGCCCAACTGAATAGTGACATAAGTGATGTATTAAACTATTTGTACAAACGTTATTTTTATTTATTGTAATCGCCTAAATGTGCCTAAATATATTCCTGGTAACTATAGAACCTTTCAGGATAATAAATAAAAATGTTCAAGCCGTTAATAAAAGCTGGAAGGAATGTTTACGGAACAAATAAAGTTATTGTACGTTATTATGAAATACCAGAACGTATTAAAGGAGTTATTAAGGATCCAAACCCCAGTTTTTACCGAATGGTGGAGTATTTCTACCACTTCGCCGTCCAGGTTGCAGAACCATCATTGTTCGAATATCTAAAGAAACACGCTCATTTTTCTGATAAGAAAAGGAAGCAGAGAGTTGCTGGTATTTTGAAGGTGCCTTCATATTCTATTTTATTACCTTTATTAATAATAATATGTAGTACCTACCTATGTAGAGACTCAGATTCTGGAAGGTAGCTCTATCAGGGATACCTACATAGAAGTCTTTGGCTCTATCCTATAACTCATACACCTAGTACCTACACATTATTAATTTTTACGTAGGAACCTACTGTATATTATTTCGTTTGGCATGTTATGGTTTGGTACAAAATCTCAGATTCATTACAAAAATAACTGGCTAAGTGCTAGGCAGACCGAGTTCTATAGGGTTCCTTACTAAAGAAAAAGTGAAACAAATAGGTAAAGAGATTGGGTAGATATAGGTATCTACCTTTTTTATTGATTTCTATTTGTCGATTTAAAACTAAGTTTACGACGGATCTATAAAACTGATTTTTAGATCAAATCTTGCTACTCTACGCGCTAGGGCCTCCGGCCTTCTGTAAATATTCTGCACTAGCAGTTAATATGTATACTACCTACATAATATCAGTAGGTAAGTCAGTTTGAATTAAAAATTAGAGCAATGAACACACAATGCCCTTTGTTTAAGTAGTTAAGGTTTAGATTTGACTGGCAGGTAACAGGTGATTGAATGAATTAAAGCAACACGTCTTTCTTTCACGGTAGTTTTATTGCGACTATTGTAAAAGGCAAACTACATTCTTGATACAGGTATTAGGATTCCGCGCGGCGGTAATTACTGTACATTGGTTCTTTACGTCAACATGCCGCCCACCAAAGGAGCAAGGGTCCTTTCAAAATCCTTCTTACACAAAATTACTTTCATAAAATTGTAATACATTAAAATACTTAAAAAACATAATCAGAAAACTTAAACATGCTTGACTTTAAAACTTGAATGAAATTTAGATAACAATTAATTGTAATATAGAATCTACTTGAATTTAACCGAACCTGAAAATAACAATAAAGAATATTAATCAATGTCTATCGGTAAAGGACACAATTTAATTGAACTTCTCTTTACAATACGATTGCCGGTTTTCACACTGTAGACTCGTGTTAATCCGTCATCACCAGGGTGTTTTTCAGTGATGCGGCCTAGTAGCCATTTGCCAGGTGGCAGGTTTTCACCCTTGATAAGTACAATTTGTCCTATATCCATTTCTTCACGTTTCTTTGTCCATTTTGTTCTTTGTTGAATTCTGGACAAGTACTCTGACTGCCACCTGCTCCAAAAGTCAGATAACAATTTTTGTAAGTGTTGCCACCGTGATAAGTGACTGACTGGAACATCTTTAAGATTGGGGCTTGGAATCGTAATTGGAGCTTCACCGATTAAAAGGTGACCAGGCGTAAGTGGAGGAGTGTCTATATCTGATTCGTCTATAGGACTTAGAGGTCTGGAGTTTAGACACGCTTCAATTTCGCAGAGAAGAGTTGTGAATTCCTCGTAGGTTAAGTTTGAGGTCAAGATTCTTTTCATGTGGTATTTCATCGATTTGACCCCTGCTTCTACTAAACCGGCCATGTGTGGGCTGTATGCTGGTAGAAAGTGCCATTGTGTTCCATCAAGGGCAAGAGATTCTGCAATGTGGCCTTCAAATTCTAACTTAGCTTCTGCCCAGGCTGCTGCTAGTTCCTTATTCGCTCCAACAAAGTTTCGGCCTCTGTCGCTCCACAAATGGGCACATTTTCCACGCCTAGAAACAAAGCGTTTCATGCAGCCGATGAAGGCTTCTGACGTCATATCTCCAACTAGTTCGAGATGAATGGCCTTTGTGCACATACAAATAAAAATGCATACATATGCCTTCGTTGGTCTCACTCCTCGACCCTTGGACGTCAGTACTTGGAACGGACCCGCAAAATCCACAGCACTGTGCAAAAATGCTCTGGCTGGAGTAACTCTTTGACGAGGTAAGTCTCCCATTAGCTGTGATCTTACGGTTGCTCTTTGTTTAGCACATATCAAACATTTTCTAAATTTTTCTTTTACTAAATTCTTTGCTTTCAGGATCCAGTACTTTGACCGTAAGTATCCCAACATTATTTGCGGTCCACCGTGCAGCGTCTTCAAATGGGAATCAGCGACAATGAGCTTTGACAGGTAAGTATCATGGTCTAGGATTATGGGATGTATACCATCTTCGTTTAGATTAGCATGGCGTAATCTTCCGCCCACCCTGAGGATACCGTCGTCATCAAGGTAAGGATTCAAGGTTTTCAATTTGCTTTTTTCTTGTACTCTTCCCTTTGTTTTTAAATAATTTATGTCTTCCTCAAAACTTTCTTGCTGTGTTATCTTAATGCATGTTTTTAAAGCTTCATCTAACTCTTGTGTTGTGAAATCTGTATTTTTATCTTGTAACTTCTTTCCTTGTAAAAATCTTTTGTTGTAAGTTATGACTTTCTGTAGTTCTGTTAGGCTATCACAAATGTAGAACCTTTTACTTAAACTTTCTTTGTCTTCTGTTTTCAAGTTTGTTTCTATTATTTCGATTGTAGTTGTATTATTATTCGGTCTAGAATAAATTATATCTTCATTTCTTAGCCACTCAGGGCCTTTCCACCAAAGTGTGGCTTCTTTTAGATCGGTCAAGGGTAAACCTCTTGAGGCCAGATCGGCAGGATTGTCAGTTGATTGGACATGATACCAATTATGGTTTCCAATATCTTCGAGTATCTCAACGACTCTGTTTCGAACATACGTATTCCATTTGGTAGGGTCTCCAAATAGCCATGACAGTACTATGGTGGAATCTGTCCACGCGTATATCTGCTCAGGCGGTATTCTCATCGCGTCCTTAATTTGTTTCAGGAGACCAGAAAGTAATACTGCGCCATTCAGCTCCAGGCGTGGTATGGACTTTGATTTAATCGGAGCTACTCTAGTTTTAGCGGCGATAATTGTCGTCTTTACTTCTTCTGGGGTCTGTACTCTCATGTACGCAACCGCACCGTAACCTCGATTGGATGCATCGCAGAACCCATGAACTGTAACCTTTTTCATTCTGTTTTCAGATGTTTGGAGCCATCGATCTATCTCGATATCAGGTAAGTGTTGAAAACTGTTTCGTAGATCAATCCATTCTTGCGCAATCGTCTCATCAACCTTTTCATCCCACGTTATGCCTTGTAACCATAATTTCTGAATCAGTACCTTTGCAGGTAAAATGGATGGCGCTAACCAACCGAGCGGGTCAAACAAACGTTGAATGTCAGAAACAATGGTTCTTTTCGTTATTGGATCAATAATATCAGGTAAGGTTAGGCTGTACTGAAACTTATCAGTTCCCATATTCCACTGTAATCCAAGTGCTCTGACGCTACCATCGACTGTGATGTCTAGTTTAACTTTGGAACTTCTTTGATCAGGTTCAAATTGTTTGAGGAATTCAGCTTTATTAGAGCACCACTTTTGGAGAACGAAACCTCCTTTTCGTAATATTGATTCAATATCCTTTGCGGTTTTAATTGCTTCTTCTAGATTATCCTTTCCAGACATAAGATCGTCCATGTAAAAGTCTTGTTTAATAATTGCTGCAGCATCGGGATTGTCTTGGCCTTCGTCATCAGCGACTTGATGGAGCGTTCGGACAGCAAGGTAAGGAGCTGAAGCTGTTCCAAATGTTACTCTCCCGAGTCTGTAGTCTTTTACAGATTCATCCTTGTCAGTGCGCCAGACGATTCTTTGAAGGTCGCTATCTTCTTTAGTCACAAGAATCTGGCGATACATTTTTTGTATGTCTGCAACGAAGCAAACTTCTTTCATACGCCATCTTAGAATTAAGCTTCTCAGGTCATCTTGAAGAGTTGGCCCAACTAGCAATTCGTCATTCAGTGAAATTGCGTTAGTACCTTTCTGAGAGGCATTAAACACGACCCTCACACGTGATGTTTCCTTTTGGGTCTTTACTATGGCGTGATAAGGTAAGTATACGGAAGGTTTGTTTATTTCTTCTTTAGGTACCTCTTCCATGTGATCTAATTCTTTGTATTCTTCCATCACTTTAGTGTATTCTTTTCTTAAACTTTCGTTCTTTTCTAATCTTCTTTCTTGTTGGTATAGCCTTCTCAATGCTATATCTCTTGTATTTCCTTCAGTGCATAATAGTTTATCTTGTTTGGTAGGTAGTTTAACTATATATCTTCCTTCGCTTGTTCTGGACGTTGTTGCTTTGTATAACTCTTCACATTTTCTTTCTTCTGGTGTGGGTAATCTTGTCTTGTGTGTGTCTTGTTCCCACATTTGTTTTAACATGTTGTCCAGGTCTAAGTTTGTGTGCATGCTTATTATATTTTCATCTCCTGCTTGCTTACCATGTATGTACCCAAAGAGAATCCAACCCAGGCTGGTATTTTGTGCGCTTGGAGTACCTGGAGGACCCTTGATAACTTCACCTTTCATGATTTGGGCACACACATCGACACCTAGCAACATGTCTACTCGTTCTGGTTGTGAGTATCTTGGATCGGCCAGAACGAGACCTTGTAAGTGTGGCCAGATGTTGTTGGAGATGGTTTTTGTTGGTAATCTTGTAGTGAGTCGCTTAGGCATTATATACGCTTTGATCTTGATTTCGACTTGTTCTCCTACTTCATTGTTTCTTGGTAAGACGTATAATTCTGTTGCTTGCTTTACTGTAGTTGTTGTGGATCCAATACCCGTAATTGTTCCGTTGATTTTTGTTCTTTTTAGTCTTAAAGCTTGTACTGCTCTCTCACTAACGAAGCTTCCTTGTGATCCTAAATCTATGAGAGCTTTTACCAGGGTATTGTTTCCGTAATCATCCCTTATCATCACTATTGCTGTTGCCAGTAATGCTACGCCTGATAGTTGCTTCGGAGTGGCTTCGATTCTTGTATTGACTTGCAAAATTTCTTCATTGTCTTTACTGGATGTTGTTGTTGCTGTTTCCGACGACGTCTGATTTGCTGATGATGTAGCTGGTGCTGTAGGTAGATGCAACATTGTGTGATGAGCCTTGCGGCACGTGCGGCAGAAATGCGGAACGCGGCATCGCGTCGCTTGATGCCCAAAAGAGAGACAATTAAAACAGATGTTGTTGTCCTTGACGTAAGAGCCTCTGTCAGCTGGTGAAAGCTTCCCAAAATCTCCGCAGTGACTCAATGTGTGATCACCTTTACATCGTACACAGGTCTTCTTCTTGCTTGGTTCTTCAGCTTTATTTGTTATGTGGAATACCTTTTCTTTCACAGTCTTCTCCCTTGTTGAACTTGAACTGGTACTCGGTGCCACCAATTCTAACGTTCTGAATTTTGTTTGTAGAAATGTTCTTAGCTCTTCCCACATCGGTAGCTCTTCGGTATTTTCCTTGTAGGCGAAGTCTTCCCATTGTTTATGCGTCTCTGGGTCCAATTTCTGTGAGACCAGAAATATAATTAATGGCCCCCAAGAGTCGGTTGACACTGTTTGATTGTTAAGGCAATTGAGGACTTCGTTCGTCGTATCCAATAAGTATTTTATGTGTTGAGCGGACTGTATGTTTGTGCCTTTTCTTAGGGAAAATAATCTTTTGAGTAGGGAGTTGACGATTAATCTTCTATTTCCAAATCGGTTGTTAAGGGTATTCCAGGCGAGGGTGTAATTGTCATCCGTGACTTGTATGGTTTTTAATAATGAAGCTGCCTCACCTTTCAGACTTGTTTTAAGATAATGTAATTTCTGTACATTTGTTAATGAAGAATCCTCATGGACCATTGAAATAAATAAATCTTTAAATGCCGGAAACTGTTCGTAACCTCCTTCAAAAACGGGCAAATGGATTTTCGGAAGATGCACGTTCGAATGTCTGCATGACGTCATGTTAGGTACCGACGTCGATCCACTGGACGTTAACTGCGAAATCATATCTTGTAGATCACCTCGTAGCACATTGTATAAATCTTCATAAATATAAAATTCTTCGTTCAGGAAATATGGAATACTCCCCTTGAGTTCCTTTGGTGTTATCTTGACGAGGCTATCGTGAGCATTCTTGAATGTTCTCCAGTAATCGTCTATGATTTGTACGCGCGCTTCCAAGTAACCCTTTGTTAATCGTGCCTTAAGAGATTTCTTCAAGTTGGCTTGAGTTTTTCTCAACAACGTAGCTGTGTCTTCTAATATATTTAGCATATGAGTTTGATCTTGAGTAGTTGGTGCCATAATTAACAGTTAAAGTTATTTGAATAATGTATTTCACTCCGGGCGCGGACCGTAGGTACAATTATATTCTTCATTCAACTCGAACACAACTGCGCGCTGACTCGATGCACCTTTTGTTCTCGTGTCGTGGCGAGAGATAAGGCGGTCGGCCGCTCGACTCGTACAATCCGGCGACGATTTTCGACCATATGTTTAAGTAGTTAAGGTTTAGATTTGACTGGCAGGTAACAGGTGATTGAATGAATTAAAGCAACACGTCTTTCTTTCACGGTAGTTTTATTGCGACTATTGTAAAAGGCAAACTACATTCTTGATACAGGTATTAGGATTCCGCGCGGCGGTAATTACTGTACATTGGTTCTTTACGTCAACACCCTTTCCTAACGCAGTGGTAAAATAGCATTGGTCGCACAGGTGATGGGGTCATGCAACAGCTCGCTCCAGTTTGAGTTTCCGTTGTTGCGCAAGAATGGAGATTACGAGATTATACACGGCTATCGGTCTCAGCATAGCGTACACCGTCTTCCTTGTAAAGGAGGTATTCCTCTCATGTATACAACAGAAAACAAGTGTTCCCTTACTCCCATATCCCGATGTGACGGAAAACCAACTCGAACGGAGAGGGATCAGGCGCAGCAATGACGGCTTATCGTGCTCTCCGGCGCACGGCGGTGAAGCACAGCCACTTTGCAAACTTGACTTCCGTATTGATAGGTACTGAGATTTCCATGAGACATGATAGAAAACAACAATACTCGTAAGTACCTAGGTATTGATTGGCCCAACCGAGACCTCATGATCTACAGTCGGAAAAGCTCATCACTAAAGACCACTAGACAGCATTGTTGTATCTTTTGTTATGTATCTATATGCATGTATCCCAGATACATAATAATACCTACTAATTCGTGACCCGGTAAACGTTGTTTTGCCATATAAATTATTTCTCATTTAGTGATATGAAAAATAGTTTCGCCCTATTCTGACCTGCCGAAGCAGGATCCAAATATGTGCAAAAAAATTCATAAAAATCGGTCTAGTCTTTTCGGAGGAGTTTTGTTACAAACACTGTGGAACGAGAATTTTATATGTATATACTATTGGGGTCAGGCCTTTAGGAATTAAACACAGCTTTCTTCTTGTAACTCGTAATATTTATTCATCTTCTTTCCTTCCTTATTATTTTCCCCATTTTATTGTTACACCGTTTTATACCAAATCGCAATTCCAATACAATACAACCTCCACCGTTCGTTACCCAACACGATCTCCCTCCCGATTCCGCGCGCATCCATTATATAACTCGAATCATGACAAAGCCGCCAGATGGCGTTGAAAGGAAGTTCCAACAATTTAATAATTTTAATTAGTATTTGAATGTAAAATTATTTAACGAAATTACACTGGTTCGAAATGCCGCGACCTAGCGAGAAAGAACCAGCAAGAAAACTCGGCGGCGTCTAACACTCAATGTTTTAATCAATCGTGAGTTTGACTTCGTGAACCAAGTCAAACTCACGATTTATAATCAATTAAAGTCTTCAATTATTCCTAATACTCAATGTTGAAGATTATTAAAAATATGAATGACTCAATTAATTTATAAGCGCATTAAGAACGGTGGTATAAAACCTAACAGCTCGGCCATCCTACCTTAAGCGAGTCCCATCGCTTTTACATTAAAAAAATATTAAGTTATCATAAGTATCATTAATTTGAACCTTTATGATTACTTTCTACGTAATTGCTTCCAACTCATTATCCAAATAAAGACATTTTAACTAATAAATCCTTGTCAAAGTAATTAAGTGTAACTATAACAGTATGATTCATGATCTTTTTCATATTATAAACAATGGTAATAATAAATACGTTTTATAAATTAAAGCTATGAACAATATTATAGCTCTTATTCTGTTTGGAGCTAACGTTACCTTAAAAATTACACGTTTACAATTACATTTAGCTTTGGTTGAGTGAGAATACCCTGCGTAACTGTAAAATTAAAAGCCTTTTTCTCCGTTTCATGTTCCCATCACCTTATGCATAGCTTTGCCTCGAACATGTTATACACTCGTCCCGATCAGACTTATTTATTTATTCACCTACACCCAGCATTACAGGAAACCATCCCAATTCGACAGCAGCAACCCTTAACATACCTTAATCTAATGAATCTAATGAATACAGAGTAAACATTAAAAAAATATTTAGTAGATATCGTAACAGATAGTCCACACTGCCACCCTTGCGAACTCACTAAGAGCACAACAAAGCAGGTCCGTTGTCCTCGCCATGAAGCCCAGGGCGCGAAAGCGCGCGCGTCCGCGGCGCCCCGCCGCCCGAGGAGGCCGGCGCGCCCCACCGGCACACGCACCCGTCCGGGACCAGGAACCCGACCCGATCCAACACGACCATGTCTCACAGTGCATCCCTCAATACCTCAAAAATGCACGTCTAGTACTGAGTCGAAGAGTTAGGAACCTTAATCCTAACACTAAGCTCGTTGTACCAGATCGTACCTAAAAACAAAAAATATCCTTTCCTTTTCCCTTGAGTCCACCCTTTGCCTAGGGTTTCCTCCCTTGAAGTACACCCTTTACCTAGGGTTTCCTCCATTTTCCTTTTCCCTTGAGTCCACCCTTTGCCTAGGGTTTCCTCCCTTGAAGTACACCCTTTACCTAGGGTTTCCTCCATTTTCCTTTTCCCTTGAGTAGACCCTTTGCCTAGGGTTTCCTCCCTTGAAGTACACCCTTTACCTAGGGTTTCCTCCATTTTCCTTTTCCTTTGAGTACACCCTTTACCTAGGGTTTCCTCCCTTGAAGTACACCCTTTACCTAGGGTTTCCTCCACTTTCCTTTTCCTTTGAGTAGACCCTTTACCTAGGGTTTCCTTCCTTGTTATCCATTGATTGCTTTCCTGAAACTGACAGATACCAGCTTAATACCATGATATTTAAACATCACAACATTTGGTGTCAATTTTGAGATTAGTTAGCCCCCCATACCTATTGCATCTTATATTATTGTTAGTTAAAATTTACTCCCTATACGGTGGCCAAATCTCAATAACCAAGCATTAATTTTACTGAGTGGAAATGAATGCCCACAAATCCAAAACAGAAGCCTTTCTCTTTACAAGGCACGGCAATTCCCCATTATGAACCTTCAAAATTGCTGTACCTAACACTGAAATAGGAAATTGTTCTGTCCCTTACACTAACACCTGAACATCACCTTAACACCAAATTAAACTGGTCTTAACACACTTCCGACACACCCCCCCCCAAGGGCGCACGTGTATGTCGGCTCATAGAACGCGCCAAAAGTTCGACAACCTTACACGCATTTATCAATTATTTGCCACATTGGCCACACTATATTTTGACCGTTCCGATAATTGATATTTAGGTTAAAATCTGTGATTTAGGTATGAACTGTGTCAATTAAGAGATGTTGACAGGTCTCCTCAAATTTACCTTTAAATAAAAAGACCTTGCCGTTACCGTTACATATAATACTCAGAATGCCACATTACCAATGTTACTTTTTACCGGTTACCTTTTTAAACCTTTACCTTTAATTTGGTTACAAAGTTCTATCAGCTTTCGTTTAAATGACCAATGACCATCGAAAAGATAACTTCGTTTAAAAATACTAGTCAACACAATTACTGAATACTGACTATGTACTTGACGCTCCTAGCCCCATCCTAAATCGTAAGAGCAAACTAACATCCTAAATTAAATAGATTGTTTAGCGTACTTGTAAGGCCAACCCTTTCCTTAATACTTTCATTACTTTTTTTTTTGGTAAATACGATATCTTCTGAAATAGATCCTAGCTAGAACGGTCTGTTGCCCTGACCCTCCTGCATACTAAACTGTATGAAAGTAGTTGGAGCCGTTTCCGAGATTCGGATTATAGATACAAGAAATACTTGTTTAAAGATAAAACAAGATAAACTTCTCCAAATAATGCATAAAGCATTAGAAATTCCTTTCTCCTTTTAAGATCAACTTAAAACAGTTGCCTAGATAATAGTAAATAATGACAAATCCCTAATATTATAAAGACGAGATTCGGTGGAGAATATCTCGCAATTCATTTGTCTCCTGACATTGGTCTCCTCCAGCATTTTCCATCGAGTTCTGTCTCTCGTAACCCTTCGAATATGGTTGTACTCCGTTTGTTTTGCTTCTTTCAATTCTTTATACCAGTCATACTTCTTTCCATGGCTCTTTGGCAGCGTTCGAGTTTATCTCTGAAGTTAAGCAAGTGCCAGTGTTTCCCATCCATAATGAATGACTGGAAAAATACCAGTGTTGATGGCTTCTCTCCTGCATTTTAGCTTGTAATTAAATTTCATGATTTCTTTCGTTGACCAGATTTTTTTCTCTCTCCTTGTATGTTGATTCCTTTGGTTTTTTTTTTTATTCCTCATGAGAGACTACCTGTCCTAGATATATTACATACTCCAGAACTCCATTCCAGTAGGAGGTCGTCAATTTCTATAGATACCGGTTCAGAGTTTGTGAGTAGTTTTGTTTGATCCATATTGATGGTGAGAATTCATCTACTTCCATGGTTTTCGTCACTAAGTGATTCTATCATTTCTTTGGGTTGTTTTAGGGTTCTCTTTAACATAATTATCATCCGCAAACCCTAGATAGTTAAGTTCCTAGACGTGTATTTTTGATCCAAGGCTATCCCAGATCTTTAGAGTTTTAACTTTTCTTAGTGGTTTTTAATTTTAGAGAGCTTCTTACTATGTGGTTAGCAATTAGCATAGAAGCTGAATTTCGAAAGAATTGATGTATCTACAAAGGCTACTAAAGTAGTTAGTTATACGTAATCAATCAAATATATATTTTTTTATATCTACCATCAGTGGGAATCCGCGACCACTTGTATGTTTTGTTCCTTTCAAACGTACTGTTGAGGAGTATTTAGTTATATTCCATTAATAATCCATCAAGTAGTCCGCCATTAGAGATTCCCTTTTCCTTCTCCAAATTCTCTGATTCTTCCTCATTTTGCTTTACCTTGGCCTCAAGGCCACCCATGAAAAGAGACGCCTCACCAATGTATGAGCCCTGGGCCAGGTCTGTGTACAGTATACTTGGGTGTAGCCCAGATCACAAAAACAGTTTTTACCTACATATTTATTCTTTAAAAATGGCTTTTCCGGTTGTACAAAACAGGTGTTTCTGCATATAATTGTAATACTTAAAAAAGATTCATCATGGCGTTAATATGTGGTAATATGTATTTCATTAAGAATTGACATTTGACTTTGACAGATTGAGTCGTGGTTTACGTCAAATCGTACGACGCCAGCGACACCATGTTGAAAATAGATCATATAAATAATGAAAAAAGATATTTTTGTACACCGAAAGTATTCGTTTTAACTTAACAATTTTATTTTACCCTTGAACAACAGATTTTCTTGATTTTTTTTCTTAAGATACCGTACAAGACCTAGCCCAGTTTGAAATATCGCCTTTCATAATATTGTGTGAATATTTCGTTATGGTTTGCATAAGTTCTTCATAGACGAGTTTGATTTTTTTTATCATTTCTGTCATACACGCTTGAATAATTAATTAATTGGCATTGGTTTATGATATCCTGGTATGAAAAGTCCATAGTTAGATAAACAAAACTTCCGGAGCTACTGGAATTTATTCTCAAACTCACATGAAAATTCTACATTAATAATAAACTGCACCTTAACCCTCTTCTAGCCAAGATTTGAACTACTAAGATCACTAGTAATACAGATTCCTTTGCTTGAACTTGGCTTGACACGCTGCCGCGTGTCTTGATAAGGAACATATAGGCTGCCCCATCATTACCTATTGTTCCCACTTTAATCGAATAGAAAGACGCTCGAACATTTAGCGTTTTCTATTTACCCTCATTACTTCGCAAAGTGATAATATCAATAAATATGTCGCAATCATACTTGATTCTTTATTGTTTTTTTTTTTTTTTTCTCTACTCAATACCATTATTATTTGTGATCTAAGAATTCACTAAGAATTTCACACTTAACAAATTTTAAGGGGCTAAGCAAGTAATAATTTAATTGTTCTTTTTTTTTTTTTTTTAAACAACAAGCTGTTGTGTGTTTTATCCGTATTATTCCCAACACTAGACGCTTGTTACCATGTAACACCAAGTACTAATCAGACTAGCCCAAATTCGATGAGATTATGTCGTTAGTTTACCGAGTTCCTATTTCCTAGTTTTCCTATACGATTTATTTACTGGCTGTCAGTACGCAAGAGCCTAGCTACTTTATTTGTTACAGTAAAGAACAAAAATATCCCATTCACATACCTATTCCACTTACTATAAACAATGCCTAGATAAATGAGTCCACTGAAAACAGGGAAATCCATTACAAATAAATCGGAATCAACCTAGTCTTCTCTTTTAGGATCGTTCTATGGTAATGTTCGATGTTTACCGCGAAAAGTCCGATTAAATATTTATTACTCGTTCGTTTTACTTCATGGAAGTATGGAGCGGTGATACTAAACCAAATCCCTAAAGTAAAAACCTTCAGACCGTTCAAAATGAAGTAACGAAAATGTTATTCAACTATGCCTTGCTAATGCCAACACAATTAATTATCTATTCCAGAAGAAATTTAGTGAACTTTGCAAAAATATATTACTACGATCATTGATACATAATACTAAGGATTTCGGGTCAGCGGTAAAAGGTTCCGAACCTAAAGAAATCCAAAACGCGAATCACATTTTAACTTCAGGTTATAATTTTCAATGAATGACATGTAACATTAAGTTACGGTTGTCAACTGTGACAGCTATCACAGACAATGTTGGACAACTCTTTGGACTTCCGGGGTCCATGGATTCATATGCCAATGACTACAATACTTGTATTCTTACTTAAATAAAATCAGGAAAGATTGACCCGTTTCCCAAACCGAGAGTATCATCAACATCTCTTTATTTTCTTTATTACGTCAAATAAGCCTAACTTACAGGTATTTAGGAAAAATTTTTAGAATATTTGATCTTATCTATCTAAAAAAAACTCAACTTTAATGTGACATTACCCTACTTTCACAGTCTTAACTGAATGATCATTATGATTACTGCAATGCACTACCATACTTAGGCTTTACATGTAGTTTTAAATAAAAATAGCGTATTAAAGACGAAACAGAGAAAGAAGAAAAAAAAAAATTACTCGCAGACGACAAGGGAACGAATTAGGGAACGAATCATTTTATGTTAATAGTCATGGTGAAAAACAGTTAAATGTATTAAATCAAAGTGAACACAAAAGTTGTCAACATGAGAAAAACAGGCCATGCTTAAATTTTCAACGCTACTTACGTTTTCTTTCATCCAGTGGGCGTGACAAGAAAATAATAGATTTTCTCGCCAATCCCGCTTCTGACCTATTGGGGTCAGGCCTTTAGGAATTAAACACAGCTTTCTTCTTGTAACTCGTAATATTTATTCATCTTCTTTCCTTCCTTATTATTTTCCCCATTTTATTGTTACACCGTTTTATACCAAATCGCAATTCCAATACAATACAACCTCCACCGTTCGTTACCCAACACGATCTCCCTCCCGATTCCGCGCGCATCCATTATATAACTCGAATCATGACAAAGCCGCCAGATGGTGTTGAAAGGAAGTTCCAACAATTTAATAATTTTAATTAGTATTTGAATGTAAAATTATTTAACGAAATTACACTGGTTCGAAATGCCGCGACCTAGCGAGAAAGAACCAGCAAGAAAACTCGGCGGCGTCTAACACTCAATGTTTTAATCAATCGTGAGTTTGACTTCGTGAACCAAGTCAAACTCACGATTTATAATCAATTAAAGTCTTCAATTATTCCTAATACTCAATGTTGAAGATTATTAAAAATATGAATGACTCAATTAATTTATAAGCGCATTAAGAACGGTGGTATAAAACCTAACAATACCTAGGTATATTAGTTATTTATGTATTTAAATAGGTAAGAAGAAGAAGACCAAAATTGGGTAAATGGAACTGAAGAGGGCAGGAATATATGCATACGGTACCTAAGTACTTATAATGATAAATTAGTCTTTATGTGTCTTATACTTATGATTGCTTTAGATATACTCGTACTTACCTACAACGTCGGTACTAAGTCAATAAAAGCTTTAGAGCGTAGAAATTAGAGTTTAATTTTACCTATCTCGTTTTAGGTATCAGGTTTTCGGAAGCGGTGGATCTGGAAGAAGTGAAGGCGCTCGCTGCACTCATGACTTACAAATGCGCATGCTCCAACATACCTTTTGGTGGTGCTAAGGGAGATTGTTACTTCGTGACAGTTTTTAGGCCTGATTCTCTAGTTTTCTATCTAAACAGGTCTGTCTGATAAAAACAAACATGAAAAATTTATTTGACGCGACGGGAGAAATTCTAATTTCTAAACTAACACTTTGAACATGATAATATTGCTCTTCCCGCGAGTAGTAAGTATAGGTAGGCTTAGTTACAGTGTGCTTAGAAATTACGAAAAACCATAGTAGAAAATACCTTCTTCCCTAGTAGCAATTTTAGTCGGCTGTTGGTTGGGCCTTTGTCCCTAGTTTAGTTGGCCAACAGTTAGGTTTGTCATCCTTTAAAAACGTGGTGCCAACTGTATAAAAGTGGTTGGCCTTCTTGACCCGAGCCAACGACTTTCAACCAACGACTAGCCAACAACGTGGCTAGTCGTAGGTTTTCTTATAATGGCCCTACGAAAGAATTTATACTCTATACCTACTTTGGCTAGTCGTTGGTTTTCTTGTAATGGACCTACGAAAGAATTCATACTGTATACTATACCTACTTTGGCTAGTCGTTGGTTTTCTTATAATGGCCCTATGAAAGAATTCATACTGTGTACCTACTTTGGCTGGTCGTTGGTTTTCTAATAATGGCCCTACGAAAGAATTTATACTGTATACCTACGTTGGCTAATAGTTGTTTTCTTATAATGGCCCTACGAAAGAAATAATACTGTATCCCTACGTTGGCTAACAGTCGTTTTCTTAAAATGGCCCTACGAAAGAATTTAAACTAAAACCTCTGTTGGCTAAGCGTTAGTTTTCTTATGGAGGCCCTCGAGGAGAATATATACGATATACTTCCGTTGGCTAAGTGTTAGTTATCTTAAAGAGGCCCTAAAAAGAATTCGTATTACGTATTAATATTGATTTTTCTCACTGATGCCCTATTAAAACATTATATAGGTATATATAAAAATGGTTAAATAGAACCTCAGTGAGGAAAACCAATATTAATTCGTAGTACCTCTTTTCAAGGGCCCTCCACAAGAAAACTAACGCTTAGCCATCGAAAGTATATAGTATAAATTCTTTTCTACAGCCTCCATAAGAAGTCTAACACTTTACCAACGGAGGTATATAGTATAAATTCTTCTCTAGGGCCTCCATAAGAAAACTAACACTTAGCCATCGCCAAATGTGAAACAAAATCAGTCAAAATAAATTATGATACCAAGAAAAATCTTATTATTACTTACATGTATGAAACATCTAATAACCAACGTAACAGTTTTTGTTAGTGTCTTTGATAAGGCACATATTATGTGAAAAAAAATTTTGATTTTTTAGCTTTGGATGTCTTTCTTACCATATTTCGATTGACAAAAATGAAACTAAGAAACGTTTTTTATTGAAAACATTTATTATATGTAACCACATTATATTTTCGGTTCACGGTAGGTACTCATACAATTGGTTGATTTTTCACTCAGCCTTTTGGCAACACTTAAATATTTGGAGCGTTTTGTGTTTAGACCTGTGTTGTTACTGCTTAACTCTGCGGGCTTCCCATCCTCCATTGCGGTCCTTAGCGAATCTGAACCAATTAGATATCACTTCATGAATTTCAGCATCTGTTGCTTTCTCCGCTATTTTATGCTGACGCACTGCTCCTATAAAAAAATAAAAAAAGGGTTAAGTGCGAGTCGACAATTAACATAGTGATTAAAAATTATCTTTGTTTGTAGAGGTTTATTGCAAATATTATAAAAATAAGTGTGATTTTAGTTTTTCTTTAAATGTGAAAATGTCCCCCACATTATTTTTTTGATCATTCCACAATTCCACGATAAATCAAGAACTATCATGCATAAACATAAAAAATTAGTTTTAGAATGACAAGGCAAGCACTTTCATTATGATATCAACATAGTTTAGTTTAAAAAATTTAGCAATCTCTCCTGGTAAATATTATTCTTCATGACAGACATTTTGGTATGGGACCCTAAAAAGTATTAGGTAGGTACCTATCTAAGTGGAAGTTGATTTGATTTTTGGTATATCTGAAGATTGGAGTATATTTAATGTTCATTTTTATCATCATACTGTGACTTCCCCTCCCACTTCATCCGACCACCACCCTCGCGGAGCTGTTATCTGTTGCGGTTCTATTGCATCATTCTTTAAATTAAAAACACCTATTAGACAGTTTTATAAACTACTTAAATATGATAGTCAATTTACCTTGTATAATTTTAATAAGTTTTAAATCTTTTAGTGGTATTTTATTGTTTTTCCCAGTCCAGTTGCATAGCAAAGCAAACTTATTTGTAAAAACTTTTTCAAGTACTCTTCTCACAATCACAGCTATTTTGCTGCCACCCACAAGGCTAAGGTAATTTACCTGACAAATAAAATAATTATAAATTAGTAATTATCATGATAAAAACTGAAAAGTGGACAAACTGACATGCTAAGTTACCTACCTAAACTAAAAATCCTTTCATAATGGATGCTGTGCTAACGCCAAAAACATCATCATTAAAAACGACAGTACTTTAAACAACAAGCTAGCATCATATTATGGACTACATAAAAAAGGAAGGGTAAATACTTTACCAAATGTTTACTGTTTTCTTCGATCAAAATCCAGTTTTCTAATTTATTTAAGGTTTCATTATCATGACATGGCAGTGTTATGTTATCCGGAATCATAATTTCCAGAGGTGTAGAGGAACATCTGGTTCTTAGTAGTATTTCATTTTGTGATGACTGCAGCTCTTTAATTGCGTTTTCAATGTAAGCCAAGTGTTTCGCAATAGCCTCTAAAATAAAATAAAAGTATATAAATAACACTAAATATTATGAACGCCGCAAGTTATTAAAAAACTTGTTGACCAAGAGAGCAAAGAATCTCTGATATATGGAATTCTGTAGCAAGTTCATCAAATCACAACTTTGAACTTTAATTTTTTTAAACTAGTACCATTTTAGCAACTGTTTTTAATCAAAATCTGCATTCCAAATTAATAGACTGTCCTCTCGTCATGCATAACGTTTTTTAGTTGATTTAGAGTTGAGATCTATCTAGATATAAGGCTGTGACTAACGAATTGATCACGTTTAATGAAATAACAAATTTTAATTTTCTTACCTAAAGCTTGTGCATGTGGAGAGTAAGGCTACTACAATTATTTAATAACCTTTTAATAAAACTTTTACTTAACGAAACCGTTACCGAGTACCTACCGAGCAATCAAGTTAAAACAGATCCCGCAATGCATTTCACCATAAAATTTTAATAAAATTTGTTTATTTACCTGTAGGTATTGGGCGACACAAATCACAATTTGAATTCGCGCAATCAAACTTTTATAAAATTTGTGAAAAGCAACTTCTTATAAACAACTTTTACAAAATCTTTGACAAAATAAAATGGCGCCGACTGTCGCGGTCGCGGATAAGTGTATAATCTATGGTCGCGGTGTCGAGCGCCTCCGCCGGCCGAATTGAAATAATGTTGCCAGTTCAGCATTTTTGTTTCGTTAATCCAACCCCGAAAAAAACCAGTCCGTCAATATAAGTTCCTGTGCCAAATAGGTACTGAAAACTGAAGTCGGTTTAGTAGTTTTTGCATGAAATGATACCTAATTCAAAGTCCCGCTGGAACTTATGATTTTTTTCTGGATAAAAAGCTTATTTATTAAAGTACGCATTTATTAACGGATAATCGAAATCCAAATCGATTCAGTAGTTTCGCGTGAAAGAGGAGTTTAAAATCCCGCTGGAACTCTTGATTTTTCCGGGAATCAATAGCTACAGCTTTATAGGGTAGACTTATAAAGCAAACTACCTTAACGCCGCGGCAAAATTACTATGGCTTGGCAAGTTACCGTGCGACCGTCCTGAGGGGTTTACGTGCTATCGCACCGCCACCATCTGTCACCCCGTAGGAGGGTCGCACGGGAACTTGCCAAGCCATAGTAGCTCTTACATTTTGTCTCTTGTCCAAACACATACTCTGGAGAATTCATTGGATATGGCAACAATCCAGTCGAGTAGCGGTGGTTGGGCTTTGGATGGGCCAATGTTACACCTCAGTGCTACTTGCTGTTAAACCAACTGTAGCAATAGTTGGCCCGACGTTATGAAATGGTATGCAATACTTCATGACGTCACGTGACATTTGATGTTGTTGGACTTGGTTGGCAAATTTTAGTATTACAACGTATTATTTCATGTGGTTGGTCCAACGTTACTCGTAAGTGAGTATTATACCTCGTTGTGAAACCAACTGTAGCAATAGTTGGCCCAAAGTTACATAATCGTATGCAATATTTCATGACGTCACGTGACAATTGATGCTGTTGGCCTTACGAAGGGACTTGGTTGGCAATGTTTAGTATCACAACGTATTGTTTCATGTGGTTGGTCCAACGTTACACATTTTGCTTAAACTACAACGTTGTAATCTATAGTTGGGTGAACGTTACTCCTAAGTGAGTATTAAACCTCGTTGTTAAACCAACTGTAGCAATAGTTGGCCCAACGTTACCAATTCGTATGCAATATTTCATGACGTCACGTGACATTTGATGCTGTTGGCCTTACGAAGGGACAAGGTTGGCAATGTTAAGTATCACAACGTATTATTTCATATGGTTGGTCCAACATTACACATTTTGCTTAAAATACAACGTTGTAAGCTGTAGTTGGGCCAACGTTACACCTTAGTGAGTATTAAACCTCGTTGTTAAACCAACTGTAGCAATAGTTGGCCCAACGTTACCAATTCGTATGCAATATTTCATGACGTCACGTGACATTTGATGCTGTTGGCCTTACGAAGGGACAAGGTTGGCAATGTTAAGTATCACAACGTATTATTTCATATGGTTGGTCCAACATTACACATTTTGCTTAAAATACAACGTTGTAAGCTGTAGTTGGGCCAACGTTACACCTTAGTGAGTATTAAACCTCGTTGTTAAACCAACTGTAGCAATAGTTGGCCCAACGTTACCAATTCGTATGCAATATTTCATGACGTCACGTGACATTTGATGCTGTTGGCCTTACGAAGGGACAAGGTTGGCAATGTTAAGTATCACAACGTATTATTTCATATGGTTGGTCCAACATTACACATTTTGCTTAAAATACAACGCTGTATTCTGTAGTTGGGCCAACGTTATACCTAAGTGAGTATTATACCTCGTTGTTAAACCAACTGTGGCGATGGTTGGCCCAATGTTGCGAAGTTGTAGGCAGTATTTCTTGACGTAACGTAATATTTATTGTTGTTGGCCCTACGAAGGAATTTGGTTGGCAAAATATAATGACGTAACGTAGTATTTCATCTGGTTGGCCTTACGAAGGGACTTCGTTGGCATCACCACCACCATCTCCCAACGTACTACCAACCGTTGGCTACCGTTGGCCACAACACCCAACAGAAATTGCTACTAGGGTTGATGATAGAAACGGCGGTATCTATCTACCTACATCTTTCTAGTAAGGTGGTAACTAAGCTAACTAACTTACGAGTAGCTATGGTAAATTTTATCCCTCCACGGAGACTGAAAATTTTAACCCATGCCCACTGACCTCTATTAGCCTAGTACGCTGGACTAAATATTGACAGTTCCTTGTACCGATTTGAAGCGCCCCCATCGAAGTTCCACGGTACTAAAATTGACATTTATAATTGAAATTAGCAAATGGCCGTAGTTTTGAATTTCATTTTATTTTAGTTCCAAGGACGCTCACACTAGCTTACGCAACAATCAGCGCCATACTTAGGCGAAAATCAAATATCTTCATTTTTACGTTGACAGTCTAAACTTCTAAAGTCCCGCGTACTTGTATTATAGAGGTTAGTGTCCAAGGAACATATTCTAGCACGATGTTTTTTTACACTATACAAGTTAGTACTTGACTGCGATCTCACCTGATGGTAAGTGATGATGCAGCCGAAGATGTTATCGTACTAACTTGGAAGGGGTAAGTAAAATCACTCATAACGGTTTCGATACAGCGTCGCGCCGGTACGCTAAATCGCTTGGCGTTGCGTCTTTGCTGCTAGGGTGGTAACTAGCCACGGCCGAAGCCTCCGACCAGACCAGACCTGTGCCAATTTAGAAATTATAAAATTCCAAAGTGGGCCACTTTGGAATTAGTTTAACTAATTCCAAAGTGGCCCAGTGGTTCCCGTGGCGGGAATCGAACCCGCGACCTCCCACTCGAATGCGAGCGCGTGACACTGCGCCTAGGGAGGTCGTCAAAACGTCGATTACTTCTACTTCCCGCGAGAAGTAGACCTAAAATAAATAAAAAAATTTGGTCTGCCGAGGCTCAGCTTGGTTTTTTATGCAGTCAAAAAGGTGTATTTTCCATTAACTTCATAGGGCTAATCCCAAACTAACACTGCGCGTAGGTACGAGCAAAATTCTCAGCTCTCCGTCTCTATCTACGTGCTAATCTTTGTAACGTGATTATCAAAAAGTTATTAATCAATATATTTTCTGTTTTGAGGTGTGGCAATAAATCCAAAAAAATACACCGTAGCCGAGTTGCAGAGAATAACTCGAAGGTATACTTTGGAGCTGGCGAAAAAGAATTATATTGGTATTGTTTCAGTTTTTCACTATATTTTACCTACTTAGTATTTCCTGATAGATAAACCCAATAAGAACATTTTATTGGCCCGACCCAGGAACTGAACCCAGGTCCTCGTGATCTGCAGTTGAACTTATCCACCATTAGACCAACAAGGCAGCTAAACAAAGAGAGGCATACCTAATTTTATTATAAAAGGTGCTGATAGACCTAATCATATTATGTGTAAGTACTACACCAAGTACCTTTTATAAACCTAAAGAAAAACTCATAGAGTGATATAGGTATTGAACCGAACTTTCGGCGACGTACTCGTACGTGGCTACGCTTAGTCATTAATATAATACTTATCTGTACTTACCTAATTAATTAATTCTGAATTTTAGGATCGGGAATAGACGTACCAGCGCCAGACGTGAACACATCTGGCCGAGAAATGTCTTGGATAGTTGATACGTACATCAAAACATTGGGTATGTGTTACGTCCGCGATACGCGGAGCTAAGAGGAACAATTTTCTTCTATACAAATAATATAAAATATAAAAGTACAAATACCTGTGTAGTGTGTCGCAGCTCGTTTTCACCGGGCCCGGCACCCTCAACTGGTCACTTCACTTCACCCTCACTGTGTTTAGTGTTTTGTGTAGTTATGTAGAATTGCGATTATATTATTCCGAAGCTCGTATAGTATTTTATTTCCGAAAAAATGAGCGCACGGTCAGTTGCGCGTGCGACGACCCGCGACCGAAGAGGAGAAGCGACGTCAAAACGTCACTGTCAAAGCCGCAAAGCTACTGTCACTGTCAACCCGCGACAGTGTTATCCACGGAACAGAAAAAATCTGTTGTTAAAAACAAAACAATCCCCCGCCTAAGCAGGCCTTGCCTGCTTCTAGCCGAAAATCCATAAAAAATAATACATAAATAGATAGGTAAAATAAATAAATACAATATAATTAAGTACTAAACCGAAAACTAAAGATAAACCCGAAACTAAACCAAATCTAAACTAGCTAAATCAAACTAAACCCTAATCTATTGGTAAACGAGACAATTTAGAAATTGCCCGTTGTAGCACTGAGCCCTGTGCTACCCGCACGTCCGCTACCCTGACCACACCATCCTTTCCAGGGTACAGTGCAACAATCCGACCACGGCGCCATTGAAGAGGTGGCGCATTTTCTTCTTTTAACAAAACTAAATCCCCAACCTTAGGTGGAACTGTCGAGTCAGTCCACTTCAACCGTTGTTGCAAAGTGTGAAGATATTCTAAATGCCACCGATGCCAGACTCTTTGGGAGAGTTGTTGTAGCAACTGAAACCGAGATAATTTGTACGTCTTCACATCCTGCAATGGGTACTCGGGAAGTGCATTAAGCGGTTGTCCGATGAGAAAGTGACCCGGGGTTAGAACCTCCAGGTCGTTTGGGTCCGAAGATAATGGACACAAAGGTCGCGAGTTGAGAACTGCTTCGATTTTACAAAAAACAGTACTAAGTTCCTCAAACGTCAAGGTTGTTTCCCCAATGGTACGCATTAAATGCGTCTTTGCTGACTTTACAGCAGCTTCGAATAGACCTCCCCATGATGGACACGCTGGAGGATCAAAGATCCAGGTAATACCACGACGAGATAAATCATAGCCAATTTGAGACTGATTTTGTTCTAAAAATTGAAATACCTCCTTTAAATATCTATCGCTGCCTTTATAGTTAGAACCCCCGTCAGATCGGACCATAGTTGGGAGACCTCGCCTAGATATCATCCGAGAAAAACAGGCAATAAACGCCTCAGTCGACAAATCCGAAACTAACTCTAAATGGACGGACTTAGTGGCCAGACATACGAATACGCACAAATACGCCTTGGTGATCTTTGGACTCCGTAAATTGTGCGATCTTACATAAAATGGACCCGCAAAATCTGTCCCGACGCCCTGGAAGGCTCTGGATGCCAAAACTCTGTCCTTAGGAAGATCCCCCATTAACGGTTGGGTTGTTAGCCCTTTTAACTTATAACACGAAATACATTTAAACGTGATCTTCCTAACTGCTCTCCTAGCCGAGAGAATCCAATAGTCGCGCTGTAAAATAGCTAACAGTGCATTTACACCGGCATGCGAGTTTTTCAAATGTAAATCCGAAATTAAGAGGTCGATAAAATGTCCCGATTTAGGAAGCAACAATGGATGTCTTGCTTCATAAGGCAAAGCCGAATTTTTGAGTCGTCCTCCAACCCGAAGGAGACCATCCGAATCAATGAAGGGGTTAAGTCGCTTAAGATGTCCCTTTAGCGGTTGACCTTTCCGAATGCGTTCAATATCCGTGTTAAAATTATCCTTTTGTATTAAGGATACCCACATTAATAGCGCTTGTTTTCGCTCCTGCGGCGACAAGTAATCCGATTTATTCTGAATGTCCTTCCGACTACAATTAAAATAAAATCTCCGAATCCATGCGGTAACCGAAATAAGTCGTTCTAAAGAGCTGTAGCGCTCAACGAGAAAACCGAAATCTGGAAGAGGTTCCGATGTTGTCGCTGCCATGCACTTTATGCCAGGCAGATCCGCAAGTGAGACCTGCATAGCCCTTGAAGCAGGCCACTGAGGCTCCGAACGAGCTAACCAAGAGGGACCCCACCACAGTGGGTGAGATAAAAGGGCCGGAGCTGTTAAGCCTCGAGAGGCGCAATCAGCTGGGTTCAATTCACCTGAGATGTGTCGCCATGTGATTGGCACTGTAGAATTTTGAATTTGTGAAACGCGATTAGCCTCGAATACTTGAAGAGTATGAGGTGAAGTTTTAAGCCATGCTAAAACTATAGAACTATCAGTCCAACCAAATACTCCATGCACATCCACGGTCCTTTGTAAACAAAGGCAAACGTGATGCAGAAGTTTATGTGAGAGCACGGCTCCGCACAACTCCAGTTTTGGAATTGTTAGACGTGATCTAATAGGGGCGACCTTACTCTTGGCCATTAATAAATGAACCGAAACATTGTCGTCATTGTCGACTGCACGAATGAAGACGACCGATGCGTATCCGGCCTCTGAAGCATCCGAAAACCCGTGAACTGTAACACTCTTTACCACCGGAGGTAATATACAGCGTGGAATACGAACTTCTTCGATACGACTTAGATCGCTTTTAAAATTCTTCCAATCCCGCTCAAAATCCCCAGTAATTACTTGATCCCACGTATAATTGCCAAGCCACAAACGTTGCAAAAGGCACTTAGCCCGAAATGTAATTGGAGTGATCCACCCGCTCGGATCATACATCCTAGCAATCGTCGATAAAACTTTTCGCTTAGTTACCGAAGTATCGTGAGTCAAGTCCGTCCGAAACGAAAACACATCCTCTACAGGATTGTACTGTACACCTAAAACCGAAGTTACAGCTTGCGTCTCTGGATTATCAAATAGATGAGGCATTTGTTGATGGTCAACAGGCAAATGTCGAAGTAATACAGGATCATTCGAAATCCATTTCCGTAATTCATATCCCCCCGAATGCATTAACTGAATTAACTCCTGCTGGAGTTCAAGAGCTTCCGACTGCGAATTACACCCAGTTAAAATATCGTCGACATATATATCGCTCTCCAAAACCGAAGCTGCATGAGGAAACCGATCACGTTCTTGATTTGCTAATTCCAACAAAGTTCGAATGGCTATGAACGGACTACTCTTCAACCCATAAGTATTGGTGTTAAGTTCATAGACAAGAAGAGGCTCATCCGGAGACTCTCTCCAAAAAATTAGTTGGTAACGCCTATCTGATTTGTCGATTACCGTTTGCCGAAACATCATTCTTATATCCGTTACAAAGACAATCTGATGTCGTCTGAAGTTAATTAAAATTTCCGAAATGTCCTTTTGTAATTTAGGACCCGCATGTAAGCATTGGTTTATGCTCGCCCCTGAGCTAGAGACAAAACTGCCATCAAAAACGACACGCAACTTTGAGGCCTCATCCCGTAAAACCGGGTGGTGGGGGACCACGAAATATTCCTCTCCGCTTTGAAAATTAAAATCTGAAATACTCATGTGCCCGAGATCAGAATACTCCCGCATGAAATTGATATATTTTTCCCTCAGATCGGCATTCCTCATTAGTTTCCGTTCCAAATTTAAAAACCTTTTCTCCGCAATCGTTTTTGAATCACCCAGTACGGGTCTATTAACTAAAAAAGGCAACTTTGTTGCAAACCGACCGTCCCCTAACCGATAAGTATTAGCTTTATAAAACTCTTCGCATTCAACGTCAAGAGGAGCAGTCCGAGAAGCCCTTGCCGGTGGCTCCTCAACCTCCCAGAATTTCTGGAGCGTATCCGAAACCGAAATACTAACAACCCCTGATTCTTCGTCAATCCTTTCAGGATGCCCTGTGAGTTCTACAGGTCCGAGTAGAATGTAACCGAAAACCGAATTATAAGCCGTAAGACCGACAGAGTTTAAAACAATTTTATCTCCCCCAATAAGATGACCGAAAACGTCCGATCCGAGAAGCAAATCCACCGGACTAGACTCGTAAAAATGTGGATCCGCTAGACTTAGTCCAGTGACTAAGTTCGTTACCGATTTATCCAGCGTCACAGTTGGCAAGCATCCGATAACTTTCTGCATACAGACGACTGGAGCTGTAATACGAGGAAACCGATTGTTAGCTGGAGAAAATGTAATCGAAGTCCGACCGATAATGTTGGAAGTTGATTCTACCCCTCCGACTCCCATAATCCGCTCATCACTATGATCTATTTGTAAACCCAACCTGCCCGCCAATTCCGCAGAAAGCAAACTCCCTTGGGACCCACTGTCCAGCATAGATTTAACCAAAATCCCCGATTCCGAATCCAAATTAAAATAAACCTTAATTAGAGCAGTGGGCAATAACACCGTCACTAGAGGGCGTGTGGGGCAGGCGGGTGCCGCATCCTAGATACGATCCGGCGAATAAACAAGAGCACGGTTCTCGTCACGCCGGCCGCTATCATTCCGATCATCAGGTCGTGCAGACCGAACACGCGAATCCTGATCATTATTGTGTCGTCTTTCAGTTCGCTCATCCTCACGTCGTCGTGCAGGAGGCGAAGTACGCTGAGGTGGTGACGGATTGCGAGGTGACCAGGTTCTCCGGACATTTGGTTGCCGAAAACCCCCGCCTGTGCGAGGGGTTGAGCGCTCAGTAGAACCTCGACTTTCGTTGCGCACGTGTTGCACCCCCGACCGGTTGAAACAGAGTAACCAATGATGCTTTGCACTTCCGCAAGCGCACCGGGGCGCGTGACGGGGGCAGTCACGATAACTGTGTTTTCCCAAACAGTGAAAACAAAGTCGTTCCCGAATAACGAAATCCTTACGCGCGAAGGGCGTCATCGACCGAAATTCAGAGCACTTGGTCAGATCCGTATGATTAGTACCTCCACAACAAGTGCACTGCTGCTGCACCTCAGCAGTGGCGTAGCTTAAATTAATAGATTTACGCACCGGCTTCCCCGTTCGATAATGCTCGTTACGTTGGTCCGCAGACTCCGAAGTTGCACATTCTGTTAAACGGCACTCAGTTTCCAAAAAATCCACTAAATCCGAATATGTTGGTATGGCATCTATTTCTGCACCGAATTTTTGCTCGAAGCGTCCTCTTAGTACCGGCGGCAGTTTGGATAGACAAATGTGCAGCAAGATAAATGACCACTCCGCGGTAGGGAACCCTAACCGATCTAACTGGTTGACTGCCATTATCAATGGGTTTAAAAATTGCGACCGAAGGCCAGTTAGTTTAACCGAAACCGTAGGTAATTTCATTATCTGGTCCAAATGGACGTCCCCTAGTCGCCGCGTGTTTTGGTAACGCTTCATGAGTAAGTCCCGAGCAATACTATAATTTTCGTCAGTAATCTTTAGATGTTGAACCAACCCGCGTGGTTCCGCCGAGAGGCATGACATTAAATAGGCCAATTTTTGCCCAGGTGACAAGTCTGTCCGCCTGTCAACCAGACTATCAAACAGGTTACTGAACCCAACCCATTGATCCATCTCTCCAGCAAAGGATGGCAGGCGAAGTGCTGGCAAACGCGACAGTAACGCATCCAGATCTGTGCGGTCCGGCCTGGTCCTAGTTGAGCTGGAAGCGGAAGGACTTTCTTCTAATTTGATCGCCATTAACCTATCAAAGGCCTCTAATGCTCGTATATAATCCGCGCGAGCTATGGTGACAATGTCCCTTTCCAATGGAACACACTCATCAACCACTTCAAGGATACGCTGGTATGAGTTTTCTAAAGCCATAAATTCATTATTAACTGTCAGTAATCTCACCGACAATCGACTCGAAAGATCGGGCCTATCCAATAGGTCGGCACTATCTAACAACCATTGTAACTTTACTCTAAATTGGGACCAATATGTTTTAATCGACATCGTAATTATTAAGAAATAAACCAAATTAATAAAAATATTTACTATCCGAAAAACAGAATATCCGAAAATAATACCCAAATCACACTGTATTTTAATTATAATAACCCGAAATTCACCGTTAAAACTGAAGAAACCGAAACTATAAAACCACACAAACACCTTTTCCGAAGTTAAACAAGGCGAAAAATGCCGCGGTTAAATCACCGAATCCAAAGATCAACAAGTGTATAAGCATTCGCTATAATTTAATTATTACGTGTGTCAACACACAATCCGGTTTCCACTCAAAGTTGGATCCAAACACCCTACAAATTGGATCCAACTAAACACCCTACAAATTGGGTTGTGTGTACAGGGCTTAACAATGTTGTTGTCTATGACCACATTCCCAATATCTATGACCGATGTCAACCGAAAAAGTAGACGGACGTGAGGGTATGACACAGTGAAGAAAAATATTCCTAACCAAAAAATGTGTTTTACAAACACTGAAAACCGAATCAACCAAATAACCACGCTCTGCTACCATTTGTTACGTCCGCGATACGCGGAGCTAAGAGGAACAATTTTCTTCTATACAAATAATATAAAATATAAAAGTACAAATACCTGTGTAGTGTGTCGCAGCTCGTTTTCACCGGGCCCGGCACCCTCAACTGGTCACTTCACTTCACCCTCACTGTGTTTAGTGTTTTGTGTAGTTATGTAGAATTGCGATTATATTATTCCGAAGCTCGTATAGTATTTTATTTCCGAAAAAATGAGCGCACGGTCAGTTGCGCGTGCGACGACCCGCGACCGAAGAGGAGAAGCGACGTCAAAACGTCACTGTCAAAGCCGCAAAGCTACTGTCACTGTCAACCCGCGACAGTGTTATCCACGGAACAGAAAAAATCTGTTGTTAAAAACAAAACAGTATGTATATTTCACAAGCTTTTTTTATTGGGTTTGTACCGAATAGATAAGAAAAATTTAGAGTACCTATATAGGTAGGTATCTTCCTTTTTAGGGTTCCATACCATAATGGTAAAAATGGAACCCTCATAGTGAGACTTTCTCCGTCCGTCCGTCCGTCTGTCACACTCGATTATTTCAGTAACTATTGAAGCTATCGACCTGAAATTTGGAACAGTTGTAGGTAATTGCGGCGCGACGTTATTGCAATCATAAAAAATTGAAAATCTTTTTTATTTTTATTTAAAAAGGGGGGAAAACCGGGTCGTCTAAATTTCAAAATGAGTAGCAATACTGAGTAGGGTATCATATGAAAGGGCGTTACTTGTGTATTCTAAAACCGATTTTTATTTATTTTTATGCCTGATACCTAGTTTTCAATTTATTGGGAAAACTGTCGAAAAAAATACCGTTCCCCCCCTTATCTCCGAAGTTTACAAATCGAAAAATCTGAAATAATTATGATCAATAAAAATAAACGTATATTTTACAGGAAAAATAAAATCAACTCTGTAACTACTTATTATACTTTTTTTGATAATTACAATACACCGGCAAAAACAAAGTTATGTTTGCGGTTTGCCAACAAAAGTACCTACATGTAAATTATACTCAAAAATTAATGAACCAAAGTAATTTTTTTAATGTATAACTTCTTTTATTGTATGGAACCCTCGGTGCGCGAGTCCGACTCGCACTTGGGCGGTTTTCAGTTAGGTTTGGTTAGGTACAACTTACAAGCCTGCGTAATCGTCGCGTCGTGGGTTTTTTTCTAATTTTTATTTTGCATTTTATCACTTTAGGTATTAATATTATTATTACATTTTATCCATCTTCTATGTATCTTGTCCTTCAAATAAACCTATAAGTAGGTAGGTACTTGCCATACCTATACCTGTGTTTAAAATCATACAATTAATTAAGAAAGTATTCATTCTATTATTCTATTTAAGTAATCTTAACAAGTGCAATTCAGTATGTACAAAGTAATAAAGTTACTTTGAACAAAGTAACAAAGTTATTAAGCAAGTTTGGTGAGAGGTGCAAGTGGGCATGTGAACTAACAAAAGGGCCCTCAGCCTTTAGGTGACAGTTGTTGTATGGGAAAACTGTCGCCTATGGGCTTCGGCGTTCCTTAAAATGTTGGTGAAGACGAGCATTAGCGTGATAGGTAGGTAAAAGCTTTCGGCTTATCCGTGCCCAGGTCATAAGGACCTGAACGCAGCCGCTTGTGTGACGGGCAAGCCCATCAACGGCGGAGGTATCCGCGGGAGGGTCGAGGCGACCGGCCGCGGCGTCTTCCTCACCACCACGATATTTATCCATGATGACCACTACATGGGTTTGATCGGCCTAGAACCGGGATACAAAGTAAGACCGTTAAATACTTCTAAATATGACTATATTATTATATAACAGTCTGATCGTGAGTTCTTCGACAAAATTCAATTTATTAGGGTTCCGTAACCAAAGGGTAAAAACGGGACTTACCTACTAAGACTTCGCTGTCCAATCGTCCGCCCGTCACCAGGCTGTGTCTCTTGAACACTTGAAATTTTGATAGGGGATGTATTTCTGTTGTCACCATAACAATTAATACTGAACCCATAGGTATAACAACATGATTTTGTTGCTTGTTTTTGATGCAACAGAAATAGGAACACGCAGAATATATTATATTATTATATTTAGTTATATGTATATTCTCTTACAAAAATAAAAAATAAACTAAAATAAATAACAAATACAACAAACGTAATTTTTTGTTCGTTTTTCGGGTTCCATACCAAAATGGTAAAAATGGAACCCTTATTTAATTTGGTGGGCAGTTTGGTGATTGGAGTTGGTCTTGAGAGTACTGAACTCTACGTGCGTGGGTCCGACTCGCACTTGGCTGATTTAATAGTACCTACTCGAATATCTAGGTGATGGTTTTTTTCTAAATCCGAAATAAATCAATTCTTATCTCCCTCAGAATAAAACAGCCATTATCCAAGGATTTGGAAACGTGGGTAGTTACGCCGCAATGTACCTACAGGAGCAAGGGGTCAAGGTAGTCGGAGTTCTCGAGTATGACTGTAATCTAAAGAACCCTGGTGGCATAAATACAAAGGTATGCGTCATCGCTTTGATATCGTTTAAATTTGTAGTATGAAAATGTTATCTAGCTTGAAATTACGTAAGTACCGAAATTAAAATCAAAATATACTTACCATGGGTATTCTTTTACGCCAACTTAGGTATAGGTGAAATGTCAGATTAGCTTTTATTTGCAATTTTGTTATGGGGCCGTACCATCATCACAAGCAGTAGGTACCTATTATTGTAATATTTGGTATTTTAAAATTTTCATAGGTATGAAAATGTCGAAACAATATTACAATAATACTGCGAAAAAAAAGACATATTTCATCACTAAAAATAATAAATTGATATTTAATTTTTTTTTGTTAGTATTTCTTGCTTGCATTATAATAATAATAATAATAATAATAATTCTTTATTATCAGGCAATAAACCCATATAAATTACAAACAAAAGAAGACTACAACTATAATACATATAAAATAGATTACAATTAGTAAGGAGTACTAATAAATGAAATAAAATATAAAATCTTATACCCCTACAAACGAGGGACCTCTTTGTTTTCGCTCCGATGCAGGGAAGACCAATATTTGGCAAAAGGATTGCTTGGGTCATCACTCACCGCCGTGAGAATGGAGTTAGTACTCTGTCTCAATCTTCCCCAGAAGGAGGCTGTTCTAGCTCGAAGGATGGCATAGAAATCAGGGACCCTAGCATCGGCAAACATAGATTTGGCGCTGCAAAAACGTGGCAGCTTCATTAAAATGCGAAAAGCATTGTTATATTGAATCCTCAACGCATTATAACTCCGCTTGGTGTATCTTGTCCAAAGCTGGCAGGTATAAAAACACTGACAAAATGCCTTAAACAAGGTCACCTTAACCTCGTCAGAGCAGCGCGCAAACCTACGGGCTATCATGTTAGCTCGCACCGAGAGAGCCCTGCGCTCCCTCTCCATGTCTATGTCATCCTTTAGATCCTCAGATAATTGATGGCCCAAGTATTTAAAACTCTTTACAACCCGAATTGACGCGCCATCTAAAAGTACCGGTGGCACCATCTCCGGACCCTTACCCGCTCTAAAAACGAGCATTTCAGTCTTTGCTACGTTATATTTAAGACCATGTTTTTTAGCAAACTGGTCACAAATATTAAGCAGTTTTCTGAGCCCGTTAATTGAGGGGCTGAGAAGAACCATATCGTCCGCGTAGCTAAAATTGTTAACACATACGTTACCAATATGGCAACCGACTTTAGCTCCTCTCAGCCTCTCAATCAAGTCGTTAACATACAAGTTAAACAGGTCCGGAGATGTTAGCCCACCTTGACGAACGCCACACTCTAGTCTATATTCACTAGAGTGTGCGTCGCCCCATTTTACATGATTAGTTTGGTTATCGTACCAGAACCTCCACAGATTCACCAATTCCTTGGGTGCGTGTCTGGCGAGTTTATGCCACAAGATTTTATAATTGACAAGGTCAAACGCCCGGCTTAGGTCAAGGAAACAAGCATACACTGATGTTTCCCTATTAATGTAGTGACTTAAAGTGTATTTAAGGCTTAATATGGCTGAATCCGTGGAGAGTCCAGCACGAAAACCAAACTGAGCATCATCTATATTAAAATTCCTAGTCAGTTCGGGTTGCAAGAGCCTCTCTAAAATTTTGCCAAAAATGGTTCCCAATGATATTGGTCTATAGTTGGACAGTTTAGACAGATCGCCGGTCCTATTTTTAACAATGGGTACTACTATAGTTTTTAATAGTTCCTTGGGTAGATAGCTATGCTTAAAACAAGACGTGAAAATAATAGACAGGACCCGATAGATTTCATCGCTAGCATACATGATGTGCTCAATGCTGAGCCCATCATGTCCTGGTGATTTGCCACGTTTGATGTTCTTCGAAACGTTGGCAATGTTTTCAGGAGCAAGAATATGACCTACGTCAATAGATACTAGTTGCGGATCAATAGGTGTTTCGGATACGTCGCTTTCGCCACATGTTTCCATGGGCTGGATCTTAAAATACTCTGCAAACTTATCAGCGATTCTCTTCGGGTCCTGTTCATTACTCACTGAAACCGGTAATGCATCTTTGTGTTGAAGTCTTTTTGTAGCTTTCCAGAACTTTGAAAAATTCTTTTTGTCTCTATTTAAAGCTAGTATATTCATTTTTATCATTTCTTCGTTTCTTTGGCACCATTTTAATTTATTCTTAAATATTCTCCTAAATTTTAACATGTTATCATAAATACATCCATTACTTGGTTTGCCAGCGTCAATCCAACATTTAAAATGAAGTCTAGCTAGTTCGTGGCTTGCTTTGACATGGTAATTCCATCCAGCGATCTGTCTATCCGTTTTACCTGCACCGGACGGCGAAGAGCTTAATACAGCACCTTCTTGCAAAATACCTATCATTTCCTTATACATTTCATCAATAGCAGATTTACATTCTAAAATATCACAGTTTTCTCCAGCTTTAACACAACTTTCAAATTGACTAGGATAATTAATTCGTTTTAAATTTTTGTAACAATATTCTCCATATACCTTAATTTGTTCGATATTTCTGTTGTTCCATAAGATTTTATTATTACGGGTATTGCCTATGTTAGCTGCGATTTTTTTTACAGTTATTTTAATGTTAATGTTTAACAACAAAGGGAAGTGATCTGACCAGTGTACGTCATTGTCAACGCTAACATTTGTTATGATTTTACTTGCCGCCTCCGTACACAAACAGTGGTCAAGCCATCGTTTAGAGCCACTCGCCTCACACATGAAGGTATAGGTATCGGAATTCAAGCCAAGTTTGTCAACATCAGCGCAGACCCATGACTCCGCTAGGCAGAATTCAAAAAGTTCCCGCCCAAACCGAGTGGACGGGTGCGCATTATAGTCACCTAAGGCAAACACCACTTCTATATTACTGTCGCTTACTATCGCATTGAGTTGTGAGAGGCAACTCGTAAATTCAATTAAGTCATCTAGTTTATTACTATCGTAAGGCATATACATGTTAAATATTAACATTTCACAATTAGGACTCGTTATTTTAACGGCTATTAATCTATCACTATTACAATCGACGATAGAAACGTCCAGAAAGAGCGATCTTCGCCACATCAACGCAAGCCCCCCGTAGGGTCTGCCACGCAGCATGCCGACAGAGGTGTCCACCGAAGACCTTGAATAACAACTGAAATCTTTATCAATTCCGTTTACAAAATTGATATCGTGTGGTAGCAACCAAGTCTCCTGAAGGGCTACTATGTCGGCGTGCTTGCATAGTTCGCGCACATGCTCTGCTGATCTTTTCACGGACTTGCAGTTGAAAGACGCGAGGCGTACACTGTCACTGCTTATATTGTTGTTACTTATTTGGTGTACTATCATACTTAGGTGGTTTAGAGGCGGTAATCTTAATATGTCGTTCTCTGTAACGTCTGAAGACCAGACCTGAGGGCCAGAACTTCCCGTCCAAAAAGGTATCTATTTTGCACGTAGATATAGTCACTTTAAAAGAGTTAAAAGCCGGTTCATTGTTTTGTTTGAGTAGCTCAACACGCACGCACTCCTCACCCCTGTCGGCGATATGCTCCAGAATATCATTCGCGGTAACTGACTTCTTAGCTCGCGACACATATATCGAGCAATGGGAGTCAGCCACCTGTATTTTACACTGCGCTTCCGATGTGCCGCGCATATTTTTTTTTATTCAGTTTACGTTTTTTATTTGTAACGAGGGTGAAAGATTTTTCGTGTGTCAAGTCATTTGAAGTCATCGCGTTCGCCGCTGTCACGCCACTCTGATCCGTAATGCATCGTTGCATACGAGCGCTTCTTGTATGACGCGGACGCGCTGTGTCCGACACGATGTCCCGATACGAGGGGGTATGTACATTATTTGCCACGCGCGCTTGTGTGCACGCAGGTGGTGGTGCCGCTATAAGCGGTGGCGTTTTTAATGTCGACGGACGTTTCGCTGACTTCGGCGTAATCGATTTCTCGTAACTGACTTTATGTGTTTGTGAAACTGACAGACGGATGTCCTTTAAGTCTGAACAAAATTGCGTTTTTAGTTCTGCAAGTTCGGTTTTCATACACATAATGTCCTTCATAAGACGGGTCACGTCGACATGATCGAAAGAAACCGGCGGGAGTCGTCCAAGATCTCGTGCCACGAAGGTCGGAAGGCAGTCCGGGTCCACTTCTTTTAGAAGCTTGATGACGTCCTTAATGCACTTCTTCTTTTTATCTTCGCCTTTTCGCTGGATGTGTCGAAAGCCATCACTGCATACCTTGTACAGGACATTTTTTCCGGTCTCCACCTCCGCATCAGTAAAGTTTGTAGCACAGATTTGAATGATGCTAATTTCGTCAACTACATCTATTCTATTCTGCACAAAACACAGAAACTCGTCAATTATAATATTCTGGCCGGCCATCGCTTGTGATGTGGGCCATACGTCAAAAATTTACTGGTCCGGTTTTTTGAGCGTCCAACGTTCGCGACACGGCCGATCGTATCCAGTCCACGCGACGAACTGAATACGTTATGATATGCATACGTTAATACTTAAGTTTAAGTTCCTTATCACGAAATTAAAAGTGAGTGCTAAAATAAAAACATCTTATTTCGTGATACTTATTTTGGAAAAGTCCTGTACTTAAGTTTGTAAATCATTCAAAAACCATTTAAAGTAACTATTAAATATCCTGAATATAAAGATATTATATGAAAATAAATGAAGCAAAACGAACTATAAATAAAACCATGCTACTAGTACCTATGCGAGTTCACCTTAAAAATTCAAATTTAGGTTTAGTTCAAACTCGTATTTTAAGAATTTTATTGAAAAAATCATATACCGAATTTAGCTCATAAGAAAGTTCATTACTTTCAAATTATGATTTTGATTTTATATTTAAAATATCTTGATTAATAAATTAATACACTAGCTTTAAAAAAGAAACTCATAAATTCTTAATTAGGTAGTGATACGAAATACGCAACCTAAGAAAAATTAGATGCCGGCTATTTCGTGAGTCGATTAATTGCAATTTTAAGTGAATTTAGTACTTGTATTTATCTCTGTCCTATATTATATTAATTGTAAAGAAACACAAATTTACACTATAAAAAACTTAATTCAAATAGACTTACCTTTGTCTTTCTGTAAGCTTATAAAGTATGATGTTTAAGCTTACGGTAAATACAAGCGCGCAGGTGTACTACAGCGGTTTGCGGCCAACTTAGGTTTTAAAGAGTCGTATTGGTCTGAGCTTTTTCACCAAAATTCTCATACTCGATTTTTTAACGGGTAATATGATGAAGATTTAGAATTTACGTTTAATTTATTTATAACATCTCTTTATTGCTTATTTTTACGCCAGAAGCAAAAACTTACGAAATAACCAGACATACCGAATTACCCCTCACTTACCTTAGGAGGAATAATTTGTAGGAGATGAAAATAGCCCTTTGTATATCGTGTTAGTTTAAACTAAAATTGAGTTTACATACGTTGGCAGGTTTTAGGTCGTGAACTTGATAACACACCGTTTTCAATTAAATTACCGGGTACTTTAATTAAAAACCCGGTGATTCAATTAAAAAAGGAGAATTCAACAGATTCTGTAGAGCAGTCGTTGAAGAAGGCGAATATAAATGTCAAGATAGCGCCGACCCCGTCCTTCCAGTCCTTCATGTCGGGAGCTGATGAGGAGCACATCGTCAACTCTGGTCTTGAGTTCACTGTGGAGAACGCTTGCAGAGTAAGTTGATAACTGCATGTATTTACGCGACTACCCAAAAAAGAAGTGTAATGTTTTTATTACACGACTGCCCAAAAAAGGAGTGTAATGTTTTTATTACACGACTGCCCAAAAAAGGAGTGTAATGTTTCTATTACACGACTGCCCAAAAAAGGTGACTGCCCAAAAAAGGAGTGTAATGTTTTTATTACACGACTGCCCAAAAAAGGAGTGTAATATTTTTACTACACGACTGTCCAAAAAAGGAGTGTAATGTTTTTAGGGTTCATGTATTGTATGTATATATTATGTGAGTTTCTTTATTCCAGCATAACTTCTGAACGGCTGAAAAGATTTGGAAAAATGGGGTATCGTTAGAATCCTTACATCATCCCGAGTAATATAGGCTATATTTTTTTTTGAAATAGTCGTTGTACCACAGGGCAGTCGTGTTTTTTAATTTTTTTAATTATTTACTTGTTGTTTGTGACGCGCTGAGAATAATTAAAAGAATCCATGAATGAATCTGAGGTAAAACGTGAATTCACATGACGTATTAAAAATCGTCATTCAATGCACGTGCGGGGAATAGTCATTTCCACTCATCCCCATTATTGACACGCAACTTCGGCTTCGTCAACAACCCTGGTAAAGAAATTACAAACTTTCCGCACCTTACGTTCCAAGATAATGTAACTTCAGCTCTTTCTCAATTAATGTCTAAACTCAAAACGGGCCTTTTTTAGGGTTCCGTACCCAAAGGGAAAAAAAGGAACCGTTTTGCGGAGACTTCGCTGTCCGTCCGTCTGTCTGTCACCAGGCTATACCTGCCTCTTGAACCGTGATAGATAGACCGTGATAGACTTGATATTTTCACAGATGATATAGGTATTTCCGTTGCCGCTATAACAACAAATGCTAAAAACTAGAATAAAACCCTTTAAATTATTTATTATTTAAGGGGGCTTGCTTAATTGATATTTATTATACAACAAACGTGTTTTTTTGGCATTTTTGAATTAGATAGGCAAGGGTGTTTAGTTTAATGCTGTTGAGAATGGGGCTTGATAGCATAGAACCCTCAGTGCGAGAGCCTTGACCACTTTTTTAACAACTTCAGTGTGATTTTCTAGGACGTGAAACGGGCTGCCATACAACACAAGCTAGGCTTGGACCTTCGTACTGCAGCTTACGTGACGGCCATTGAAAAAATCTTCGTCACCTACGACGAACACGGGCTGGCACTATGAATTAGGCCTATAAAATACTCTACTAAAATATTATCATCTAATCTAAATACTAAAGCAAGGAACTTGGAAGCCAGCGTTTCATGCAAATTAATTAATATTAATTGTCTTTCAAAACTGTTAAAATCGCCAAAAATGTCACGATTGAATACAATTTATTAATTTTCTAGAACAAGCATTTGAGTAAATGGAATATTAAAAAATATAGATATTTTTATGTTTTAGTATTCCGATGATGATATATTATAGTGAAGGTAGGTAGGTAGGTATAGTTTAATGAAATATTAATTAATAATAATATACCTATTGTTTTATAATTTGGCGTGATCGCTGAATTCTGTAATCATGATATTTCGTTTATTTTATCGATATTAATTAAAACTTTTAAAAATTTGGTTTCGTTTTTTTATATTTTGAAGCCGGCTTTTAAAACCGAATCCTATTTCAGTTATCGATGTAGGTAAAAATTCGCGAAGTTCAGTCTATTAATCGGGGTTTTCACCAATCCCGCAAGAACCTTATAGCTGCTCTAAAGCGTAAAACAAGTGCAAGTCGGACTCACACATGGAAGATTCCATTTAAGTAGGTACGTAAAGAACACTTCACTTTTTAGACAAAAGGTCATAGAACTCTAATGCGCAGAGTGGTCTAAAAAATCGGCCAAGTGCAAGTCAGACTCGCATGCGAAGGATTCCGTACGTACCATGATCCCTAAAAATATCTAAATCAATATCGAGCATAATAAAATTTATTAATTGGACCTTCTGCATCATCGAGCAAAACGATGAAAATAATTGGTCAAGCATTCATTCAACATTAACTGTATAATATTTAACTAAATATTCTGTAAGTATTTTAAGCATCCACCGGTTGCCGTTATCAATATCAAACAAAAACAAGCAAAAAAAATCACGTATTCTTTTTTGGATGGGACGCCGTTAAATGTTTATTTTATTAAATTTTCTGGTATTTGTTGTTAGAGCGACATCAGTATAATAATACTAGTAAATCGTCTGTGAAAATTTCAACTGTCTACTTAACTATCACGGTTCAAGAGATACAGCCTGGTGTCACACGGACGGACGGGACAGACGGACACACGGACGGCGTAGTCTTAACTCTTAGTAATAGATTATACATACGGTGGTAATAGGGTCCTGTTTTACCCTATCGTCACCTAACAATCCGTAAAATAATTAGGTAAACTCGTACTTCAAGACGCCGAGGTTGCGTGTTGCGACTAATAGTCGGTCGAACGATCGAGATTTCGCGGAACATAAGGTCCTGGATCATGCTTCCTTGGGTCAGTTACCAAACGCCAGGCGCCGCAAGGATGTGCGAGTAAACGCGGGTGGGAGGGGGAAGGCGAGATTCCAGTTACGCAGGGTCGCCGTTGCGCGCCCCGGCGCTTGCGTCGTGCTGTCACCTGCGTCGGCGAGCGACGTCCGACCCGTTTATTCCATCCGTAATCTACACTTACTACTTCGCTAAGCTTTCGTGTACTTAGTGCATCAAGATTCAAGACCATACGAGCCTTCACCTCCACAGGTCCGTCCGGTAAGTGTAGCAACTAAAACTTAGGAATAAAATTTGAAAAGCTCAAGTTAACGAGCGCCCGCGCAGATCGCACGAGGTTTTGACAATGACAGGCGACACTTGTTTATGACTTGACGTTGTCATTTTGTCAGTTTTTTATTGTTTTCAAATGCATTGCGAACTTTTTTCTTGATACTGCGAATGAATGCGAATTATTACCTACTTGTTATCAGATAACCGCGTAGGTATACTTAGGCACTTACTCGTGTATTTTAAAGATATTTTTATTTGTAAAACGAATGGACTGCGCATAGGTATAAGTTTGTATTGCAACTCGATTGTCCGGCACGATTCAAAAAAGTGTTGGATAGAGCAAGGGAAATTCCTCAGTATTAGTGCGTGCGCAGAGAAGTTTAGGGCTATAATTGCGTACGCAAGCATGTGGCCTTGAGCGAAAGGGACGCGGCGCCGTCGCCGCCGCGCCGCCTTCCCAGGTAGGTCTGTAGCCTGCGCCTGCGCCGTCCAGCAAGATTGACGCGGCAAAGAATTTATTGAACAGACACTCCACGTTTAGGTATTATTATCGATGTATTATTAGCAGACTTTTGTTACTACCAGCGTAGCTGCAAAGAAATCGCTAAGTGATTTATCATTCCCGGGAAATGTTGTGTAGAAACTAGAACTAGAACATTTACGGTGAGTAGGTATATACTTACCCCTTCCAAGTTAGTACGATGACAACTTCGGTTGCATCGTCACTTACCGTTACTACCAAGCCTCAGTCAAGTAGGTAAGTTAGTATAGGTAGGTAGTAGGTAACGGGTTATGGTGTAAAAAAGGTAGACAATAGGTCAAAACGTCAAACATCATATAGGTTCATATTGGTATGTGAGTAACTATAAAGTATACAACTACATGAATCATAAGTTATGGCGGCCCCCTTGGCTGTGGGTACCTACTACAATATTGGATGTTAAAAAATTAGATTATTATGAATTTTGGGAGTTTAAGCTCCATATCGATGATATACCTACCACAAAAAAATTGGTTAAGTGGTATTAAAGTAAACTAAATAGCCCTGCCCACCGAATTCAAAAACAAAAAAATTTAAGCGTCTACCGTTTGCCGTTAATCGTTGCCAATCAACGATTTTATTGTTGTCAATATTTTTATCAAGATTTTATTCTATTTTTTAGTATTTGTTGTTATAGCGGCAACAGAAATACATCATCAGAGAAATGCAGCATTTAAACCTGCAGCTATCACGGTTCAAGAGATACAGCCTGGTGACAGATGTACGGACGGAAGAACGGACGGACAGACGGACAGCGAAGTTTTAGAAATAGGGTCCCGTTTTTACCCTTTGGGTACGGAACCCTAATAACAGTAATGAAGTACATAGGTTTTTGGCTTCCTTATCTCTACACAACAATCTCTACCAGCAACATAAAATGTGCAGAGATAAATTAGTATAGATTTCAAACGGTCACTTCTTTTACTACTGCTTTGTAATATTATGCCTACTTACGTTTAAATATTCGGTGCTACAACAAAGGTCATTGATGATATTTCGAATTCATTACTAACATTTCAACAGAAATATATTTCTAACAGTAAAAGCCTTGTTACTGCTAACTGTTAGGTATCAAACAAAACTCAAACAAGGCTTTGACTGTCTACTATCTGTTTTAAACCAATTTAATCTTTGACATAGTCCGTTGCGATATTGTAGAAGTTGGTAGGTTCAATCACTTTAATTTACTATAGTAGGAAATAAGTAAATGTATCTGTAATCGTTTTAATACAACTGTTTTGGTTTTGTTATCGTATATCGTATAGTTTATTACGCTGCTATTTTATTTACTTTATTGAATCCAAGGTGTCAAAGCAGATAATATTATGTAGGTAATATTCTGCTGTGTTGAGAAATGAGAAGTAGACAACTATGAGTAGGTAATAATAAGACAGCTGTCTCATTTCCGGCAATAATGATAATGATAACAGACTGCAGAGCTTTTTGCATATAGACTATTCCTTGCTACCTATTCCTTGTAAGCATATAGGTAGGTAAAAGTTTTATCTTATGCAATTTCAGTTAGCGACGACTAATGGGAAAATCCAACTACCTACGGCGTTAACACAAAAAAAATGGTCAAGTGCGAGTCCGGCTCGCACAGTGAGGGTTCTGTACTAGCTATTCTCAGTAGTAAAGTACGTAAACTAAACATCCCTGTGAACCAAATTCAAAAAATTGGCCAAGTACGAGTCTGACTCGCACATGAAGGATTCCGTAATCCGTACCCTTAGATACCGATCTATAAAAACGGCAAAAAATTACGTTTCTTGTAACTTGTATGGTAGCCCCCTTAATTTAATTTTTATTTCACTATTTAATTTTAAAGCTAATTCAATATTTTTTGAATAATCTGAGCGTCTACCGATTGCCGTTAATCAATATCGACAAAAAAGCAAAAAAAACAACGTTAGTTATATTACCTATAGTCAAAGATTATTAATATAGGTGTGTATCAAATATTTATTCAATTTTTAATTGTCTAGTAATTTTGTTAAATCAATCAGTTATAGCGGAAACAGAAATGCATTATCTGTGTAAAAGTGTGTAAAAACCTTCTACTCCAGTGTTGTTTGGGAAGCTTTAATTAAATATTGAATGGAAGCAGGCGTTATTTTGCGGAAATCCATAATTAGCAGGACTGATGAATTTGTTTTGCTATTATCCGCTTCTTGAAAGGATTCTGTATGGTGCAATATGCAGGAACACGATCCACATGAAACACCACACACAATTTTCTATCACTTTCTTCGACGCACGTTTCGTCCCGACACCGGGACATCCTCAGGAGATGTTGACTTCACAATGCGAAATCGTAGAGTGACTGTCGTGTCAGCGACGCGTTCTTATATACCCTTTCTACTGACTCACACTAACGTTCGCCCCACCCACTTCGGCTGGATTCGTACCCCCCGAAAACAAACGAAGCAGTGGCGAAGTTGATACGTTAATTTGTTCATTAAATAATTGAAATTGATTATTATTGCTATGTTTTATTATTTCTAATTGTTCCAGCATGCTCAGACGAAGCCCTTTATCACAAGTATGTAGGATTTTATATGAATGATCGTTTGATAATTGGTGTCCACTGTCTAGGAGGTGCTTTGCGAAATGAGACTTTTAGAAACAATCAACCCCAAAAGTCTCATTTCGCAAAGCACCTCCTAGACAGTGGACACCAATTATCAAACGATCATTCATATAAAATCCTACATACTTGTGATAAAGGGCTTCGTCTGAGCATGCTGGAACAATTAGAAATAATAAAACATAGCAATAATAATCAATTTCAATTATTTAATGAACAAATTAACGTATCAACTTCGCCACTGCTTCGTTTGTTTTCGGGGGGTACGAATCCAGCCGAAGTGGGTGGGGCGAACGTTAGTGTGAGTCAGTAGAAAGGGTATATAAGAACGCGTCGCTGACACGACAGTCACTCTACGATTTCGCATTGTGAAGTCAACATCTCCTGAGGATGTCCCGGTGTCGGGACGAAACGTGCGTCGAAGAAAGTGATAGAAAATTGTGTGTGGTGTTTCATGTGGATCGTGTTCCTGCATATTGCACCATACAGAATCCTTTCAAGAAGCGGATAATAGCAAAACAAATTCATCAGTCCAGCTTTAATTAAGATTAAGGTGTTGCGGCCCTACCAGCCCGCGAAATTCAAATTTTATTTTCTTTTTCGCAAATATTAGACTAACTACACATTGTGTAATGTAGATTTATGGCAATGCATTTTGCGGGCCTACTTTTTATGCATCTACATGTTTTTAATAGAAACTTTGCTCGAAAGTTCCCACTCATCTCATATTGGTTCCCGAAAGATAATTTTTTGCCGTTTCCCAGGTTTCGAGCTATCGGGAACCAATATGAAGTAAATGAATATTGTTGAGCAGACTTTTTATTAAAAACATGTAGATGCATAAATGTTGTGCCCGCAAAACTCATTGACATTAGCCTTCGTTGTAATTTATAAATCCACTATGAACGAAAAACTAATTGAAATTTGAATTTTCGCGCCCAGATGGTACCCATCGCCCTTAATTAATAGATGGCGTAAGGAGCTAAGGTCAAATGAGGTAACACAACGACCATTGCAAAGATGGCGCTGCTAAAAGAGGTTTATGAACCCGAAAGAATTATGGCGTGCGCCCATACATCGGTTAATACTGTACTATTCCGACTATAAACGATTTTTTTTTATTGGAACTGCAATCCTGCACTCAATGTTAAAGGATTTTTCTTACAAAAAAGCGGAAAAAGTTAACATTAATATTCTAAAAATATTGTATCTGAGTATCTTAACAACGCCTCTACCTTCTTGAAGCATCCGAGAGGACAGACAATATACTATAATATATACTATAATATATATAAGACATTGAGGATCTCCAAAAACAAACAACAAATTGTTTCTCTGAAATAACAAAGAAACGACATTTAAAGTTCACTATATCGAGTCCTCAATCACATTCTTTCTATGAGTTTTTATTACGATAAAAATGCACAAAACAATTTCAGCGTCACTCGCCATTTTAAATCATAGACACAGATCAATATCATAGGTACGCGACAGACAGCTGATACGCGAAGCGCGGCAAATTCAAATGAATGAAATGTCACTCATTTCATTACATCTCCCCCCCTAAGAGCGAAAATTCTAAGCAATATATCTGTAAAATGTACTTATAAGTCATCTTCATATTCATTATCATCTCCTTCATCTTCTTCAGCCTCTGTTATGACAGGTTGCAATTTTGTTATATGAAATAATGTTGATTCTGTTTTTCTGTTGCCTGTATCAATCCTATAAATGGAATTCGATATTTTCTCTATTATTTTGAAAGGGCCTATTTTTAATTCGTCTAATTTCTTTCTATTCAGTCTATTTCCATTTTCTACATATACACTGTCTCCTACATTAAATTCTTGCATTTTTCTATTTCTATCAAATATTTTCTTGTTATACTCATGAGATTTTATTGTATTCTCTAATGCCAATCTTCTATCAGCAATCCACTTGTCTTCCTTTTCCATCGTTTTGAATTCATTTGGTAGAATACTGACATTTGTACCATCCAGTAAATATTTTGGTGCAAAACCTGTAACGGAGTGTTCTGTTTCATTATATTTTTGTATACATTCTCTTGCCAGTGTTGTCCATGTTCTCTTATTATTTTTCTCATTCATTTTACACCTTATTTTATTTACTATTGTTTGGTTTAATCTTTCATTCAAGCCGTTCGAGAATGGTGTATTCACGGCTGTAAAAATTAGTTTAATATTATTTTCCTGCAAAAATTGTTTAAATTCTCTTGAATTTATGCCCGGATATTGATCTGTCAGGATAATTCCAATCTCATCTGTCTCTAGTACTTTCTTTGTTAAATTTATAAAGTCACATGCATTCTGGGTTTTCGAAGTCGCAATAAATGCATATCTTGTGTAGTGATCTACTAAAAGGTGTAGATATTTCTTTGTAGACCTAGATCCTCCAAATCCACCAATAGTATCCATTGACATTATTTCAAATGGTTTGGTAGCTGGTCCCAGTTGTGACATTAATCCAATTTTTTTTTGACATCTTGATTTATTTTTTATGCATATTTCACATGTTTTACAAATATTTATGACTAGCTTTTGCCCGCGGCTTCGCCCGCGTGAATTGCGGGGTTATACAAGTCCCGTGTTAGTCCTGGATTTTCTGGGAAAAAAACAGCATGTGTGTTAACCTTACTTCAGAAACACGATTGGATAAAAATTTCTCGACAAAAAGTTCTCCCAAAAATTGCTCCAAAATCTCCATTTTTCTAATTTCCATCGAAAACTACGATGGTCATAATTGTAATTTTTGTTTTAATTTATCGGTAAAAAATAATTCCCAAAAACGCTCAGAACGACATTTAAATAACTGGCTTAGTTTTTGAAGTAATTAGGTAAAACAACGTTTTTCTGTTATATTCTTCCGCAACGCTGCATACTTACCTAACCTAACCTAACCCACCACCAACGAGTGTGAAGGATGAAAATAAAATCAACGTATCCGCTTAAGAGTGAAATAATTTCAGAACCTTTACCTTATAGGTATCCATTTTCGCATTTATAGCATAATTACTATCACATATTCTATTGTTCAACTAAAACACATATTTTTAATAGCGAAACAGTTCTAATATCAGAAACTATACAGGAACACCTTTTTAGCATTATTAACCTGTATCCCATTGCTTAACCAAAACACACATTATAAATAGCTAAACAATTGTACTTTCAGAACCTTTATCGATAGGTACCCATTTCCACATTTACAGCATTACTAATTACTATACCATATCCCATAGCTCAACAAAAACATACATTGTCAGTAACGAAACAGATGTTAGTTCAGAACTAATATCATATAGGTACCCGTTTTCATAGTTATTGTAGTATATACATCTTTGATGTTGGCGCATTGTCTTGTATATTGACATTTGTGTTTGTTGACACTTGACTTAAGTGATCGTTATGTTCTATAAATACAGCGCCCCGACAGACGGTCGGAGATTATCGTACGGGCAACTGCCGTGAGTGGTACTTAGTATAACGATATAGTGTGAGGTAATAATTACGGTGTTTCCACGTAAGTGTACAGTGTGAAGTGTGGGAACATCACAGTGGCGACGAGGATAAACTGTAAGTCATTTTTAATTTTTAAAAGAAAAGGAGGAAACAGTGGTAGTTCATCATGCATGATAATGTTTCGATTTTTATCAAAAGTGGTCTTTTAGTTTTAAAAGCTCATTGCTCAGCTGCAGTTACACGTTTTTACTTTGCAATTGAAAATTTTCTCCAATTAAAAACCTGCGGGTAGTTGAATAATACTAAAATTGCAAATTTAAAAAGAAGAAGGGGAGTGTGCTTTTAAATCTGTTTCAATCTTGACTATGTTAATTAATTTTCGTTATAAAATCATTCTGGAACGCCTGTATATATAGCTTAACTATCGAGGCAAACCTTTATTTCGAACCATGAATGTGTTTTCAAATCTGTTTTCATCCTGACCGTATTAATTCATTTTGGTTATAAAAGTATTCGGGAATGCTTGTATACTGCTTAACTATCGAGTCAACCCTTTATTTCAAACCAGAATACGTCATACGACATAAAATAAATAAATACAGTATAGTTTGAGTTGCTTCTGGTTTTGATCAAGATCAAGGGATAGTGTAGCGTTAGTCTTTAGAGATAATTATCGCGTGATCCATCGTTTACATAATACGATTAGCGGAATGATATTTCAAGTTAATGTGATTGAGACAGGGGTCAACAACAATCCTCATATTTTCTAGTTCAGTTTGCTTTCATGAATAGTCTAAAATAGTGTGAAATTTTTATCGAAATTCACTTCCAAATGGAATTTAAAGATTTTATTAGTTGATAAAATGCTTAAGTTAATATGTGACAATAAATAATAATAAAATTAAATGATATAATAATATGATATGATGATGAAATTGGCTACAGGTATTAATTCTGTTGAGCATATGTGTGTAAAAATAAATTTGTTTATGTGTAATAACAAAATCGGTATGGAGTCCAATTTTTGTATATTTTGTTGGCAATTGGAAATGAAATGAAATGATGAAATGAAATGAAATGATTTTAATAGAAGTCTGGTATGAAGGCCAGAAAACTTTGTCTGGTATGGAGTCCAGAAAAGTTATGTGCAAAAATTCTGGTATGAAGTTCAAAAGACTTTGTCTGGTATGGAGTCCAGAAAAGTTGTGCTTTGTCTGGTATGGAGTCCAGAAAAGTTGTGCTTTGTCTGGTATGGAGTCCAGAAAAGTTGTGCTTTGTCTGGTATTGAGTCCAGAAAAGTTGTGTAATGAGTCTGGTATGGAGTCCAGAAGACTTTGTCTGGTATGGAGTCCAGAAAAGTTGTGTAATGAGTCTGGTATGGAGTCCAGAAGACTTTGTCTGGTATGGAGTCCAGAAAAGTTGTGTAATGAGTCTGGTATGGAGTCCAGAAGACTTTGTCTGGTATGGAGTCCAGAAAAGTTGTGTAATGAGTCTGGTATGGACTCCAGAAGACTTTGTCTGGTATGGAGTCCAGAAAAGTTGTGTAATGAGTCTGGTATGGAGTCCAGATAAGTCTGGTATGGAGTCCAGAAGACTTTGTCTGGTATGGAGTCCAGAAAAGTTATGTACAATAAGTCTGGTATGAAGTCCAGAAGACTTTGTCTGGTGTGGAGTCCAGAAAAGTTGTGTAATTAGTCTGGTATAGAGTCCAGAAAACTTTGTCTGGTATGGAGTCCAGAAAAGTTGTGTTCAATTGGTCTCGTATGGAGTTCAGATAAATTGTGTACGATTGACCACGGGAGTTCTGTGTAAGAGTATCGACTAGTTGAATGAAGTTTACACACCTATGCTACGCGGTTGTTGACAATAGTGTCCATAATGTTGTATTACGACCATTGTCATCTAAATGTATGCATTATAGCTACTACAGATATCTGTATATAATTATTTTAACGTCACATTTTACATTATTTCCGTTTATTTGAATAACAGAGAAGATAAAATATTTACTATTTTTATTATTAAAATAGCCCATTCTAGGTTAAAGTCCTGGGTTGATTGGGTACTGAGATTATTCAATACCTGATCTAAGAGTTGAGATTGGTGTTAATTTTACTTATACTGGATATATATCCATACTTTTTATATATCCATCGTTTCTGATTTTTATAGTTACTTATTTCGTTTCCTGTGTTAATTAGTCTTAATAATAATATGAAATAGACCCTAGTAGCTCGACGATTAAATCATGGAAAGAACATAGATTACGAGGGGGTTTCGGGTTCGACTCCCGATGGGAGGTTGGTTACATTGCTACGAAGTACATATAGGTGCACTGATTTTGCTTCCCTAGGAGACGCCACCTTGTGCACCGCTTTACAGATTGGAAATAGACACGCTTATTTTGTAGACGGGGCCCATCCATATTGTTTCCTAGATCTGTGTACCTACAAGACTCGCTGAGTCGCTCGTCTGCACGTATTTTTCGATAAGTAATTTGCTTCAGGCAAATTCGCCCGAACAGTCATGTTCACGTAACACTACAGCGATAAAATTCCGCTACCGTTTAGGTAGGCTGTGTCGTCGACATTTTGAGGTTAGGTCGACACAAACATTTTGGGATGGTGATCCCATCAAAAGTATGATTTCGCAATAATGTTTAAAAGGAAAAGTAAAGTTTTAGTAGGCAGACAATCGTACTGTTTTTGTTTTAAATTTTTATGACTAAGAAAATTAATTGTTACTGTTAATAACATTGAGTTAAACAATGGTTAATAACAAATTTTCATTACAGTGAGTGCTATTACAAATTATTCAATGTAAACCATAAGATTAAAAAATAGAATTAACCATCCTCAATACAGCTGTGGCGAAGCAGGATGCCTGGAAAGTGGGTTGCATTACCTCTTTTATAGACAAACTTTTAACAATAATAACAATATTCTTTATTGAAAGGCAGTACACCCAGTTATGTAATAAACTATTACCATACTAATACTATTCCCCTAAGTTTCCACCAAAACTCAAGTAACATGTAATGTTTCCAACTTGCTCTATTAAACTTGACTCACCACTCGTTTTGTTGCTTTTACATTTTCACGGCATCAAAATGGGTAAATTATTTAATATATTTCAAACAAATATGAAAAAATAGGGAATGTCAATGCAGTCGCATAATATCACTTTTAGTACGACAGGGGTTCTTTCAGAAGGTACTAGCTTCCCCAAAACCATAAAGAAATCAAAAATGGGTTATGCACGGGGTTGCAGATTGGTCCTAAGTTTTCAGCGACAGCGGTAGGTATGGGCGTACATTTTCATCTGTCACTGCTGCATATGATGACTTGACATGTAACTTGACAATCAGTGTGGAGCTGCGACCTGCGACGGCAACAGTAAGATGCGAAATAGTTTACTTTCTCAAGTCAAGGACACGTCTATGTCTTCAATACTGACAACGTTCGGGTGAGTTCAAATCTATTTGTTTGATGGTTAGGACCGCTGTTACTGCGACTAGGGTACGCTAACTATCATATTGTGCGCATGATAGAGTTTACTTCGTCAAACCTCCAATAGTACTATTTACTTGGTATTGATATGAAATTACCAAACTTATATGTAAGTAAGTATGAGATTCGGTTTGAGTATTGTTTGCAAATTAAACTAACGACATAATTATAGTAAATACTTCCAAATCAAGTACTAAACGTGTAAGTAATGGGCAAAGATTACGACCTACCTTTTATATAATTTGTGCAAGATTTAAACAATATTAATACTCATCGTTATTTAACAAAATACTCAAACTTCATTTACCCACATTAGTTGCCTAGGTATTTGGCTTCAATAAATGGGTTTTGCCGATAAGTATACCATACTACGAACGTTACACTTCAGCAAATAAAAAATATTTGAAGTAAATGTCTTCTGTTGTTTTATCATGTAAAATTGTGTAAATTATAGATGTTGTCCAAGGGTTGCAGTGGAAAAACGTCAGTCTGCCGGTCGTGAACGCGATTTCATTGTTGAAGCATTATTCCTAACTTGCAAGCTTAAGGGGTTAGAAATCATTATTATTTACAATACCTGATAAGATTATTGGTGTTGTTATTTTAATTTTTAATTAGTTTTTAGTAAAAAATTCATAGTCATGTCACAAAACAATTAATTTATAATTCGTTTGATATTACAGTTACTTCATTAGCTTAGAACTAAGGTAATTTTTACTGCAGTTATTTTTAATTTAGCCAGTTTCAAACGTATTGGACATCATAATGAACAACCATATGAAACGTTACTAAGTGGATTTAATGTGAAACAAGTATAAGTTCTATTACTTACTTGATTTTACTGATAATAGAAATTAAGGTTCTAAATACAATCAATTTGCAAATGGTAAACAGTTACATATCCCAAGCAATTCCATTGGGATGAAAAATTGAATTTAAAATATTTTGATGTTGAAACCAAACTGAAGTCTTTAAAGGAATCTTAAGAGAGAAAATGACCTATGATACAATGTGTCTAAATGTAAACCGCGAATCCATAAATTCTTCTTTCAGTGGCAGTAACGGCTGTCACAGTTGAGATCGGTAACAATGCTAATTTATGAAATTTTGATAGTTCATAAAATACTACCATATTCAGGAAGCGCACTCCTTAGTCATCCAAACGGTTACTCAAGTAAGCATTGTCAGACAACTTTATTAATTATAAATGTTGATTTAATTAAAAGTTGTGATTGATAATAATGTTATAATATAAGAGTTCCCAAGTACAAGTGCAGAACTTATGAGATATCATTGTCCTTGGTGGGTAGTAGATGTGTGGTTTTATAGTTTTAAGCATTACTTCTTATTAAAGAAAACTGCATTCTGAACTAACTGAAAAACGATTTCGTTTCAATTGGACTTTATTTGCGAATCTGGGTTATTTAAATAGGCAGGTTAAATAGGCAAGTCCCGGTCCAAAGTTAGTCTTTTTGAAAATGTTACACTATGTAGTTAATATTAAACATTTACGATTATTTTCCACAAAAACGGCTTGATCCATTTTTCTAGGTTTATACAGTGTGGTAATTTTATCTTTCGACAGTTTTTAAATGTTATTTTCGACATCGTCCTGTCGCTTATCTTCGTATGTAAGCGACAATGATGGCGAATTATTTTGATTATACCTAGTAACTAGTCTGTTATTTTTGAGCGTAATTGGTTAAATTTCAATAACAGAAATAAATTTCATTAACAGAAAAAGGGGAAGGAATGCCCGCTTGAGTTTATTGGCTGTGGCTGTGGCCTCGTGGACTTGATGGTGAGCCGTGGAATACTTATCACCGTTAGGTATAGACTACTTACAATTCACCGAAATAATGTTGTCTGTATGTCGATCTTATCCCAGGGTGACCAGTTTAAATGTGTGAATCTGTAAACCCTCTGGAAAACGGAGAAAGCAATATGATGTGGATAATGAGACTTTTATTTCAAAAATTTTATAAAAAGGAAGGGATGTAGTGTATACATCTTTGATGTTGGCGCATTGTCTTGTATATTTAATGATCAAACGAACTTGCAAAGTGAAGTTCGATCATAATTATATGAATTCGCTTCATTTGAAGATAATTATCGACATGGTAGTACCTTCTATTGTACAGGCACTTTTCGCGCTTTTAGAATTAAGTCACTCAATTGATTTTTGTTTTCGTGTGGGTAGTCCCACCGATATTATATATTCTGTGGTCTCACCAGCCGTCGTCATTATTTTAGAGTAACACAAAATTTTCTGATTAGGGTTGGGAGGGAGGGTGTTTATATCTTCAAATGAAGCGAATTCATATAATTATGATCGAACTTCACTTTGCAAGTTCGTTTGATCATTAATTATATTTCATTTCGCTTCATTTTTCAGATAATTATCGACATGGTAGATGTTTAGAGACGAAAATTTTGTGAAGGTAAAAAACTGTAACTATGTTAGTGTGTTTATCATGGTAAATCAACGTTTATTTAAAGAATAAACCTTACACAACGTCTCTAAGGTACATAAGAAATAAGAATCTATTTCATTAATCAATTAATCATCAGTTCAGAAAATAACATTACCCTCTAATGTTTTATCAAATATACTCAGTTAACGGCTGCTAAATTAGTACACGAAGGACAATATTATTATGTTTGCGAACGTTTAGTCCAGTAGATGTGGCGGTGGTGTGCCGCGTGCAGTGCGCGCCGAACGCCGACACATCCACTCCGCTTTCGCTCAACACTTTATTCATCTACTGATGGTTTGAGGAGTTGCCGGTCTGGGCGGCTTTTATGCGTTAAAATTAGCGAATTGACGTTGATGGCCTAATTTGCTCCGTGACAAATATGTAATCTTTTATGAAGATAGGATATTGATCTATTTTCTACAAAATAGGGTAAAGATATTTCTATTGTTGATACCTTAATTTCGTCATCATCATTACGCCTGAGGGGCCGTTTACTATTAAATTCTCTAGTTTATACGTGAGAAAGTTTGCAAGTGTGCTGTAAAGAGCGCAAGTAAAATAACTAACTAATTTTTTCCGTGATATTTTCTAACGTAAGGTCCCCATAGTCCTATTTGGCAAACAAATTTTATACGATCTCAAGTAAACAAATATTTTGGTTTTAATGGTTTTAACTTATAAGCGCTTTTAAGTAAGCGTTGTATTTGGTCGATACTAGATAGGTTATTCACTACCGAAAAATAGCGGTAAAGCGGAGCGATGAGTATTTAATGATTCATACGCAGCTCCATTATTATACTGTTTTGTGAGAAAAATTACAATGGATGAAGCTGTCAATTCATAAAGGCTATGGTTATTGATACGATAGAACTGTCACCATAATTATAATGTATTTTTGGACAAGGATGCCATAATAAAGCCTTATGTCATCCCTGGGGTTCCGCTTGTTGTGAATTTCAGGGTAAGATTCTTCTCGGGACGGTGAGGTCCCGGAAGAGTACGAACTAATATTGAAATTAGGGATAACAAATATAGTTTCGTTTTGTACGATCCTCATTAACAAGGGAAACCAAGGTTCTGATGGCCAATAGGGCAATGCTAAGATATCCTCGGCTTGATCCCTTAAATTTTTTGTTAACATTTTAAAGCCACTGAAACTGGTGGAAATGCGTAAAAAACAATCATTGATTTATAACATAATTTAAATGCATCTCCTGTCAGAGAATTAGGATCTTGTCTCCGAGATGCGTAATTTTTACATTTCCCATTAGTGCAAGGAACGAAAAGGTCAATTGTTGCTTCTCCGAATGCTGACGTCACTAGCTGATAATGATAGTTACCATTATAATGTATTAGGATTTTCTCGATGAGATTCCTGGTCAGCTTTTACATTGTCTTTTGTTTTTATATATTACGATAAAAAAAACCAAAATATATTTCGTTCCTCGCATCATTGCCGAATGGATCTTTTTAATTCACTAAGGTGAGGAAACTGAATTCCTCTCATCGTCAAAATTAAGAACTACAAGGGTGTTTAATAAGGTAAGAGTGTCCGCTAACCACCACTGTAAGTTTGGAAGGATATCATTATTAGGTTTTTATTTTTTCGTCGTAAATTTGGTGTAAATTGAGAGCCAGAAATTTTTGCCTCTCCAGTGTTTTGGTACATAACCGACCATATCTTACAGCTGGGCAGGCCGGCGTAAGAGTACCTATTAAATGGGCATTAAAATGACCAAGTCTCTAATAGTGCAAACTGGCAGGCGAGAAAACTTTTCTTTTAAATTAAAATATTGTAACGTTTTTCTGATGGAAGTGAAATCCTCACGTCCTTAGAATTGTAAATAAAACCGAAAAACTAATGACTCTGCAGGGATTCTCATATTTAGTAATGGAACCTAAACCATGACGCAAGTGGGTAGTATTTTTTACATTTCTAAGGCATCCCTCGAAGGTGTGCCCTATACGTAAACTATCATAATAGATTTAAAACCACCGTATCCTAATAAGTAAACTACTTATTTTATTACTTTCTTGAAAGTTCGCAGAGCTGAGCTCAACGCGTAGGGTTATTGCATTAAGCTTGTACCGCGTACGTATCATTTTGTGAGCTTTTTGAAGTTCAGAATAAATCTATAATCGCCGTTTGGTTTTCGAGCTAAAAGATATTCGAAATAAATAATTCTTTACGATGTTTTATCGAGACAGTATTGTGAGGAGTAACATTTTGTACCACTAATTGGCGGGTGAACGGCATGCGTTAACCGTTACGAATCCCATGTCCCATGTCCCAGAACACCAGGGATTTTTGCCGTACTAAGCCAACAGGAGTAATAGTGTTGTAGCCTATCGGCATGCTGTATTACTGCCGCGTTTGTTGGTGGTCGTCGTTTTCGAAGACGACCTGCGAATCGGTAGCGTTTACGCCGCTGTTCGTCAGAAGTGTGTAATGCACCCGATACGATCCAATCCGCCGCCCCCCCCCCCCCTTACGACTGGAGCAAGGAGGGCCGGACCAATTTCCCCGGTAACGAGGGCGAGAGGTTTCAGTGGATCTGTCCCTTTTAAGATTTGTATTACATCCAGAAAAGACTTGTCCAGTATCGGAGTGATAAGTTTCGTTCTTACTTCCATATAGGAAAGATCTGTGAGTAAGTGGCAGCCATCCGACAAGATTTTCATTGCTTGTACTTTGTCATACTGGTCGGTTGCATAGTTATAGCTCTGTTTATAGCTGTGATTTCTAAACAAAGCTGCCGGGTCTAGAGCTCTTTATCATGAGCCCTTAGGGTATCCTCGATAGCAGCATATATTTCTGGATTAAATGCTGGAGCTTACATTTATCCGGGACAGCAAATTCCTTCAATAGCTTTTCCTTTGCTTTGTTTTGTAAACCTTTTTTATTTCGGTTTTTGTTCGGTACATCCAATATATTGTGACGGTGCCGGGTCTACGGGCACAGAAGTCGATGGCGGTGGCGTCTATTGCGGCCAGGATGAGCGCGATATCGAACGCAGTTTGTAATTTAATTATTGCGGCTCATTTTCTAATAAAAGAAAGCGATCGGGTTATCACCCAAAGCTTTTGATACCATAAAGAAGTCAATTGTGTAACGTTATACTAACCCATCGTGTTAACCCACAGTTAACTGCCAGGCAAGTATAAAAACACTAGGCCCGTGACATTATTCACAAGGGTTTTGTTCACTATTTTGTTTATTAATTACTAAGCATCACTCAACGCCATCGTGTTAACCCGCAGTTAACCGCCAGGAACGTACAGAGATGCTAGGCCCGTGACAATATTAAATAATGTTTGTTCACTACTTTGATTACCAATTACTGAGCATCACGCAAATCCATCGTGTTAACCCGCAGTTAACCGCCAGGAAAGCATAAAGATGCTAGGCCCGTGACAATTTTCACAAATGTATGTTCACTACTTTGATTACTAAATACTATGCATCACGTAAATCCATCGTGTTAACCCTCAGTTAACCGCCAGGAATGCATTAAGATGCTGGGCCGTTGACAATATTCGCAGATTTTTGTTCACTTTTTTGATTATAATTACTATGCATCACGTAAATCCATCGTGTTAACCCGCAGTTAACCGCCAGGAAAGCATAAAGATGCTAGGCCCGTGACAATATTCACAAATGTATGTTCACTACTTTGATTACTAAATACTATGCATCACGTAAATCCATCGTGTTAACCCGCAGTTAACCGCCAGCAGTGCATTAAGATGCTGGGTCGTTGACAATATTCGCAGATTTTTGTTCACTATTTTGATTATTAATTACTATGCATCACGTAAATCCATCGTGTTAACCCGCAGTTAACCGCCAGGAAAGCATAAAGATGCTAGGCCCGTGACAATATTCACAAATGTATGTTCACTACTTTGATTACTAAATACTATGCATCACGTAAATCCATCGTGTTAACCCGCAGTTAACCGCCAGGAATGCATTAAGATGCTGGGCCCGTGACAGTATTCGCAAATTTTTGTTCACTATTTTGATTACTAATTACTATGCATCACGTAAATCCATCGTGTTAACCCGCAGTTAACCGCCAGGAAAGTATTAAGATGCTAGGCCCGTGACAATATTCACAAATTTTTGTTCATAACTAATTACTATGCATCACGTAAATCCATCGTGTTAACCCGCAGTTAACCGCCAGGAAAGTATAAAGACGCTAGGCCCGAGAAAATATACACAAGTCTTTGTTCACTATTTTTATTACTAATTGCTAAATATTACGCAATTCCAACGTGTTAACCCGCAGTTAACCGCGAGGAAAGCTTACTTTTGCTAGGTCCGTGAGTGTTTCAACTATATTATGTATTTTCACATCACATTTACTAAAAAGAGTTAATCCATCGTGGCAACCCGCAATTACCTGCTAGGAATTTTGTTAATTACAATATCACACTCACAGGGAACGTCACTATTACGTAAATAATAAAAATACATAGTAAGACTTACATGTATTCTCGTCCGATGAACACAACACTTATTACGTCTATGCTTTACTAAGTTTTCTAATATTTTTATTTTCTTTATAATAATTTATTTTAATGGCAGCCGGAGCGTGCGCGCGGTGCCTCGCACAATAAAAGAATGACGACGGCTGGTGAGACCACAGAATATATAATATCGGTGGGACTACCCACACGAAAACAAAAATCAATTGAGTGACTTAATTCTAAAAGCGCGAAAAGTGCCTGTACAATAGAAGGTACTACCATGTCGATAATTATCTGAAAAATGAAGCGAAATGAAATATAATGACATTTGTGTTTGTTGACACTTGACTTAAGTGATCGTTATGTTCTATAAATACAGCGCCCCGACAGACGGTCGGAGATTATCGTACGGGCAACTGCCGTGAGTGGTACTTAGTATAACGATATAGTGTGAGGTAATAATTACGGTGTTTCCACGTAAGTGTACAGTGTGAAGTGTGGGAACATCACAGTTATAATATTACTAGCAGATACCCGCGGCTTCGCACGCGTAAATTTTAGTTTTCCCTATTCTACGGGAACCATCCATTTTCCGGAATAAAAAGTACCCTTTGTGTTAATTTACATGAAATCTATCTTCATTTCAACTTTAAACAAAAAAAAATTCAGTAGTTGTGCGTGAAGGAATAAATTTTCTCCCGCATGAATATTTGTTTTTCCCTATTGTCACGAAAACAATGGATTTTCCCGAGGAAAAAGTAGTTGATTCTAGGATATAATCTATCTTCATTCCAAATTTCAGCCCAATCGGTTCAGAAGTGACGGCACGATGGAGTATTTCTCCCGCATGAATATCTGCTATTTAACTATTTTCTTAGAAACCATGGATTTTCCCGGGATAAAAATTTGCCTATGTATTAATCCAGGATAAAACCTATCCCCTTTTTGAATTTCAGTCATATCCGTACAGTAATTACAGCGTGAAGTAGTAATTTTCCCGCGTGCATATCTGTTTTTAAGTTTTCCCGCGGAAACCATGGATTTTTTGGGATAAAAAGTAGCCTTTGTAATTTTCCAGGATAAAATCTAACTTCATTCCGCATTTCAGCCACATCAGTTCAGTAACTAAGGCGTGGAGGAATATTTTCCCGCGTAGATATCTGTTTTTCACTTCTATTATAGAAACCATGAATTTTTCCAGGATAAAAAGTAGCCTAGGCATTAATTCAGGATATAAACTATCTCCATTCCAAATTTCAGCCAAATCGATTCAGTAGTTCTGGCGTGAATAATGTTTTGCGCTTGAATTTCAGTTTTTACCTAATCTTACGGAAACCTTGAATTTTTTCGGGTTAAAATATATCTTATGTGTTAATCCAGGATATAATTTATCTCCATTCCAAATTTGAGCTAAATCGGTTTAGTAGTTGCGGCGTGAACGAATATTTTTCCCGCGTGGATTTCTGTTTTTCACTATGTTCATACTCGTAGAAGTCATGAAATTTTTCGAGATGAAAAGTAGCCTACGTATTAATCCAGGATAAAATCTATCTTTTTTCTGAATTTCAGTCATATTAGTTCAGTAATTACAGCGTGAAGTAATATTTTTACCGCCTGAATATCAGTTTTTCAGTTTTCCCGCGGACACCATAGATTTTTCCGGGATGAAAAGTAGCTTTTGTATTAATCCAGCATATAATCTATCTTGATTCCAAATTTCAGCCAAATCAGTTCAAAAATTACGGCATGAAGGAATATTTTTCACGCGTGGGTTTCTCTTTTCACTATAATAATAGAAACCATGGAATTTTCCGGGATGAAAAGTAGGCTTTGTAATAATCCGGGATAAAATCTATCTCCTTTCCGAATTTCAGTCATATCAGTACAGTAATTACAGTGTTAAGTAGTATTTTTCGCGTGTGAACATCAATGTTTCAGGTTTCCCGCGGAAAGCATGGATTTTTCCGGGATGAAAATAGCCTATTTATTAACCCAGGATATAATCTATCTCCATTCCAAATTCCAGCCAAATCGGCTGTGCACTTGCGGCATGAAGATTTTTTTCCGCGTTAATTTCGGTTTTTTACTAATCCCACGGGAACTATGAATTTTTTCGCGATAAAAAGTAGCCTTCGTATAAATCCAATATATAATCTATCTTTATTTATAATTTCAGCCATATCAGTTCAGTAATTACGGCGGGAAGTAGTATTTTTCCCGCGTGAATATCTGTTTTTCCCTTCTCCTGCAAAACCCATAGATTTTGCCGGGATAAAAAGTATACTATTTATTAGCTCACGATATAATCTATCTCCATTCCAAATTCCAGCCAAATCGGTTGTGTACTTGCGACGTGAGATTTTTTTTCCGCGTGAATTTCGGTTTTTAACTTATCCCACGGGAACCATGATTTTTTTCGGGATGAAAAGTAGCCTATGTGGTAATGCAAGATATAATATACCTCCATTCCAAAATTTAGTCAAATCGGTACAGTAGTTGCGGCGTGAAGACGTATTTTAACTTGATAAAATCCAAACTTCGGATCCCCGTTACACCCCCTTAGAGGGTGAATTTTGAAAAATCCTTTCTTAGTGCTCCCTTAGACTTCATAAGGTATCTGTGTGCCAAATTTGGAGTCTCTAGACCCAGCGGTTTGGGCTGTGCGTTGATATGTCAGTGAGTCAGTCAGTCAGTCAGTCAGTCAGTCAGTCAGTCAGTCAGTCAGTCAGTCAGTCAGTCAGTCAGTCAGTTTCTTCTTTTATATATATAGATTAACCTGTATCTCATTGCTCAACTAAAACACAAAATGCTAATAGCGAAACAGTTGTAATGCCGGAACCTATAATACAGGTACCCATTTTCACATTTATAGCATTATGCATTATTTGTAGCATTATAGCATTATTATTTATAGCATTATTATCCCATATCCCCTTGTTCAACTAAAACACACTCGTTAAATGCGTACAGTGCCCGTATTCTGTATCTCGGTGCCTATCAAAGAATGATAGCCACTGGCATATGTTTGTTATCCATTGAAAGTTTGCTATGAAATAAAAATAACATTTCCTTAGCAAAACTTCAATGGATGAAAAACATTTGCTAGTGGCTATCATTCTTTGATAGGCACCGAGTTACAGAATAGGGCTACTGTGCTATGTTCAGAATGCCTACATAGTGGCCATTTTCACATTTATCGTGATAATATCATCAGTTTTTGCCCGTGGCCCCGCCCGCGTCAAATTCGCTATATCATGAATCCTAAGGGAAACGTCATTTTGCCGTTATCGTTCCCTATTCCAACCTTTAAACATGCTTTCAAGCAAGTTCGCTTGAACAATCTTTCTATAGATGTAGCTATAGATTGCTCTAGAAAAGTTGGTATTTTGAGTATCCCACGGGAACTACGGATTTTTCCGGGATAAAAAGTAGCCTATGTTTTAATCCGGGATATAAGCTACGTATGTTCCAAATTTCAGCTAAATCGGTTCAGTAGTTGAGCCGTGAAGGAGTAACAAACATACACACACACAAACTTTCGCCTTTATAATATTATTAGTATTAGTATAAATAGCTAAACAATTGTACTTTCAGAACCTTTATCGATAGGTACCCATTTCCACATTTACAGCATTACTAATTACTATACCATATCCCATAGCTCAACAAAAACATACATTGTCAGTAACGAAACAGATGTTAGTTCAGAACTAATATCATATAGGTACCCGTTTTCATAGTTATAATATTATTAACCTGTATCTCATTGCTCAACTAAAACACAAAATGCTAATAGCGAAACAGTTGTAATGCCGGAACCTATAATACAGGTACCCATTTTCACATTTATAGCATTATGCATTATTTGTAGCATTATAGCATTATTATTTATAGCATTATTATCCCATATCCCCTTGTTCAACTAAAACACACTCGTTAAATGCGTACAGTGCTATGTTCAGAATGCCTACATAGTGGCCATTTTCACATTTATCGTGATAATATCATCAGTTTTTGCCCGTGGCCCCGCCCGCGTCAAATTCGCTATATCATGAATCCTAAGGGAAACGTCATTTTGCCGTTATCGTTCCCTATTCCAACCTTTAAACATGCTTTCAAGCAAGTTCGCTTGAACAATCTTTCTATAGATGTAGCTATAGATTGCTCTAGAAAAGTTGGTATTTTGAGTATCCCACGGGAACTACGGATTTTTCCGGGATAAAAAGTAGCCTATGTTTTAATCCGGGATATAAGCTACGTATGTTCCAAATTTCAGCTAAATCGGTTCAGTAGTTGAGCCGTGAAGGAGTAACAAACATACACACACACAAACTTTCGCCTTTATAATATTATTAGGATATTTTTTGTTAGGTTTATAGCCGTATATATTGAACTTATTTTTTTCTGCAGTTGTCTGATCCCAATATGGCATAAATCTTCATGCACCTTTTTTATAAGTTTTTTACTAAATTCTTCTGAGAGGATAATCTTTTCCTGTTTCTTTATTTTTTTATAATAGATTTTATTTTTTTGTATTAAATTTTGTTTCTTTTCTCTTATTGTTTCATTTTTCTCTTGGGGTTTGTGATCTGAGTAAATGGTGAATTGTTTTCCGATGAGCCATTCATGCATATTTCACATGTTTTACAAATATTTATGATATTTTTTGTTAGGTTTATAGCCGTATATATTGAACTTATTTTTTTCTGCAGTTGTCTGATCCCAATATGGCATAAATCTTCATGCACCTTTTTTATAAGTTTTTTACTAAATTCTTCTGAGAGGATAATCTTTTCCTGTTTCTTTATTTTTTTATAATAGATATTATTTTTTAGTATTAAATTTTGTTTCTTTTCTCTTATTGTTTCATTTTTCTCTTGGGGTTTGTGATCTGAGTAAATGGTGAATTGTTTTCCGATGATTCATTTGAATTTGCCGCGCTTCGCGTATCAGCTGTCTGTCGCGTACCTATGATATTGATCTGTGTCTATGATTTAAAATGGCGAGTGACGCTGAAATTGTTTTGTGCATTTTTATCGTAATAAAAACTCATAGAAAGAATGTGATTGAGGACTCGATATATAGTGAACTTTAAATGTCGTTTTATAAGACATTGAGGATCTCCAAAAACAAACAACAAATTGTTTCTCTGAAATAACAAAGAAACGAAATTTAAAGTTCACTATTTTTGTGAATGAAATCCAGACTTCATAGTATACACTTTATTTTCCTTATTACAAGTACTAGCGTATTACATTAAACTTCTTATCGCTTAAACTTTGACATACATATGCCTTGTTTCTTGTATTACGATGAAATGAGTACTTTACATAGCTTTTTATACATATCAGTACAATATCAATTATATAGTTTTTGCTTTTGTGCTCATCAAAACAATTCCATAATCCTTCTGCCATAGCCTACTAGATTTTTTCATTGGTTTTTACTAGAGACGTTCTCATTGGTTGAGAAAAATGAGCGGGAACTATTGACCAATTACATGTAAGGTTTGTTTTGTTCTCTCAAAATGGCGGTAAACACTGTCACAGACAATCAAAAATATTCATAGGATTAGCACAGATTATAAAATTATGCCTTTTTTGAGCAGTCGTGAAATTAAATCATGACATTCGGCCATCCACTCCTGTGCAACCTCCTGGTGCACAAAATTAAACTCTCATCAAAGTAAAAATTCACCACCACTCAACTAGGCGTTTTAGTACCTATAAAAACATTGCACAAAAACTATACAAAAGATAGTATTTATTCTTACATGTTAAGTAACTATTATGCCACCTTTATGATTAATAAAACTATAATTTATATTTAAAACAAAACTTTTCAAATACATATAGGATTTAGGTTTTCACACTTCATATAGGGTTTCACTTACTTATCAATTCTCTGTATATTGGTTATTTACAATATCTAAATGATTTTGACTCTTAGTTACCTACGGCTTAATCTTACTAAAATACATCATTATACAAAAACTACAAAAGATGGAATATATATTTAGGTACATGTTAAGTAATTACTATTTCGCCTTTATGAGTAACAAAATTATAATTTATATCACATATATAATATACAATATTTTTCAAATACTTTATTTCACATAGGCCTAGCCTACATGCACTTAAAACTTAAGAATATTCAGTACCTACATTTGTTAATTTAAATATCTAAATAAATAACACTGACATTAAGTTACCTATGTCTCAATCTCATTAACATAAAATAATCATGACATTCGGTTTCTTAGATTAATTAAAGTATTATTGGGTATAATGAATATTTAATTTAAATTTAAAATAAAGAAATTATTAACTATAACATACAGACCTACATAAAATTATACATTATTTATTGTATACAATATTAGAAAATTATAAATGACTAACTCAAAATTGTTAACATATCACTTCTTAGGGTCTGGAGACTCAATTAATTATTAGATTTGCTAACTTGAACTCAAAAACGTAAATAAAGGTATTATTTTAATTATGCAGATTTCAATTATCATATTATTATATAAAGTATTTTATTAAAGCAAGTATTGACGAAAACTGACAGAGACTGAATTAATTTTCCAAATATTATTCTTTTTTTTTTTATTACGGTTACAGATTAAAATGACAACTTTTTGAAAGAATGTTTATGTTATTGTAGCATAACATCTTTCAAATCTTTTTCTTTTGAGTAAAAATCATAATTTTATCGTTCACTTTTTCTATAGCAAAATGACTTACAGTCAAAAATGAAGTACCGTCTACGTTATAATATAGGCTGCATGTCCACAAATTTTCGTGCGTTCTGAACAAAAATTACTTCAAATCAACCTTGCATAGCATATTGTGTGTTACAAACAATAATCGATGTGTTACAATCTTGTTATTAATCTATTTTATTACAATTCTATTGAAAAACGTCGGTAAATAAATCTGATAAATAATGACAATCTCGTAACATCAACGAGCTTAACACCTCAATAGGAAATACGTCTACAGTTTTTTTTTTTACATTTTATTTAGTTGTTTCCATCGTAATTACAAATAAAGATATATATTACTCATGAAATATTGATAATTAAAAATTGGTATGTATGTGCTTTATTGTATATTTAAGCGCCGAATTTCGAACGTTAATCACAACCAATACCACCATACCAATATTCAGCAAATCACCTCGCACTACAAACTCTGTATCATAATAGTGGTTTTATTTATAATCTGTACTATAGACTATGCACTACAAACTATGTGAAATCCGGTTATTGTGCTAATTCAGTACCTATCTATCATTTCCATAACTTTGACAATTTTGCAAAGACCTAAAATTTTAATTTTATAATTCGTGATATTATCATCTAATGTTGGATACCCAATTGACTGAAATCGAAATACTGAGCCTCTGTTTATTTATTTTTTTAACTAAAATTAAACAACAAAATGATAAAAAAAAAAAAAAACTGATTAAATCGATTAATTAATAAAAAGAAATTATAAGCGTTTCAATATTTCTCATTAGACAGACATAGCTAGATATTAAAATGTGAGATCACTCTTCAGTAAAGCCATAGTAGGCAGCTCTATATTTATTATTTACGCATCATAAGTAAGGGATAAAACTTTGTATTTCATTTCGTGTTTGGTTTTAATTTTTTTTTTTTGCTCCAAAATATATAAACTAACGCTAAAATTATTCAATGTACAATAAACTTTACAGTTCAAGTTATTAGAGAACTAAAGATTAGAAACTTAACAAACATGATTCAATAAAATTAGATTTAAATATTTACAAAATAGTATATAACTATTACTGATTTTAACTATTGTTAATGTTAACATCACGGATATGAGGATTCTGTCATCTGAACATCTTAAGTATGTTTTATGTCTAATATTGTTAACCTTGACTTCCCTAGATCCGATTGAAACATTTGGCTTGGCGGTTCGCTCGTGGATACGCGACTACGTTTAATTCATAGGGGATACTTTATGCAATCTGAATGGGCATTTAATCAGACATTATACACGTTTAGAAAATCATATACATACCTACACAGTCACTTAAGTTTCTTTTAACTTAAGTGTTCCATATCGTTATCTTTAGGAGAACTGATAAAGAATATGTTCTAGGTTATTAGAATGTTTATAAGGACAGAAAAGGAGTATGTAAGAGTTCGTTCCGAAATAATTAAATACTTGTGGCAACGACATTGATAATAATAATGAAATTAAACTGTTACTCAAAATGATACGACAGGGTTACTGAAGGCCTTTGTGAAAGGTTAAAAGCTCATGAATACATTTTGACGCTTCCTGATTTGTGTTATTTGCGCACAAACACTTAATACCAAAATCAATAAATGCCATTTTAACACGTAGGTTTTATCATCCGGATAACTATAACAAAAATATCACAAAAACATTAAGAAAACCTATTTGTTGGTGTGTTTGAGTTTTACAAGTCTCACCAGAAATCGTCAACGGACTCTGTTGACTGAGAACTAAATCGTGCCCAATTGTTCTAAAATATTAATTATGACTCGTTTTATGGGTTTTGGGAATTTCTGACAAGATAGCCCCCTTATTAACGAATAAATACAAAGTGGCTATATCATTATCATTGGTACTAATGGAATAGCTATAAGCGACTTTTTTAACAATTCTGATAGTGTAGCGTCACTTAGAATTTAAGAAATATAGTATACCTAGATCTTCACGTTTCTGACAATCCATTATCCAATACTTGCGCCTTCTTCCAAATAGACTTATCTTTTAATAGCGTGAATGATATCATAGTCTACCACTTTATTGCCGCTAAGATTACAGCGATTAAAAATGCCAATAATAGCATTTCTACAAACTTCCATTAGGTACTTCGTGAAATGCATGCAAGCATCTCAACCAAAATAATATGACTGTAATTTATCTCATTTGTGAACGATTTTGGAAGCTATTCATTCCAACTGTAACTAAGGGAAGGTAAAGAACTGCGCACCACTTTTATTTTTATCTACCAGTTTTGTAATACAAATTGTAAGGTTTATTTTTAGTTTCCCTCACTAATGGTCGCACATTCTTTGACTAACCAGTTATTTACGCTTAGTGCTTTGCTTGATGAATCGATTCTGGAATTACATTAAGATGATCGTCGTTGCAAATTTTCATGCTTGCAAATGCTAACCACCCCGTCTGTTGTGAAGCTTTTGCTTGCTGCTGCATTGATGATTGTAAGTACTTGTTCCAACTAAAGCAACGGTTTGGTGAGCAGCAAGCAGTGTCGAAGTTGTGGGGACCACCGACGTTGATAGGAGCATCTACGTGCCTTGCGGACCAACTTCCATTGTTATGACGGGGATCGCGTTTACACGCGCTTAGCCGCGTCCGTTCACGGCTAGCTCGTTCCATGTACCTCCTTGGTGTTGGCAGAGAGTGCGTCCTCACGCGCTCGCCTTTGACCCGCGTCAGTCCACGACCAGCTCGTTGAACGTGTCACATTCTCGGCAAAAGAAATAAACAATGCTCAATGAATTATGTATAGGTATTAGTAGCTGTTATACAAAAGGGAATATTCGTGAAAAATCTATTTTAGTTTTAGCAAATTATTTTCAAAAATAGATTTGTATTTAATAAAACATTGTTTCAAATTCCATTCATCATTCTACCTCTATTTTATTGTCACTTTTAATTAACATGTAGTCCTAATGAGTTTACTGTCCTTTCAGAATCTTTCAATGATAGAAAATGTATAAGTAAATTTTTAGTTATTGTTATTGTTTAAATACATCGATAAACTGCAACTGAGTACTCATTATTACCCTTTTGGTACACATAACCCAAATAATTGTAGAACATACATAGTTCCATCTTGGCTCACATAACCAAGTAACTCTTGGCACACGTAACCAAGTAACTCTTGGCGCACATAACCAAGTAACTCTTGGCACACGTAACCAAGTAACTCTTGGCGCACATAACCAAGTAACTCTTGGCACACATAACCAAGGCCATTATTCATCATAGAACATACATAGTTCCGTCTTGGCACACATAACCAAGGACATTATAGAAAAATAAATACAGCACTCATAACGGTATTATAATTTAGTCACGGCACTCTTAACTGCCAATTAATTTAATGTAAACTTTAATAAAATAATATCTATGTTGAAATTAACTTTATCAACACTAAATCAACATTATTTAAAAATCGCTTGACAGTACTAGTAAACTCTCATCAATTGTTGTAAATGCCTCAAGCAGAATCGCATTAATTTTATTCTCATGCCATCATATCATAATCAGTGTAAAAATCTTACAAGTATACTGGGGAATTACAAATGAATTAAAATAATAATATGTTATTTTATTTCATGAAATCACTGCCACGATATCTCTTTCAAGAACTGTTCAGAATGGCAAAGAAATGAAAATAATACGCCAGTGTTTGTAGGAACTGTCAGTTTCTAATTTTTCTCTTTTTTTTATTGATTTATATCTAGGTACAGCTCCTTAGAGTGAATTATGTTTTTTTTTTACTTTCCATGATATGAGTTAAAAGTTGTGCTTAAAAGTTTCTGCACTCAGATATTCATCATTAAATATTATTATTTCTGCGTCACATAAATTACATGAACTACTACTAGAAAACTTCAGCTATACCCAATAATACAGACAAAGAACAAACTACAGTCCGACAAGGCTCTCTTGGCACTTGAATGACATTGACAGGAGGGCGCTGTTATAGAACAAAGGCATCCAGGAAATAAAATCTCCTCAATTTTACTTCAATTCTAGTTTAAAATAGTTAATAGTAAGCAAAAACAATACAACATACAATAGCGATATACCGCTAAAGCGAACTATCAATCAGTATCACAAGATAGCGGCGTTAGTACCGATTTTGGCCACGCGCCATGATAGGCCTGTCGCACTTTACACGGCTGTGCCGATATAAATCAACTAATGCTATATCTTGACACAATTCAGTCATTCATAATTTATTATTTAATACAAATTCATAAAAAATTATACTTCAAATAATTACCAAGAAATTGGATCAGAGGGCTAAGCCACTAACCTAAAAAACAGGTAGGTTTTCAAAATTAATCTCTTATATTTTAATGCACAGACAATATGGCGTTACCCATTCAAAGCTTTAAATAGTTGTTGATAGCGCTTTCACTAGATGGCGTTGCACGTCAATAACTCGCGATACTCTTACTCTTAGTCTTGTTTTCTTTTTTACAAATTATTCATTTCAAACAAAGTTGCAATTATAATATAAGCAACAAAAACTACTCTATTTAACCAAAGCGACACCCGACATGATGCAGCCGATAAAACCCGTCTGGTTCAATAGATAATTAAGGCATTGCAAAAGATTAAAAATGTACCTACTTAGTTGCTCTAAGTTTTGACATAAAACTTCGCTATGATTAGGTTCAAACCAAATTACTAACTGGCTCAACCTCGAATTTTATCTTTTCACTATGATATCTGAATATAATACAATCTACATGAACATGGAATAATGTTTCTAAACACATTCATAATACCTATTTACACGCCAAGGTACAGCAGATTGTTTTAAAACATGCAACTAAATAGGGTAAATCAATGAAATGAATTTATAATTATATCATACCTCAATATGTGGGTCTTCGGATCACGTACCACTTCCGATGTTTTGTGAATGAAATCCAGACTTCATAGTATACACTTTATTTTATTACAAGTACTAGCGTATTACATTAAACTTCTTATCGCTTAAACTTTGACATACATATGCCTTGTTTCTTGTATTACGATGAAATGAGTACTTTACATAGCTTTTTATACATATCAGTACAATATCAATTATATAGTTTTTGCTTTTGTGCTCATCAAAACAATTCCATAATCCTTCTGCCATAGCCTACTAGATTTTTTCATTGGTTTTTACTAGAGACGTTCTCATTGGTTGAGAAAAATGAGCGGGAACTATTGACCAATTACATGTAAGGTTTGTTTTGTTCTCTCAAAATGGCGGTAAACACTGTCACAGACAATCAAAAATATTCATAGGATTAGCACAGATTATAAAATTATGCCTTTTTTGAGCAGTCGTGAAATTAAATCATGACACTATATATCGAGTCCTCAATCACATTCTTTCTATGAGTTTTTATTACGATAAAAATGCACAAAACAATTTCAGCGTCACTCGCCATTTTAAATCAAAGACACAGATCAATATCATAGGTACGCGACAGACAGCTGATACGCGAAGCGCGGCAAATTCAAATGAATGAAATGTCACTCATTTCATTACATATATATACTATACTCTTTGGTAAATACAATATGTCACTTGTTCCAGAATTTGATAAAGAATTTGTCACTGTTGACAGTTGAGACTTATCAATTGCAGCCATTGCAGCTGTAATTGTCAGACAGTGTTACAAGATGCCGAAATTAAAAACCCCAATCGATTGAAAGAAAATCTAATTGAGTTAATAAATCAAATTATAAGGGTATTTTGGAAATGCTAAACTACCAAGACACAGAATGCTTAAAATTATCGGTTGTAGTATAGATTTCAGTATTATTAATAGTTGTAGTTTTCTGAAAAATAATCACAAAGCTTCAAACAGTTTATTCAATTGAGACTGGCTCTCAAGGAAAATAATAATCAGTTTTACTCCAACGCAGTGGAAAACCTAATTTAATATTATCAATTGAATTAAGTATCTACTTAAATATTTTATTGTTTGACTCGTCCTTTACAATAACTGGTGATACCTTGAAAAAAATTTAGTTATTTACTTTAATTATTTACAAGTAATATTCAGGAATATTATACCCATATACAAAACTTGAAATCTATGCGCTAAACATTATTTTTATAAACTCCTGCCATACTTAGTTTTTTAAAATAAAATACATTATTTGATTCGATGATTTTTGACACCACTGTTTTTTCATTAAAATTTCAAATTCATTTAAATAATGGCCTATATGAAATTTTGATTTGAATCTTTGAATCTTGGAATCATTGCATTTCTGATAAGGTTCCAAACGGGTATTTGACTCCATTTTTTTTGACGCAAAAAATAGCGTTCGTTGCCTTCGAAAATATTAATGTATACTATTTAACCGACTTCAAAAAAAGGAGGAGGTTCTCAATTCGTCGGAATCTTTTTTTATTTGAAGATTTTTTTTTTGTTAAAGCGGCAACAGAAATACACCTGTGAAAATTTCAAGTCTGTAGCTATCACGGTTCAAGAGATACAGCCTGGTGACAGACAGGTGGACGGACGGACAGCGAAGTCCTAAAAAAAATACTTTTCCGTAAAGTTTCTTTTTTATCCTTTGGGTACGGAACCATACAAACTAATTAAATCGATCAAATAACACAAAATTAACAAGAAATGAAGTATTTACTACATAATTTAAATGGCTGTAGGCTGTAACTTTGTAATTCTTTGTTGGATTTTAATTTTTTTTAGTGTAGGTACCTACGTCTTCATTTTTATCCAAATTCAGAATCATAAATTAATAATTTTTATCAAATTCAACATTTCAGCATTAAAATTCTCGAATGCAATACAAACACTGAATGTTTGTAACTTCCGAAACGGCTTGACCGATTTTTATGATTTTTTTGTCTACATTCGGTAGGTCTAGTTTTTCTTTTAATAATTAATATTGGATAACATCACATACATTGCTATGATCCCTTTGTAAGTAGCTTATGCACTTGTGTTACGGAAATCAGAAACAACGTAGGTACCACAACACCCAGACCCGAGACAATGTAGAAAACTTATTTTTCTACAATGCCCCGACCGGGGATCGAACCCGGAACCTCAGAGATGGCGGCGCCTTGAAAACCGGCACGCTAACCACTCAACCACGGAGGTCGTCACGGAGTAGATTAATCTATAAGTCGTCATTTTTTCTAACTAGGTACTAAATAGCAAAACAACGTTGGCCCGGTCAGATAGTAGGTATGTAGTAAATAATAGTCTCAATTATTATTGTCACGTGGAAGGGCGCTGACGGTCAAATTAGCCCGACTTATTTATTACAGTTAGGTACCTACTTGTTGACCCTAAGCGGGCATCATAACTAAATACCATTATCAGGTGTCATTCAGTACATACCTCACTTATTTAGGCCATAGTTATGAGCGAGCCCAAAAAAATACCTACCTTTTTAGGATATCCATCAATTTTCTAAAAAACTTAAGTAACTTTTATTTTTTTTGCTCGATGCTTCAGTGTATTTATAACTGTGTTTATGCAAACCTATTTTAAGACGTCAACGAATACTTTGACATGTCATTATATGAATAATGAGCTTGCCTGCCAATCATAAAGTTTTTATGAGAAATGGAGAATAAATAATTATATAAACTTTTTTTAATAAACACGAACGTCCCAAGTCAACGGGGAGAAGACGCAATACATATTTTAAATAACGCCGTAAAAGTACTTGGCCACATGGTCATGTAAAATATTTGTTTTCTAATACCTTAAAAAGAGCTATTGTCCATGATCGGTTAGTGTAAAGTTTGTATAAACTTTTCCCGCAATTTAAACTTTTCGAGATTTTCCGTAAGTATAATATTTCAAATTATTATTGCTTATTGGACCTTTTGAACACTAAAGACCTTATTGTTGTTCATGTAATTAATTCAACTTTTATATATGGTATAAATGAATCATTTATCTAGGTAACAAGGTATGGCAATATTCATGACAAATCCCTTTTTATTTGTAGAACATACGAGTACTAAGTGAATGCAATAATATTATGCAAGAAAGTAGTTCTGTCAACACATCCAGCCTAGATCAATGATCCATCCATCCACATTATAATATTGTGTGACATGATTTATTCAAATCGAAATTTAAATCTACGGACCACCTAGTCCACTTTTAGGCGCGATGCTCGACGGCTAGGTAGGTGTATTTATAAGTTCGCAACAATATATTAAAACTTTAGCAATATGCACTCTTAATACGAATAAAATTATACGTTCGCATCCAACTGCGCGCGATAAATAAATTCTCTTCTGACGTGGAAATTATATTTTATGTTTATAAATACTAATATATTATAATAACAGGGTATATGCCAACCAGCGGGGGAGAATATTGATGCTCAAGTTAAAGAAAATTGCAGGCTTTTGTGGATTAATTGGAGTCTATATATTAACTACGTATAGACAACATGGTCTTATTATCAGAGTACGGTATAAAAGCAAAGGATTATACTTATGTGGTCTAGGTTACTATACCATTGTAACAAACATACTCCACTGGTAGCCCAGAGTCTAGGCAATTTATGTAAATTCAAATGTATTTAGGTAATTTTGAGAGCAGATTATATTATAAACAAGCTTACCCGGCAAGCGTTGTTTTGCTGTTGGAAAAGATCAATTGAGATTTAAGCTATCCTATCTTATAAGTTAAATCAAACTGCACACTGTGTGCAGTTTGATTAAAATCGGTTAAGTAGTTTAGAAGTCCATCGCGGACAAACTAGGTACGTGACGCGTAATCACCGCGTAAAATAAATATATTTGTGCGAGCGAAGTATGAAATGTTAACCAATGCTACTATACGTGTTGAAGATTGTCGATAGCACAAATTATTACGAAATTGTTGATTAAATTACCTCAGTAACTGTTAGCTTAAGATATTATGTTATCCTGATTATTTAGAATATTTAGCTATGCTAAGACAAATAAATCGATTAAATTCCATGTCTTTCATTGCCTGTAGTTAGGATAATATACGGTTATTTAATATTAATTAGGTTTTTAATGTATATTTCAAGCTATAGTAATTTTCTGAAGTAAAACATATTACTTTTAACAATGATTATGTAAATAACTATTGATTTCGTACTTAATTGTAGGTAGCAATAATTTATACTTAATTATTTGCATTTCTGTACTATAATTACTTTTATTTGCATCATTTAATCACAAATATATCAATATTCATAATATATCAGCATAAAAATCATGTACCTTAAAGTACTACATATCGCGGGTGTACAGCCCCTCTCACTCTAACACATTAGTGTGTCCTTGTCAAACTAACTTATAATCTGTTTCATTTTACTTGTATACCTGTCTCTGTTACTTGTTACACCCACATCTGTTATCCTTGTCTAACACATAAGTGTATCTCTATCATGTATAGCTGCACTACTTTAAGCGCCTATTGTTATCTTTGTTACTCACTGATTTTATCTATTCAATAAAGAATACGAGTCTGCGACTACTCAGGTAGCCCATAAATACCCATAAAATTCAGCCAGCAGGCACACTTCACATCGAGGCTCCTCAGAGGTCGCATCTCTGCGGTATAATAAGACCCTGTGTTTTATTTTTACCGTCTACAACCTGCGTGCTCTCCCTGCACGTTCCTCTCTGTGGCGGCCTTACCAAAATCCGCCACAGTGTTTGGTCCTTCGAGCCGGATTTCTACGAGCCGGCAACCCTGCTCTCCAGCATCAACATCAAGCTCGACCGAAGAAGAGCCGCCGAAGATCGTCTGCAAATAGCAAGATTGAAGAATCAAGCCCATCGCCGCGGAACGGATTCCGCTGGCGGGAAGAAGCTTCAAGTCCGGCTGCAGATCTGAAGTCGTCAACGAAGCCTGCCTAGCAAGATTGAAGACTACCTTTTGCCACGGGTGCATTGAAGCGAAGCTCAGTAGTAGCTGCCGAAGACCGTGAAGCCAGGGGAAGAGCACTCATCGCGCTACAGGCCACGTCTACGTCGCTTGAAAAGGCGTCAACTCATCGCTGCGGGTGCATTGAGGCGAAGCTCAGTAGCTGCTGAAGACCGCGAGGCTGTTGGGAAGACCGTTTCAACGCGCCGAAGACCACAAGATCGTCAAAGAAACGCTGTCGAAAAGGCGTCGACTCGTCGCTGCGGGTGCATTGAGGCGAAGCTCCAAGTAGCTGCTGAAGACCGCGAGGCTGTCGAGAAGACCGTTTCGTCGCGCTGAAGAAGACGTTCCCAATCCCGAAGAGGAATCCACCATCGCTGCGGGTGCATTGAGGCGAAGCTCCGAGTAGCTGCTGAAGACCGCGAGGCAGTTGGGAAGATCCTTTCACCGGGTGGAAGACTCACACTAAGCGGTTTAACCGCTCTCGGCTGTTCACCACCTAACGGTGCCAAACGGTGGACAGTTCGGGCCAACGCCTAACGGCGGGAGTAGTATACCAGACGATACTACCAGCTTGCCTTAACCGGCTATAAGTCTGTACAGTCTGATCGCGCCGTTACGGTTTACGAGAGAAAGGGGCGTCCTCCTGGAAGGCACTGCCGACGACATCGAGCGTTCCTCTCGATGCACGTGCACCCTGGACTCACGTAAACCCTCTGTCGGGCGATTCCCACCTTACCCAACCCTTTTTTCCATCCCTGCGAGAGCGTGTTCTTCGGGACCACTCTAACAGGATTGTTAGGGACGATAGGGCAGTAGGGAAAGTAGGGAAAATAGGGATAGTAGGGAAAAACAAGAAGAAAAACTCAAGATGAGTACTATCGAGACCCGAAGCAAGAAGTCTCAACCAAAAGGAAAAGAACAAACCAGTGAAGAGTCAGCCAGTTCATCAGGGCTATATACTAGCACAGAACAATCAACCAGTACGGAACAAACCAGCAGTACAGAAAGAACTGTCACAAGAACAGAACGACCGGGCAGTATAACGAAGAAAGACGTTTCAAGAGAAAAATCAGAATCGAATGCTCTACAAAATAAGCGCGCTCAGATAAGAGCCCGCATGGAGCTACTTAGAAGAAAAAAGGAACAAGCGGACGCCGCAGCAGAACTAGCTCAAACCCAACTCGAGATGCTTCAGCTCGACGAACACTCCGTACAAGAAGAGGATATCGAAAGAGTCGATTTAATCAATGAATGGATGGACAAAACCCCGATTCAACCTACACAAGAGACCGAAGTAACCCGAGGCGTCAACATAATCTCGGATTTACTATCAAAAGCAATAAAGAAATCCAACTTAGAAGAAGCTCCAAGAAAAGCACCGGCTTATATGAGCGAACTATGCGCATTCGACGGAGATCCAATAAATTGGATACCTTTCATCAGTCACTACACCGACACATCGTCATACTTCAGCCACGTCGAGAACATTGCAAGAATACGAAAATCTTTAAGAGGCCAAGCAAGAGAAGCCGTCAAATCGTTGCTCTACACATGTTCATCGCCCGACGTCATACTAAGAGAATTGAAAAGAAAATTTGGACAACCGGCATACATAGTAAAGAGCGAAATAGCGGAGCTAGATAAATTACCACGCATACCAGAGGATGTACAAAGCATCGGAACGTTTGCCAGCGCCGTCTTCAACACAGTAAACACGATCAAGCAACTAAATCGTGTTGAATATTTATACTCCACCGACATAGCCGACCGAATCGTTGCAAAGATGAACTTAATGATACGATTTAAGTGGCAAGAATACAAGGCGACAAAACCAAATGAGCCCGTGTTAAATCTTCTATCTGAGTTTCTATCTACCATCGCCGATCAATTCGATGAACCGAACCTCCGACTAAAACCGAAAGTCAAATCAGAAACCAGATCGCATCGTTCGCATCCGCTGAGAAAACATGTAAATGTAACAAATGAAACTCGCGAAGAGAGTGACTCCGATTCCGAATACGACAGCGAGTTCGAAGAAGAAATGAGAATAGTCCTCGCCGCATCTACACCGGAAGAAGAAAAATGCCCTTTGTGCGAGAGAACACATAATATAATTAAATGCGATCGTTTCATCGGTCAAACTACCAAAGAACGCTGGGAATCTGTAAAGAGATTAAAAATGTGTTTTCGGTGCCTCAAGACAAATCACCGTCACCTCACCTGTAAAGCAAAGCCCTGCAACAAAGATGGTTGTACGCGCAAACACCATGAGCTTCTGCATGAAGAGAGACAGAAACCAGAACTGAGTAAAATAGTTTCAGTCAACCACATAGGCACGACAAGATCCTACCTCAAGATTGTGCCTGTAGAACTACTGGGACCTCAAGGCAAAGAAACAGTCTTGGCTCTACTTGACGAAGGCTCGACCGTGACATTATTAATCGACAAAGTCGCAAAAAATATCGGAGCTGCGGGACCACAACGAAGCATGGTTATTGAAGGCATCAGCGGCCACCAAATGACTCAAGAGTCAAAAACAGTCAAAATCAAAATAAAAGGATTATACTCCCGAGAATATCGTGACTTGAAAGCTCACACAATCGAACAACTCAACTTAAGACCGCAAGCCATTACCGAAGAAGACCTTGAAGATTGCCCTCACCTCAACGATATTTCTGATCAACTGATGTATGAAGGCCGCCCTCCAGCTTTACTAATCGGACAAGACAATTGGCATCTCATAGTGACGAAAGAAATCAAAGCGGGCAACCCAAACAAACCCGTTGCCTCTCTTACTCGTTTGGGATGGATATTACATGGTTGCCAAACGGAATCTCCAAAACCCGTACAATACATCAACCACACTAGAGAAAAGACATCCGAAGTCGTAAATGAGCATAAATACAGTCAAACATCAATGTTCAGCTTTCCGGAAACCGCAAAATATAAAGGGCTAAAAGATGTTCAACAAGGAACAAAAGATACGCTAGCATCTAACAACTTAGCCGTAATCAAGTTAAAAAAAGAGGCTAACAAGATAACAAAATCACTGGAACAAGACAATACCACCGTATCCAACTGCGAAAATACAATGGAGCTGAACACAAACAATAAAGGAACAGAAAATTGCAATCAACTTAAGCCGGTGATTAGTGAGCTCACGTTAATAACCCAGGCTATGAAGAACAAAAGAAATAAAGATAAGCCAGCAACAAACGTAATCACCTACAAAACTAGGCAAAAGCACTCCGATGAGTGCACGTGCAACGGATGCTTCAACAAAAGTACCGACGACTTACTCAAATGTGGAGTTGAACAAAGAACTTATAACAATACGACTTCACAACAGTCCGAAGGAACAACAGACGAAAAACCGATATGCAAATACAGCCAACGTATAACACCTTCAAGCGATCCTGAAAAAAGAACAATCAATATCATGCAAAAATCAAAATTTGAATGCAACGTCTTACGTCGACCTAACAACAATACGATGCTGATAAATAAAAACAACGCAAAACGTTATTACAAGTGCAAAGAAATACATTTTAAGAAAGGCGAAGACTCCCAATTTAAATATAGCGAACAAAGCAAAAACCTGCAGAACTGTGGAGACGCCGAATTTACAAACCAACCACCTTCACCAAAAACGTTATACCTACCTATGTTCGCCGTAACAAATCCACAGAAAGGAGAATTTATAGTCGTGTCAACAACCACAAATCAAACATGCGACAAGAATCTGAACGACGCCTTATTATCAAGATTCGAGCAATCACAATCTATAATCGGCTACCTCGCCAGAATTAAAAATGGAGCTGAAGCCATAGCAGCTGACACTAAGAAAAATTACATAAGAATTCTCATCCGAGAAGAAGGCAAAGATACCCTGCAACTACTATGGAAAGATAACGAGACGTACACTGATCCAAATGAATACAAAATGAAGTCTGTCATATTGATTCCAACATCGTCACCGCGCACTAGGATCATTGTGAAGAACCGCAACGCCCAAGACTGCGAAGAAAAGTACTCAGAAACCGTTAAGGCCAACGAGAGATGTCACTATGTGGAGGACTATTACCTTCAAAGCTTCGCCACAGCTGAAAAAGCAAACAAACTTAGTCAAGAAATTGTTGTCATTCATAAAAACGGAGATAATGCACTTAAAAGCATAAAACACGCCGATGATACCGAGCTTAAAGATCACGACATATATCGTAAAAATTTGGGAATGACATGGCATAACGACAGCGACGCTTTCCGTTTCGCACAAAATCTTCGAAACACACTGGAATCTCCAATACGCAACTCAAACGAATGGCCTAAAGACAACAGCAAGAACCCACCACCAGCCCTAGGTGAAGACAAACTCCAAAAACTTAACAGACAACCAGGGCAAGCAACAGCTGAAGCTAAGACAAAAATACTTCTACAAAAACGACACCTAGAAAAAGTACTGCACACACTGCCGCAAGAAACTAAACATCCCATTAATTCGAGGCTGCTATCCGACGTCTCACTCGACCCGCACGAACAAGAAGGCCTCACACCGAATCACGTCTTGGTCGGAAGATCGAGCGGTGCCTGTTGCATAAAAGATTTCGACAGCGACGAATTCATTGGACCTCCACTTTGGAAGACAGTTCAATGCCCAGCGGATAACTTCGAAAACAGATCTTCGCTGGCCCAATATCTACCCACTATAACACCGAGATATGGGTGTGATACTTACCACGAAGACTTCGTCAAGTCTTCTATTTGCGATATTCATCGCAATAGACAAATTACTACCTCGAAGCCCAGGTGGAAACGACCGCACAAACGACGTCCGCCCCAGAGCCGGCACATTGAAGATACCTTTTTCCCGACCGACCATCGACCAATCTTCTACCTGCAACATGGTGCTACAGATCACTTCATCTTCGCACGAGGGGGAGACTGTTGAAGATTGTCGATAGCACAAATTATTACGAAATTGTTGATTAAATTACCTCAGTAACTGTTAGCTTAAGATATTATGTTATCCTGATTATTTAGAATATTTAGCTATGCTAAGACAAATAAATCGATTAAATTCCATGTCTTTCATTGCCTGTAGTTAGGATAATATACGGTTATTTAATATTAATTAGGTTTTTAATGTATATTTCAAGCTATAGTAATTTTCTGAAGTAAAACATATTACTTTTAACAATGATTATGTAAATAACTATTGATTTCGTACTTAATTGTAGGTAGCAATAATTTATACTTAATTATTTGCATTTCTGTACTATAATTACTTTTATTTGCATCATTTAATCACAAATATATCAATATTCATAATATATCAGCATAAAAATCATGTACCTTAAAGTACTACATATCGCGGGTGTACAGCCCCTCTCACTCTAACACATTAGTGTGTCCTTGTCAAACTAACTTATAATCTGTTTCATTTTACTTGTATACCTGTCTCTGTTAATTGTTACACCCACATCTGTTATCCTTGTCTAACACATAAGTGTATCTCTATCATGTATAGCTGCACTACTTTAAGCGCCTATTGTTATCTTTGTTACTCACTGATTTTATCTATTCAATAAAGAATACGAGTCTGCGACTACTCAGGTAGCCCATAAATACCCATAAAATTCAGCCAGCAGGCACACTTCACATCGAGGCTCCTCAGAGGTCGCATCTCTGCGGTATAATAAGACCCTGTGTTTTATTTTTACCGTCTACAACCTGCGTGCTCTCCCTGCACGTTCCTCTCTGTGGCGGCCTTACCAAAATCCGCCACAATACGTATACCTATAGGTTCCTAATAAAACAAGCTATTTAATTCATAAAAAGAGGTAAATTAGACAGCATTTTTTGATTATTACAAGTTATATGTGCCTTAGCCCATCCGCAAGTTGTTGGCGCCATCTCTTTCTTTCCTTCATATTTACTCCATCCATCGCATTCACTCCTACCTCCTATTAAACTCCCACAACAAGTAACAACGCATCAAGGACGCCTGAAGGACAAAGACGGCAGTGTCACGTGCATCGCTATTAAACCAGTTGCATTTCAAACCCGCAAACAAGTGCACCGCGCGCGCGCTTCGCAATTAAAACAACTAACCTAGGTTAGTTACTATAAAACCTATAAAACTACAGTGCAGTGCCCAGTGAACAAAACACCGCAAAAGTGAGTTCCTTAATTTACTTATCCTTTTTTTTCTTTTTTTTCATACGCCAAATCTCAGCGCCATACGCCTTTTCTCTCGCATATATTAGTTACCTATTTTAAAAACGCATTTATTTAATCACGCCCGCACAAAATTTGATCCTATCGAGCCGCGATATTTAAACCAGCTACCTATCTTTTGTTTGTTTCAAACAAAATTTGGTTCTTTCTAGCCGTGATAACCGGCCATCTTTTCTTTGTTTCAAACATTACCTATACTTACGCATCCCCTATTATAATATCATTCACGCATTTAATACTTACTTCTCAACGCAAGGTCCTTCGAGTATTTTAATAGAAGTAGCCATTAGACTATTTATTCGCTTCATATTATAGCTATTTACTTCGCATAAAACGTATTGTAGGATTGGTAAGTGTGCCATATTACCTAGTACCTACTTACACCGCTTACAGCTACGCATCTCATTATTATAGCTAACTAGCAAACCCGGCGAACTCCGTTTCGCCACCAGATGGCTTCCTTTTATGTAACATTTTTTAATTTTTCCTGAATTTTCTTTGCTATAAACCTCACGGAGCCCGAGACCTTTCCAACGAATGCAAAACCGTGGAAATCGGTTCGTGCGTTCTGGAGTTATAGCGTCAGGAAGGAAAACTCGACTTATTTTTATATAGTAGATTTGCATTATTACAGCTAAATAGATTATACATACCCATATTAAATACTCAAAATACCTATTTTAATAGCACTGTACGTGATTCTTTCGTCACTCGCTCGATTCGTAGTTCGACTTTTACCTATTACTTACTTACCTATGTTTCGCTCGTCTCGCCATAAGTACCTACGCCACGCTCGTACCATAACTTGTTATTTCCGATTAAAAACTTTATAAACTTGTTCATTATACGAGTGGTTTGTCAAATTAAGTTCGTTTACGCTTAGAATAACTTATTTACCGTATGTATACGAATATTTCATTGGTCTTCACCACAAATCGTAATACAAATATTTTACTTACCTACTACTACAGTCTTTCCCAAAGTGGGCGATAACGCCCCCTTGTGGGCGCTGCAGGTCTCAAGGGGGGCGGTAAGAGACCCAGAAAGAAAATGGGGGCGTTGTGTCGAGGCGGGGGGGTGATTTGTAATTTTATTTAGCTAGTAGGCCTCTTAAACAACCTCTTAACTGCAAGAGCTCTCGACTCTCAACAACAACTTGTGAACATCAACTAATATGAATTAAAAGATTGCTCAAACTCGATTCTATATTTCTCTCCGCGTAGTTCATATATCTGTCATATTTTATTGAATATAGAAAAAATGAATCATCATGTCAATCGGTCGCTCCGTTTCGTAATGAAAGTAGACACAAATAAAAAGGCAACAGACACACTTTCGCATTTTAATAGTTATTAGTACTCGTAGATATCTATCATGTTTTAACAAGTTTTTGTTAAATAACCCGAATTGTGCATTCCTGTAGCAGTCGGATGATTCATTGAATACATACTTGTTCGGACTTGTTGAGTACGATTGAGCGTCGAATGAGATTAACGAGTTTATGCATGTTTGTTTTATTCCTGTCGGTGCGTGCTGCTTAAGCATTTCTATATAAACAATGTAATATTTATTTTATTTTCATTTGTGGTCTCGCGCGTAATAGATGAGCACTACTTACACCTCCTCTACACTACTCGCGAAGTTGAACGTATTTCTCATTGCAAAACAATGTCGGAAGTAAAAAAGAAGAGACGGCAATACTGTGCGGAATATATTAAATTCGGATTTATTGAAAATCCCACAAACCCATCGTCGCCTTTGTGTCTTCTATGTCTATAAACATTTTCGAATGAAGCAATGAAGCCTTCAAGGCTGCAAGATCATTTGAATAAAATGCATCCAGATAAGAAAGACAAGAATGTAGCATATTTTCAAGACCTAGAGAAGAAGCATAATACACAGCCAAGTGTAGCAAAACTATTTTCGGCGGCTGCTAAGCAAGATGACGACGGACTTCGAGCTTCGTACAATATCTCTTTGTTAATTGCTCAAAAAGGCAAACCACATAACATCGGAGAAGAGTTAATATTGCCAGCAATAAATGAAGTAATAACTACTGTGCTTCATAAACCGGCCGCAGATATTATCCGAAAAATTCCTTTGAGTAATAATTCTGTGCAAAGACGAATTGATGAAATGGCTGAAAACATTGAAGAATCATTGTGCGATCACCTGAGGACAAGTCAATTCTCAATTCAGCTCGATGAGTCCACTTTACCAACTAATGAAGCATTGTTGTTGTCTTACGTGAGGTTTATTAAAGATGAGAAAATATGTGAAGAACTATTATTTGCTAGAAATTTAGAGACCGATACATAAGGTGAAACCATATTCAATACATTGGAAAAGTTTTGCGATGAGAAAGAGATTCCTTTGAAAAATATTATTTCAGTTGCTACGGATGGCGCTCCGGCTATGACAGGGTGCCATAAAGGCTTCATAGCGTACTTAAAAAATAAAATTCCAGATGTCCTTGGTGTACATTGCGTTATTCATAGACAACATTTAGTTGCTAGAAACTTAAGTGAAAAACTATTTCAATCACTGCAATATGTCATCAAAGCAGTCAATAAAATCCGCAACAGCTCTTTGAATGATAGATTATTTCATCAGCTTTGTGTTACTAATGACGAGGATTTCAACCGTTTGTTGTATCATACTGAAGTTCGTTGGCTATCAAGAGGCAATTGTCTGACTCGATTTTACAACCTGTTTGACTCTGTTATAGAGTTCTTGGAAACTAAAGATACAGAATTGCACGACAAGCTCATAACATCAAAAAATGATATAGCTTACATGACAGACCTGTATAAATTATTCAACGACATGAATCTCCAAATGCAAGGCGATAAACTAAATTTAATTAAAACAAAAAACGTCGTTGCTGCTTTCGCAGCCAAACTGCTTCTACACAAAAAGAATCTGGGCAGACGTGAGTTTCACAATTTTCCAAATTTATCAGTATCATGCAGTAACGACGAATTGTTTGCCTACTGCCAACATTTGGAAAACCTCCACATTGACTTCACCGAACGATACCAGGACATTTTGAACTTGGAAATACCAGACTGGGTGTTGGATCCGTTTTCAAATGTCAACACAGCAATGTCACCTCAGCTGGAAGAAGAACTTATAGAATTGACAACAAACGAGGAAATAAAAATCAAGTTCAAAAATGGTTACCAAGAATTTTGGCTACAAAAACCGATCCCGCAATTGTACCCTGGATTGTGGTCAATCGTTCAACGATTCTTGATAGCATTCCCATCGTCATATTTGTGTGAACGTGGATTTAGTGCTGTGACAACATTGCTTACTAAAAAGCGAAATCGTTTGCTTGTTACCGAACGTGGCGACTTGCGACTGTTCTTGAGTAAATTGGAACCTGATATCAACAAACTTATTAAACAGCATCAGATTCATCCTTCACATTAGTTTTTATATAAGGATTGATTATTTTAGTTATATTTTTAATAAAAGATACTCTGTTTTAATACTATAAAGTTGCGTTTCAATAATCATTCTTATTGGCAGGTGGAGCCCGTAAGAGTTAACTTGAGACCTTAAGCGCCGTTGTATGTTACCTACTGCGCTCAGGTTTCAAGTTGCGGGTTATAGTAAAAGTTTCGTTTAGAATTCTCCGTTAATATACATATATAGGTCACAATAATTAATTAATTCAATTTGAAGTTATAGTGGTTTTTAAATAGGTGAAAAAATGGGGGCGCTAAAAAAATATTTATTCTCAAAGTGGGCAGTAGACAAAATAAGTTTGGGAACCACTGTACTACTATATCGTATCGTATACAAAGGGTTATTCTGTAAATCACAATCGCGCATTCTATTCTGTAACTATTCGACTTGTAATTTAATAGAATTATAAATTGTTTTTCAAGTTTATAATTGTTGTAAACATTACGCAACCGCTTATATTTATTTGTATAACTATAATAAACGTAAAAAAATGTCGAGAAGAGCACGTTCACCTCCAGAAGTTTCTGCCGAAGTTTTAATCTTGGAGGCTCAAGTTAAATCTTACTTTTCAACAATGCAGTCTATTTATAACTTTTCGCAAAATTTAGACACTTCTGAAAGTTTAAATTTATTTTTATCTCGGTCTGCCAACATGGAGAACATTCGGGAAGAATACATTAAACTTGTGAAGGAATTAAGGCCTTACATTGAAAAAAACTCATTTCAGTTTTGATGAGTACTTCAGAAAAAGGGGCGTGGCTTCCAATATAGCACGCCGTTTAGCAATATGCGGCGAATTTCGGTACTTTTACGTACGAACACTAGCACAACGGCAGAAAGCGGTATTAATACGTAAAAAAAACTATCACTAATGCCTATAGATGGCGCGGAAAGAATACAATACTTTAAAAGTAGGTACGTGGCTGATTGTGCAAATAATAAAAAATTTGGTAGGTATATAGATATAATTTCACTCCACGAAGACGAATCGAATAAACATAAGCGATTTTGACAGACCGGGGCGCGTCGTAGGTACCTACTGATTTCCTTATTTTTAGGGTTCCATACCAAAATGGTAAAAATGGAACCCTTATGGTGAGACTTTCTCCATCCGTCCGTCCGTCCGTCCGTCCGTCCGTCCGTCCGTCCGTCCGTCTGTCACACTCGATTATTTCAGTAACTATCAAAGCTATCGACTTGAAATTTGGAATAGTTATAGGTAATAGTGACGCGACGTCATAACAATCGTAAAAATTTGAAAATTATTTTTATTTTTATTTAAAAAGGGGGGAAAACCGGAGCTTCGATTTTTCAAAATGAGATAACAATATTGAGTGGGGTATCATATGAAAGGGCGTTACTTGTGTAGTCTAAAACCGATTTTTATTTATTTTTATGTCCGATAGTTTTTGATTTATTGAGCAAACTGTCGAAAAAAATACCGTTCCCCCCCCTTATCTCCGAAGTTTACCAATCGAAAAATCTGAAATAATTATGATCAATAGAAATTAATGTATATTTTACAGGAAAAATAAAATCAACTCACTGACTAATATACTTTTTTGATAATAACAATAATCCGCCAAAAACAAAGTTACGTTTGCGGTTTGCCAACAAAAGTACCTACATGTAAATTTTACTCGTAAATTCATGAATAAAAGTGATTATTTCAATGTTTTACTTCTTTTATGGTATGGAACCCTCGGTGCGCGAGTCCGACTCTCACTTGGCCGGTTTTTTTTTTTACGCTATACAAGTTAGTACTTGACTGCGATCTCACCTGATGGTAAGTGATGATGCAGTCGAAGATGTTAGCGTATTAACTTGGAAGGGGTAAGTAAAGTCACCCCAACAGTTTCTACACAGCATCGTACAGGAACGCTAAATCGCTTGGCGGTACGTCTTTGCTGGTAGGGTGGTAACTAGCCACGGCCGAAGCCTCCCACCAGACCAAACCTGAGCCAATTTAGAAAAACCGGCCAAGTGCGAGTCGGACTCGCGCACCGAGGGTTCCATACCATAGAAGAAGTAAAATATTGAAAGAATCACTTTTGTTGATGAATTTACGAGTATAATTTACATGTAGGTACTTTTGTTGGCAAACCGCAAACGTAACTTTGTTTTTGGCGGTTTATTGTTATTATCAAAAAAAGTATAATAGTTACGGAGTTGATTTTATTTTTCCTGTAAAATATACGTTTATTTTTATTGATCATAATTATTTCAGATTTTTCGATTGGTAATCTTCGGAGATAAGGTGGGGGGAACGGTATTTTTTTCGCCAGTTTGCCCAATAAATCAAAAACTATCAGGCATAAAAATAAATAAAAATCAGTTTTAGAATACACAAGTAACGCCCTTTCATACGATACACCACTCAATATTGTTATCTCATTTTGAAATTTTGCCGACCCGGTTTTCCCCCCTTTTTAAATAAAAATAAAAACAATTTTCAAATTTTTACGATTGTTATGACGTCGGGTCACTATTTCCTATAACTATTCTAAATTTCAAGTCGATAGCTTGAATAGTTACTGAAATAATCGAGTGTGACAGACGGAAGGACGGACGGACGGACGGACGGACGGAGAAAGTCTCACCATAAGGGTTCCATTTTTACCATTTTGGTATGGAACCCTAAAAATATAAAATTCCAAAGTGGCCCGTGGCGGGATCGAACCCGCGACCTCCCACTCGAATCCGAGCTTGCGTCCCCTGCGCCACGGAGGTCGTCGCATTGATTTTATAATTTCGCATTGTCACTCGATTTACCGATTTATCGGTAGCCATGAAGTGGATTGTTGATTAGTTACAACAATTTGGCAACCAAACAAACATCGGGACATGTGAAACTAAATAAAAGCTTGTAATAATAATAATAAATTATCGTCTTCAACCTGCAGGGCAACAGGCGACGTCCTGTTTCCCCTTTTTATTGCATCGCGAGCAGCGAGGTATTTACTCATAGATCTTCGACCAACTAAATTTCTTAATTTTTATAATAATTAAAAATAATATTTCTTAATTTTCTCATTTTTTTATAAAATAATAAACCGAAGTTTTAATAAAATAGGTAAATGACAACATATAAAATTAAAATATTATCAAAGTACATATCAAAACCACGTGGGTTTCCTGCGCACATAATCGTTCAGCGACATACTAACAGATGGCGTGTTTGACAGTATATAATATAACCATTCAGCCGCTTAATAGAGGGCGTTATTTCAGCGGTTATTGCCACAGACCAAGGAATAACTTTCTATATTACGATCAGAAATCTACGGCTGCGAAATATACATTCACGCGCACGTCCGACTCTCGCATTAGCGCAGGACAGACTGACGCCTATGAGGCGTTTCAGAAAGACAATGATGTCATTATACATGCATCAAATGTCCGAAAGAGTTAACCATATGCTTATCACTTACGTAATTTGGGGGCGGCATAATGAGTTTTCACTTGAATAGGTTTTAATTGTATTGTGAATAATGTATAGTCCTGATTTCAAAAAAACTTCACGTCGATTTGAGTACTCATCAATAAGGACCCGAAAAAAAAAAAAAAACAGAAAACTGTTGAATCGTTTCCGATAAATCTGAATAAATATGAGAAGATTGGAGCAACTTTTGGGAAAACTTTCTATCGAGGAAAGTTTTTCCAATCGTGTTTCTGCGTCTTAACGTTTTGAGGTTAAAGATCCAAAATACATGACGTTCAAATTTGAAACTAATTGTCTCTATAGTTTTCAACTGAGAGGCCGGTCAAAATCGCATAAATAGGCCTTCTATACCGTTAAACATCGTAAGAATGAAAGAAACTCCTGATTATGAACCCAATTTTCAATCGCTAAGCGCATTTGAGGAACTATATTCGCATGTTTTGTATAAAGTAAAGGAAAATACCGCAACCTCTCCTCTTAATATAAAAAGCCCTAGTAAAGAACAAAATGTTATTTCTGTGAAATCTAAAATAAAACTACCACCTATACAATTAATTAAGTTCGGGGGTCAATTAAAGGACTGGCCGATTTTTTATGAATCTTTTAATAATGCTATACATTTAAATAAAGAATTGAACAATTCAGAGAAATTACATTATTTACTAGGTCAACTTACGGATTCCGCACTTACATCTATTTCTGGCATTGAACCTACTAGTGAAAATTATCAGTTAATCTATTCAACCTTAGTTGACAAATATCAGGATATACGCGCATTAGGTACTGCATATTTAGACCAAATTTTTAATTTTAAACCGATTCAATCCTCAGATAAATTAAACTCGTTTTTAGACATTTGTGTTACATCAATTGCAGCTTTTGAAAAATTAAAAATTGGTGACAAGGCAGAATTTATCTACCTTTATTTATGCTTAAAAAAGATTGATAAAGAGACTGCACGATTATATGAGAACAATGTCCGCGCAGAGAAATTACCTTCTTTCGATAACTTCATTAAATTCATAAAGGAACAAACAAAAATTAATGAGCGTACCGCCACTGTTCCGTCTCACTCATCGTTAGCGAAAGAGGTTTATAAACAACGCGACGCACCAAAGAAATTATTGACGCCATCTAATGCAACGAAATCTTTTGTGACGTCAACAAAATTTAATGACGCTTCATGCCCTCTATGTAAGGACGATGCTCACCCCAAACAATTTTACCGCTGTCCTAAATTTTTAAAGATGACACCCATGGAACGATATAATGTAGTTAAAGCAAATAACAGCTGCTTTGCTTGCCTTTCATTTTTTCATCGCACGCCTTTCTGCGGTTCTAAGCAGTTCTGTCAGGCTCCTTCTTGTTCTAGCAAATACCATCACACTCTACTCCATAGACCAAGGGAAAACGAAGTCAGCAGCAGTGACAAGAAGACTAATATCTCTTCCTGCGAAGCTACCGTTGAAAATAAATCACAAAAACAGGAAGTTGTTTCTTTGTGTTCTTTGCAACGCCGAGACTCTAATCAAACCACAGTATTGCTCGCAACTGCTTCAGTACGCGCCTTTGAAACAGCTGGTAAAAGCTACAATGTAAGATGTCTCATTGACCCAGCATCGCAGCATCACTTCATAACAAATGATTGCACTTCTCGATTAGGTTTAACTGCTAAACCAATCTCGCACCCTACTACTGTCCAAGGTTTTGGCGGCACATCAAACGCAATAAAGGGTATTACTCATATAACTATATTCTCGAGATTTGAAAATTATTCTTATAATCTGAGCCCTTTGATTGTCGACAAAATCACGGATCATTTACCTACATCTCCAGTAGATAAATCGCTTCTCACTTATCTGTCGAGTGTACCTTTAGCAGATGAAAATTATTACTTACCTGGTAATATTGATATGATACTAGGCGCGCAATTATTTACACAAATACTTTTATCAGGTCGCGTAACAGCGCCACCTGGTAAGCCCGAGGCGATTCAATCCAAGTTAGGATTTTTGCTATGGGGAAATGCACCCTTAGTTAATTCTACTAATTCAACGCAAACCCAAACGCACACATTGTGCACTATTATTAATGAACGCTTAGATAAATCGCTACGCAGCTTCTTCGAATTAGAAGAAGAATTACCTTTACCTAAAGATCAGTTCCTCAGCATTGAAGAACAGGAGTTTGAAGATTTTTACACTCGCACAACTACACGCAACGCACAAGGTAGGTTTATGGTTGCCTTACCTTTTAAAACTGATTCTAATTTACTTAGTGACTCACGCAGTATCGCAAATAAAAGCCTAATATCTTTAGAAAGGAGATTGAAAACAGATCCTAAATTACGCCAAAAATGTAACAAGTGGCCTATTCAGCCATTTATCCCAAATGATTTGCCTGAAACAAAAGCAGTCACATTAAATACTGTCACGCTAGAAAAACCACTACTTACAAAAATCGCTGAACGCATATCGAGTTGGTCTAAATTAGTACGCATCTTTACTTACATTCTGCGCTTTTCTAAACGCTTAAATACGCACGGATTAGTAACCGCTGAAGATTTAAAATCTTCCGAATCGTTTATAATTCGCGAGCTTCAGAAGATTTATTTTTCTAAATATATCGACGCTTTAAATAAGAACGCTTCTTTACCGCGCGTTATTAAAAAATTACGTCCATTTTTATTAGATGGAATCTTAAGAGTTGGTGGACGATTATCCGCAAGTCAAGATATTTCATTTAATCAAAAACATCCCATTTTACTCCCTGGGAAGGATCATATAGTAATTCTCATTATCGATCATGTTCATCGTATCAGTTGTCATGCTGGACCACAACTCACTACATCTTTATTACGCAGAAAATATTGGATTTTATCCGCTAGGAAATCAATACGCTCCAGTATACACGCATGTAAACCTTGTTTTAAGGTTCGCCCAAAATCTTGTAAAACGCACTTGCACAGAGTAATAGGCACACAAATAGTGACTTACGAAGAATTGCTGACGGTGTTGTGTTAGATAGAGGTCTTACTTAATTCGCGTCCGCTTGGTATTCTTAGCGAAGATCCTTCGGAACCCATGGCTATTACCCCCGCACATTTTTTAAACACTACTCCCCTTAAAGCATTACCGGCTGTAGATGTTTTGAATGAACGTACAAGTTTACTGTCTAGATATTCGCTCTTAGACAAACTATTGCAGTCGTATTGGAAGAGATGGAGAGACGAATATCTACATACGCTACAGACTCGAGAAAAGTGGAACACAGAGTCACGTCCAGTGCAAGTAGGGACTATTGTTTTAATAATGCAGGATAGTGCCCCTCTACACTGGCCTCTAGGGGTCATTGAGGAAGTATTTAAAGGCCCTGATGGTCGCATACGTGTAGCTCTAGTTAGGACTAAAAATGGCACACTTAAACGCCCTATAATTCGTCTATGCCCTCTCCCAATCAACAATTAAATACTTTAGCAAGTAAACGCTCTATCCATTCAATATATTAACGCTCATAATATTAACTCAATTTAATCTTCGCAATTCTTTATTGTATTTCACTTAATTTTTTTAACGCAATTTTTATATATATAATTTTGTTTAATTCACTCTTTTTTTTGAAAGTACCTTTCAAGGCGGAGGCTATGTTGGCGCCATCTCTTTCTTTCCTTCATATTTACTCCATCCATCGCATTCACTCCTACCTCCTATTAAACTCCCACAACAAGTAACAACGCATCAAGGACGCCTGAAGGACAAAGACGGCAGTGTCACGTGCATCGCTATTAAACCAGTTGCATTTCAAACCCGCAAACAAGTGCACCGCGCGCGCGCTTCGCAATTAAAACAACTAACCTAGGTTAGTTACTATAAAACCTATAAAACTACAGTGCAGTGCCCAGTGAACAAAACACCGCAAAAGTGAGTTCCTTAATTTACTTATCCTTTTTTTTCTTTTTTTTCATACGCCAAATCTCAGCGCCATACGCCTTTTCTCTCGCATATATTAGTTACCTATTTTAAAAACGCATTTATTTAATCACGCCCGCACAAAATTTGATCCTATCGAGCCGCGATATTTAAACCAGCTACCTATCTTTTGTTTGTTTCAAACAAAATTTGGTTCTTTCTAGCCGTGATAACCGGCCATCTTTTCTTTGTTTCAAACATTACCTATACTTACGCATCCCCTATTATAATATCATTCACGCATTTAATACTTACTTCTCAACGCAAGGTCCTTCGAGTATTTTAATAGAAGTAGCCATTAGACTATTTATTCGCTTCATATTATAGCTATTTACTTCGCATAAAACGTATTGTAGGATTGGTAAGTGTGCCATATTACCTAGTACCTACTTACACCGCTTACAGCTACGCATCTCATTATTATAGCTAACTAGCAAACCCGGCGAACTCCGTTTCGCCACCAGATGGCTTCCTTTTATGTAACATTTTTTAATTTTTCCTGAATTTTCTTTGCTATAAACCTCACGGAGCCCGAGACCTTTCCAACGAATGCAAAACCGTGGAAATCGGTTCGTGCGTTCTGGAGTTATAGCGTCAGGAAGGAAAACTCGACTTATTTTTATATAGTAGATTTGCATTATTACAGCTAAATAGATTATACATACCCATATTAAATACTCAAAATACCTATTTTAATAGCACTGTACGTGATTCTTTCGTCACTCGCTCGATTCGTAGTTCGACTTTTACCTATTACTTACTTACCTATGTTTCGCTCGTCTCGCCATAAGTACCTACGCCACGCTCGTACCATAACTTGTTATTTCCGATTAAAAACTTTATAAACTTGTTCATTATACGAGTGGTTTGTCAAATTAAGTTCGTTTACGCTTAGAATAACTTATTTACCGTATGTATACGAATATTTCATTGGTCTTCACCACAAATCGTAATACAAATATTTTACTTACCTACTACTACAGTCTTTCCCAAAGTGGGCGATAACGCCCCCTTGTGGGCGCTGCAGGTCTCAAGGGGGGCGGTAAGAGACCCAGAAAGAAAATGGGGGCGTTGTGTCGAGGCGGGGGGGTGATTTGTAATTTTATTTAGCTAGTAGGCCTCTTAAACAACCTCTTAACTGCAAGAGCTCTCGACTCTCAACAACAACTTGTGAACATCAACTAATATGAATTAAAAGATTGCTCAAACTCGATTCTATATTTCTCTCCGCGTAGTTCATATATCTGTCATATTTTATTGAATATAGAAAAAATGAATCATCATGTCAATCGGTCGCTCCGTTTCGTAATGAAAGTAGACACAAATAAAAAGGCAACAGACACACTTTCGCATTTTAATAGTTATTAGTACTCGTAGATATCTATCATGTTTTAACAAGTTTTTGTTAAATAACCCGAATTGTGCATTCCTGTAGCAGTCGGATGATTCATTGAATACATACTTGTTCGGACTTGTTGAGTACGATTGAGCGTCGAATGAGATTAACGAGTTTATGCATGTTTGTTTTATTCCTGTCGGTGCGTGCTGCTTAAGCATTTCTATATAAACAATGTAATATTTATTTTATTTTCATTTGTGGTCTCGCGCGTAATAGATGAGCACTACTTACACCTCCTCTACACTACTCGCGAAGTTGAACGTATTTCTCATTGCAAAACAATGTCGGAAGTAAAAAAGAAGAGACGGCAATACTGTGCGGAATATATTAAATTCGGATTTATTGAAAATCCCACAAACCCATCGTCGCCTTTGTGTCTTCTATGTCTATAAACATTTTCGAATGAAGCAATGAAGCCTTCAAGGCTGCAAGATCATTTGAATAAAATGCATCCAGATAAGAAAGACAAGAATGTAGCATATTTTCAAGACCTAGAGAAGAAGCATAATACACAGCCAAGTGTAGCAAAACTATTTTCGGCGGCTGCTAAGCAAGATGACGACGGACTTCGAGCTTCGTACAATATCTCTTTGTTAATTGCTCAAAAAGGCAAACCACATAACATCGGAGAAGAGTTAATATTGCCAGCAATAAATGAAGTAATAACTACTGTGCTTCATAAACCGGCCGCAGATATTATCCGAAAAATTCCTTTGAGTAATAATTCTGTGCAAAGACGAATTGATGAAATGGCTGAAAACATTGAAGAATCATTGTGCGATCACCTGAGGACAAGTCAATTCTCAATTCAGCTCGATGAGTCCACTTTACCAACTAATGAAGCATTGTTGTTGTCTTACGTGAGGTTTATTAAAGATGAGAAAATATGTGAAGAACTATTATTTGCTAGAAATTTAGAGACCGATACATAAGGTGAAACCATATTCAATACATTGGAAAAGTTTTGCGATGAGAAAGAGATTCCTTTGAAAAATATTATTTCAGTTGCTACGGATGGCGCTCCGGCTATGACAGGGTGCCATAAAGGCTTCATAGCGTACTTAAAAAATAAAATTCCAGATGTCCTTGGTGTACATTGCGTTATTCATAGACAACATTTAGTTGCTAGAAACTTAAGTGAAAAACTATTTCAATCACTGCAATATGTCATCAAAGCAGTCAATAAAATCCGCAACAGCTCTTTGAATGATAGATTATTTCATCAGCTTTGTGTTACTAATGACGAGGATTTCAACCGTTTGTTGTATCATACTGAAGTTCGTTGGCTATCAAGAGGCAATTGTCTGACTCGATTTTACAACCTGTTTGACTCTGTTATAGAGTTCTTGGAAACTAAAGATACAGAATTGCACGACAAGCTCATAACATCAAAAAATGATATAGCTTACATGACAGACCTGTATAAATTATTCAACGACATGAATCTCCAAATGCAAGGCGATAAACTAAATTTAATTAAAACAAAAAACGTCGTTGCTGCTTTCGCAGCCAAACTGCTTCTACACAAAAAGAATCTGGGCAGACGTGAGTTTCACAATTTTCCAAATTTATCAGTATCATGCAGTAACGACGAATTGTTTGCCTACTGCCAACATTTGGAAAACCTCCACATTGACTTCACCGAACGATACCAGGACATTTTGAACTTGGAAATACCAGACTGGGTGTTGGATCCGTTTTCAAATGTCAACACAGCAATGTCACCTCAGCTGGAAGAAGAACTTATAGAATTGACAACAAACGAGGAAATAAAAATCAAGTTCAAAAATGGTTACCAAGAATTTTGGCTACAAAAACCGATCCCGCAATTGTACCCTGGATTGTGGTCAATCGTTCAACGATTCTTGATAGCATTCCCATCGTCATATTTGTGTGAACGTGGATTTAGTGCTGTGACAACATTGCTTACTAAAAAGCGAAATCGTTTGCTTGTTACCGAACGTGGCGACTTGCGACTGTTCTTGAGTAAATTGGAACCTGATATCAACAAACTTATTAAACAGCATCAGATTCATCCTTCACATTAGTTTTTATATAAGGATTGATTATTTTAGTTATATTTTTAATAAAAGATACTCTGTTTTAATACTATAAAGTTGCGTTTCAATAATCATTCTTATTGGCAGGTGGAGCCCGTAAGAGTTAACTTGAGACCTTAAGCGCCGTTGTATGTTACCTACTGCGCTCAGGTTTCAAGTTGCGGGTTATAGTAAAAGTTTCGTTTAGAATTCTCCGTTAATATACATATATAGGTCACAATAATTAATTAATTCAATTTGAAGTTATAGTGGTTTTTAAATAGGTGAAAAAATGGGGGCGCTAAAAAAATATTTATTCTCAAAGTGGGCAGTAGACAAAATAAGTTTGGGAACCACTGTACTACTATATCGTATCGTATACAAAGGGTTATTCTGTAAATCACAATCGCGCATTCTATTCTGTAACTATTCGACTTGTAATTTAATAGAATTATAAATTGTTTTTCAAGTTTATAATTGTTGTAAACATTACGCAACCGCTTATATTTATTTGTATAACTATAATAAACGTAAAAAAATGTCGAGAAGAGCACGTTCACCTCCAGAAGTTTCTGCCGAAGTTTTAATCTTGGAGGCTCAAGTTAAATCTTACTTTTCAACAATGCAGTCTATTTATAACTTTTCGCAAAATTTAGACACTTCTGAAAGTTTAAATTTATTTTTATCTCGGTCTGCCAACATGGAGAACATTCGGGAAGAATACATTAAACTTGTGAAGGAATTAAGGCCTTACATTGAAAAAAACTCATTTCAGTTTTGATGAGTACTTCAGAAAAAGGGGCGTGGCTTCCAATATAGCACGCCGTTTAGCAATATGCGGCGAATTTCGGTACTTTTACGTACGAACACTAGCACAACGGCAGAAAGCGGTATTAATACGTAAAAAAAACTATCACTAATGCCTATAGATGGCGCGGAAAGAATACAATACTTTAAAAGTAGGTACGTGGCTGATTGTGCAAATAATAAAAAATTTGGTAGGTATATAGATATAATTTCACTCCACGAAGACGAATCGAATAAACATAAGCGATTTTGACAGACCGGGGCGCGTCGTAGGTACCTACTGATTTCCTTATTTTTAGGGTTCCATACCAAAATGGTAAAAATGGAACCCTTATGGTGAGACTTTCTCCATCCGTCCGTCCGTCCGTCCGTCCGTCCGTCCGTCCGTCCGTCCGTCTGTCACACTCGATTATTTCAGTAACTATCAAAGCTATCGACTTGAAATTTGGAATAGTTATAGGTAATAGTGACGCGACGTCATAACAATCGTAAAAATTTGAAAATTATTTTTATTTTTATTTAAAAAGGGGGGAAAACCGGAGCTTCGATTTTTCAAAATGAGATAACAATATTGAGTGGGGTATCATATGAAAGGGCGTTACTTGTGTAGTCTAAAACCGATTTTTATTTATTTTTATGTCCGATAGTTTTTGATTTATTGAGCAAACTGTCGAAAAAAATACCGTTCCCCCCTTATCTCCGAAGTTTACCAATCGAAAAATCTGAAATAATTATGATCAATAGAAATTAATGTATATTTTACAGGAAAAATAAAATCAACTCACTGACTAATATACTTTTTTGATAATAACAATAATCCGCCAAAAACAAAGTTACGTTTGCGGTTTGCCAACAAAAGTACCTACATGTAAATTTTACTCGTAAATTCATGAATAAAAGTGATTATTTCAATGTTTTACTTCTTTTATGGTATGGAACCCTCGGTGCGCGAGTCCGACTCGCACTTGGCCGGTTTTTTTTTTACGCTATACAAGTTAGTACTTGACTGCGATCTCACCTGATGGTAAGTGATGATGCAGTCGAAGATGTTAGCGTATTAACTTGGAAGGGGTAAGTAAAGTCACCCCAACAGTTTCTACACAGCATCGTACAGGAACGCTAAATCGCTTGGCGGTACGTCTTTGCTGGTAGGGTGGTAACTAGCCACGGCCGAAGCCTCCCACCAGACCAAACCTGAGCCAATTTAGAAAAACCGGCCAAGTGCGAGTCGGACTCGCGCACCGAGGGTTCCATACCATAGAAGAAGTAAAATATTGAAAGAATCACTTTTGTTGATGAATTTACGAGTATAATTTACATGTAGGTACTTTTGTTGGCAAACCGCAAACGTAACTTTGTTTTTGGCGGTTTATTGTTATTATCAAAAAAAGTATAATAGTTACGGAGTTGATTTTATTTTTCCTGTAAAATATACGTTTATTTTTATTGATCATAATTATTTCAGATTTTTCGATTGGTAATCTTCGGAGATAAGGTGGGGGGAACGGTATTTTTTTCGCCAGTTTGCCCAATAAATCAAAAACTATCAGGCATAAAAATAAATAAAAATCAGTTTTAGAATACACAAGTAACGCCCTTTCATACGATACACCACTCAATATTGTTATCTCATTTTGAAATTTTGCCGACCCGGTTTTCCCCCCTTTTTAAATAAAAATAAAAACAATTTTCAAATTTTTACGATTGTTATGACGTCGGGTCACTATTTCCTATAACTATTCTAAATTTCAAGTCGATAGCTTGAATAGTTACTGAAATAATCGAGTGTGACAGACGGAAGGACGGACGGACGGACGGACGGACGGAGAAAGTCTCACCATAAGGGTTCCATTTTTACCATTTTGGTATGGAACCCTAAAAATATAAAATTCCAAAGTGGCCCGTGGCGGGATCGAACCCGCGACCTCCCACTCGAATCCGAGCTTGCGTCCCCTGCGCCACGGAGGTCGTCGCATTGATTTTATAATTTCGCATTGTCACTCGATTTACCGATTTATCGGTAGCCATGAAGTGGATTGTTGATTAGTTACAACAATTTGGCAACCAAACAAACATCGGGACATGTGAAACTAAATAAAAGCTTGTAATAATAATAATAAATTATCGTCTTCAACCTGCAGGGCAACAGGCGACGTCCTGTTTCCCCTTTTTATTGCATCGCGAGCAGCGAGGTATTTACTCATAGATCTTCGACCAACTAAATTTCTTAATTTTTATAATAATTAAAAATAATATTTCTTAATTTTCTCATTTTTTTATAAAATAATAAACCGAAGTTTTAATAAAATAGGTAAATGACAACATATAAAATTAAAATATTATCAAAGTACATATCAAAACCACGTGGGTTTCCTGCGCACATAATCGTTCAGCGACATACTAACAGATGGCGTGTTTGACAGTATATAATATAACCATTCAGCCGCTTAATAGAGGGCGTTATTTCAGCGGTTATTGCCACAGACCAAGGAATAACTTTCTATATTACGATCAGAAATCTACGGCTGCGAAATATACATTCACGCGCACGTCCGACTCTCGCATTAGCGCAGGACAGACTGACGCCTATGAGGCGTTTCAGAAAGACAATGATGTCATTATACATGCATCAAATGTCCGAAAGAGTTAACCATATGCTTATCACTTACGTAATTTGGGGGCGGCATAATGAGTTTTCACTTGAATAGGTTTTAATTGTATTGTGAATAATGTATAGTCCTGATTTCAAAAAAACTTCACGTCGATTTGAGTACTCATCAATAAGGACCCGAAAAAAAAAAAAAACAGAAAACTGTTGAATCGTTTCCGATAAATCTGAATAAATATGAGAAGATTGGAGCAACTTTTGGGAAAACTTTCTATCGAGGAAAGTTTTTCCAATCGTGTTTCTGCGTCTTAACGTTTTGAGGTTAAAGATCCAAAATACATGACGTTCAAATTTGAAACTAATTGTCTCTATAGTTTTCAACTGAGAGGCCGGTCAAAATCGCATAAATAGGCCTTCTATACCGTTAAACATCGTAAGAATGAAAGAAACTCCTGATTATGAACCCAATTTTCAATCGCTAAGCGCATTTGAGGAACTATATTCGCATGTTTTGTATAAAGTAAAGGAAAATACCGCAACCTCTCCTCTTAATATAAAAAGCCCTAGTAAAGAACAAAATGTTATTTCTGTGAAATCTAAAATAAAACTACCACCTATACAATTAATTAAGTTCGGGGGTCAATTAAAGGACTGGCCGATTTTTTATGAATCTTTTAATAATGCTATACATTTAAATAAAGAATTGAACAATTCAGAGAAATTACATTATTTACTAGGTCAACTTACGGATTCCGCACTTACATCTATTTCTGGCATTGAACCTACTAGTGAAAATTATCAGTTAATCTATTCAACCTTAGTTGACAAATATCAGGATATACGCGCATTAGGTACTGCATATTTAGACCAAATTTTTAATTTTAAACCGATTCAATCCTCAGATAAATTAAACTCGTTTTTAGACATTTGTGTTACATCAATTGCAGCTTTTGAAAAATTAAAAATTGGTGACAAGGCAGAATTTATCTACCTTTATTTATGCTTAAAAAAGATTGATAAAGAGACTGCACGATTATATGAGAACAATGTCCGCGCAGAGAAATTACCTTCTTTCGATAACTTCATTAAATTCATAAAGGAACAAACAAAAATTAATGAGCGTACCGCCACTGTTCCGTCTCACTCATCGTTAGCGAAAGAGGTTTATAAACAACGCGACGCACCAAAGAAATTATTGACGCCATCTAATGCAACGAAATCTTTTGTGACGTCAACAAAATTTAATGACGCTTCATGCCCTCTATGTAAGGACGATGCTCACCCCAAACAATTTTACCGCTGTCCTAAATTTTTAAAGATGACACCCATGGAACGATATAATGTAGTTAAAGCAAATAACAGCTGCTTTGCTTGCCTTTCATTTTTTCATCGCACGCCTTTCTGCGGTTCTAAGCAGTTCTGTCAGGCTCCTTCTTGTTCTAGCAAATACCATCACACTCTACTCCATAGACCAAGGGAAAACGAAGTCAGCAGCAGTGACAAGAAGACTAATATCTCTTCCTGCGAAGCTACCGTTGAAAATAAATCACAAAAACAGGAAGTTGTTTCTTTGTGTTCTTTGCAACGCCGAGACTCTAATCAAACCACAGTATTGCTCGCAACTGCTTCAGTACGCGCCTTTGAAACAGCTGGTAAAAGCTACAATGTAAGATGTCTCATTGACCCAGCATCGCAGCATCACTTCATAACAAATGATTGCACTTCTCGATTAGGTTTAACTGCTAAACCAATCTCGCACCCTACTACTGTCCAAGGTTTTGGCGGCACATCAAACGCAATAAAGGGTATTACTCATATAACTATATTCTCGAGATTTGAAAATTATTCTTATAATCTGAGCCCTTTGATTGTCGACAAAATCACGGATCATTTACCTACATCTCCAGTAGATAAATCGCTTCTCACTTATCTGTCGAGTGTACCTTTAGCAGATGAAAATTATTACTTACCTGGTAATATTGATATGATACTAGGCGCGCAATTATTTACACAAATACTTTTATCAGGTCGCGTAACAGCGCCACCTGGTAAGCCCGAGGCGATTCAATCCAAGTTAGGATTTTTGCTATGGGGAAATGCACCCTTAGTTAATTCTACTAATTCAACGCAAACCCAAACGCACACATTGTGCACTATTATTAATGAACGCTTAGATAAATCGCTACGCAGCTTCTTCGAATTAGAAGAAGAATTACCTTTACCTAAAGATCAGTTCCTCAGCATTGAAGAACAGGAGTTTGAAGATTTTTACACTCGCACAACTACACGCAACGCACAAGGTAGGTTTATGGTTGCCTTACCTTTTAAAACTGATTCTAATTTACTTAGTGACTCACGCAGTATCGCAAATAAAAGCCTAATATCTTTAGAAAGGAGATTGAAAACAGATCCTAAATTACGCCAAAAATGTAACAAGTGGCCTATTCAGCCATTTATCCCAAATGATTTGCCTGAAACAAAAGCAGTCACATTAAATACTGTCACGCTAGAAAAACCACTACTTACAAAAATCGCTGAACGCATATCGAGTTGGTCTAAATTAGTACGCATCTTTACTTACATTCTGCGCTTTTCTAAACGCTTAAATACGCACGGATTAGTAACCGCTGAAGATTTAAAATCTTCCGAATCGTTTATAATTCGCGAGCTTCAGAAGATTTATTTTTCTAAATATATCGACGCTTTAAATAAGAACGCTTCTTTACCGCGCGTTATTAAAAAATTACGTCCATTTTTATTAGATGGAATCTTAAGAGTTGGTGGACGATTATCCGCAAGTCAAGATATTTCATTTAATCAAAAACATCCCATTTTACTCCCTGGGAAGGATCATATAGTAATTCTCATTATCGATCATGTTCATCGTATCAGTTGTCATGCTGGACCACAACTCACTACATCTTTATTACGCAGAAAATATTGGATTTTATCCGCTAGGAAATCAATACGCTCCAGTATACACGCATGTAAACCTTGTTTTAAGGTTCGCCCAAAATCTTGTAAAACGCACTTGCACAGAGTAATAGGCACACAAATAGTGACTTACGAAGAATTGCTGACGGTGTTGTGTTAGATAGAGGTCTTACTTAATTCGCGTCCGCTTGGTATTCTTAGCGAAGATCCTTCGGAACCCATGGCTATTACCCCCGCACATTTTTTAAACACTACTCCCCTTAAAGCATTACCGGCTGTAGATGTTTTGAATGAACGTACAAGTTTACTGTCTAGATATTCGCTCTTAGACAAACTATTGCAGTCGTATTGGAAGAGATGGAGAGACGAATATCTACATACGCTACAGACTCGAGAAAAGTGGAACACAGAGTCACGTCCAGTGCAAGTAGGGACTATTGTTTTAATAATGCAGGATAGTGCCCCTCTACACTGGCCTCTAGGGGTCATTGAGGAAGTATTTAAAGGCCCTGATGGTCGCATACGTGTAGCTCTAGTTAGGACTAAAAATGGCACACTTAAACGCCCTATAATTCGTCTATGCCCTCTCCCAATCAACAATTAAATACTTTAGCAAGTAAACGCTCTATCCATTCAATATATTAACGCTCATAATATTAACTCAATTTAATCTTCGCAATTCTTTATTGTATTTCACTTAATTTTTTTAACGCAATTTTTATATATATAATTTTGTTTAATTCACTCTTTTTTTTGAAAGTACCTTTCAAGGCGGAGGCTATGTTGGCGCCATCTCTTTCTTTCCTTCATATTTACTCCATCCATCGCATTCACTCCTACCTCCTATTAAACTCCCACAACAAGTAACAACGCATCAAGGACGCCTGAAGGACAAAGACGGCAGTGTCACGTGCATCGCTATTAAACCAGTTGCATTTCAAACCCGCAAACAAGTGCACCGCGCGCGCGCTTCGCAATTAAAACAACTAACCTAGGTTAGTTACTATAAAACCTATAAAACTACAGTGCAGTGCCCAGTGAACAAAACACCGCAAAAGTGAGTTCCTTAATTTACTTATCCTTTTTTTTCTTTTTTTTCATACGCCAAATCTCAGCGCCATACGCCTTTTCTCTCGCATATATTAGTTACCTATTTTAAAAACGCATTTATTTAATCACGCCCGCACACAAGTAGATACGAGTATTATGTTATTTAATCACGTGAAAAAATGAAGCATAAAAATCTTGATAAGTATTTGGTTTTCTGAAATCCAATATCGTCTCGTAACGGTTAATAAAGATTGAATTAGAATCCACTAATTTCCAAGGGAGGGAACCTCGAAGGGTTCCGATCGAAGAGGGAACGACTTTAGAAAGATTTTCATCTAATTCGCCGAATAACCTCTCAGCGGGCGGTGTTTCAATTATTGTATGAGTTTTATAATGTTCTAATAACACGTTGGGGTCGCGAAGTACGCCCTGTGGTCTATGGGAGGGCCTGATCGTTGGCAACTGTTCAAAATCTTCCGCTTCCCAGTGGCACAGGTCGTGGTCACTACGTGACCACGACTTGTACCAATGTATCGAAATATCGACAGTTAAAATCGTCCTTTTCATTGTGATTTTTATTCTGAACGAATTCGAAAAACATATTCTGACGAAATACGTCAAAAGTTATTAAACCATGTGAAAAGTTGTACTGGTGGTAGAACTCTTCTTTCAGAGTTCGGCCGGGTAGGTACCACTGGGATAAATTACTCTACTAACAATATTACCCAGCCCAACATAATATAAGAGTCTTTTAAAAATCTGTAGTAAAACACCACTTGCTGATTCAAGACTGTTTAATTGACATTTATAATTAGACTACCCACATAATCTGTCACATTATAATACATTTATTACACTACATCTTTTCCCTTCTAAAATAAAACGAATTGTACTGATTAAAGTTCCCTAAAATTATTAATATTGAATTCTCTAAATATAGCATAGAAATGTATAATATTCTTTATCCATCTTCTCACAAAACAAATATAACATTTGGAATTCAGTATTAAATTACATTTGTGACAATAATATTACTTTTATACAATCAGTATCTTCATGCACTAAGTATCTAGTACTGAGAACTAAAAATATAACATATTATTATAATTTTACATTTTAAAAATTACTTCTAATATATTTCCGCGACAATAATGCATGCAATTTACTCCATAACTAATTATTACCAAAGCAATTTAGTTTTACTGATCTATAACATTTTTTAGATTCAGTCGAGCTCGTCGTCTTGTCGTCCTTGGACCACAGGGCGAAGGATAAGTCTCACGAGGAGTGTTATCTTTCGAATCGCAACCTTCTTCCGCCTTAGTACTTGTACTTGGTTGAACTGATACACCTACATCGGATTCACTTTTTATCTGCTCCCCTGACCCCTCACCCTCTCTAGTCAGCTGTCTACGCACGAGATGTCGCCTATTTCGCCGAAATTTACGCCCGCTTTGATCCTCGACTATATACGACCTGGGTTCCCTAGCCTGCTGTACCACCTTCCCGCCTTTACGTTCCTTACCGTCCACTATCACCACTTTGTCATTGACGTCAAGTGGTGGAAGGGCTTTCGCAGTCCGATCATAATTTAATTTTTGTTTTTGTTGCTGCTCCAACAGGGCATTATGATTCTTTTGACGGTCAACCGGTTGACCTAACAACGTGTGATACGTAGGTAATCGAGTGTTCAGTCTCCTACCCATAAGGATTTGTGCAGGGGAATCCATGTTTTCTCGTGGAGTCGTTCTGAAATTTAATAGTGCTAATTCAAAGTATTTACCAGAGTCAATGGATTTTTTAAGTAAAGCTTTAACCGTACGAACGCTGCGTTCACTTTTTCCATTGCTTGCTGGGTACAGAGGAGACGACGTTACGTGTTTAATATCCCATGCTTTCAGAAAGGCTTGGAACTCATTTGATGAATAAGCCATCGCGTTATCGGTCACCAGTTCAGCCGGAATGCCGTGCCTTCCAAACTGCTCCTTCATAGCTTTTATTACCGACCTACTATTAATTCTGTTTAATTCGTTCACTTCAACAAAGTTGGAAAAATAATCGACTAAAATGAGATAGTACTTTTTCGCGTATTCAAATATATCTGAGCCGACTTTGAGCCAGGGCACTTGCGGTACAGCGTGCGGTAACAGAGGCTCCCGACGCGGTGGCGGCGCATGCCGCTCACACGTCACACACTCTCGAACCACGCGCTCGATATCGCGTGACATCCCTGCCCAAAACATAACATGCCTCGCGCGCCGCTTGCACCGCTCGATGCCGAGATGTCCCTCGTGAATTCTTTCCAGCATATCTCCTCTCAAGGCTGCCGGTATGTATAGCAAATAATCCTTTAGAATCAGCCCGTCTACGTACTGCAGACTCTCCCGGTATGACCAATACACTCTAAGATTAACTTTCACCTCATATTTATTTTTAGGCCATCCCTCCATTATATATTTAACTAAGTCTTGACATTCTTCGTCCCTCACTATGTGTTCTTTAACTAAATTTAATTTCTGATCACTAAATTGCAAATTATTAATCATAAAGCAAGTTTGAGCCTCTAAACTTTCATTCAAATTTTCATACATGCGGTCCGATAACGGAGCTCGTGATAACGTATCCGCGATATACATATACTTTCCGGGAGTGTATATTACCTTAAAATCATACTTCTGAACGCGCAACAGCATACGCTGTAACCTAACCGGTACGGCCGCTAACGGTTTCTTAAAGATCGCTTCAAGAGGCTTATGATCGCTTTGTACTGTCACGTCGCTTCTTCCAAAGATGTACTGATGGAAACGCTCACATGCAAAGACAATAGCTAGCATTTCTTTTTCGATTTGTGCATAGCGAACCTGGCAGCTGCTGAGGGTCATAGAGCTGAACTCCACTGGACGGCCTTCCTGGAGAAGCGCCACGCCAAGCGCCTCCGAACTTGAATCGACCTGTAACACTACCGGGAGCTCCGTGGAGTACAGCGCCAAAACCGGTGCCGATGCAATTTTACGTTTCAATGACTTTATAGCCTCTGAATGCACAGCATCCCAAACCCATTCTGCATTCCTTTTGAGAAGACCCCTAAGCACCGCTACTGACTGCGAATAATTCGGTACAAATTTTGCAAGGTAATTAATCATACCTAGAAACCGTTCCAAAGATTTTCTATCGCTAGGTTCAGGCATTTCCAAAATAGCTTTTACTTTGTTAACATCTGGTCTCATACCGCGCTCATCAAAAATATGTCCTAAATATGTTATCTCTGTAACACCAAATTTGCATTTATCTTTATTAAATTTCATGCCTATTTCCCGTGATCTCTCTAATAACCGTTTTAAACGTAAATCATGCTCTTCCCGAGTTTTACCCCACACAACAATATCGTCTATGAATGAGTCGACCCCTTCCAGGTCCTCCAGGTGTTGGCGTACTCTCGCATGGAACATCTCCGGTGCACAGCTTATGCCGTACGGCAGACGCAGGAATTGATACCTCCCGAACGGTGTACTAAAGGTACACAGGTCCGCGCTGTCGTCGTCCAGCTGCAGCATCCAGAAGCCACAGCGCGCATCGAGAACACTAAAGAAACGCGCCCCGCTAAGCCTCGACGCGAGGTCGGTCACCGTGGGCAGAGTGAAGTGCGCGCGTTTGATCGCACAGTTTAATGGTCTCGGGTCTAAGCACACACGGATGTCTCCGTTCTTTTTTGCAGTGATTACGATAGCGTTGACCCATTCCGTTGGATGTTGCACTTTACGAATTACCCCTAGCTCTTCCATACGCTGTAACTCATCGTAAAGCTTATCCTTAAGCCCTAGTGGAATTTTTCGCGACGGACATATACTCGGTTGAACCGATTTATCTATAACAATCTTATGAATTCCAGGTAATTTCCCTAGACCCGAAAATAAATCAGTGTATCCGCTATCAATATCGAGTACATCCACCCGTTGAATCAAGCCTAGCTTAACACAGGCATTCAATCCTAGAATATTTTGACATTTCATATTACATATGACAAACTTAACATTATATTTGAGCTGCTTATATTTAAACAATAGGTTACACTGACCTATTATTGGTACAATATTGCCGGTGTAAGAGTGTACTCTTCCACTGTAGGGACTTAAATCTTTAATACTGAAACCTAGTTTAATATAATCCATTTTTGATAAAATATTTAACATCGACCCCGTGTCTAATTTAAATATTTCCGTCCATTGTTTTGACCGCATTTGATTATTATTTTCACTATCACCGATCACATTCACATAGATGATATCATCATCATCAGAGCTTTCCGAGTCAACACATTCACTCAGATTATGCACTCGCTTACCGGGCACTGTACACACGCGAGAAAAATGGCCGCGTCCCCCGCAGGAAAAACAAATCGCCTGGACCGCTGGACACCGCTGCACCTCACAGGAATCACTTCCGCAGCGCCGGCACGCACGACGCTCCTTGCGCGTCACCCCGCGCTCCAGCCGTCGCGCCCCGCCAGCTCCGCGCCAGGAGCTGCGTGCACGCCACAGCCCGTCGGCGCCGCTGCCGCTCCGCTGCGCCCGCCCGGTCGCTGCGGCGCGAGCGCTGCGCCCGGCCACCGCATCGACCCGGCCACTCGAACTCGCCTCCTCTATTTGTCGACTTTCGTGTCTCGATATCTCATCGGCCTCACATATTTGTATCGCCTTCGTTAAATTTAAGTCGTCGGTTCTCAATAATCGATCTCGAACGACATTATTGGTTATACCGCAAACGATACGATCTTTTATTAACTCATCCGTTAAGTGTTCAAACTTACAATCTTGGCTAAGTAATCTGAGTGCAGTAACGTACTTGCCGATTGTTTCACCATCGTTCTGATTTCTGGTGAAGAATTTAAACCGCCGCATCGTGACGTTGGCTTTTTGTGTGCCGAAGTAGGCATCAAACTTGTTTTTTAAAGATTTTAAATTTTCTGCACTTTCGTCCTTAGCGTACGTAAATGTGGAAAATATTTCATAACCTTCAGGACCGATGAGATTTATTAGCAAGCTGGCCTGCACATCGGGTGTCTCCTTTATCGTACCCGATGCCTTGAGAAATATCTCAAACTGCTTCCACCATTTTGTCCACGCCTTGGCCCGCGCCGCGGGGCTGCCCTCGATACTCAGCTCCGGCGGCGGTCGCGCGTGTTCCATCACTATAACTTATTCACTCGCGTACTAATCACAATTCCACAATAATAAATGCGGCTAAATCTGAGTCTAATCCATTTAAATCTTTTTTCACCGCTGCCACCATGTAGTAAAACACCACTTGCTGATTCAAGACTGTTTAATTGACATTTATAATTAGACTACCCACATAATCTGTCACATTATAATACATTTATTACACTACAAAATCTTTGCTTTATCTCTATACAATCCAAAACATCAGAATGGACAATGGCTATATATTTCCTTACGTATAAAAAGACCTTAGATGACAATCAGTCAGTTAGGATCGATAAGACCTAAGAGTTAAAAATATTTGTGAACCATTATCTTACCCTTTCCATATTGCGGATGATAAAGTTTAAACCTTAACAGTCAAAGACTTCTATGTAACAGTGCCATCTTAATATAAAGTCAGGAAACAGTAAATAACATGACAGTTAATTTTTATTTAAAAAAATTCGGTAGTACCTATCTCAGAGTTTTACATTCAAGTTCCACATAAATTGTAGAGATGGCGCTATACGGTATAACGTAGCGATAACGCCAGTTACATGATTTTTGTTCACCCTAAAAGTGAAAAATTTTAAACCATACAAAATCTCCTGCTAAGCCTATTTATTTACGGCTGTAAGGGTACTCCAGTCTTACTTGAGCCCTACGTCCTAGCCCTAGGTTCTTTGTGCAATCCGAGTTTCAAGTCACCTACCTACTTGAACTTAAAGGTTCTGATGTCTGTAATTTCTGAACTACAAAAGTGATGATGATAAAATTTGTATGGAATAATCTTTAAAGAACTTCCTTTCTAACAAAAAAGAATGAATGGAATCGGACAACGCGTTAATGAATTATAACTAAAAAACGTTTGGACTTTGATGCCGTCTTCCAGGGAAACCATGATGAATTTCGGGACAAAAAGTATCCTATGTCCTACCTCGGGGTATGAACTATAATCATGTCAAATTTCATTTAAATCCATCCAGCGGATTAGCCGTGATGCCCGGTCGTGAAACAGACAGACAGACAGACAGACAGACAGACAAAAATTAAACAAATTACAGTTTTGGCTTCAGTATCGACTAAATAGTGTCCTCCAACAAAAATTTTCAAAATATGTTCAATGTACAGAAATCGACCCTTTACAGTTTTATTATAAGTATAGATTTGTTGAGATAAAAGCCGCTGGCAGTGTGAATCGACTTAATATAAATTCTATCGCGTAAGTTAACGGCGGTTTGAGCATCAAACGTGGGGTCGAACGCGAAAATTGTGTTCAAATGAACGTATATAATTATTGTCGCGGCGTGAACTTGGTTAGCCCCAACACATATCTGACATAGGTTGATGAAAATGTTTGCCTAGTGCAAAATTGAGCGTGAAACTTTTTTCATGTCTCGCGGCTAGGCACAGGCTTCCTCTCAGAAAAAGTGGAGTTTTGCCATAGCCACCTTGATGGCCAAGTGTGGGTTGCAAGGGGTTTGCAATGCACTTTTGAGAACATTGTTGTAACCTCTCAGGTTTCTCTTCACCGTAAAGCATTAAGCAAGTGATGGATATTCAGTTTCCTAAAACGCAAATCGAAAAGTCAGAGATGTGTAGCCCCAAGCAGCCCCGTCTTTTAATTAACAAAGTAAATTATTTTGAGAATAGCAAATTGTCGATGTATGAAAACAGAAAGTTGTCACGTATCATCGTAATTCCTTCTTAAACAAAGCTTCGAGAAAATAATACTCAGACTAGCAACATCGAATTTCACAAGCTGGAAGGTCAACCTAATTTCGTTCTGTAAATTTCTCTCTTTCACGTTCAGAAACAAAATCATTTGAAAGTTAATAAAAACGAAAAACAAAATGTCCAGTGAAGGTTGAACGTAAAAATTAGGTCAGAACATGGCATCGACAAAACTTGTCTCTTTTCCCGTACGGTGTGTGCAACGTATTATATCGTAAGGGACTATAAGCCGAGGGACGTTCTGATCTTAGCCTTATCCAGTTCTGATGTCGACTAGTTAAGCAACTGGTCGGGCGACCAGTATAGCCGGACTTCTCTAAACAATAATTGCAAGGGAGAAATAATAAAGTCGGCGCAACGCGGCCCGTATCCGCTTGCAATAAAAATGTAAAACGCTACCGATAAGCGCCTACGCTAGAGGCTCGAATGTAGCCACGTAGGGTGGGCGAGAGGCAATATTATGATGACAAACATTTTGTTTACAAAGTTCGATATATGACACGACAAAAATAAGTCGAACGCATAAAGTCTGGTAACTTTTATCCCAATAATAATAAACAGCAAATTGTGGTTGTTGCGGCATTGTTTAAAAATGCCAATGCGATGCGCGGACTGTAACCGAGACTTTCCGGGGTATTGATGATGTGACTAGCTCAGTAAGGTAGAAAAGGGTGTTTTACCTAGGAAAATCTCAGATACAATTGTTGGTCTGAAATTCTAGATCTAAAGGAGAGATTGATGCAATAAAACAACAGATCACAACGATAATAAGTAGTCTTATTTATTTCCTATAAGGCTAAAAATAAGGTTATCATTATTGTTATTATCTTACAAAAAATAAAGGTCAAAAACAGCTATGCAAGGAGTTCGCAAAAACTATACATTTAAATTAACAGAATTTAGAGTTGCTTAAGCACATTTCTTAATTTAGGGAACCCACAGTTTTTTGGAGCTAAATAACACAAAATCTTACAGGTTGAACTAATAAGCCGTCAATTAGGTGCATAATGTCCAACTAAATCACCGCATGGCTTTGAGTTTATACCTATATTTCACCAAACATGGATAAAAATATTTAAGTTCTTTAATCTGAACGTTTACTGTATTCTTCAAGGACCGTTAAATTAAATTGAAACCAGAATTTGCACTATTTGCGTTTCATTTCTAATACGGAAAGATTTCACCTTTTCATTAAGGCATGGAACTGCACGCTTCCACCATCAGCTGGTCCACGTGGAGTGCCGGGGCCAGCGGCTTCCTCAACACGTGGAAATAACCTTGAGGGCGCTACGCCCTGCACGAGGCTTCTTCTAAAGGGGTCGCATTAGGCCAGGGAATGTAAGGCGGCTGAAGAGGTTACATCAACATAACCAAGGGGCACACAGCAGCGCGTGGAAAAAACGCCGGTTAGTTGGTCGAGTTTCGAACAACGATTTTCCGATATAGCTACAACCTAACCTATGACACACCCTAGCTAAACGAACACTGTACTTACCTACAACATTGAAGAAGGAATCTTGGAGGAACTCACGCCATTAGGACACGGTCAGCGTAGCTCTAGGCACGAGAGCAGCCTAGCTCTTCATCAGTGCAGGAGTAAGCAAGAAAAGAACGAAAGTCGGCTAGCACGGCCTTTTTGTCTCCAGGAATGCTTCCCCCGCTATTTCGTTTTTCAGTGCGGCATCGAACTAGTTTTTATTTTCCCTACACCAATTTATTATAACTGTATGGTTAATGTAAGAAGAAAGAAAGTCTAATTGACCGTAAATGCAAACAAACTAGCGAAAATTTGTGACGTTAGCAACACAATAGATTTTCTAGAATGAACCATAAACAAGCGGACGCTTTTCCCGAGATTGTCTATGGTATAATTCGGAATTTGATATTTTTATTTAAAGTTATTAAGTTGTAAGGTATGTTTTAATCAAGTTTTATTATTATGAATGTTAAAATGAAATTGTTTCAATATTTTATTTCTTTCCAAGATTTTATACCCTAGACAACGTAGGAATCGAAATAGTTCCACCATGTGCTAGCAGGTGGCGCTGAACACAAACGGTATCGAGCGATTTCCTAATTTGGCGTCAGGTGGCGCTGCTTCAGACAGTAGTAAATCAATCGTTACAGGACACAGTCGCGGGAAAAAGTCAGTGTAGACTGTAGTTACATATTGTGTACAGATTGTTTTTCGTACCTAATAATTTAGAATTAGAATCTACCTTTCTTAATAAAACCAAAGAAGAATGCCCACTAATTTTAGTGTGGGTTATTCTCTGTGCAGGATGCTTTTGAACCTTCATAGGTTTAGTTTGAAGTCGACGAATATATATTTAATAATACTTACATATATCCCAGCCTCCTTCACAATGTTTTTTCACTTGTCGCGGTGTTTCACTTCACTTGGTATACTTACCCATTCTCTTTAGATCTTCTTCGTTTATCATTTTCCATTCGTCAGATTCTTTAAGTTGAGAGCGATCTGGAATTTTTTTCTGTGTCGGAATTCACAATCAGTTAATATTAATTTTCTCATGTCGAGTGATTAGCACTACGATGAACGCTCCTCATTTATCCGGACTAGAGACCGTGTGTGGTCAAAACATCCAAGAGCATTTGTAATTAATGACCACAGCTTATATGCTGAAAAATATGAAATTATTTCACCAGTAAAATAAAATTATAGTATCGACAATCACGTGAAGCCATATAGAGCGCATCCCTACAGTGTGGACTGCTTCAGTTTTTGCGTCCGGATCAAACCCCGGGCATTTTGTCACACAAAATATAAATGTAGCCGACTTCCTTCCTTCATTGGGCGTGTTTATCTCAATGATTAATTACACCTTACGCCGGCGTGCGTGGCTTTCAACAGCTAAACGGAATTTATGTTTTATTGTAGATACGAATACAGTGCTACGTGTAGTACACGCTCCGCTGTTGTTCTACAACTTTATACTCGCAATACCTCTGTCGTGATATATGATATTAGCCGTGACATGTTTAAAATACCGCCGCGGTTATACAACGTGACAAATATGAACAGAGTTTGGAAATAGTTTATGAGTATGTATGACCAGTTAACTTGAACATTTGCGTCAACTATTTGACCTCTGTGATTCAGACGCTTTCATGAAATTCTGGATGTAGAACTAGATCATCTAATCTAGAAATGAACGCAGCTCTACGTGTTTACGCTTACACGCTATAAAGGAATAATATAGTGGAGGGGCGAGAATTTTCTAATTAGACGATCTATATAATAAATACTATATGATACACAGAACTGATTAAGTTGTTCAAAATTATTTAAATTAATTACTTGACTTCAGTAGTTCAAAATACGAGAAGCTATCTTTATTGATCAATTATGAATTTTCAATACTTTTGCAATATAAATCAATTATATTAAATAATGACCTAGAATTCTATTCTAATCACAAAAGCAACACAGTCCGATAATAAAATCAAAACATCCTTTAGAAAGAAACCACCTGGATAATTAAGCTTGAAATCTCAATTAGATATTTACATGTTTGGCTAAACTTAAAAAAAAACACGTCCGAAACACATAGTGTGGTTGACTTAACCGTGAGTCTAGCTGTTTATAAAATTTCCTATGATGTGTCTTACGAGAATATAATTTGAAAAATAAGTCTCATATAGTTGTCGAGCCTAGACTGAATAGAGTAAACCCTGCATCTTCACTATTCTCATAATATCTTAGGCATGCAAACTTTAATAAAGGCCACTCACCCTTAATTCATTCGCGACTCAAAATGTAAAGGGCGAATCTATCAGAGTCGTGAGAAAGTAATGATAAATACATCAATTTTAACCTCGATGCGCTTTCTCGTGATGCCCAACTGTTTATTAGATGGGATATAAAGGGAGGCAACCGTTGCCGAGAGCCAGTCCATATTTATTGAAATTACTTATGATTGTACTCTAATAGACGGCCTGTAAGCCGGTAAGCTTTTTGTTTGAAGCCTCGGGAATTAGATGCTTTTATATGTAGACAATTTGCATGCGTATCTTATTCGATCGACCGTGGATATTTACAATGTTTTTGTAAAATAATTGGGCACTGATATTTTTATGCTGCAAGCCGTGCATTAAATTGGACGTACTTAAAGCTCTTACTACGGCTTATTCGTTTATTGCACAATTTATAGAATTTATATATATGACTTGGTCATATGAGAACTGAAAATATTAATATACCAGAAATATATCTATGGTCATAAATATTTTCCGATCATTCTTGTCTTTTGAAAGGTATCATTGGCAATTAGGAATACTTTTGAGCAAAAAATATAAGATAACCTATAAAGATGATGCTGCCATAGTTAATTTTGTAGTTTTAGGTACCGTCGTAAGCCTACAGTGTGTTAGGTATTAGCTTATATAGATAGTGGGAAAAGCCAAATAAAATTTGAATTTTAATGGGCAGTACCTTAGGTTTGCCGAAATGTATCGGAATTGGAGATAATTATAACCATTGGGTTAAATAAACTTTTTGTTTACTTTTAACTATTATTTGTATAAATAGTCTACATCTGTTGACTTCTGGCTTAAAGTTGCCCATCAGGGTGTCGAAGTTGCCACGCTGGATGGCGACAGACAGTCGTTGGACCCAGTGTGCTCCAGAGAGTATAAGTCAACAGCTTCTCTCCTTTAGGCGTTTAGCTTTGGTTCACTGCTACCACATTTCTATAGAACCTGATACGCGTTACCTGCCTGCGAGCCTCACTGATCTTTTTTCTTAATTTCTACACAAATAGCGACTGCGCACACATAATTGGCGCAGTATTATTTTATATAAACATGTGGGAACACGTTGCACGCTGCGTTCGGAACGTGTAATTCTAACTCATAAATTTCCCGACAAATAATACATATCCCAATGCAATCTCGTCTGATTGATGTCAAGACGTATTCGCGGGCGGACTGCTTGCTTCAGCCAGTTCCCTTCCTATAATATTATAATATCTTATGTACGAATGTTCTTATAGAATAACGCCGTGGAGACCTTGGGTCCGTAGAGTCGTAGTGCCAAAATATTCCTCCGGGATGTTTTACATATATCTAGGGTATAAACTGTCTACATTCAAAATGTCAGGCAGAAGTAAGGGACTTAAAAAAGTTTGAAGTTGTTAAAAATACTTATCAAAAAAACTTGCCTTTCGTAATATACGTTACCAATAGGTGTGGTGAATGTATTTTAGCAGTTGCTACAGGCGAATGGATTAGGATTAAATACCCAAAGTTGTGTGGAACAAAGCATCGCGCGCGGCTAAAGTAGAATCATAAAGCAAGGGTTAGGAGTAGAGGAATTTCATGAAATATAGAGAAGACAGGGGCGGCCAACACTCGGCACAAAGATGCAATGTTGTTGTCGCGCGGACGGTTTGTTTCACATTTCTTAGGGGCTTAACAGTCAAATGAACATCAGGCTTTGTTAGGGTTCAGACACATCACTACAGAACAGCCTTCTCTAACTTTGTAGAAAAATAGTAAGAAAGTAAATATAAAAGTAAAAATTGAAAGTAAAAATAGAGTTAAAATAGAAAACACACAAACATAAAACTAAATCTTAAATCTTAACTTAAAAGATGAAACTAAAAAAAAAGAAAATATTAATCATTCGATACAGCATTAAAAATCATAAATTAAATCAAAAACAAAACAACGAGGGTAAATCATTAAATACGGTTTCTAATACATAATCAGCTAGTATTATTAATAATAATATAATCGTTGGTTATTGTTATGGTCCTTTTGTCTTTCGACATCCTTCTTTGGTTCCAAATGCTTAGATTTCCTCTAAGGTCAAAAGTGAGTCTGGCAATCTTGGCAGATTCAATATAAATGATACAATCAACCTTTCAGATCATAAGAATAATATCTAGATATTCCTAAAGAATCATAATATGCGTCGACCCTAAGTAGAAGCTCATGTATCAACTTCCTTTCCTACCCATTGCCCGATGCCGTGATGTCATGACTCCATGACCAAGAGGAACAAATGAGGGAAATTGGAATACTGAGAGTACGCAAAATACTCTTTAGGAACTGTACTAAATTAATCTATCTTTCAAACAGAATTTTGAATTTTTGCATTATGGTTGACAAAATAGATAGCTTTGCTTTCATGGAGGTTCAAGAGGTCCCTGGTGACTTCATATTATGTGCGGCAATAATTACTCTGTCTAAGTTGACAAACTCGAGCCGTGGCTACACAATTTTGCACACTATCATCCGCGCACCGTACTTTCAAATTCAAACACACATTACAAGAATAAAGTTTCCGCACTCACGGAACTGTGGTTTGTACGTAGTCTGAACATTTCAATTCAAATTTATCGTTTGTAATTTTTTCATTGAAAATTAGTCAAATCGCGCGTAGGAGGTGACTTTTTTGAAGCCGATTATATTCATCAAATGGTTAATTCAAATAGGGTTTAAATTGGAGGGAGGAGCGTTGATTATGGCAGAGACGCTACCGCGCTAATATCCGTGCGGAAACAACGGAGACTGTGCCTACCTGGAATGCCTGCTCAAGGCTTTCACCTAAAAGAAGCGCTAACTTAGCGGACTCGAAGATACTAACGACGCTATGATGGAGGTAGTGTGGAACTGTGGATAATGACCATGGACGTATGCAATCCCGTACCAAGGAGATTCTAATAAAAACTTAATTTTTTAGGGTTCCGTACCCGAAGGTTAAAAAAGGAACCCTATTAGCGAGACTTCGCTGTCCGTCCGTCAGTTGTCCGTCCGTATGTCTGTCACCTGTTGGACTGGTTTGCTTTGGGTTTGCTTTGGGTTTGCTTCCCACGCTGCTGCGCAGAATTTTTAATAGTAGGTAAATGATACGGCAAAAGAGTTTATTTACTATACCGTGTATGTAATATTTGAATAAATTATTTAACCATGAACCATGTTTTATTGCACTCGTGGTTAGATTCTGAAAAGAAACCTATATCTGCACTAGGGTTTACACATATGAAATAACGTAGGTACGTATAACGTCGAAAAGTAAAGTCGATACTTGACACCCCATAGGTAAATACTCATATTCATTAACCCACCGCAAGCCGCCAAAATCTAATAATTCTCCCCTTGGAAATTGCTCTGAGGTAAAATCCCTGAACCTGTCAAAGTTTGAATTACATCACCTTTTCAGCCAACGGGAATGCTGGAATATATCTTTGCCGTATCTATACCACCAATCACTTTATATTTAAACCCTAGTAGTATTGCTCGGCGTAATCGACTTTGATACGCCATCGCCTTGGGGTAGATAATTGGGGATTAAACGAACTTACCTTAAGTGAAGTTCTATCCCAATTATACGAGTCTTTAATCCGAAGAGATTAGGGTTTAAATTAGTAGTGCACGTCCAATGTATCGCCTTTCCACCACTTACTTGAAAGCAAACTACAATTTTAAAAACCTAATGTGGGTAGGTACGTAAATCTACCAGCCCGCGGTACCTGTCTTATCACTCATTTAGTTGATAGCCAGCTAGGAATTTTAATATTTCACTTGGAAAGGGAGGGCTGGGAGGGACCTAATCTCTTCGGATTAAAGACTCGTATAATTGATGATTAAACGAACTTACCTTAAGTGAAGTTCTATCATAATTTTGTGAATTCCTGTATGAAGATATTAACATGAACACTTATTAGGTATTTACGCCAAGTGATAGCCATTCAGACACTAAAGTTGAGAGAAAAAATAAAAAAAATTCAACATTTTTCATTACGATATCTCACGCTAGCAACACTGTGTCTGTCCTTTCATTTAGTTCAGAGTAGTTATTATAAGAGTGCCTTTGTGCTTCGATAAGCTCGTCTTGGTAGGAGCACTACAGAGCACCCAAATATGTATCATATACCTAATATATACATAACTACACAATATTATACATAACCACACAATATCATATATGTAAATATAATAATATATATACATATATATATGTGGGTTATGTTGTCTTCAATAAATATTTATTATTATTGTAATATGTACATTTTTTATTTACAAATTCATACATGGGTTTTTCCACAAAACAGGGGCGGGAGGGTGTTAATATCTTCATACAGGAATTCACAAAATTATGATAGAACTTCACTTAAGGTAAGTTCGTTTAATCATCAATTTTGATTCATTCCTGTATTCGATATTAACATGAACACTTATTAGGTAGATGTTTAGAGCCATGACATTTGTAAATAAGAAATGCTTTTAAATTAATAGAATAATAAGCATAATCGCTTAATATTGAGCAAAAAAATAAAAATAACAACTTAAGTTGATATTCAAAGCAAATTAATAATTAATGGCATAATTTTGTAGAAATATTAAAACTGTAATAGATAGTAAATCAATATTATTAGTATAATATATTAATAATAATATATGTACAAAAACATATATTTTTATATGTGCGAATACCAAGGGTATATTAAGACTTATATTCTAGCAGTACTGCTCGTATGTAGTCTTGACTATTAAAAGAGGTTTTAAACCTCTTTCAACAAGCTTGAAAATATTTGTATCAGTTAAAACTTTTAAATGCAACACTTGATTAATCGTAATAAATTGAGCTGTTAATATGCAACCATGAAATATATATTTTAAACAGTAAATTGATCACGAATATATTTTTATAAACTTGAGTAGAATAAATATTACCGAGACATATTATTTTTGGAAAGAAAAAAAATAAGATCAATTTATTAATATATAAGATTAATAAGGTCATTAAGATTTAAAGTGACCTTAAATTATATTTTTAACTGAATAGGGTGAAGTAAGAATATTCTCAAGAGATTTTTGAAAAAAGCCATAGAGAAATCATCTTATAAGCCTATTTTAAAGTTGATTCTGAGACAAAGGCTGATGAAGTAACTGTATCTACTGTTTATTCCTGAGTTCTAATAAAGTGATAACAATAGAAACTTAAGATAGTCTGAAAAAAGCATGTTTTCTAATATTGTCAGACAGTAAACATCTTATACAATATATTATGTAAAACCGTGTTGAGTTTCTCATTTCACATAATATTAAAATTTTAACTGAAGGCATAATTGTTATTCTTATTCATGTTATAATAATGTTGTTTAATATCATTAATTGTTATTATAACAGTCACCCCAACACTACTATCGCTGTTGTACTGGTTAGTTGTAAACAAAAAACCACATATACAATTGGAATACAAATATTCGACAATACTTTTTAAGTTCTTCAGTTTCTGCATCAAGACCATTTTTTAATTTAGCAGTCTTTCAGTTTAAAAATGTGATCTGATTTTTCCAAGTTGATAATCGCAAAAATCAACGAGCAAATATAACATGTAAATAGGTAGACATGTCGAAATGTTATTCGCGATTGTTCGCGATTAATGCTTTGTAGACTTGTTGCGACGATGAAAAAAAAAATTTTTTTGTCACTTACCCAATAATTCCACTGTCATCACAGGAGATAAGTCTCTAATCTTCGTTTAATAATAATCAGTTAATTACATACCACAGCTGAAGTACTACTGTACTGGTATTCAAGTTGCTAGTGAAGCAGTGATGACCCAATTTTCAATTATCATTTGACCTTGGTCAGTCATCATCGAGAGCTAAATCCTTGCAGCGGCGTCATCCATCGGCATGAAAGTTAAACAAAATATTAGACTTATTTAATAATGATTAAATACAGAAAACATAAAATGTAGGCTATGTATCAACTCTAAAAGAACAAAAAAAAATGATGATACATGCAAGCCAAAATTATGAACCATCATTGTTCATATTATCATAAATCCAATGAAGTATTTAATGATTCTATGATCTTATATATATATTGGTAATTTCCAAATCCTTTAACATTTTTGATGCATAGATAACCATTAGTTAATTAGCGGCGCGATCGCCTGAAAATAAAAATATTTAATCTAGCAAAAATTAATTTGGTCTTTAAATATATTTTCCATTGCGTTACGTTATTCCTAGGTATGGATACCGATATTCCTGTAGATACAGGCACAAGGATACCTAAAATAAATTTAAATAAACATATCATCGATTGTTTTATAAGGACTCTACATTTTCCATATTTAATATTCATTTAAGAAATTTAAGAAATAGTCAATTATAGAAACTATAAATAACTTTGATATTCAAAAATATTGCATTCTTTTAAAAGCATGCATCCTAACTCAGTTAAAGCATTGATAAATTTGATGTAATATCTAATACATCGAGTTACGATGAAAGAATGGTTGTATTAAATACATGTATTTGTAATGGAATAACAAAACAAGAATGAAGTATGTTATCGAATAGGTTGTCTCATATTCAATTGTATGTGAACAGAATATAATAGCCGAGTTTTTTACCCGACCTTCTCAGTGCAAACCCGCTTTTCAGATTCAAGCTTTCATAAAAGCCTGTAAATCAAGCCCATGTGAAAAAATAAAGATCATCATTTTCATTTTTAATTACTTAAACATGAAAACTAACTGTAATGTTAGTGGTTCAATAGTTTATAAATCTTCATAATATAAAACCTTTTGTATAAAAGTAAATTATTATGAATGAAACTAGGATAGTACCTAGATATCTAAAGTGTCATTGCACTACATGCGAACTAAAGAAGAGAAAAAAAAATACACATTAAATTCTGTTCATTGTTTTGAGAACATAAAGAGAGAAAAAATAAATTTTCCACTCATATTTAAGCGCGATAAAATAATATCATCAGGCTCGAATATTTTATGAATGCGGTTATTCAATAAGCTAAGCGGCAAACGTACGAGTAAGTAGGTGTCGTTTATTGCCCGTGGTACCCCCGATGGTCCCCCCGGGGTACCACGGGTTACCTTCTTACCCCGACCCGACTATATGCGAACATGCGCGAGTCCGCACGAGGTTCGAAACAGCGCAACGCTCCGCCAGCACTCTGATCGGCGGCCGCGCGGCGCCTGACATGACAGGTCGACGGAAATGTCAAAAGAGGACATCGATAAGTACTTGCAAGGCTGTTTTGCTCCTGGTGCTGTTCTTGTGGGGAAATCAAGACTCTTCTGTCCTGGGTAAATCTTCGAGAAAAGTCGTCGCAAGAGACGAGTGCTGTCCTGCGATTTGGCCCGTGGGTCCACCATGGACCGACAGGTGGATTGCTCAGATATTCCTCCAGTGCCAGTTAATATTGGATCTTGATTAACTGTATTTCATATAATTGATAAAAGACATAATATACACAGAAGTTATTAGAATTTTATATTATCAAATAAAATTTTTGTGTCTCACTCGTACATTTCAAATTTTGAGTAGTATTACTATAGTTGATTTTGTAAGACGTTGTCAATGGACTTTATATTGATGTATCTATAAATAATGACCACAACAAGAAACGATTCGTGCGGAAGACTAAAATAATTGTAAATAGTGCATTTGATTGCGGGTACTTTTCAGACCTGGTCTTGTACAGTAATCTTGGTTCATTTAAATTAGCAGACAGTAAAAGAAAATATTGATATGAGGGTATATCGAAATAGTTTCTAAAGGTAATCGTTTTGATCCTTTATATCATTCCAATTCAGTTGGTGATAAAAAAAAAAAGCATCGCGCGGTGTTCCCAGGTGGTCACCCATCCAAGTATTAACTGCGCCCGATGTTGCTTAATTTCGGTGATCGGACGAGAACCGTCAACCGGTGTTTTCAACATGGTATGGGGGCGTTTAAGCACCAATTTGCTATTTTGGAAGTTGCTTACAAGATAATCTTGTCATTTTTGGGAATGATTAATCCATAGGCGTTGTCCCAATAACCATCCTCAATGTATATTGTCGTGAAGGTCACACTCTCTAATGAAGTGTACCCAACACTGAAGCATAGACTGCAGAATATATTATGTTGATTGACTTTTTTGCAATTATTACCTAATATAGAGACGATAATCTTATTAACTCACCCTCATATGTATGTCGTCGTGATGATCACATCCTTTTATGCAGTGTCCTCAACATAGATGCTTTGCAATTATTTTTTGCAATTATTAATACAAAGGCGATAGTCCTCAGATTTTTCACCTACCAACTACCCTCAATGTATGTTGTCGTGAAGGTCACACCCTCTTAATGAAGTGTACCCATCACCGAAGAATGCATCTTGATTAGCTCCTCTTGCAGTAATTAAAACAAAGGCGATAGTCCTTCCAACTACCCTCAATGTATACTGCTGTGAACGTAACACCCTCTAAGAGGTGTACCCAACACTGGAGCAATATGGATTTTCTGAACCAATAATAACAATTCCGTAGATTTCACAATTCGTTTTGACGATGAATCCGATTATTTTGAATATTTCTTTTCGGATACTTTGATTTCCGCAAGAAATACTTATAATCACTCACTTTTTTATACGAGTTTAATAATGTTGTGTTGAACGGCCAAGCACTAGAACGCTAATGAAAGGACAGACACAGTGTTGCTAGCGTGAGATATCGTAATGAAAAATGTTGAATTTTTTTTATTTTTTCTCTCAACTTTAGTGTCTGAATGGCTATCACTTGGCGTAAATACCTAATAAGTGTTCATGTTAATATCGAATACAGGAATGAATCAAAATTGGGATAGAACTTCACTTAAGGTAAGTTCGTTTAATCCCCAATTACATTTCGTCTTTAATCCTTTGAGATTAGGGTTTAAATTAGTAGATTTTGAAAGATAGTGAAATATTAAAACACATTTAGATTCCAAAATAATGTAATTTACAACTCACACTAATACTTTTGATCAATTGTAACAGAAAATAAAAATGAAGATCATCCATAACAAAATGTTGGATACTTGATCCTCCTTAAAGTACATAAATATGTATTTAACGTAAAATTAAACCATGACTTCAGGATTTTAATCATCAGTATTTAGAATTGATCGAACGAATTGATTAGATTGATCACACTGAATATCTCTACGGTAAAATCTGGCAAACGTCATTGAGGTGCCACTCCATCCAGCTGTATTTCGTATTGTATCAACATTAATACCCTTTCTATAAGCTGCAGAGTTCGCTGCATGTCTGACAGAATGAGCAGAAAATACAGAGGTGTCAATTCCGCTAACTGATAGCGTGTCTTTTATCCATCGACTGATAGTATTCGCCGTTACAGGTTTATGTGGTTTCTTAAAACTGATGAATAGAGCATTTACATTATTTCTTAGGGACTTCGTCCTCTCTATGTATGCTACCAATGTTTCTGCTGGGCATATTTCTGGTCGATCCTCATAGTATGGAATATTGAGGCAGGGTTGAGTTGACCCTGGACGTGATGTCTTTATTAAATCAGGTATTTTAATTGATATTTGCTGATTATTAATAGCAATATTTTCTAAATTTATCTTTGAAATTGTTTGCACTCTTTGTGCAGTAACTAGCATAAGTAAAGTTACGATTTTCTTTGAGAGATGCACTAAGTTCAAATTGTTATTGGGATACCAATTTTTAAAAAAATCTAAAACTACTGACGGGTCCCATGTCATATTATACTTTGGGGTTGGAGGACGAAGTCTGTAGAATCCCTTAAAAAGTCTGGTAACACGATCATCAGACCCTACTCTCGATCCTAAGATCAATGATAGAGCGGAGCGATGACTGTTTAATGAACCATATTGCAAACCGGACTGGAATAATTCAGTTAGGTAATATATTACCATCGGAATTGACGCCCCGTATATATCGACGTTTTGCTTTTGACAAAAGTTAACCCAACGCCTTATTGCTACGTCATACTGTTTTATCGAATTTTTTGACAGGGATGCTATCATTATATCTAAAGATGACGGTGGTACGCTCCTCTTCAGTAATGCCGTCCTGATAACTTCCCTGCAATCAACGTCAGCTTGGGGTGGCTGTTGGAGACAGATAATAATAAATTATCGCTATGCTTAAATTCTACTAACTCAGAACAGAGAAGCTTTTGAAATAATGGAAACCATGGTTGCGTAGGCCACAACGGAACTACGACTATACCCTCTGCTTGATCTGTTATTATTTTTCTTAAAACTTTTAATATCACCGCAAAGGGTGGGAAAGCATAGAAAGGTAAGTCTCTCCAATTTAAAGTAAAAGCATTAACTGCGAATGCTCCAGGATCTCTATTCCATGAGACATATTTTGTACATTTATTGTTTAACCTTGATGCAAAAAGGTCAATCTTTGGCCGTCCTAGATATCGAACAATCCTTTCAAAAGCATGATTTTTGAGCTCCCATTCAATGTCAGGATGAGATCTCCGTGACTCCGCATCTGCTATTTCATTTTCAGTAGAACTTATATAAGAAGCGAATATGTAAATCTCCCGAGCTTCACACCATTGCCATATAGATCGCGTTATTTCAGTAAGGTGTGGAAATCTAATTCCACCCATGCGATTAATATAAGAAATAGCAGTTGTGTTGTCTATACGCAATAAAATCTGACACTTGTTTAAATCCTTCGCAAATATTTGAAGACATAAGAAGGCAGCTAGTAGTTCTAAGTAATTGATGTGTTTAGAAGATTCTGAACTACTCCATTGGCCACTGGCGGTCTCCTCACCGCTTGCCCCACCCCACCCTTTCTTACTCGCATCAGAAAATATTTCTAGGCAGTAACTGTCTTGTCTAATGGGATTGACTGACACCTCGATAGATTTTAACCACCATGTAAAATCATCCTGCAAATACTGTGGTACTGACATGTTACTATCGTAGTTATTTGTATTACACAAAGCTAGGTATTTACATCTTTCCATCAGTTTGGTATACATCCAACCGTACTGAATTGCAGGGCAAGCTGCAGTAAGAAGCCCTACTAAACGCGCAAAATGTCTGATCTTACATCGAGTTTTCGATTTCATTAATTGTAACTCTTCTTTAATTAAATGTCGTTTTTCTTTAGTCAAACTAACGTGAAACTTCTTTGTATCTATCATAAAACAAAGATATTTACAAATAGTACTTGGTGTCATACAACTTTTTTGTACATTGATAACGAATCCTAAAGATTCCAAAATGTTTTTTGTATGTATAATATTATTTTGACAACTTTTATAATCATTAGCAATAATACATATATCATCTAAGTATATCGTTAACAAATATCCTAAAGATCTAAGTAAACAGACAACTGGTTTTAGTAATTTCGTGAAAACGAAAGGGGCGGTATTTAGACCAAAGGGCAAAACATTGAATTGGTAAATTCTTTCCTCAAATTTAAAACGAAGGTATTTTTTGTAACCTGAATGGATAGGTACAAGAAAATACGCGTCCTTTAAATCCAAAGTGGCCATCCAACTATTCTGAGATATTAACTTCAACGTAGTTCTTAAATCTTCTATTTTAAAGTGATCCGTTTTAATATGTTCGTTCAAACATTGTTTGCGCTTTACGCTAGCCCTCCGGTTTACGCTAGCCCGTATCGCGACGGCCGGCAGCCTGCCCCCGCGCATCGCGCCTCCCCGCTTCGGCGACGCGCTTGAACAGTTCTTCGTAAAACCCCGACGGAGTCGGTCGACTGTTAGTGCCGCGTCGCCCGCGTGAAGTCGCCTGCCACGCCGCCTCGTGCCGTCTTATTATTTATGAGGAGCTATTTATCGCGTACCATTTTGTGCCGCGTAGCCCGCGTGCTGTTTGCCGGCCACGTCGTCACTTGCCGTAAGCGGTCGCCGAAGAGTCCTGTTCAGCCGAGAATTTTGGAATCCGCGTGGCCCGCTTGAAGTATGCCGGTCAACGCCGTGTCGTATTAGTTTAGGAGCCCTAATTTTGCGCTCCTTGGCTCGCCGCGTCCTTCTAAGGCTGCGGGCCCATTTGACTGTCCGGAACACTGTTCCTTGTGCTCCCGCGCCTTCTCGCCGCCGCCGGACTCGCTACCCGCGAATTAGTGCCGCCGCCGCGAAAGACCCCTCAAAGAAGGGCGAGTGTGTTCCTTTGCATTTAACACAGCAGGAATCACACACCACATTCCATCATACACGAACTCACTCCCCGGATACCACGTGCTTGCTGTCTCCGGCGCCGGTAAGTACCTAGTAGTAAGTCGTTCTGTGCCGCGGGATAAAACCCAGTGCAATTCGCCATCTCTCTTTTTTTTTTTGGTGGGTCCTTTTGACCCACCCCACCGCTGCCTGTGGGAATCCGCTGGCCTGCTCTGATGGGCCCGGCAGTTGCCCGCTGATTCATTGGCACAGGCGCGGTGCGTAATCATTATTGGTAGCAGTGAGCGCGGTTTGTCTACACCTCGCTTTGCGTTTTGCGCTGGTTTTGCCCGCCGCGCCGTTCATTTTCTGCGCCGCTGGCATAAATCCCGCTTTCCGCCACGCGCCGTGTCGTCCGCCGCGCTGTTAGCGGAAATTCCGCAATCGCCGCTAGTTCCGCTGCGTCAACGCCGCGTTTCGGCCGCGTTCCGATTATTATAATTATGAGTTTAATTACATCATAATTTGTTTGTTACATTTGTTATTGTTTTGCTTGCGTGCCGGTACCGCCCGCTCGCCACGTAATTTAACACGCGTATCTACTACGGTCGCGCCGCTTTGTTCATTGCGACTACGGTACGACCGCGACCGCGATACGACTTGTTTACTATTGCTTTAATTTTATTATTGCTTGCACTCGCGCCGCCCGCCGACTTGCCGGCCGCCTTTTCAATTTATTATTACTTTATTTTTGCCATTTGTTTACATTTAATTTGTTAGAATGTCCGCGAACATCAAAAAGCTAGCTGTACAGATACAGTCTGAGCTTCGCTGGGCGACGTCCGCCACGGGTTTGATAGGCCGCGAAGATAGATCCGCCGCCCTATTACACCGAGCGGACCAGGTGCGGACTCGGCAGGCCTCTGTGGAGCAGGCCTTCCAAGACCTGCTCACCCTCGGCCCCGAACAGGAGGTACTGAGGACGGCTCAGGCCGATTACGACCAGTTCTTCGAACTGATGGACTCGGTGGTGGAGGCCGCCCATGGGATCCGCACCGCCGCTGATGAAAGGCGTCGAAGTGGCGCTTTTAGAGATTCCCCCAGCCGACCGCCCACACAGCCGGCATTATTAGGGAAACTGCCCACGATCGAGCTGCCCAAATTCGGTGGGCAGCTTCAAGAGTGGATGGGCTTCCTGGCGTTGTTCGACAGTCTGGTCCACGCCAGGAAGGACCTGTCCCCCACCCAGAAGCTGACATACTTACTGTCCTCGCTACAGGGCGAGGCCCTGGACGTGGTGCGGCACCTCGACCTCTCGGAGGAGAGCTACACCACGGCCCGGGAATTGCTGGCCAGGCGCTACGAAAATGTGCGCCGGTTGGCCGACGCACATGTAGCCCAGCTACTCGCCTTGCCTGCCGTCACCGGGGTGGCCGGCCTCAGAGAGGCCTTGCTTAACCCTTGCATTGTGGCCACCAATGCTCTCCGTCGATTGGATCTCCCCGTCGACCAGTGGTCCTTCTTGTTATTGCACATAGTGCTCTCCCGCCTGCCGTCGGAGCTTAAGCTCCGCTTCGAGCAGCGCTTCGGAGGGGACGGTGCAACCTATCTGCCCCCTTTCTCCGACCTCCTGAAGTTTTTGGAGCAGGAGTGCCTCCAGGCCGATAACTCCGGAGTTACCGGCCCTCGAGTGGCCCCTGGGAGGTCCGAGCATGTCCGAGGGGGTGGGGCAAGGACTGGCCCTTCGGCGGGGACCGGCCCCAACCGGCGAGGCCGTGGAGCCGACGCCGGAGAAGGTCGCCGGGTGTCACAGTACAGCGGGGCCGTGGCCACGAAGCTCCCCCCCTGTGCCTATTGTCGGCACCCCGGCCACCAGGTCTCCTCGTGTTCGCACTTCCTGGCCAAACCGGTTGCGGCCCGGAGAGAATATGTGTCGGCACGCCACTGGTGCTTCTCTTGCCTGGGCCAGCATCTCGTACGAGACTGCCCGCGCCAGCGGCCCTGCCCACATTGCGGCGGTGCCCATTCGGCCCTTTTGTGTGCCAACCGGAGTGCTTCCGGTCGCCAGGACGTTGGGTCGCGCACCCCCCATGGGCGGGGGCGCTCGATCGCGCACCCCCCCCATGGGCGGGGGCGCTAGTCCTGGCCACCCGACCAGTCCCGTTAGGCGTTCTCCGGTGGACCACCAACCTCCTAGTGGAGGTAGGGGTTCCACCCCCCGGAGGAGGGCTTCACCCCCCGCGGCATGGTCACATACCCCTCGCGTCATCACGACGGGGATATCGCGTCCGCCCCATTGGGCGTCGTCCCGCGTCGGTTCTCGCCGCCACTACACGAGTGGCCGCGACTGGAGCGCCATCCACCCACCATAGGTCGAGGCGATCCCTACCGGGTGCCGGACGTTAGCCGCATGGTGCGGCCCCAAATGGGTGAACGGTCCCCTGCTGATTACCAGCGCCCTAGGGGCGGTGGGGCTTCACCCCCCCAGGGGGGGGTCACACCCCCCTCGCATTCTCATGACGGGGGTCTGACGGCCGCTCAAATGAGCGTCGACCCGTCTGGGTTTTTGCCTCCCCTCCATGTATGGACGCAACTGGAGCGCCATCCACCCGTGCTAGGTCGAGGCGCTCCCTACCACGCCCCGGATGCTAGCCGCATGGTGCGACCCCGGGTTGGTTATGCCGGATGGTCCCCACGTTGGGTACCCTCCCCCTCTCTAGCAGCGCCCCAGCCGGAGTACCCCCGTCAGTGGGCTCCCGCTGGTGAAGGCGCGTCGCGCTAGGTGTCCGCCACCCTAGCTGCCACCTAGCCACCTCCCCTGAGACTTTGGATCTACAGCAGACAGTATGTCAGACCATACTTTTGTCGACTGCCTCAGGGAGGTTAGGGTCTCAGACTACAGGAGTGGCTCTCCATTGTGGCCTCACTTCCGAATGTTAATCGGATTTCGATGCCTCGTTGCTTCCTACCGCCCGGAAGGTGCCACGCCAGTCTCCACGGCTTTTGTGATGCGTCCGAAAAAGGGTACGCAGCCGTGGTCTATTTGCGAACTGTCAGTGACACCGGCGAGGTCGCAACCCACCTTGTCTTGGCGAAAAGTAAAGTGGCCCCAATTCGGTCACGCTTGACGATACCCAAATTGGAGTTGTCTGGAGCCGCTCTTTTGGTGCGCCTTCTCAACCATGTGCGTACGTCCCTCCTATCGATTGTTGACCTGACGGAAGTGTACGCCTGGTCGGACAGCGAAATTGTCCTTTGTTGGTTGCGAGCCGCTCCCCACAACTTGGAAGTCTTTGTTGCCAACCGGGTTTCCCAAATCCAGAATTCGGAAACCCCGTTGACCTGGAGACATGTGCCAGGGAACCTGAACCCTGCAGATTGTGCTTCCCGCGGATGTGAAGCTTCCGACCTTGTCAACCACTCTCTTTGGTGGGGCCCTGACTGGCTGACTCGGAATGAGTCCGCCTGGCCTCAGAGTAGGTTCGCCGAGCCCGACGAGTTACCTGGCTTGCGAGTCGGAGTTGTTGAAGATAAGCCAGCCAATCCGCTGAGCTATCTTCAGGAACGCTACAGTTCCCTTGATAAATTGATTGGGGTGACGGCTTGGATTCAGCGCTTCACCCACAACGCTCGGAACCCACGCGACAAAATGTCGAACCCGGTCTTGTCGCCCCTGGAGAGACAGGAGGCCCGGACCTTTTGGATACGTTTGGTTCAACTGGAGCATTTTGAGTCCGCTATTGAGACACTGAAGCGAGGTTTACCTTTGAAAGGCTCGCTCGCCCGCTTAAACCTCTTCCTGGATGACACCGGATTGATACGCGTTGGTGGACGCCTCCGGAATTCTGACTTACCCTATGGGGCACGTCATCCCTTGTTGCTTCCGAACAATAGCGCTTTTGTAAAATTGTTGGTGACGCATTACCACGTCAAAAATGCCCACGCTGGCTGCAACGCCCTTTCGGCCATATTGCAGCGCGAATTTTGGATTTTATCGGGACGACGCTCCATCCGAAGCGTCATTTTTAAGTGCATTCCGTGCTACCGCCTGAAGGCCAGCACCATGCAGCCCATTATGGGGGACCTCCCCACCGACCGTGTCGTGGCCTCGCGCCCTTTTTCGGACGGGACTTTTCGGGACGGATTTTGCGGGGCCGTTCTTCGTCAAGAGCTCCAGCCTCCGCAATGCTCGTTCCCTCAAGGCCTACCTTTGCGTTTTTGTTTGCCTGGCTACCAAGGCCGTGCACTTAGAACTGGTGAGCGCCCTCAGCACCGAAGCCTTTGTAGCCACGCTAGGCCGCTTCGTTTCACGCCGAGGTTATCCGCACCTGATCCGATCGGATTGTGGGACCAACTATAAGGGTGCCGATAGGTATTTGAAGGAAGTCGTCCAATTTTTGAATGAAAATCAGGTAGGCATCGGCACGGCAATGTCCAAGATGGGGATAACTTGGACCTTTGACCCGCCAGCTTGTCCCCACTGGGGCGGGATCTTTGAAGCCGTCGTTAAGGTCTCAAAGACGCATCTCCGACGCGTGATAGGTGAAACCATTTTGACATTTGAAGAGCTCGCTACCGTTTTTTGTAAGATTGAGGCTGTCCTCAATTCTCGGCCACTCTGCCCCTTATCGTCCGATCCCAATGACCTGGAAGTTTTAACCCCCGGTCATTTCCTAATTGGTGAACCCCTTAACGCCCTGCCCGAGTACCCCTTCAGGGACGTGAAGGTCTCACGGTTGTCCCGTTTCGAATTGCTACAGCAGATGACCCAAAATTTCTGGCATCGTTGGTATTTAGAATATTTGCATCTTTTGCAGCAGCGCGTTAAGTGGTCAGACAAGACCGACCCACCTAAGGTTGGTGATCTTGTCCTAGTTAAAGAGTCTAATTTGTTGCCTTTATGCTGGCGTCGTGGAAGCATTCTTAAATTGATATATGTATCCGATGGGGTTCCCAGAGTTGCCGAGGTAATGGTCGGAGATTCGGTTTTGCAGCGAGCCGTCTCTTCCTTATCCCGGTTGCCCAATTGTTAGTGGACTCCAAATCCATGGGTCCACTGGCGGGGGTGTTTGCGCTTTACGCTAGCCCTCCGGTTTACGCTAGCCCGTATCGCGACGGCCGGCAGCCTGCCCCCGCGCATCGCGCCTCCCCGCTTCGGCGACGCGCTTGAACAGTTCTTCGTAAAACCCCGACGGAGTCGGTCGACTGTTAGTGCCGCGTCGCCCGCGTGAAGTCGCCTGCCACGCCGCCTCGTGCCGTCTTATTATTTATGAGGAGCTATTTATCGCGTACCATTTTGTGCCGCGTAGCCCGCGTGCTGTTTGCCGGCCACGTCGTCACTTGCCGTAAGCGGTCGCCGAAGAGTCCTGTTCAGCCGAGAATTTTGGAATCCGCGTGGCCCGCTTGAAGTATGCCGGTCAACGCCGTGTCGTATTAGTTTAGGAGCCCTAATTTTGCGCTCCTTGGCTCGCCGCGTCCTTCTAAGGCTGCGGGCCCATTTGACTGTCCGGAACACTGTTCCTTGTGCTCCCGCGCCTTCTCGCCGCCGCCGGACTCGCTACCCGCGAATTAGTGCCGCCGCCGCGAAAGACCCCTCAAAGAAGGGCGAGTGTGTTCCTTTGCATTTAACACAGCAGGCATCACACACCACATTCCATCATACACGAACTCACTCCCCGGATACCACGTGCTTGCTGTCTCCGGCGCCGGTAAGTACCTAGTAGTAAGTCGTTCTGTGCCGCGGGATAAAACCCAGTGCAATTCGCCATCTCTCTTTTTTTTTTGGTGGGTCCTTTTGACCCACCCCACCGCTGCCTGTGGGAATCCGCTGGCCTGCTCTGATGGGCCCGGCAGTTGCCCGCTGATTCATTGGCACAGGCGCGGTGCGTAATCAAACATTTTAAATTTAAAATAAATCTCATTTTTCCATTAGGTTTCTTGATTAGAAAATAACTTGAAAGAAACTGACTTTCACACGGTTCACATTCTGATATAGCTCCGCTATTTATAAGGTCAGCAATGGCCACTCTGTATTGAAGGGATTCAGTAGGTGATAACGCAGGCGAACTCGGTTCGTGAAATTGAGAGACGGGCTTACAAAACGGAATCTCGTAACCTCGCACCCACGATAGTATTACTGAATCGTTAGTTAATAGCCGCCATTGGTCGTAAAAATAGGACAAACGACCTGAAGAACATACCAAGTCTAGCGACGCGGGTGGGGGTGACGCTGCGAGCGCTGCGGCTGTCGCGGCTGCTGCGGCTGCCGCGCGCGCGGGGTCAACGTCGGCGCAGGCTCGGACCTCCGCGCTGCTCCCGCTTGCCTGGTCGTCGAGAGCGGAGGCCGAGGGTTTAAAGATTGGAAAGGAGCCGGTTTCGATCGTTGCGTTGAAGTAGTTTTCTTCATGGGTGGGTTCACTTTTATTTCTGCGCCGGATTTTGATATTGCCTTTGCAGCCTTTAAAGTGTCCGACAGTTTTTCGCCGAACAAGAAATTGTCTATTTGTGTATCAAAAAGTTGATCTTTAATATCTTTCTTTATTGTAGAACATATAAAACCTCGCCTTGTCATGGATTCTCTGTATTGAGTATTACACATTAGCTGACCCGCTTCGATCAGAAGTTTTATTACGGTCATGTCTTTCTGCTCTAAAGAGAATAAACGAGTGAGGGCTTCACTGATACAGGAAATACTTGCTGCGACCTGTTTCTGCTTATTTTCTTAAGCCTTGTCTTTTTTAATTAGCATATCCGATAAAGCGGCCTTTATCTCCGGATTCAACGTTGGCGCATCAATTATTTTGCTATTTTTTGGGATGAGATGTTTTTCCAAAAGTTCCTTTTTAGACTCTTTTGATAAGCCCGTTGTTGCGATATGCTCCCAGCGCACTGCCAACTCACCTCGGATCTCCGGTCCAAATTTTTTCTCCTTGGAAGGTGTTTCTCCTAGTAAAACTAGAATTTCCTCATCCAGTTCCGGAGTCTCAACTGCTGATTCACTTACGGCGGCCGGTAATGTCTGTGGAGCGACCCCGGCTGAGGGGTCTGCAGTAGAGGTGGGTGTACGCGGCTGGTTGACGTCAACAATTATACCCTGTGTCAACTCGGGGTCGAGTTGTGACTCGTCTGCAAATTTTCAATAAAAAGACAAGTATAGGTAATTGAGTTAGTCAACTTAATTTATATACTCCATATGCGTTAAGTCTAGGTTACAGGTATCGACATCATACCCTAATAAGTAGGCGGCGGTAGTCCTTCAAAACTACGCACAATACTTAGTTTCTTATAATTAATTTAAACAACGTGAAGGTAACATTCCTTTCAAATGTACACAATCACAAAATATATTATCTATAAGTTGTACGGAATTCCAAATGGCGTGACGGTAACATCCCCGTGAGATGTACACTACACTATTTTGGAAAGTGACGTTATATCACCAAATTAGATTCGGAAATAGTCCATACAACTATTCACATAATCTTTCCGAGATAGATAATAATACACTATAAATACCTTCATGCTCTGAGTCCACTAGCACGGCCCCGGGTGAGTCACCCACCGCGCTGCCCGTACTCGTACTAAGAGAGGAAGATCTATCACGAAAACGTTTATCCCGTTTATCACGCTTTGCAAGTTTTCTTTCAATTTTCCTTAACTTCCTTCTTAAATAATCACTGTCATCGTTTTTGTGACTACGTTTCGGCATCGTTGAAAAAATTTCTTGACGAAAAAACTAAAAACGTGGTGAAACGGCGACGCACTAAAACGTGAATGAGTGATAAGACAGGTACCGCGGGCTGGTAGATTTACGTACCTACCCACATTAGGTTTTTAAAATTGTAGTTTGCTTTCAAGTAAGTGGTGGAAAGGCGATATATTGGACGTGCACTACTAATTTAAACCCTAATCTCAAAGGATTAAAGACGAAATGTAATACTTTTAACTGGCGCTATAGGCATATAATTGATGATTAAACGAACTTACCTTAAGTGAAGTTCTATCATAATTTTGTGAATTCCTGTATGAAGATATTAACATGAACACTAATTAGGTATTTACGCCAAGTGATAGCCATTCAGACACTAAAGTTGAGAGAAAAAATAAAAAATTTCAACATTTTTCATTACGATATCTCACGCTAGCAACACTGTGTCTGTCCTTTCATTTAGTTCAGAGTAATTATTATAAGAGTGCCTTTGTGCTTCGATAAGCTCGGCTTGGTAGGAGCACTACAGAGCACCCAAATATGTATCATATACCTAATATATACATAACTACACAATATTATACATAACCACACAATATTATATATGTAAATATAATAATATATATATATATATATATATATATATATGGGTTATGTTGTCTTCAATAAATATTTATTATTATTGTAATATGTACATTTTTTATTTACAAATTCATACAGGAATTCACAAAATTATGATAGAACTTCACTTAAGGTAAGTTCGTTTAATCATCAATTTTGATTCATTCCTGTATTCGATATTAACATGAACACTAATTAGGTAGATGTTTAGAGCCATGACATTTGTAAATAAGAAATGCTTTTAAATTAATAGAATAATAAGCATAATCGCTTAATATTGAGCAAAAAAATAAAAATAACAACTTAAGTTGATATTCAAAGCAAATTAATAATTAATGGCATAATTTTGTAGAAATATTAAAACTGTAATAGATAGTAAATCAATATTATTAGTATAATATATTAATAATAATATATGTACAAAAACATATATTTTTATATGTGCGAATACCAAGGGTATATTAAGACTATATTCTAGCAGTACTGCTCGTATGTAGTCTTGACGATTAAAAGAGGTTTTAAACCTCTTTCAACAAGCTTGAAAATATTTGTATCAGTTAAAACTTTTAAATGCAACACTTGATTAATCGTAATAAATTCAGCTGTTAATATGCAACCATGAAATATATATTTTAAACAGTAAATTGATCACGAATTACCGAGACATATTTTTGGAAAGAAAAAAATAAGATCAATTTATTAATATATAAGATTAATAAATCTATGGGTTGCCGAGAACTAGTTCGTAAATTTTTGTTCATCTTGACTTCACTTTACGAAAATACAGGAGTAGGCATTAGTATTTTCGTAAAGTGTTGTTTAATTTTATTCATAGCTTTTTAGAGTTATTTCTATTAAAGGAGTTAACAATGATATTTTTATGTAATTTCCATAATAATATTGTTATTTGGGTTTTGGTGTAGGTACAGCTTTAATAAGGTCATTAAGATTTAAAGTGACCTTAAATTATATTTTTAACTGAATAGGGTGAAGTAAGAATATTCTCAAGAGATTTTAAAAAAGCCATAGAGAAATCATCTTATAAGCCTATTTTAAAGTTGATTCTGATACAAAGGCTGATGAAGTAACTGTATCTACTGTTTATTCCTGAGTTCTAATAAAGTGATAACAATAGAAACATAAGATAGTCTAAAAAAAGCATGTTTTCTAATATTGTCAGACAGTAAACATCTTATACAATATTATAGTATGTAAAACCGTGTTGAGTTTCTCATTTCACATAATATTAAAATTTTAACTGAAGGCATAATTGTTATTCTTATTCATGTTATAATAATGTTGTTTAATATTATTAATTGTTATTTTAACAGTCACCCCAACACTACTATCGCTGTTGTACTGGTTAGTTGTTGTAAGGTTTACAATAAAACACCGTTGAAGGTTAGCTCAAGACTGACTCGTTTATTCCGACGAATTATTATAGTACCCGCTTGACATATTACAATATATTACACTCTCCTTCTACGAAAAAAAAAATACAATACAGAGGAGAGAAAAAAGAGAAAAAAAAACTTACAAATACCACCACCATTAAAAGAACTGTCAAGAAAAAAAAAAAAACAAAAACAAAATGTAAACTTAAAAATACATCTAATGTTCTACCTAGTTTGTAAGCAAACTTATAACTAAGTGAACTCGAACGGTATAGGTATACACTGTTGTCTTGATTACAAATGTGATTATTAAACTCTGTTTAACAATCCTTTGTATTTTCTGTATGAGTATATAAATATAAATATGTTACATCATATCATATGAAAATAAATACCTTCATTTTGCTTCATTTCTGTGCTTCAGGTATAAACGTCAAGTAAACTAAGTAGTAGACGCCAAGTGGTAGCCATTCAACACTAAAGTTGGGAGAAAAAAAAAATCATTTTCATTACATAGACAAGACTGTCACCCTAGCAACACTGAGTACCTGTCACCTCATTCGCGTTTTAGTGCTCGGCCGTTCAACAACATTATTAAACTCTTTTTAAAAATTGAGTAATAATAGTTCCAAAACGCACAATATAATATAGTGCCATATATGTGATAGTAAAATCTACGGATTTGTTATTGATTCAGAAAATCCAGAATGCTCCAGTGTTGGGTCCACTTCTTTGAGGGTGTGACGTTCACAGCAGTATACATTGAGGGTAGTTCGAGGGGCTATCGCCTTTGTATTAATTACTGCAAAAGGAGCTAATCAAGATGCATTCTTCAGTGATGGGTACACTTCATTTAGAGGGTGTGACCTTCACGACAACATACATTGAGGATAGTTGAAAGGTGAAAAGCCTGAGGACTATCGCCTTTGTATTAATAATTGCTAAAACATCATCAGTGTTGAGCACAATGCATTAGAGGATGTGATCATTACGACGACATACGAATACATGAGGGTGAGTTATTGAGATTGTTCCTTTTTGTATTAATAATTGCAAAAGAAGTGAATCAATACGACATTCTTTAGTCTGTGCTTCAGTGTTGGGTACACTTCATTAGAGAGTGTGACCTTCACGAAAATTATATACTTACTGAAGGTGGTTATTAAGACTTAACGCCTATGCATTAATCTTACAAAAGAATGTCGAGATTATCTTGTGAGTAACCTTCAAATTACGAATTTGTTCTAAAACCCTCATACCATATTGAATACATCGGTTCTCGTCCGATCATCGAGGTTAAGAAACATCGGGTACGGTCAGTACTTAGATGGGTGATCGTCGCATGACGTTGGTTTTTTTATTACCAACTGCATTGAATTCAAAAAAGAACCGAAATGAATTGAAGAACCTAATATTTTGTAATACCCTCAACTTTTTTAACTGAACCTGAAAGATTGCTTTAAATATTGCAATTTACTAGAACAGGTCTGAAAAATACGCTCAAACAAATACACTGTTATATGATCATAGATACATATAAATATAGTCTAATGACTAGGATAGCTGGATCTAACCTAGGAGGCTCGGGTTCGATTCCCGGTATCGGAAAAAGAATAATTTTTCTACTATAATTACACATAGTCGTCGTCTCCTCGATACGAGTCGTTTTTTTTGTTGTGCTCATCGTATATAATTTACTTATTATACGTCAATGAAAATTTAAAAACCCACAACCAACGACTGTAACTTGCATAATATATTATGTTAAAATAGCAATACCTAATATTTGCAATTTGAAATGTAGGAGAAGCACAACTTATTTGATAATATTATGTGATTTGATACTAATAATTTCTATTTATTATAACAAATATCAAGTAGCTGAAATACAGAAGTTTTCATTTTTCAATCAATCTCTAATCTTCTAAAGAGGATGTCTGAGCAATCTACCTATCTGACCATCGTGGACTCGCGGGCCATGGGACAGCGCTCGTTTCTTGCATCGACTTCTCTCGACGATTTACGCACGACATAGTCTTTATTTCGCCATAAGAACTAATCGATTTCCTAATTTTTTTTCGCAATGCTGTCGAATCTCGGATCTTATATGATCAGAGTGTCGACCAGTCACGTCAGCCGGTGCGCGCTGACTCGAGGTAAGACGTACATACCTTCGTGATATCTACTCGTCTGCCGCTGGTAGCTGCACTCTATGATATCCGGGATTGTTATCCGTTACTTAACTTACATTATGTAGTAACAACTAACATGCAATAAAATTTGAAATTGGGATCTAGGTACTATCCTAGTTCCTATTTATTTTTATAATAAAGCATTTTTTATGGAACTATTGAACCGCATTAATATTAATTGTTAGGTTCAATAATTGAAAATGATAATGAAGATCTTTATTTTTTTTTTTCATGTGGTCCTGATTCACAGGTTCCTATGAAAAGTCAAAAAATCTACTGCTAGATTCGGAGAGCGGGTTTGCACCGAGAAGAACTGGCAAAATCTCTGCTATTTTTTTTGGTCACATAAATATAATGACATCTCATTCGATAACATACCGAAATTTGTTTATCTGTTTTTATTTTTATTACAAATACGTGTATTTCATAAAACGTATATATATTTTCTTGTAACTCCATATTTTGGATATAACATAATATTATCGTCAGTGATTTTACTGGAATATTAGCTTACGCTGGTTTTATTTAATCAATAAAATGAAAAATTTATTTAATATTTTCGAGTACCAAAGTTATTAGGTCCTCTATTGAAGTAAAATGTTTGGTATATGGAAAAGATCGAGCCGATATATACCAAGCAATAATATTTTTAAAGTTATTTGTAGGTATTATTATATCTGCATGTACAGTTATACCGCAGGAACAAATATATGCAATGGAAAATATATTTCAAGATTTAAGATGAATGTTCAATCTTTTTATTCTATTGCTATTAACCGCTATTAAACTAATGGTCACCTTTATATCAAAAATGTTGGAGGATATGGAAATTAACAATAGATCATTAATAATATATAAGATCATAGAATGATTAAATACCTGATTAGATTGGAACTCGTTACTCGTATGATATAAAAATTCAATGATGGTTCATAATTTTTGTCTAGCATGTATTACAATTTCATGCAATTCTATTAGAGTTGATTCATAGCCTACATTTTTTCTCTTTGTGTTTAATCATTGTTAAATAAATCTAATAATAATTTATTTAACTTTCATGCTGTGAATTGGTGCTGCACGGATTTAGCTATCGGTGATGAGGTCAGATGATAGTACCAACTGTGACCATTGCTTCACCACTAGTGACTTCAAACCTTGAATAACATACATGTATTTCTGAGGTACGTAATTAACTTTATTACTAAGCGGAGAACTGGATGTTTGGACACTGTGATGACAGCGGAACTATGGAGTAAGCGACAAAATTTTTTTATAGTCGTAGTACAAAACAAAAAAGCCTTTATCGCGAGCAATCGCGAATAATACACTTCGATATCGTGTTGATATTTATTTGAAAATAGCCGATCAATTTCAATTTTCAATAAATAATTGGAAAATGTCTCGATTTTCCAATTAAAAATCGTTTTTGGAACCCATGAGTTTACAAATTATCGAGTTATAGTTAACTCCGATGTTTTCATTAAATATATTGATAAATTCTTCACAGCTAAGCTCTGCAACAGTAATAGTAATTTGCGTTGTGGTTACTATTAAAAATAGCAACTATTGAGTAAGTCTTCAGTTATAATTTTTATAATAAGGAAGAATCTCAACATGGTTCTTGAGTATTATGTTGTACAATAGTAATAATTTAACGTGTACTGTTTATCAATATTTGAAAATAAAATAATTATTTTTAGATATGCTGATGCCATTAATTTATGGAATTTTAAGAAATAATAATATAATAATATTAAGGCGTTGTTAAACTTAACAGTATTAGCCTTTATGAAACTTAAGTTTCTTATTTTTTAATTTCTTATCTGAAATATTAACACAGGAATTACATATACCTGGCCAGACTAGTTAGATATATCATTCTGTGTACAATATATTTTTAAGTCATCATTCTTATAAACTTAAAAATAGTTATAGAAAATGGGTTCTCTTATATTTAATTAATGGTTTGAGAATATTCGGGTGTCATCCTATTCAGTCAAAAATATAACTTAAGGTTATTTAAAGTCTGAGTGACCTTATTAAAGAGCTTGCATCAAAATTCCATAGTACAATATTGGTATGGAAATAAAATAAAAACATCTTCTTCAAGCTACTTTATATTAAACTGTGAATGAATTTAATGAGAATGAAAATACTAAAACTGACAGTCAAAATGACGAACTGATTCTATGCTACCTTTCTTAATTGATCTTAATTTTATTTATATTTTGTATTAAGATATGTTCCGGTAATATTTTTCTTTTAACTCAGGTTAATAAAAGTAACCATGAACAACTGTAAAAACGTTTCATAATTGAATATTATAAACCAACTTACTCCGTTGATTAAAAAATATTGGATTAAAAAGTTTTGAATACATACAATACAGGTTTAATATCTGTACATATTTTGTCAAATACCAATTAATCATTAAGACTACATAAACGCAGAGCTGCTAGAAATTCTTATGTATATGATTGTTGATGTGTGATACATCAGTTGTATCTTCGCATATATTGAAATATATTAAAGTTTATGTTGACTTAAACCTATATTAAATATGTAAATAATTAGTAGGTGCAATAACACATAATATGTTAATGATAATAGACATACGTATATTATATAACTAAAGCTAATTTTTATAATAGTTTTTTTTGTTTTTTATGCAATGAAATATTTACTTTAGATTGTAGTTCTTAAAAGTATGATAATATTTTTTTTAATATTATTTGGATATACACTTAAGACTATTTTTTCTTTTTGCTTAATATTAAGCGATTATGCTTATTGTTCTATTCATTCGTAAGCATTCTTTATTTACAAATATCACGGCTCTAAACGTCTACTTAGTTTACTTGACGTTTATACCTGAAGCACAGAAATGAAGCAAAATTGATGATTAAACGAACTTACCTTAAGTGAAGTTCTATCATAATTTTGCGATTTTCTGTGTGAAGGTATAAACTCCCTCCCACCCCACTGTTTTGATAAAAAACCCATGTGTGAATTTGTAAATAAAACTTTATTATTTACATAATACTTATGTATTATGTATATGCAATATATCCGGGTGCACTGTGGTGCTTCTACTTAGCCGATGCCCTTGTGCTTTATGAACTCTCGTTAGAGAGTATATGTGTTCTGTGTTTATGAAGCACAAGGGCACCGTCTTTTAATTACTCTAAACTAAATGAGGTGACAGGTACTCAGTGTTGCTAGGGTGACAGTCTTGTCTATGTAATGAAAATGATTTTTTTTTTCTCCCAACTTTAGTGTTGAATGGCTACCACTTGGCGTCTACTACTTAGTTTACTTGACGTTTATACCTTCACACAGAAAATCGCAAAATTATGATAGAACTTCACTTAAGGTAAGTTCGTTTAATCATCAAGTATACGTAAATAAGTGGAATATAATGGGTAACTGAAAACATAAAGAAAAATGTGCATGCTATCTCTTATTAGCACATTAACGGATTTTGGGTAAATACGAACACGTAAGGCCTGTGCAATCGCGTATTATGTCTAAATAAACGCTTAGATAGTATGTTAGATAGGTACTCGTATTACATGGTTTTAGTTGCTTTTTTTTATATTATTTTGTAATTGTGTTTTTTTGTGCGTGGGCGAAGCTTGCGTCGTGGAGATGGAGGGGGAGAATACGCACCTGTCCCCTCGTTTTGCTCACTCGGCGGTGAGGTCGCTGTTCCCGCTGGCCCTGGCACAGGCGCGGGAGTCAGCGGCACTTCCGCACCCGCGTCCGCGCTCACGCCTGACGCCTGTTGCGGAGATGCCGGCAGCGGCTCTTTCGTATCGGGTATACATACCTGACTATTATCGGAGGAACCGATAGCCCATGAATAACGTTTTGATTTGTTCAGGGTTATTTGATCGACGTGCTTGCCGGTTAACTCCTTACCCGGTTTATCTGTGCTCACCTTGTAGGTGACTGCCCCTGTGCGTTCAACCACCGTTCCTTCCTTCCATTTGTTTCCCATTTTCGAGAAGTTTCTTACCATAACCGAGTCACCCGGTGAGAACTCACGTAGCGTGCCACCAGCGTGTGTTACCTGCCTCGACTGTGCTGCTCCCATGCATTGCGCTGTGCTCGGCGCGCTTAAGCGGGTGCGTAAGCGTCGCCCGAACATAGCGACGGAGGGCTCCTTCTGTGTGCTGCAGTGTGAACTGTTGTGATATTGTATAAGAAACTTATTTATGGCAGTTTCAATGCTTACTCCATCCACGGTGGCCTTTTTCATTACCTTTTTTATAGTTTTAACGGCATTTTCTGCCGCTCCGTTGCTCGCTGGATGGTACGGGGCGGCGAGGATGTGTTGGATCCCATTTTTTTTTAGAAAAGTCTCAAATTCTGATGACGTTAGAGGCGGCCCTCCGTCGGAAACCAGTTGCTTTGGCAAGCCAAAGCGGCCAAAAAGGGCACCTAACTTACCTATAACCATCTTGGCCGACGTACCCTTGTTCATTGCCATCACTTCAATCCATTTGGAGTGCGCATCAATAACTACAAGGTACTGCTTACCTTGATAATGTAAAAAATCTAAGTGCAGTCTGACCCACGGGTCCTGCGGCCAGACGTACGGCACGACCGGTGCTCGGGGTGGCGCGTCGCGTGTCTCTCGGCATGCCGGGCACACGCGCGCGCGCTGTTCTAAGTCCGAGTCCAGCTGTGGCCACCACACGAAGTTGCGAGCTATTTGCTTCATCCTGACGATACCCACGTGACCTTCATGAATTTCTTCGACGACCCTGCTGCGTAGTCGTCTAGGAATGACCACTCGATAGCCCCAAAGCACACAGCCGTGATCGATTTGCAGGTTTTCCTTGCGATTAAAATATGGTTTCTCATTTTCAATTTCCGTTTGCGCCGGCCACCCGCTTAATATGTATGAAAAGATTTTACAAAGAATGTCATCTTTCATAGTTGCCCTCGCAATGTCTCTATGGTTTAGGGGAAACGTATCTTCAACGTAATGCAAATAAGTCGCCTCCTCCTCGTCGTCAGAAACTTTACCTTTAGACATGACCGTTAAAGGCAGGCGAGACAGTCCATCTGCATTACCATTCTTATCCGTAGCAACGAACTGTATATCGAAATCGTATGCGGCCAGGCGCACTGCATACCGTTGCAATCGACTGGCTGCAGTTTGCGGTATTCCATGTTTGGGCCCAAAAATATACGAAAGCGCCTTATGATCACTTCGCAAGGTAAACTTACGGCCGAACAAATACTGATGGTGTTTAGAGACCCCGAACACTATCGCCAGAGCCTCCTTATCGACCATGGAATAGCGGCGCTCCGCCAAATTCAAGGTACGCGATGCACAGCACAATATGCGCTCACTACCGTCCGGATACACCTGCGAAAGGATCGATCCAAGTCCATATGCAGAACTGTCTACCGCTAATACTAAACCCAGCTTTGGGTCATAGTGTGATAGTGCTGGGCCACTTACCAATTGCTCCTTTATTTGGTCGAAAGCCCTCTGACATGCCTCCGTCCATCGCCAGCGAGCGCCTTTCGCCAACAAAGAATAAAGTGGGTGCAATGTTGTGCTAAGATTTGGGAGAAAACGAGCATAATAATTCATCAACCCGAGTGCTGCTCTTAATTGAGAAACGTTTTGAGGTACGGGTAAATTCGCAATTGCAGCCACCTTATCCTTGTCCGTGTATAAACCGTGTCGGTTTATTCTGTATCCTAAATAACAAACTTCGTCTTTGAAAAAATCACATTTCTCAAATTTAATGCGCAAGCCGGCCTCTTGTAATCTACCCAGAACCGCTTTTAAATTTTTCATATGTGCTGCTTTATTGGCTCCAGTTACACAAATATCGTCGATAAAGCAAACCACATTATCAATACCACTTAGTGTTTCCTCGATTAATTTTTGAAACATTTCAGGTAAACACTTCAAGCCAAAAGGTGCTCTCTTATACATAAAGGTGCCTATGTGCGTAGTAATAGCCGTAAGTGGCTGTGAGGATTCATGCAGATTTAATTGTAAATAAGCATTCTTTAAATCTAACTTTGTAAATTGCTCCCCGCCACTCAGCGCTGCGAATAGCTGTTCGACGCGCGGCAACGGGTAGTGAAAATCTTTTAATTGTTTATTTACCGTGATTTTATAGTCGCCGCATATGCGTATCGAGCCATCGCGCTTTATAATCGGTACAATCGGTGTACCGTAATCGGATCGGTCCACCTTCACTATAATGCCCTCTGCCTGTAATCGCTCTAATTCTCGCTCGACAGGTAAACGCAGCGCCAAGGGTATAGGACGAGCTTTGCAGAATATCGGCTCGGTGTCTTTTAATTGCAGTTTTATCTCGCTTTTAAAGGTGCCAATGCCCTCTTTGAACACATCGGGGAATTCTTGTTTCAGACTTGAAATTATTTTGTGATCATTATTATTCGTAATGTTAAAAAGGTTGATGTATTTTAATTTTAATTTACGTATCCACAAACGGCCCATCAATGGCGGTCCTCCGTTGCTTATAATAAATAAAGGTAGAACTGCGCTCTCGCTCCCGTGTGACACGTTTACATCGATTCGACCGATGGGTACGATCGTGTCACCCGAGTACGAACGGAACCTGACTTCATCTTTTATAATCGGTAAATGCGCGAAGTTTGTGTCGTAAAATTGTTTCGACACGGCCGATATTCTGCTGCCAGTATCTATTTCGAATCTTATTTGTTTATTTTCGACCTTCACTGTTAAATAATAAGGATCATCCTTGCGCTTGGCCTTTATTGACAAATGATAAAGTCCGTCACTCGCGTCACTTTCTGACTCACTTGTTTGCATAATATAGTTCTGTGATTTAAATTGATCACTTTTACCTTTTTTTGCACTACACCGCACAGCCAGGTGTCCCTTGGTGTTACACAAGTTGCAGGTGTGGAATCTAAATCTGCACCTGGATTGGTTATGGTTTTTGCCACACCGCCAGCAGACGGAGCGCTGCCCCCGCGCGCCGCCGGCGGGCCCAGCCGCCACAGCCACGCGGTGCACGCCGTCTCCCGTCTGCCCGAGTCCTGAGCTCCCTGCGCCCGGCGCCGCCACGGCCGCACTCCCGCTGGAGGCCGCCACCTCAGCGTGGCGATCGGCGGCTTCTAGAGCGAGCGCCAGCGTCACCGCCTTACTGTAGTCTAGCGTAGGTTCCGCGAACAGTCGCGAACGCATCTCCTCGCTTCGCAAGCCCGACACGAACTAGTCTCTGATGTTCTCCTCTAGCAGCGCCCCAAAATTACAATGCGCCGCCAGGTGTTTCAGTTTTTGTAGAAACGCGCCAACGGTTTCATTTTCCGCCTGTCGTCTAAGTCGAAATATGTGTCGCTCGGCTATTTCAGATCGCTTCGGCTCCAGGTGTTCACGGACGAGCGCCACCAACTCCTCGAATTCTTTATCCTCGGGGTTGTCCGGTGAACTCAAATCGCACATAAGCTCGTACGTGGCCGCGCCCACATGCGTCACCAACGTGGCCACCCGCAACTCGCGCCCGATTGAATTGAGCAAAATATATTGTTCGACTAGACGCACGTAAGCGTCCCATTTAGCCCCGCCGTGAATATCGAATTCATGTAATTTTCCGAAGGGCATTTCACTAGTTTTTCACTATAAATTCCTAAAAGACTGCGCCACTGTAAGGTTTACAATAAAACACCGTTGAAGGTTAGCTCAAGACTGACTCGTTTATTCCGACGAATTATTATAGTACCCGCTTGACATATTACAATATATTACAGTTGTAAACAAAAAACCACATATACAATTGGAATACAAATATTAGACAATACTTTTTAAGTTCTTCAGTTTCTGCATCAAGACCATTTTTTAATTTAGCAGTCTTTCAGTTTAAAAATGTGATCTGATTTTTCCAAGTTGATAATCGCAAAAATCAACGAGCAAATATAACATGTAAATAGGTAGGCATGTCGAAATGTTATTCGCGATTGTTCGCGATTAATGCTTTGTTGACTTGTTGCGACGATGAAAAAAAAATTTTTTTTTTTTTTTTTGTCACTTACCCAATAATTCCACTGTCATCACAGGAGATAAAAGTCTCTAATCTTCGTATTAAATAATCAGTTTATTACATACCACAGCTGAAGTACTACTGTACTGGTATTCAAGTTCCTAGTGAAGCAGTGATGACCCAATTTTCAATTATCATCTGACCTTGGTCAGTCATCATCGAGAGCTAAATCCTTGCAGCGGCGTCATCCATCGGCATGAAAGTTAAACAAAATATTAGACTTATTTAATAATGATTAAATACAGAAAACATAAAATGTAGGCTATGTATCAACTCTAAAAGAACAAAAAAAAATTATGATACATGCAAGCCAAAATTATGAACCATCATTGTTCATATTATCATAAATCCAATGAAGTATTTAATGATTCTATGATCTTATATATATATTGGTAATTTCCAAATCCTTTAACATTTTTGATGCATAGATAACCATTAGTTAATTAGCGGCGCGATCGCCTGAAAATAAAAATATTTGGTCTTTAAATATATTTTCCATTGCGTTACGTTATTCCTAGGTATGGATACCGATATTCTTGTAGATACAGGTACAAGGATACCTAAAATAAATTTAAATAAACATATCATCGATTGTTTTATAAGGACTCTACATTTTCCATATTTAATATTCATTTAAGAAATTTAAGAAATAGTCAATTATAGAAACTATAAATAACTTTGATATTAAAAAATATTGCATTTTTTTAAAAGCATGCATCCTAACTCAGTTAAAGCATTGATAAATTTGATGTAATATCTAATACATCGAGTTACGATGAAAGAATGGTTGTATTAAAAACATGTATTTGTAATGGAATAACAAAAAAAAATTTAAGTATGTTATCGAATAGGTTGTCTCATATTCAATTGTATGTGAACAGAATATAATAGCCGAGTTTGTTGCCAGATCTTCTCAGCGCAAACCCGTTTTTCAGATTCAAGCTTTCATAAAAGCCTGTAAATCAAGCCCATTTGAAAAAAAATCATTTTCATTTTTAATTACTTAAACATGAAAAACTAACTGTAATGTTAGTGGTTCAATAGTTTATAAATCTTCATAATATAAAACCTTTTGTATAAAAGTAAATTATTATGAATGAAACTAGGATAGTACCTAGATATCTAAAGTGTCATTGCACTACATGCGAACTAAAGAAGAGAAAAAAAAAATACACATTAAATTCTGTTCATAGTTTTGAGAACATAAAGAGAGAAAAAAAATAAATTTTCCACTCATATTTAAGCACGATAAAATAATATCATCAGGCTCGAATATTTTATGAACGCGGTTATTCTATAAGCTAAGCGGCAAACGTACGAGTAGTAGGTGTCGTTTATTGCCCGTGGTACCCCCGATGGTCCCTCCGGGGTACCACGGGTTGCCTTCTTACCCCGACCCGACTATATGCGAACATGCGCGACTCCGCACGAGGTTCGAAACAGCGCAACGCTCCGCCAGCACTCCGATCGGCGGCCGCGCGGCGCCTGACATGACAGGTCGACGGAAATGTCAAAAGAGGACATCGATAAGTACTTGAAAGGCTGTTTTGCTCCTGGTGCTTTTCTTGTGGGGAAATCAAGACTCTTCTGTCCTGGGTAAATCTTCGAGAAAAGTCGTCGCAAGAGACGAGTGCTGTCCTGCGATTTGGCCCGTGGGTCCACCATGGACCGACAGGTGGATTGCTCAGATATTCCTCCAGTGCCAGTTAATATTGGATCTTGATTAACTGTATTTCATATTATTGATAAAAGACATAATATACACAGAAGTTATTAGAATATTATATTATCAAATAAAATTTTTGTGTCTCACTCGTACATTTCAAATTTTGAGTAGTATTACTATAGTTGATTTTGTAAGACGTTGTCAATGGACTTTTTATTGATGTATCTATAAATAATGACCACAACAAGAAACGATTCGTGCGGAAGACTAAAATAATTGTAAATAGTGCATTTAATTGCGGGTACTTTTCAGACCTGGTCTAGTAAAGTAATCTTGGTTAATTTAAATTAGCAGACAGTAAAAGAAAATATTGATATGAGGGTATATCGAAATAGTTTCTAAAGGTAATCGTTTTGATCCTTTATATCATTCCAATACAGTTGGTGATAAAAATAGCAGCATCACGCGGTGTTCCCAGGTGGTCACCCATCCAAGTATTAACTGCACCCGATGTTGCTTAATTTCGGTGATCGGACGAGAACCGTCAACTGGTGTTTTTAACATGGTATGGGGAAGTTTAAGCACCAATTTGCTATTTTGGAAGTTGCTTACAAGATAATCTTGTCATTTTTGGGATTGATTAATCCATAAGCGTTGTCCCAATAACCATTCTCAATGTATATTGTCGTGAAGGTCACACTCTCTAATGAAGTGTACCCAACACTGAAGCATAGGCTGCAGAATATATCATGTTGATTGACATTTTTCGCAATTATTAATATAGAGACGATAATCTTATTAACTCACCCTCATGTATGTCGTCGTGATGATCACATCCTCTTATGCAGTGTCTTCAACATAGATGCTTTGCAATTATTTTTTGCAATCATTAATACAAAGGCGATAGTCCTCAGGTTTTTCACCTACCAACTACCCTCAATGTATGTTGTCGTGAAGGTCACACCCTCTAAATGAAGTGTACCCATCACTGAAGAATGCATCTTGATCTAGCTCCTCTTGCAGTAATTAAAACAAAGGCGATAGTCCTTCCAACTACCCTCAATGTATACTGCTGTGAACGTAACACCCTCTCAGAGGTGTACCCAACACTGGAGCAATATGGATTTTCTGAACCAATAATAACAATTCCGTAGATTTCACAATTCGTTTTGACGATGAATCCGATAATTTTTAATTTCCGCAAGAAATACTTATAATCACTCACTTTTTTTATACGAGTTTAATAATGTTGTGTTGAACGGCCGAGCACTAGAACGCTAATGGAAGGACAGACACAGTGTTGCTAGCGTGAGATATCGTAATGAAAAATGTTGAAATTTTTTATTTTTTCTCTCAACTTTAGTGTCTGAATGGCTATCACTTGGCGTAAATACCTAATTAGTGTTCATGTTAATATCGAATACAGGAATGAATCAAAATATTTTTCTTATAGGCCATCTACATGCATAGATAGTAGATACACTGGTTAACAATCGATATAGGTATTATGAATTGTTTACAATAGAAGATGTTACCCACTTAGGGTTTTAGGTATTTTTCAACGTTAGCTGTACTCTTCCAGCGTTGGTACCTACAGTTATATACCTTCCACTTTAGAGTTGCGTATCATACCATAATATGCCTAGCAAAGACGTACCGCCAAGTGATTTAGCGTTCCGATGCGATGCCGTGTAGAAACCGTAATGGGTTGCCTAACCATAATAATTCTGCCCTCGTAATTGAAAACACAGTATCTCCAAAAATTGCGTTTCGAGAAAAACGCGTTTAAAGTTTAATAGATAAATTGATATGTTATGAACCAACTATATACGTTAGCGTGGTAGGGGTTTTTTTAAACTACGAAGAATAAATAAAGCTTTCATTATATGTACATGAAGCTCTTTTATTATTGTTCTTTAATTAATTAAATTAGATAATGTGTTTTAACATAGTAATATAATTTTTTAAAGTAAATTTATTTTACGCTTAAACCCAGTAACTTGATAGTTACTGTGTTCTAACGTACTTTTATTCAATACTGTGTTTTAACCATGTAAAGATACAAACACTCGTGATTACACAACACAGTAACTATACATATACTGTGTTGTAAGGTAACAATACCTAACATTTATTTACTAGATGGATTTCTAGTAAGTAAGATACTGTGTTTAAGATTAATTTTGCAATATGTTAACTCTTAGTTTCCGTTATAGCATCTAAAGAAACTGTGTTTTAAGTTAACCTTTTTTTCATATGTGTAAAAACACCCTGTGTGTAGAATTTTGCTTCTCCTCCTCAGATTTTTCAGATATCCCAGCTGATAATGAATTTATTTGTGCTGCTGTACTTATATTTATATTCGTATCTGATTTCGAATTTTTATTCGTTCCTATTTCAGTAGTCTTTAATTTCTAGGTATGTATAACATAGATATCATTAAGACATCCATATAAATAGAAGAAATGAGTTATGTCTGTGATTTTTCAATGAATGCTTATAATTTCGTCTAAAGTCCTGATTATTCCGTTAGATTAACTAACTTAAATTATTGGATTAGTGAGAGTCTGATAGTTGGGTTTATGAAAATTTTCATTAAATCTTTTCAGGGGGTAAAATCGAAAAATCGCCAAAATCAGCTTACGTAATTATGCTAGCTCAATTTGTTTTAAGTGTCATTGTGAAATGTGGTGATTACAGGAAACAAAACCCAGCTGTGTTTGTAGTGGGCTTCTTCTCAGTGCAGGGCGTGTTGAACCCTCGCGTAAACTTAACTTTAAGTCGACTTGTAGTTATCACCATATATTATATGTGACAAATATCATATTGACGTTTTACAAGAATCCGTACGTTAGGCCTATGTGAAATAAAGATATTTCGAGTTTGAGTTTAGAACTGCTGAATAATAAATTATTAGGACTTATACAGTCTAGTTAGAGATTCTAATTGAAAAGTGCAATTTAGCTAACATTATATAAGTAATTAATAATTTTAAAAAGAAACTTTACTTACATCTTTAAACATATAAAAGAAGGAACTGACTGACTGACATATCAACGCACAGCACAAACCGCTAGGTCTAGAGACACCGAATTTGGTACACAGATTCCTTGTGAGGTCTAGGGGTGCACTAAGAAAGGATTTTTCGAAATCCACCGTCTAAGGGGCTAAAACAGGGATCCGAAGTTTGTATTTTACCAAGTTTAAATACTCCTTTACGCAACTACTTAACTAATTCGGCTAAAATTTGGAATGAAGGCTGGCTCTGGCTTAATACATAGGCTACTTTTTATCCCGATTCACACGGAAAATTCCCAATTCATACGGAAAATTCTTCACACCGCAACTGCAGCTATGGAACCGATTTGGCTGAAATTTGGAACGGCGATAATTATATCCTGGATTACTAGATATCCTGGAAATCCATGATTTCTGCGGGAATAGAGTATTTATATCAGATATTTATGCGGAAGATATACTCCTTCACGCCGTAACTAATGAAAATTTTTGGCTGAAAATTGGACTGGAAACAGATTCCATCCTTAAAAAAACACAAAGGCTACTTTTTATTCCAAAAATTCGATGGTTATAGGGAAAACTAAAATTTACTTGGGCGATGTCGCGGGTTTCTGCTAGTTAATTATATTTCAGTCATCGATATGGTTTTAACAGAAATATTTCCGTAAAAGCCGCCAAAAACTTCCAAGCGCGCAGTGCGCACGATTTAGAAGTACCTTCCCCTCTAACCTCGCTCCACGAAAAGTTAGTTTAAAACACAGTAAGTCGATAGTTACTGGGTTCAAGCTAAGTATTTACTGAAGTTAATATTAAAACTGCAGACACTTAAATCACAGTAATTCAGATACTGTGTTTAATTTATGTAAAGCATTAAAAGATTCCACGAAAGGTTTACAAATTAACACAGTATTTGAAGATGGCGTGTTGTAGCCAAGGAAAATTTATTAAAAAAAATCGATAGACATACATTTAAACACAGTAAACAAAAAATTACTGTGTTCAAACCTAAAAATTGTAAGTTACTGTGTTTATTATTAAAAAAGTAATTTTTTTTTCGAGTTACTGTGTTTTTACTTTTCGTATCTCAGTAACTATACACGCTACAGAAAAATCGAAAAGTTTCCCAGACAGAGCGCAATCGCGCGATTCTAAAAAGCTATCCAAAGCAAAAACACAGTAACTCGACTTACTGTGTTTTCAATTACGAGGGCAGAATTAGTGCAACGACACTTTTGCCTGCATTATCACTTATCATCAGTTGAGATCGCAGTTAAGTACTGACTGTAGTAAGTATATTAAAAGAAATGTATATATTAAAAACACCGATATTATTTTGCAGCGAGGGTCTTTTACAATTTTTCTCATTGAAAAACAACAAAGACCTTTAGAAGAATCCTTGGAAAAAAAAGACGTTACAGGGTCTTTAAATTAATATTTTTATGTAGGAAAGCCCGGCTCCGCTCCGCTCCACTTTAGTGGAAACCGGGCCTTACGAGGGACAAACGGGCCGGGACACTATAATTATTTCTAACGCGGAACGGAGTCCGCGGGCACTGCTAGTAGAATATATTTCGGAGAGTGTGCTCAGGAACTATTTAATTGGGTTCCTCCGTCATCGTCCCCTTTTTCCCATAGAACGGCAAGGTATCGGAATGGCTTCCACCCATACATAGTTCCTAATACACACTGCAAAAGCCTGGGATACCTTCAAATCAAGAATGAATAGGCAAGCGCGTTCCACGTTAGACTGTATCAACACTTTCCATCAGGTGTGTGAGGTGTGATGTGGATGAAAGAAGTACTTGTGGCGTCATCGAGTAACACACTCACAAACTTACACATTAATAATATTAATAGGATATAAGGCGCGCCTATATGACGCACGGTGCCACAGAGCGGACGGACAAACACACAAGCTATAAAGTATAACTTTATTGTGTCCCGCCCTTTACAATCATTAGGCTATGACAAATATTGACTCTACAATTTACGATTGTTTACTGCAGTGCAGACCACTTTCATAACGCTATCTTTTAATAATTCCGAAGATATACCTTAAAGGTGTTTCGCCCCTACCTACCAGTCCGCGAAATTCGAATTGTTTTTAGTTTTTCGCAAATATTTGACTAACAACACATTGTAGGTTTATGGCAATTAATTTTACGGACATAATATTTATGCATTTACATGTTTTAAATAGAAATCTTGCTCGAAAATTTCCACTCACCTCAGATAAATAAAGAAAGATAATTTTTGCAGTTTCCCAGATTTCCAGCTATCGGAAACCAATGTGAAGTAAATGAGTATTGTTGAGCAAAGTTTTTATCAAAAAACATGTAGATGCATAAATATTGTGCGGCAAAACTCATTGCCATAATCCTACGATGTACAATTTGCCCACAATTAGCGAAAAACTAAATAAAATTTGAATTTTCGCCTTCAGAAATTGTGACGTTATAGATCAAAACGAGGAAACCTGCATGACCAGAGTTCACGGATATCTACTCATAAGCGTGTGAAGCCTACCAATACACACGTAGCCAGCTTAGCTTGCCATAGTAATGTACTTAGTAAACGCTGTTCATCTTGGGAGGAGACCCATGCCCTGAATTGGGAAGTAAAAAAGATTTAGCTATAAATAATTGAGCGTTGGTACTTGGTTGTCATGAAAATGAAATTGAAAATCTTTACTTTTCACAAAGACCTGATTTACAAGCTTTTATGAAAATTCAAACCTTCGGACGAACTAAGCAGGCTTGAGGTTTGCACTGAGAAGAGCTGGCAAGAAACTAGGCACTTGCTCTTTTAAAACATGTGATTATATAAGTACGACTTTTCTTACATAGTGCGAAAAATTATTACAAAATTTTACGATACCTCATGAGAAGACTTTAGCACACCCCTTTCACTCCAAGGTTCTTGACATTTTAAAAATCTTCAATAAGTATGATTAGAGTAGTACTGATTTATTACATGTTTTTGACAGTGACTTTAAACTTGTGCAGGGTTAAGTCCAAAACAGACTTGACTTATTATAATCATTTTACAATATGATCTATTGTAAAATGATTATAATACCTGTCTCTTGACCAACTCCTTTGAAAATGAGTAGGTACTAGGTACCTATAGGTACTCGCAGCATTCCCTTTCATGTTCCATCTTTTCGTTGCAAACTGCAATGCTGGAACGAAACGGATTCCCGGTCCGGAAGTGGGAACGGCAAGTCGATATTATAAGAGAGGTTCACCGGAAATCGAAATCCCCTCCGTAACAATGTAATATTTCTATAGTAATATTTATTGGTGAGAAGTGCCTAAGCTTTCTTAGGCAATTCTAATTATAAATCCCAGTACCCTGCTCCAATTGGTTATGCATACAGTAATGGTAAATAATCGGACCAGAGGGGTTATTCACGTAACGTTTTCACACACAGAGTGATGTGAAACAAGAAAAAAATAATTGGTCAGGTGTGAGTCGGACTCGCGCACTGAGGGTTCCGTACTATATTAGAAAATGTTAAACCATAGGGCCCGGTTGCCACCAAAGCGGAGCGGAGCGGAGCTGTGTTTGAGTAACCACTCAGATTTTGTCATTTCGACATCTCCTCTCCGTTCCGGAGGTTTAGAGTGTAAAATTGAATGTTTTTTACTTTTTTATCATAGGAAATACAATGTTCGATTTTGTCAATCTCACAATAATTGTCGACCAACACGGCGTTTTAACTACATTCAATTTAACGCTCCATGTCAATAATAGTCATTAATTAACATTTCAGTGTTCGTAAAAAATGTTTTGATTTTAATATAGATAGATAGATAGATAGAAGTTTTATTTGTTCACGAAACATTACAATATTGCATGCATACAAAAGTAAATGATTCTATTACTAATTCAGCTATACGTGAACAAATAAGGCTCCTCACTCAGCACAAAGCCACAGCAATCTGCAGCGCTGGTTTTCAGGAGAAACCTTAAAGTGTCCATAGACGTGATTTCGACCAATTATCCTCTTATCACTATGCTATAATATAACACTAATTACTGAACTGTACTGACAGTGAGTAATGATTACTATTACCCGCCTTCTAATTAATCTTACCTTTTTATATACCTTTTTAAACATTTCACATCACGAAATGTATATCCGACGCATTACGTGAATAGCCCCCCAGTAGCTCGAAATAAGCGCGTTCAAACAACAGACAAAGAAACAAACTCTTTTAGCTTATTTTATAATATAAGTATATTAAACTAGCTGACCGTGCAAACGTTGTTTTGCCATATAGGGGTATAAAAAATAGTTTCCGATGTATCCTCAGACCTATCGAACAGCCTACAGAAACAGCTTCACAAAAATCGGTCAAGGCGTTTCAGAAAAGCTTTGTTACAAACTCTATAATTAGCACACATTAAACACTAATTAAAAAGTACATACGAGTAGCTATAAGGTACTTCAATTTATTTTCAATTCAAGAAGCGCCCTACTCTGTCAAAATCGCTTATGTTTCATTCTATTTGTATAGTAAAGACTATAGATTGTGACAGAGTGGGGCGCGTCATAGTGGACTGAAATATCTATTAGTAATACGTTTGCTTTCATAGCTGGGCCTGCACTTGCAACTCCGGCTCACTTTAGGGTATGAACTATGAACGCGAGCGACGTGTGCCTTTGCATTATTGATACCTCCTCAGTATAAATATTTAATCGTTATGCACCTTGGACGCTGTTCTGTCCTCACTCATGGGGTTTCCGTCGCAATCGCTGTGACAAATACAGGGTTAGGTATATATATAAAAATACCAAATCGCTCTCGGCCTGTAGTTGTTTACAGAAACACTAGCAACTTTTGTTCCACGACTTTTCAAAATTATTCATACAAAATATTATGTGAAATTGCATTGTTGTGGTTTCGCGCCGAAAATTCGCGCGCTATATAATATGTTATAGCGGCACCACACTTCGTTATTTGTTATTCGTTATACGCCTTATTCGGCCGCATACGACCAAGTGTGGGCGGTTCATTCGTCTATATTTGCTTTATTTGCACGAATAACGCATAAGCGCGAATAGCAAATATGCTTATCAGTCCTCTTGTCTGTTTTTAGCACACTTCAAAGGACACCTATTGGCAATATTTGGCACATAGCACCAAGTGTGGATAGCATGTTTGTTGTTTGCTCACATAAACACATATTTGGAAACATACAGCGTAGCCGCATAACGAATAACAAATAACGAAGTCTGGTTCCGGCATTACGGCATTTTGATTTTGTTATTTTTCATCTTTTTATGAGTAAAATACCACAAAGCTTATGGCATTTCAAAGAGTTTATTAGAATCGCCTCTCTTTGTGAATTGGGCTTTCTTTGTTTATGGCATAGAATAGGTCAGGTACCTAACAGTATAGTTGTGGTCAAAATGCATTTGAAACGAAGAAACTCCTTCAGATTGCTCCTGGCTCTATTGTAAGTTGGTATTGAGCAAATTGAAGCATGATGTTTGTCGACGCAAACCGACTCGAACGGTAGCTCGTAGGCTGTAGAACAATGGTAATTTAAGGGGGATGGCTACCATCCGGGCTTGAAACTTCAAATTTTATTTAGGTTTTCGCACATATTAGACTTATGTACTTATTTGCGAAAAACTAAATCTTAATATATATAAATCTCGTGTCACAATGTTTGTCCTCAATGGACTCCTAAACTACTGAACCGATTTAGTTCAAACTTCGTGAATATCTGTCATTTGGTCCAACTTAAAAGATAGAATAGTTTTTATCCCACGTGGACGAAGTCACGGGCATCAGCTAGTAAAATTATATTTTTCGCAGGCTGGTAGGGCCGAAACAAATTGTAGGTAATGAATTTTGCGGGCATAGTATTTATGCATCTACATGTTTTTAATAGAAACTTTGCTCGAAAATTACCACTCACCTCATTTTGGTTCTCGAAAGATAATTTTTGCAGTTTCCCTGATTTCGAGCTATCGGTAAATGAGTAGGTATTGTTGAACACAGTTTTTATTTATAAGAGGTAGCTATGCATAAATGTTGGACCCGCGTAACTCATTGCAATAAGGCTACAGTGTAATAATCATAAGCCAATTATTAGCAAAAAACTAAATATAATTTGAATTTTTGCTCCCGGATGGTACCCATCCGCCTTAAGATCCTAAATATCTTGAAACTGTGATATTAATGTGATATTTACTTGAAAGTGTCCAGTTTAGGAAATAAGTCCAAGTATCGAATAATTCTTTTATCGAATAAGTTACTCACGTCATACTTAATGCTTGGACAAATTTCTTGAAATGATCACTTTTATACAAAGATCTAAGTAAATATAAACATGTGAAGATAATACCTACTGCCATTAAACTTACTTTGCAAAAACCAAACCAAAGAGGAGATATTAGAGATCTAAGTTGCCAGTACGACAACACGCCAATTTCATTAGTAATAACAACGAGTACCTATATAACTAGTAATAATAAGGACTAATATTATTACCAACACATTAAAAGAAAAATTACATTTACATCCGTTGCATTTTCCGATAAAAATTACAAAAATCTAGAATTTGGAGAAAATTTTGGGAGAGCTTTGTAATAAGACCCAAAATACATGAAGCTTAAATTTGAAAGTATGTACAATGTCTTTAAAGTTTTTAAACTGCAGGTCATCTATGCCTGGCAATGGCATGTCAAACGCCGCGTCTCTTATTATCCGATAGTTATTATTTTCAAATCTAGAATTTACAAATCTCATATCTAATGGTTACAAAAGATGCCCTATAAAAGTAGATAAACCTGTAGGTAGTTATAGGTTCACATGTACACTCTTTTCCCCTAGATGAGCCTTCATTCCTACACAAGCAGGTATAGAGGGATTAAAAAGCAATATTTTCCATTGCATTCCTCTATTCAACCATAGTTTCAACCCCATAATATAAGAAAAAAGTATTTAATTTTTTCTTCCCGCGAACTGCATTGTTTCAATATTTGCCGATGGCGTAGGCATGTATTAATCTATCAATGAAAATTATTTTCTACGTCAGCTATGCTACGGGAAGTAGTGGGAATGTAAGGCGTTTTCCAAAGAAAATATACAGATTTATTTTTTAAATATCAAAATATTATAATATACTCGTACCTACTATAAAACTCAGTAGGACGATCATTACTTACTGATTAATTACGAAAATAGAATAAATATTAGGTAACGTAACATATTATAGTACTAGTCAACCAATTGATACTCCGTGTGACTTCGTGCGATAACTTTTGATATCACCATTCCACATGATGAGGATCTGATCGAGAAGAAAAATTACTAAAGTAGACCTTGCTCATCATGAGATTACCGCCATGTAGAATGTAGACTGGACCTAAAGATTTTAACTGGACGAATTATATTGGTTTGAAAGTCGTTTCAGTTAACGGTCTTTTAGCAAAAAGCTTCGAGCGACATCTCAAGAAGCTTACGCTCGGCTGTTGTATCAAGGACCGCATACAAAAATCAGTGGTTCTGGAGACGTCATGCATTGTCAGGACTAGGAGGTTCCACCCTCTGAAGCCCATACCACCGGAGTATAGATATGGACCAAACATTTTATAAATTTTGATACGTTTCCTCCAGTTTAAATGGAATGCCTACATTTGCACGGTAGCCGTAGCTTGCAAATGATTGTGGCCGGCAAGCTGTATCGATGGCTCTCCCCGCTAAGTAGGGCAGAGAGGGGCATATTGTAGCTTCCCTGTATAGGTCTATAGGACATATACAGCAGTGGTTACCGGTGTATGAACTATGAACACTGTACAGCGTACACTCTCTTTGACTTTAATAAAAAGATTCCTTTGACGCTCAACGGAAAACGCGAAGGCTTTATTTTTAATGAAACAGTTTCTCGTTAACAATAGGTGTGCGTTGTAGCCTGTGGGTAATGCCTTCTTTATGCGATGCGAACCTGACTTTAAGACTTAGTGACAGGTGTAATGTTCTAGCCTTGTGAGTAATTTGCATTCATAGAACGTATATTTACTGTCAATTTCGTGAGTGATGGGTTCAAGTGCCCTTTCGGTGTGATGGGGATCTCTTGATTTCCAAATGAAACTGTACTAATAACTCACTAAGCTTTATTTGCATGAAAAATTAATTACAATCACAACAATGCGCGCGCGTAAAGTCTATGCCGAGTTAATACTAAAAAACGTATTGACTTCTCGTTGATTTCACAACTACCTTCCGCGTGCCGTCCGAACGCGGTTTTTATGCGCTCGCGCACGGCCGCGGCTTATTTAATAAATATGCGTGTTAAGGTTTAATTCCTTAACATACTCCCCGCGTTGAAGTATCTTCAAAATGTGGCAGGGGGCAGATGTTATTGAACGCTCGTCTGACTATGCCCTTTTTTGTTTTAATATCGGCCACTCTAGCGACTCCGTCTCTACCCGGCAGAATATTAAGGATCCTTCCAAGCAGCCACATGAGAGGTGGAGTATTCTTATCCTTAATCCTTTACATTTGAACCATTTTGTCCTTTGCTGTAAATTTGTTATATACTCATGTGAAAACCGCCTCCAAAAGTGTTGTTTTAAAAGCTCAATGCGTTGAAACCTCGCTAGAGACGAAATTTTTCTACCAGTGATTTGAACCTGTGGAGGAAAAAGCAAAGAACGTCCAATCAGAAAGTGAGCTGGAGTCAATGGACTTAGATCTGAAGGGTCATTCGACATGGGCGTAATAGGACGTGAATTTAATATTGCTTCTATTTGAATTAGCAAAGTATTCATTTCTTCATAGTCCAAATATGATAAACCGAGGACTCGTCTTAAATGGTGCTTAACCGATTTTACCGCAGCTTCCCAAAGGCCCCCGAAATGGGGTGTATATGCGGGAATAAAGGAAAACTTTAAACCTTCTTGGATCATGTCTGCCGATGAGAACTGACTCAAAACCTTAGAAAGCTCATTAAATGTGCCGACGAGAGATGATCCGTTATCTGAGTAAATTACATTAGGTTTTCCTCTCCTAGCTGTAAATCTATTGAGAGCTGCGATAAACGCTTCCTTTGTCATGTCTGAGACTAGCTCTAGATGAATGGCCTTGGTTGCTAAGCATACAAACACACAAATATAAGATTTTATATGTCTACATCCTCTGCCTTTATGAGTAGCTATCATTACTGGCCCGGCATAATCCACTCCTGTGTCAAAGAAAGGAAATTCTAATTGTGCTCGCTGTTCAGGCAGGTTTCCCATTATAGGTTGAATTGTATTACCCTTTAGCCTGCAACATTTAACACATGAGCGCACAGTGAGTTTAGCTAAATTTGTACCTCCTAACGGCCAATAATTATGTCTAATTGTTGCTAAGAGCAATTGAGGACCCGCATGTAAATACTTGATATGAAAATTATCAAAAATAAGTTTACATATTGGATGTTTGCTGCTCAACAAAATTGGGTGTTTCGTATTGTACTCATAGTTGGTATTGGCTAATCTACCACCCACACGAATGAGTCCATGTTCATCGATGAAGGGCGATAAAGCAAGAAGTCTGTTTTTATGCGGCAATTTTTGGTTCAGTAACAAAGACTGTCGTTCTTCAGGAAAGGAGTCACACTGCGCAATTTTTAAAAGAAAATTATTAGAGTTGTGAATCTCAGATGGTGTCAGGTTGCCACTTAGTTTATTGGATTTATCGCGGCAGTTCTTAACGAATCTGAGAATGAATGCAGTGACTCGCTGAAGCTTTGACAAAGAAGAAAATTTATTGATTAGTCCGGAAAACAAGTTAGGTTCATTCGTGGTGTGAAGACACCGGACAATGGTTTCTGGCAAGTCAGATATCTTCACTGCATTTGGGTTATCAGGCCAAGTAGTCGGATCGAACTTCAAGAAAGGCGGACCTGACCACCACAAATCAGATTTCCCTAAAACATCAGCCTTTAATCCTCGTGAAACGAGATCTGCCGGGTTTTCTTTTGAGGGAACATAGCGCAATTCATGACTTGAAATACAATCCTGTATCTCAGACACACGATGGCGAACGAATGGCTTTAAATTAGTTGGTGGAGAACTCAACCATCCTAACACAATTGTTGAGTCGGACCATAAAATGCACTTGTTAAATCCAAGTGTTAATGCATTTAATACCTTTGTTCCTAATCTTACTCCAAGTAATACACTGGACAGTTCTAAACGCGGAATCGACATTGTCTTCAAGGGAGCTACTTTGCTTTTGGCGGCCACTAAGTGCGTCTCGATTGTCCCATCACTATTTAGTGATCTTACATATAAACATGTTCCATATGCTTTTTCCGACGCATCCGAAAATATATGTAATTGTATGTCTACTGGTGAATTAGATGATACACATCTGGGTATAGCTAATGAATTCAATTGTGGTAGCAATTTAGTGAATTCCAACCAAGCCTGTTTTATTTCTGCAGGAATTGGACTATCCCAATCACATTTATTTACCCACAGTTGCTGCATTATTATTTTTGCCTCCACAATGCAAGGTGAAACTAAACCGAGTGGGTCAAAGACTTGAGCGATGGTTGATAGAATTTGACGTTTATTAACATTGGCATTTGAATGAATGTCAATTGAAAACAATAATGTATCTGCTGAACAATCCCAATTTAAACCGAGTGTTTTAGATAGATTGTCATTGCTTAAGTCTACTGATCCTGATACCTTTGTCTCACCGGATATAGCTAGCAGGATGTCGCGATTATTGGAATGCCATTTTCGTAAATTTAATTGAGCAGACGACAATGTATTTATTACTCCACGACATAAAGATATTGTTTCCTCTATGATTGCATTCCCGGACAGAAAATCATCCACGTAAAAATCATGACGAATCGCACGTTTGACAGATGGATCTGAAGCCTCCTGGCTCAACTGAAGAAGACATCGTGTGGCTAAATAAGGCGCTGAAGCCGTGCCATAAGTTACTGTATTCAGTTGGTACGTCTTAAGAGGGTGAGAAGGATCAAATCTCCATAAAATTTGTTGTAGCGCGCGTTCGTTTTCAAAGATTTCCGTCTGCCGGTACATCTTCTCTATATCTGCAGAAACGACATATTTGTGTTGTCAAAAACGCAACAATATTGACATCAAATCATCTTGCACTGTCGGTCCTACTCTTAGAATATGGTTCAGTGATTTTTGAGACGTCGTGACAGCTGACGCGTCAAAAACCACACGCAATTTAGTAGTCGTGCTAGATTCTTTTAGAACTCCGTGGTGAGGGAGATAGCAAGATTTATTGTTAAGAGACCTTTGTTCTGTCATGTGACCGAGAGCTTTATATTCTTTCATAAAATCCACATAAAGTTGTCTCATGTTGGAGTCTCTAGCCAATTTGCGCTCCAATGGCAAAAATCTCGATTTAGCCATTTGAAATGAGTCTCCTAAAACTTCAGGAGATTCCTTGAGAGGTAAGGAGACAATGAATCGTCCATCAGGTTTTCGTTTTGTGGTATTTTTGAAATGCTCCTCACATGCTTGTTCTTCTGGGGTTAAATTATATTTAGTTGATATCGACTCCAATTCCCAAAAACGGGACAGATCAAAATCTAAATTTTTAATTAACATGCATACCTTATCATCCTTTTTATTTGCCCACACCGTACCTGAAACTAACCATCCCAACTGTGTTTCGAAAAGTGCAGGCTTATTTTTACCAAGACTTATACGATTATTGCCAATTACACTCCAAAATATATCTGCTCCTACTAAAATATCTATTGTAGAAGGGATATGGAATGATGGGTCGGCTAAACAAATGCCTGATGGCATTTGAATGTTTTCTAAATTAATATAGGTTGACGGTTGTGGAGTGGTAATAGTTGACAAAACTATGCAATCTATACTTCTCTTGAAACCACCTACGAATGATTCGAATGTAAGAGAACAAGTATTCGTACTTTTGAGAGCTTGACTATTTATTCCGGTTATTTTATTGCTAGCTGGAACTGTTTTTAGATTCAACTTGGCGCAGAGATTCTCAGTGATAAAATTTGCAGTACTTCCATTGTCAAGCAAAATTTTGGCAGTATGTGGCTGTCCATTGCTATCCAGTACCTTTACCAAAGCTGTGGAAAGTAATACTGTAGAAATTGAACTCGAGGGATCATGTAATGCTCCAGCTGATAAGGTTACATTTTCAGTAACAATAGGTGCATCAATTTGTTCTAAATGTAAAAGTGTGCTGTGTTTTTTGAAACAGTAGTTACAGTTAGGAAATCGACATTTATTAGTAGAGTGGCCAAAACGTAGGCATTTTAAGCAAACTTTGTACTCTGTGGCCTTTTGAATTCGATTTTCAACAGGTAACAACCTGAAAGATTCACACTTGAACAGATAGTGCTCTTGATTGCACAACGGACATAGATTGGATTTGGGTTGGCTTGTAGAAGCCACAAGACTTTTGGATTTATTACTTACCACCTGTTTGGCACTATCCTGTTTGGTATTTTCTTGTTTGGTGGTATCTAAAGTCTCTAAAACGTTGGCTCTATCTGAAAGGAACCTTAAAAAAATGTCTAAACTTGGAGAATCTTTCAATTTGTTCCTGTGAATTTCCCACTCCCTGCTTGTAACGCTGTCTAATTTACAGGACATAATGTGAATAATTAATATATCCCAGTGTTGGACCGAATGACCTAAGTTGGCTAAAGCTCGAATATTTTTGTTTATTGTATCTACTAAATTACGTATGTCAGTGCTACACTCTTTTTGCAGAGGATTTATCTTTAACAACGAATTTAAATGATGATTTTCAAGAAGCCTCTTATTGTCATAACGATCGCATAAAATTTCCCACGCTGATTGATAATTGTCTGCACAAAAATCCAGCCCTGAAATTGTTGACGCAGCGTTATCTTTAAGTGAGGCACGCAAGTAGTGAAATTTACTAATAGAATCAATGCTATCATCAGAATTAATCAATGAATTGAAAGTATCTTTAAAACCAAGCCAGGAATGATAGTCTCCATGGAAAGTCGGAAGATCAATCTTAGGCAATTTAACAACCTTACGTTTATGTGAATCGGGAGGACCATCTGATTCTGTCCCACCTATAGTGTCATGTGAAGGAAGCGATAACTTTCGGTGGCTTGCAATCAAAGATCGACCGGAAGACACGAGCGAATAGTACAACATTTCAAATGATTGCCGTTCTTTGCATTCCTCCTCGATGACGTCACACATTTCCTCTATCTCAGTTTGAAAAGTATCGAAATCATCGTACAAAGATTCTACCTTCTCCAAGCGCAGTTGCAATTCTATTTGAAATGTAATAGGATCAGTTTCACTACCCTTTAATGATTTTAAATAGGTTCCGAAATTAGTGAGCTTCCCTTTAACAATAGCCCTTTTCTTAATTAATTGTTTAAGCTGTTGTTTTTCGCTCATATTGAATTATAAAATATAAACTTAAAGCCTTAAACAAGTAGTTTTATAAATTTCCATTAACTTAAAACTTAATGTACAACTTCATATAACTATAATTAAATATAAGTAATTATAATTAAAGTAACTATAATTAACTTAATGCAACTATAGGTAAAGTTAAGTACCGAAATAATTTTAAGTTTTTAACTATATAAAATATTGCGTGAAAATATTCAGTGCCTGACGAATGTTTAATAGCACTATCACTTTATGTACCTATGAAAAAATTAACTCTCTCACCAAAATTTACAATTGCTATTCAAATTTTATCAGGAGTACATTTTATATGAAAATTTTCAATGCCTGGCCAAATTATGATAGCAATTGTTGCAATCGTTCCTTTGACCTTTATGAAATTTTCTTATTACGTCTGAATGTACAATTGCTATTTTATTTTGGCAGATGTTGAATAATATATACAGTGACGTAATTACACAAAAAAATAACTCTGAACACCTACTTTAAACACACAAGTACCACTGAATTTTTTTTAAAATTGCTTTGAAATGCACTTTGTGACCAACTTTTAACACAACACACAAATAGTCACACTATTTTCTGCCGATGACCTTGAAATTCTGCTGGTGAACTAGTAGGTAATACTCGTAGGTATACACAACTCTGCTTCTCCGGTTATCAAGAATAAAATTCAATATTATCGACGGCGATGACTTTATCACTATCCCTTGTGATGGGTGACTATGACGTTCTGCTGGTGGTTTTGTAGGTACAACAGCACTCCTTCTCCGATTAGGTATCGAAAGTTAAACATTCGAATACGGTGATGAATTTACCACTATCCCTTGTGATTGTAGATTACCGTGATGTTCTGCTGGTGGTTTAAATACCATATAACCATATAGGTATATATACCATATAGGTACACAGCATTTCTTCTCCGGTTATCCAAATATTCAATCAAGTTGCAGTAAAAAAACTTCACGACGCGACGCTGCGATGATTTTGCGATGACCTTTCGCGCAACTTGCATTCAAGTTCTGGAACAGGTTCAGTTTTTTGAAGCTCGAAGGACCAATGATGGTTCAAGTGCCCTTTCGGTGTGATGGGGATCTCTTGATTTCCAAATGAAACTGTACTAATAACTCACTAAGCTTTATTTGCATGAAAAATTAATTACAATCACAACAATGCGCGCGCGTAAAGTCTATGCCGAGTTAATACTAAAAAACGTATTGACTTCTCGTTGATTTCACAACTACCTTCCGCGTGCCGTCCGAACGCGGTTTTTATGCGCTCGCGCACGGCCGCGGCTTATTTAATAAATATGCGTGTTAAGGTTTAATTCCTTAACATACAATATGAATAAGATTTTTAGCCTTACGTATATAGTTTCCTCCCAGAGTTTTACTTCATTAGATTAAATTTAATATCTAAATTCACCGACAGATTAAGATAACGATGGGAAAAAAATCGATTGCTTGTTTTCCCGGGCCCAATTTTTAATTTTTCAATTTTTTACAATTTACAATTAAAATTACAGAGATATTCATGGAACAATAACTTTCACTAGAATAGAAAAATATTCATCTCCATGTTTTTTTCTTCACATTTTACACTACAATTATATACTACTGATAGGTAGGTATATAGGCAATACGTGTGAGACACTTTAGTGCTGAGTTTTTAATAGAATACGGATCTGGCAAACAATCGCTAATAATAATCAGATCAGCTGGTACAAAGACGGCAGCGTCTTGGCTCGGGACAAGGAAATTCGATTAGGAGAATAATTGAGCACAGCCCTCTCAGTCGATTCCGAGTGACCGCAGACAAACCTCCCTATGATGGACTTACGCACCGGTACTGGACATGTGATCAATTGATTATATCTGTCCAGTAGGTGCATGCTCTTACATATTATTTATATAGCACAGGTCTGTACAGAGTATACCTTCTGTACAAAATTATTCAAAATCTTCTTAGTAACACTATAAGAAGTCTTGCTTATGCAGCATGCGCACGCGAAGAGATATGTATCTCTCTTTTCTTTGTCTATCAGTATGGATCAGAAAGAGAAAAGAGAGCGACAAAAGTAGAGATACATATCTCTACGCGCGCATACCAGCCCTGCTGGAAAATATTTAATTTAATTTCACTTAATTATATATTTTATTATTTTAGGATTTGGAGCATCAAGCTGAGTAATTACTACGGAGCGGAGCAGACGGCGTGCGCAGTCTACGGAGCTGAGCAGACGGCAAAGGCAGTCTACTGAGCGGTGCAAACAGCGTGTGCAGTCTTCGGAGCGGAGCAGACGGCGTGTGCAGTCTACGGAGCTGAGCAGACGGCGTGTGCAGTCTACGGAGCGGAGCAGACGGCGTGTGCAGTCTACGGAGGGGATCAGACGGCAGATACAGTCTACGGAGCGGAGCAGACGTCGAGTGCAGCGGACGGAGTCAGCGGAGTCAGTCAGCGCAGCCTGCGGAGCGGAGCGGATGCTCTACGGCTACGCTTCGTAGAGGGCCTGGGTCTACGCATCAGGAAGCCAAATGTTTTGGCCAAAATTGGCCAAACGCCGCTTTCTCGCTCCCGCCTGCGGCTGGAAAGGGAGATGGGGCGCGCGGCTCCGGGGGCAGCGCGGTAGCCCCCCGTGTACGCAGTCGAGTAGGTACATTCGTTAACAGGTCCGTGCGGCGGCGCCTATTTGCTGCGCGGATCGTCTTTAAGTATATTAGCGTAAGGTCTACTAGTCGCGCGAGACGGCCTGCAAGGGTCCTCTCCCGCGAGCCGGCCGCGACCGTCGCCCGCGCGCGTGCCGTCCGCGGTCTCTCGAATCAGTCCGGTTCTAGAAGCCCACTGAAACGGTCAATACCCAAGGCCCGCGTTGCCCGCGTGAAGTTTGCCGGCCACGCCGTGTCGTTTAGTTTTACGAGCCCGATTTATTGCGCTCCTTCGTGTGCCGTGTTGTCCGCCGGTTCGTTCGAACGCCGCGGGCCCATTTGACTATCCGGAACACTGTTCCTTGTGCTCCCGCGCCATCTGGATACCACGCCGCCGCGGACTCGCTACTCGTGATCTAGTGCCGCCGCCGCGAAAGACCCCTCAAAGGAGGGCGAGTGTGTTCCTTGCATTTAACACAGCAGGCACCACACACCACATTCCATCATACACGAACACACTCCCCGGATTCCACGTGCGTGCTGTCTCCTGCGCCGGTAAGTACCTAGTAGTAAGTCGTTCTGTGCCGCGGGATAAAACCCAGTGCAAATCGCCCTTTCTCTTTTTTTGGTGGGTCCTTTTCGACCCACCCCGCCGCTGCCTGTGGGAATCCGCTGGCCTGCTCTGATGGGCCCGGCAGTTGCCCGCTGATTCATTGGCACAGGCGCGGTGCGTAATCACCAAACGAAGACTACTTTCCGGTTTTTTTTTCAGGTATGTAAATATAAACTTAAAAACCTTTACGTCTGCATTTCATACAGACTGATCACCTTCGTAAAATGTAAGTAGAAGAAGGATGTTCGATATTTAATTCAGAGATTTACTAAGTTTCAGCAAATTAGGATTGGTCTATCTAATGATTTACTCAATTTTATGTCTCAAAATTCCACGTTTGTTATATTATATTGCCCTTTGATTGCCCCTAAATCAAAAGTGGTCATCAAACTTGGGTAGTCGCGCTGTTCTGTTTTGCTATTTAAATAAAAGAGGGGTCTAACGATCGACTGTCAATAATATAGCCACAAGAAAAAAATACAAAGATATTTAATTTCCCAAGTGATGTGTTGAATTTACCATGTACATTTAATATTTATAACTGCTATTTATAATTATTTATCTTTACTTATTTGCTATTGAAATCGAAAAATAAGGAAATATTGAGTCTTTTGAAGTTTCTTTTGATAGGAAAACAAATTGATCATATTAGGAAAGTATAAATGGTAAAAATAATATGGTATTAGCATTCCTCAATTTGTCATCGTCATCGATAAACGTTCACTTGAGTGTGAGACCTGTATAATTTCGTGATTTCCATTTACTTATACCGATTAGGTCGCGGCCGGATTTTAACTATCATAAAATGATGAACCATTTGGAGCCCATATTACAGTCATTTCTTCTACGAAATGAATGTACTTTCTGAAAATGAATACTTTCTGTAAATGAATGAATTTTCATGTGCCTATACTGTCAGTATTCATATTGATAATTAAGTTATTTTCAATATTGTCAATACCATCGATAGGGACAAGCCTGTCTATATTATACTTACTTATCTAATGTTGTAAAACTCCTCCTCCTAAGTTACGAAAGCGACTACATTACATTAGCGTAATTTGGGTTAAGCGCAAATTTACTTTTTTTTAGCTTTGAAAATGACAGACCAAAGTCTTTCTCTTGCTTATACTCGTAGGAGCAAAAATTCTCATTTGCATGAAATAAACTATATTCGGTAATTAACGAGCTGAAAAGGTTATTTCAGCTTTATTTGCCTAGTGAGAAAAAAAATTTGTTATAATTATCTTTATAATAAAATCTATAATTAAATTTCGACCAGGAACAGAAACACGGTTGGAAAAAAAATTTGATAGAAAGTTCTCCCAAATTAGGTACTGTTTGCTTGTACGAAAAAGGTTTACATAAATCGTTCGTATGCCCTGCCGTATGTGTTTGCTTAGTTTTTAGCAATTAGTTAATACGTCTTTTTGGACAAAAAATCAGTGTATATTCTTAGTAAATAATTATAAGTAGGTATAGTATTTTAGTTAACTCCCTGACGCAATAACCATAGCGTGCTGCCAACTGGGAACTGGTCAGGGAAACTAACCCGAAAATATTTGGTACGCAAACTCCCCGCTCGTAAAATTAGAGAGCGATTTGGCTGACGTAAATTAGCGAATCAATCAACGGGATTGCAGAAGCCCTGTAGCTGTCTCGCGTTTTGACGGAATGTAGGTACCTACAGTACCCGGCAATAAATATTGCACATCGATCTTTGGAAAGAGACAATCGGTTAATTTCGGCTATAATGCTATGTAACTATAAGCATTTTTCATATAATACTCAATAACTATTCTTCCGTTCAATTCCTAGTAAGTACTTAGATATCACGCCAATGTTCACTCACGAATTCAGCAAGCGGCAAGCGAATTGCGTGCGATTATTAATTCTACGTCTATCCCCCGGTCCGCACTTCGCATATGAATGTGATTTCAAATGCCCCATCAAATGCCAAATCCAAATAATAATTGGTCCTGTTACTCGGAGGACGAGAGGTGGCTGTTATAATCTGTTGAACTGCTAGAACGAGGAAAAAAGGTTCCCTTGGTAGTAACCTAAGCAGATATTATAATCTAATTTGAAGTTGAAGCAGATACCTACTAGTAGGTATATCAATGGTTCTAACTTTTAAACCCCCGGTGATTGGAGAGAAAACTTAAAAAAAATTGAGACGTGCAAACTTTTTGAGCAAAGTAAAAAATTTATTAAGGAAATATAAAATTGCTGTTTTATAATCATGATGATTTAGGGTACTTTTGTCTGACTGACTTTGTCTTGGGCGAACAAATAGTTTGATAAGCTTAGGCTTCTTCCTATTCTGGGAAAACAGGCGGTCCCGAGGTGACGCGTTTCAAACTGCGGATGCGGGAACATATGGCCTTCTAATTATATTATGAACTAATTGTTGGCTTATAATGAGTCAACGGTAGACGTGTGGTGTCGCGTACTTTTTTTCAAAGGAGAACAATTTTGTCATACTTACTCGTACATGATTTTACGTAACTAACCGTTTGCGCAGTGTACGCAACAGAAGTTCACACAAAGAGACAATTTTTTCAATTTTTGCAACATTTTTCATTATTGCTCCGCTCTTATTGGTCATAGCATGATCTTTTATAACATATGGAGTTCCTCGATCAATGAACTTTCCAAAACAAAAATAATTTACCAGACTTCTTCAGACCAGTAGTTCCTAAGGTAAGTGCGTCCAAACAAATAAACAAACTCTTCAGCTTTATAATATAAGCATAGATGTACCCATGATTAGAGTTATCCCTAATGCCTAGTTATGGGCGTTCGTAACTCCTCTTTAGCCCGTGTTTAGCCGCACGATACGTCAGCGTTTACTGGGCGCCTTAGTACCGCTGCTTTATGAGACACTGATGGGCGAACGCAGTTCCGTTGACAGATTGCAAATGATACAAGATTCCCTCATTAAATCCTAGTTTGCACTTAACATCACACGAGCCATTTACTACATATACATTAATCTCAGATATAATAGTACATTTCCATAAAAGTACTAAAAGGATGGCATTTCTTTAAAGTCACGCAGCGCTAGCCATCAGCCCATTCATGACTTTTTAGGGTTCCACACCAAATGGTGAAAATAGAATCCTTATGGTGAGACTTTCTCAGACCATCCGTCCGCCTGTCCATCACATTCAATTGTTTCATTAATATTAACGTTATCGAAATTGGCAATAATTGTAGGTAAGTAGCCCAAGCATTAAAAATTGAAAATCGTTTTTATTTAGATAGAAAAATAAAGTCAACTCTCTTTCTATAGTTTTATGGTATTAACAATAAATCTCTAAAAAAAAACTTAAGCGGTTCATCATGAAAAGTACCTACTTGTTTACTTATACATTACTTATTATTAGTTCAATGAACAAAATTATGAAACCCCTTGTGCGCGAGTTTGACTCGCACTTGGCCGGTTTTAAGATTGTTTTTACATCGCATTTCGAACGAAATTCAAAAAATGTTTAATCATAAGAATCATCCGGTTGCAACAACCACAGCTAAGCCAGGTCTGTATAGACCCTTGTCGAGGCTAGAAAGAAGGCATCTCCGATTATCTTATCAAGCCCTGATGAGTACTCCTAAAATGTAGTCTTCTCCATAGGCCGTCCCTACGACAAAAAGCCATCCATGTCGCCAAGCAAGACGCCACCACCTGCACGCAAAACTACACTAAACTTAAAGAGCCCTTTGAGATGGTAACTTGGTGCCATGCAAACTTTGTGTTTAGTGTCTTACCTGCAAGATATTTTGTAATCCCCTTCGTCGATTCCACGAGATTACAAGTTGCAACGAACTTAATTTTATTGTAAGCAAAAATAAAATAATGAATGCTCCATATTATTCCGCCTCAACAATGAATTGCAATTTAACTGCGCGGCTCCGCAAACAACAGTCACTTAACCCATTTAGCAAATGAGTCGTTGAAATATGATTACGGTGGTGCCTTTTTATTTTTCCAACAAGAAAACGCATTGTTTTGTCTTTAAAGGAAAAGAAACGGATTTGTGGCTCCCGTGCAGCCCAGTAAATGAATTATATCATCGATTTTCCATTAAAATGCTTTATGGAATGAAATGTTAAAGTCTAGGTGGGGCGGCTGCGTGGGGCGTGGGCTCACTTACAGCGACTCCGCAGTGAAACTCGGCGCTGTCAAAAAATACCGACGTGCTGTGTAAAATTAGCAGTTTGATTTTAGAGTCTCTAAAAGCGCATTTCGCACCTACCTAATATCCCTTATACCTATGGAAACATGACAATAATCTTTACAAACCGATGGTATCCAGAGCAAATGGTCTAGGATCCTGCTATACAACGACCTTCACCGAGCTGCTTATTGGATGAAACTATTTTATATCCAATTAAATATGTCAATAAATATATCGCAAGTGGGTTGCCTAAAAAATTTCAGTCCAGGATATGATTAATTAAGAATTTAAAAAAATCCAATGTAACATGAACTCCTATTTGTTAGAGTTCCGTTGACATCTTAGTTCAAATTAGATTGGATGTTATAACTCACTCAACTCACTTAATGCAAGCTCAAACTCTGTAAAACGCCTGCACTGACACCACACCCAGACACTTTGTCCAGTATAGAAGCACAAGAATTCAATCTCGCGGTTGATGTGAAGAAATTCCTCGTAAAACAGTAAACTTAGGTACATTTTATATCTTACTAAGTCATTACATTGAAACTAATACAAAACTACTCAACTAAATGTCTATCTACTAGGATTAAAGTAACAAATAACAATAACACGTTTTGATCCATTCTCACATTTTACTGAAAGCCCAAACTGACATTACAAATATAGCAAGTACATATTCGGACTATTAACTAATAATATATAAAATCTAGATTGGCTGGTAGATTTTATCTAAACCGTTGCCAAGACGAGACCTTGTAGCAAGTTATAAAGTTATCAAATCTCATGCAGAGTGAAGTTACTAGCCCTATCTATACAAACTATAGGTATCTTCATCTCAATTACACACACGCACAAAACACACACACACACACGTACTCACATCATCATCATCATCATCACACACACTTCATAATATATCGTTACGTTGTTAGGTGTGTAACTAGATAGAATGATTTAACCTCAGGATTTAACTTAAGTTTCGGAGGTGGACATGACGGCTGGAATGCAGTTTTAATTTTTCCATTCGTCATCGATCCATTAAATTAAGACCCATTCTAAATCTTGACAAAATAAAATAAATAAAAATAAATAAATAAAACTTAGAAATGAATTAAAATGTGTGGCTTGGCCGTTTCGTTGCTGCAGCCTGCAAGAACTGTTGTACAATAGAAAAGTAATGAATAAGTACTGCATAAATTTTTCACCTTACGCGCATGTCACGGTGAGGGGTAGGTACCCATCATGCAGGTATTTACATACCTAAGGATGTGCTAGGTACTCGCATGAATACCTCAAAAGGCTAGTATCCGGTCGTCGGCGTAACACAAACGTGACATTACCGGGAAGCGTACACGGTAATTAACGTCTTTATAAATATACACGACAAATATTGGCTCCAACAAAGCCTGCCTGAGGTAGGTACACATTATAAACGTGCTTTTTTTAGGAATTACATATATTTTAATTGAAATAAAAGTTACGTTGAGCGGGACAAGATTCAAGAAGTGACGCAGTGGCGCGTGATCAGATTCGAGGGTATAGATCGCGGGTTCGATTCCTCCATAGAACTTTATCATCTCTAATATTAGCTTCGGTCTAGTCGGAGGTTTTGACCGAGGCTAGTAACCACCCTACCAGGCACCAGCAAAGACGCACCGTTAAGTGATTTAGCGTAGGTACGGCGCGATCCTGTGTAGGTCCTACCAACCGTTAGGGGTGAGTTTACTTACCCCTGCATCATTACTACGTACTATAGTTAGTACCTACTAGTAGTAAGTAATTCTAGCTTTTGTTCCATGAACTTTTTATTGGTTTAGTGATAGGCAGCCCACTGAGTTTCCGAACTTCTAGACGGACCTGTGAATTTTGGGAAACTAACCTGCATGCATGAGAGTTGTGCGGTAACCACAATATTCTCAGTGGTGTGTTAATTCTGCCAACAAGGTCTTGGTCACACGGTCAGCGTGCTTTTTACTCTCAGAGGAGACTTGAGTCCAGAAGAAGAAAAAAAATAGACATTAAAGGGGTGTAGCTATAGAGACGCTTAAATAATAAAAAAGCTAAAAAAGTCATCAAGTATAGGGAATTAAAAAACATGAAAAAATCTCTTTGAATTAACATCTGAGCGAATACGGTAAAAGTAAAACTAGTGCTTCTGTTGTTTTAATGTACAAAGCAAATAGGTATACCTACTGCTAAAGCATTCAAAAACACCGACATATATTGTACCTATGGTTGAAAAACTTATTAATCTAAGATGTCTTCCGTCTTCGGGGAAGTTCGAGTAACTTATATAACAACAGCTAGCTGACCCGGCAAACGTTGTTTTGCCGGGTCAGCTAGTTGTTACCTTAGGAATATAACAAAAATAGATAAATAGAGATTTAAACTATCCTATCTCTCAAGTTGAATCGAACTGCACATGGTGTGCGAATTTTATTATAATCGGTTAAGTGGTTTAGGAGTCCATTGAGGACAAACATTGTGACACGAGATTTATCTTAATATATATAAATCCCGTGTCACAATGTTTGTCCTCAATGGACTCCTAAACCACTTAACCGATTTTAATAAAATTCGCACTCAGGGTGCTGTTTGCTCTAACTTAAAAGATTTATCTATTTTTTTATATCCTTAAGGGCAAAACAACGTTTGCCAGGTCAGCTAGTATATATTAAAGATTTCATTCAGTTTCTCTCACGTAATACCTATTACATAACGTAATACACGGAGTTGCAAACGTCAAACGGCACACAATCTCAATTCGTGTAGTCATAACGCGATAACAGATGGCGTTACTGGTAAGGAATTAATCAAGGCGATGTGTTGTTACACCGTAAACATGCTAATTTACCTATGACTTTTTTATAACTTAATTAATAACGTGTGTTACTAGAACTATAGTCGAGGAGACAGTGGACGATTTAAAGTGAAACTTTTATTACATCGTCTTTTTTGTCTGTGTGTTGCATGTCGCGTGACAGTCGGCCGCGGAGAGGGATAAAGTAAAGGCGTTAGTCAGAGCAGCCAAGGCCACAAACTTTTCACTTTTACCGTGGTTTCATAAAACCACACAATCCTTTTTTTGTAGTGGTGGTTTTTTTATAATGCCCTCTGTCAGGGAAAACAGAAGGGTTATAGATAGGTGTCATTGTGGGGCTAGCACCCACTAAAAACTGTCTCTTTTTACGGCGGATTTGCTGGCGGGAGCACGGGATTCACTGTAATATTAATTGCTGGTCCACAATTCATGCGTTCGCCGACGGTCGCCGTTCATAATCTAGTTGGAAAGCTGAAAGCAGATAGATATTGTATCTTATTATTTTTCAAAATCAATTTTTTTTAAGTGTAAATAAAAAAAACTTAGCTTTGTAATTAGGTACAGAAATGTATAACGATAGATCTTTTTTTACACTATAGGTACAAGAGGTTATCGTACTATCTTGGAAGGGGTAAGTAAACTCACCCCTAACGATTTCTACACAGCATAAGAATAAGTTTATGTTTATTTATATCTTATCTTTTCTTATAGGTGGGTAGATTATCTACCGTAGATATTATGTATAATGTACTGTACTGCTTGTTAGGTAACAAATAATAATTTACCTAAGTACAAAGACTTCTATGTAGTATTGCCTAAGTGCGATAGTTTCCCACCATCTCCTCTGCTACCTGGAGGTTACGATTTAGACCAGTTAATGCTACAATTTAATTTGATGAGCCTCGCGTGACCTCAGTTGTCGTCACATACTTTTACGACTGATGTAAAATAATGAAAAAATACCGGACGAACATTTTTATGCGGCGCGTTTGATTTAGAGTCCCTTTTTATGATTAGCTATAGGTAGATAGGTACTATGATATATCATGTATTCTATGCTACAACGAACCACCGAGTACCTATAAAATAGATAAAAATTGTCAGGATAGGCCCATACCCGAACATTTTATTTAAACGTTCTTCATACAAGAAAATGTAGCGCCATCTGTTGGAACTCCTGCGAAATACATGTATTTCATATTTTTTTTATCCATGTGTCTGTGGTCACCTTGCCTGCAATACGATTATTAATTCAAAAAAAAAAAGAAATAGGTATTTACCTATCTACTTATACTGACTACTGACGGGGGAGAGAGCAAAATAGTCATTTTTGCTCCCATAAACTGGCGACATTTTTTCGCGCTGTTCGCCCTGTCTTTATTATACAAGTCTGTGACCTATAATAATATGTTGTAGATACCTGTGATTCACGTACCTCACTCATTGGCTACATTTCGTGATGTGAAATGTTTAAAAAGATCATGGCATTTACGTATAAGATAAGCAAACGATATTGATATCAAAACATTTTTTGAGAATATTAAAAAAATAATTTTACATTTATTGACATAGAGCGTAAAATTGAATGTAGTTAAAAACGTTACATGGTCGATAATCGCATAATTTAATTCGACAAGGTGATTTCCTATGTTGAAGTACATTTGCAATTTTACAGTCTAAACCAATAGACGTAAAGTTAATTTTTCAATGTTAATTTTTTTCATTTCTTGATTCACTTCACTCAGTGCCTTTAAACGTTAAGTGAATAGCCCAGCTGTATCAGGCTAGGCACACTCGATGGTATTAGGTGTAAAGCTAACAGCCTACAAGTTACATTACATCTAAGTAAATACATTTTTGGGACTACCTAATTCACCATTAGCTAACCCAAAAATGTAGTCTCCTGTAGGTATGTGTGAAGAGATAGACTTAGGATATGATGGAAAGATAAAATGTGAAGGTGTAGGTAAACAAAAACTTAATACGTAGATACTTGCGAGCTCTCGCGATTTGAGATGCACTTTGACGTAGCTATCTATACTTAGAAAAGTTAGAATAGCTATTTGGGTAATCAAAATATGATTAAAAAAAAGTAAAAAAGTAAAAGTTCTACTGGCTACACCTACCTGTAGGTATTCTGTGCCTACCTTTTATTCACCGAGAGAAGCGATTTCACCGAGTGAATTCTGTGATTTGCGTTGTCCTTTACACTTTTGCGCTAAATTGCATAGGTATAGTTTTAAAAACAAACCTCCCCCCGTTCCCCCCAAACCTGACGCTATCGGGGGTGTAACTTTTTACCAAACAATATGTTGACTGCATACTCAGACTGCAAAAAACAATCTGGCATTGCAATGATACATACTTACATTTTGGATGTCCGTGTTCGCACATTTTGGACTAATTGCACCGTACTAACGAATCAAACGAAGCTATTTTGACAGAGCATATCCGTGGATTTTGGCAGTTATTTGCTTCAAAGTTGATAATATAGTATGTTGATATCAATACCTACTCAGTGATTTTGATTTAAATTATATTTTATTTTTACACAATGTTTGTATGTAAACCTCAACCTAAGCTCAAATGGCTCAAAGTCGTCGTGCGGTTTCAGTACTTCATTTGAAGGTTAATTTTAAAAATATCTATGAATGATGCAAAACTGAGAGCAGAGGTGGTTAACATCAATGTGAAAATAATAATCCCTTACTAATATACCAATAGTGAGGAATGGCGCATGTCTTTTCCAAAGACTTCCATGTAGGTATCTTGGTCTTTTCCGTATTCTATTCTTATTTCTCGTTAAAGCACGGAACACAAGAACGAAAACTCATCATGGTCATGTGATGAACAGCTGGAATGAACTTGATTTTATGTTTAATGACTGTCGTGGCTTCAATCATGGGGACAAGGCAGTGGAGGGGACTCCATATTATAGGTAGGCTTAGGCATAAAATTATACTATTCTATTAAAGGATTATTCTGTGTGTGTGTGTAAAAAGTTTAAAACGGGAACTCATCCAACGTGTTAGTTAAATCAAAATCACACTATAATATTATCTATATATACTTATAATAAAACTGTAAAGGGTCGAATTCTGTACATTGAAGATATTTTGAAAATTTTTGTTGGAGGACACTATTTAGTCGATACTGAAGCCAAAACTGTAATTTGTTTAATTTTTGTCTGTCTGTCTGTCTGTCTGTCTGTTTCACGACCGGGCATCACGGCTAATCCGCTGGATGGATTTAAATGAAACTTGACATGATTATAGTTCATACCCCGAGGTAGGACATAGGATACGTTTTGTCCCGAAATTCATCATGGTTTCCATGGAAGACGGCATCAAAGTCCAAACGTTTTTTAGTAATAATTCATTAACGCGTTGTCCGATTCCATTCATTCTTTTTTTGTTAGAAAGGAGGTTCTTTAAAGATTATTCCATACAAATCTTATCGTCATCACTTTTGTAGTTCAGAAATTACAGGCATCAGAACCTTTAGCGATAAGTTCAAGTAGGTGACTTGAAACTCGGAACGGATAAAGAACCTAGGGCTAAGACGTAGAGCTAAAGTTAGACTGGACTATCCTTACAGCCGTAAATAAATAGTCTTAGCAGAAGATTTTGTATGGTTTAAGATTTTCAGTTTTAGAGTGAACAAAAATCATGAAACTCGCTACGTTATACCGTATAGCGCCATCTCTACAATTTATGTGGAACTTGAATGTAAAACTCTGAGATAGGTACGACCGAATTTTTTTAAATAATAATTAACTGTCATGTAATTTACTGTTTCATGACTTTATATTAAGATGGCACTGTTAAGACATTAACCATTACATGAACAGTGATTAAAGTTTTCACTTATATAATAATAATAATAATAATAATAATGAGAGGGTGCCCTATTATAGGTACACGCCGGTTCCTGTCCTCGAGCGCGGCGGCGTCCGGCTCTATTGGGACCGGTCAGTCATCACGGACAGGACGATTTTGGCTAACAAGCCTGATATCGTGGTGATGGACCGGGCACAGTCGCGGGTGTTTTTGGTGGACATCACGATCCCGTATGACGAGAACCTCGTGAGAGCTGAGACGGAGAAAAAACGAAAGTATCTAGATCTGGCTCACGAGGTTTCCGCCATGTGGCGCGTGGAGTCCACTGAAACCATTCCAATCGTGATATCTGCTAATGGTTTAATCCCAGTCAGCCTCGCTCACCATCTGCGGCGACTGGGTTTCCGTGGCAGTTCACTTGCGGCCAAGATGCAGAAGGCGGTGGTGCTCGACTCGGCTAGGATAGTCCGTCGGTTTCTTAGCCTGTCGCCCTGACCCCCGGCCGTTTGGTCTCCCCTGCCGGGGTGTAGTCCTCCGCCCGGTACATATATGTATGTGTGTAACGTTTATGTATGTTTATTTATTTTTTTTCGTATTTAAGTAAGTTTATTATGTCTCTTTGGCTTTTATATATATTTATTATGTGCCGGGTGTGAGAGTTAAAATAAATATGACAATAATAATAATAATAATAATTTATTTATTTGCATAAAATACACGTTATAATGTGATCTTAAAAACTAAATATGGTAGCAGTGTATTTGCCTTATCAAGGCGTGCAAATTTTACATAATCGTCAATAATTAATAATTAATACAAATTTTACATAATCGTCATAATAATTAATACATTGTCATATCCAATTCCTATTAAAATAATCTTTAATGTCATATATTTCATCATTAAGTAATTTATTAAAAATATAATTCTTAAATTTATTGCATGGTAATTCTTTGACATGGTCCGGAAGGTGATTATAAATTCTAACTGCCATACAGTATACATTCTTTGAATACATATTTAATCTTTGCATTGGTACTTCTATCTTATATTTATGTCTTTTAGCGCGATCTTTTAGTGGAAATATATTTAAATTATTCTTTATAAATAAACACATTTCATAAACATATAAGGCAGGCAAAGGCAATATTTTCTTTTTCTTGAACAGTGGTCTACAGCTGTCAAGAAAGTCTGCTCCGCAAAGCGCTCTTATACATCTTTTTTGGGTCTTAAAAACTCTATCTACGTCAGTTGAGTTTCCCCATAGGATTAACCCATATCTTAAAATAGAAGATACATAGGCGTGGTATGCTACAGTAGCTGCGGACTCTGATACTGTAGCTCTCAATCTTTTTAACAGGTATATAAATTTGTCTAGTTTTGTACATACGTTGTCTATTTGCGTCTTCCAATTGCAGTACGAGTCAATAGTAACACCTAAGAATGTAGCTGTGTCAGTCTCTTTTATATTTATACCGTCAAAAGTTACATTAATTTTAGGATAGGCACTATTGTATGTCCGAAAATGTATGAATTGCGTTTTACTTAGGTTAATGTGTAAGCTATTTTTCTTTAGCCAGTCAACAACATCATGAAGGGCTTTATTTGTTTCTTTTTCTAGGGTTTGTTGGTCAGTACTCTTTACAATTATTGTAGTGTCATCAGCATATTGAATACATTTGTGGCTTGTGCATTTAGGAAGGTCATTCACATAAATTAGAAAAAGAAGCGGGCCAAGAATACTCCCTTGTGGTACTCCGTTTATGTTTAATCTGAGGTCTGATTTATAGGTTTTTTTGTATTTACCCGATATACTCGTTAATTCAACATATTGTTGTCTATTTGCAAGATAACTTTTGATCCAGTCGTGGGAAATTCCTCTGATTCCGTAATTGTAAAGCTTATTAAGCAAGATATCGTGCGATACTGAATCAAAAGCTTTGCTCATATCTAATAAAAGAGCTACCGTCATACGTTTATCATTAAGTCCCTTAGTTACTGTTTTCATTAAATCAAAGCAGGCTGTAACTGTGGAATACTTTTTTCGGAAACCATGTTGATCTGTATGTAACGAGTTGTGCTTTGTTAAGAAGTTATATATTTTTCCGTAGACGACTTTTTCGAAGACCTTTGATAGTACTGGTATGAGAGTGATAGGTCTGTAGTTGTTTATGTCAGATTTTTCTCCTTTTTTGAATACGGGTTTCACGACTGAAATCTTTAGCTTGTCAGGGAAAACCCCTTGCTCTAGCGATAGGTTTACAATATGGCGTAATGGTTGACATAGATGTACCGAGCTTAGTTTAAGGATTTTTGTGTTTATCTCGTCATAACCTGTTGCCTTTGTATTATTAAGATTTTTGATTTCTTTATATATGTCTATATCATCCACTGCTGATAAAAATAGGGTATTTATATTTTGTGACTCAACACTATTTTTGTCCCGTTCATTTTGGCAGGCAATACTTGTGAAAAATTCATTAAATTTGTTTGCAATAATTTTCGGATTCAAGTAGGTTTTCTCGTTAATATTTATTTTATCTATTGCCTGATTATTAGGGCTTTTTAAATAAGTGTTATTTTTTATTATTTTCCATGCTGTAGAGGTGACCTGCTTTGCCTGAATAATGCGTCGTAAATTTATAATTTTTTGGCTACTTAATATACATTTTTTGAGTACATTTGAATATAATTTGTATTTCTTTAAGTTGTTTTTTTTATTTGCCGCATTGTATATATATTTAATATAAAGTCTACGTTTTACAACACAACTTCTCTTTATACCACGAGTTAACCAGTTTGTTTTAACTGGTTTATTTGTGATTTTTACTACTATACGAGGAAAACAGAGATCATAAAATAGCGTTAAAGTATCATGGAAATTATTAAATGCTACATTAGTATCTGATACTTCAAACACTTCGTTAAAAGAAAGAGCAGATATACATTGCATGAATTTTCTAATGTTTTCCTTACAGTAGTCTCTTTTTCCTTCCATCCATTCTTTCGGTTTTGTCCTTTTTTCTCCGTTTAATGTTAACTGGACATTAAGTACTTGAGCTGTTTCATGGTCTGATAAGCATAAAAGGTGGTTTGTTTGTTTTGCAGATTCAATATTACTAGCTATTAAGTCTATACATGAGTTTTGTCTCGTAGGAGTTTTAAGATGTACTGATAGGTTATGATTTGATAATATGGCTGTTAATAGTTGGGTATTTTTATTGTTTTTTTGAATATCTAAGTTCCAGTCACCACAGATTATTAATTTGAAATTCTTAGATTTGCAATATTTGTCAAGGATGTAATTTAGATTGTTAAAAAATATGTCTACATTAGAGGATGGGGTTCTGTAAGTACAAATGATAACTAACCCATACTGTGGTAGTTGAACACCACAGCATTCAAAGTGGTATTTTATTGATAAATCTTGTATATTTAATAATTTAAAGCTTATGTCATTATTTAAAAGAATACACGTCCCTCCCCTTTTTTCATCACTTCGGCAGTACGACGCAACCATAGTTAGGTTTTTTATGCGCAGGTTACTAATAGATCCCTGTTTGATAAACGTTTCACAAAGACAAATAATGTCAATATTACCTATGTCCTTAATTAATTCAGCTAATGTTATTTCAAAAAGGTCCTTCTTATTAAGAATACCGGCTATATTTTGGTGAAGTAACCTAAGATTTTCTACATGTTTAGGATCGAAAAAAACTGTTATTATCATCAAAGCATGTTTGTGTACTGATAGACACGGATGTCGTATGCGGTATTTTTACTTTAATATATTTATTTGTATTTTCATGGACTGTCTGGCTGTGTTTTTGCTGACCTTGACTTCTGTCGACATTCCCGGAGTGCCGCGTCTTTTTTTATCATCCGCAATATGGAAAGGGTAAAATAATAGTTCACAAATCCTAACTGACTGAATGTCATAGGTCTTTTTATACGTAAACAAATATATAGCCTTTGCCCATTGTGATGATTGTATTGAGATGAAGCACAGATTTTTAATGACTCTTATGTTGGGCCGGGGAATATTGTTAGTAGAGTATTTTATCCCAGTGGTACATACCCGGCCGAACCCTGAAAGAAGAGCTCTACTACCAGTACAAATTTTCACATGATTTAATGATTTTTGACATATTTCGTGGTTTCAGAATAAAAATCACATTGAAAAGGACGATTTTAACTGTCGATATTTCGATACATTGGTACAAGTCACTACGTGACCACGACCTGTGCCATTGGGTCGAAATATCGACACTTAAAATCGTCCTTTTGATTTTTCAACTACGTATTAATGAAACTTTATATGTTTTATTAAAAAAGGAGTTTTCAAAATCTCCAAAAGATAACCCGTGCGAGTACGAACAGGTTTCTATACAACAACACACCAGAATCCCGCGAAAATCAAGGAATTCTACGGTATATGTAAAAAAATCGAAAGAATACTACTTAGCTGTTGCACGCGGGCGGAGCCGCGGGCAACAGCTAGTCTATAATAAAAGCGAAAGTTTGTAGGTAAGTACTTATGTGTGTAAAGTTATAAGTTAGGTACCTAGTACTTATAACTTTCTTTTGCAAAATTGTAGATTACGTACCTAATATATTATGTTATAATTAGGTAGGTAGGTACATAAGCCTTAGTACTTAGGCCTTTTGACAATCTACGAATAAGTACATGGCATGCAAAGTGCTTTACATATACCTAATAATGAAAATATAAATGAAAAATCTAGCATTTCACAAATCATATCGTTAGTCGTTACTAATTAAGTATGTCATTCAAAATGGTACCTAATGAGACCTTTATGTGTGAGGTCTAAAGTCCTAAAAGTGTGTGTATGTTTGTTAGGTACCTAGGTACTCCTGGACGACGCAACTACCTATAATATGGAGACGATTTGACTGTTTGGACTGTTTGTTGTTGAAAGATAATTTAAACGCTGAATTAACAAATAGGCTAATTTTATAGCGGGCAAGAGCCAAGAGTTAGTCGGAAATACGTGATAGGTATACCGTATAGGTAGGTACACCTAGTTAATACTTATTGGACAATACGAGTACTTAATTGTCAAGTAAGTACTTAATAAAAAAATTAAAAAACACGATTGCCCTGTTTGTTATAAAACGAACTGTACGAAAAGTACGTCGGGGGACCTCTTACAATAGGTGTTCCTAAGAACAGCCCTACCCCGCACCCCCCCCCCCCCCCAGATCGGTGGTCTAAAATAAGGACCAACTGATAACCCTCGATAACAAAGTTTTATGGTACGGAACCCCAAAAGCGATGACCCGACCGAGTTCTCTGCGTTAGAGTGATGATATCACGAAGAAAGCAGGAAAAATCCTAGCGTTGAGAGAGCTAAATGGCAGAAATTAGAGGAAACTCACCGCAAGCAGCGGTCCTTCTAAGTACTTTATCAATTAATGTTGGGTATTTAATTTTATACATATAGGTACGTAATTAGGTAGATGCTCAGTAAAATATTCAAGGAATACAAAGTATTCAACAAAGACTAAGTGTTGACTACTTTACTTTTCTTTATAAGTAAAGTAGGCAATTTCCATCTTGCCCTCCAGGTGAGGGCAAGATGGAATTGTTCTTTGAGTCGTATCAACCAAAGACTTCTATGTAGGTATCTTTGGTATCAACTGATTTACTTAACATTTATAATACTTATGTGTTATTACCTACTCAAAGCATGTTGACGTTTAACTAATAAGTTAATTTTCCCGACTGATTAAAAGCAAAGATTTAAGTAGGTACTTATATTGAAACTTATTGGTTTTATTAGGTTCTAAAGTTAAGCCTTCCATCTTGTGCTCCCTTCCCCTATCTGCCCCAGAATACTTACCTACTTAACAGCTCTGTGATATTATGTTAGTTTGAGCTGATGATTAGTGACGTAACTACCGGGGCTTAGCTACATAGGTACATTTCCTACGTTATGAATTAGAAATGCGTATGAAAATATTCTAAGAATTTATATCCAAGGTAATGGAATGCATAAGTTGACGGTAACATTGCGCCTATAATGATGCCGCAAGCACGTCACCATGGCAGCGGCGGCCGCAGGGCGTGCTCGCGCTGGCGGCGCGCGGTGCGCTGCACGCGGCGTGCACGCGGACGTGCGCGGGCGCCGCGGGATCGATGCGGGCGCGGGCGGGCTGAGGCGGAGCCGTGGGCCGGGCGCGGCGGCCATTCGCTTGCGGCACGCTCCGCCCACGGCCCCGCCCGCGCGCCCCGCCGCCGCCACGCCGCCGCTCAGTACCTCGCGAGTCGTCACCCGCGGAGCACGCGTTCGAGCCCCGCGCGCGTCTCTCACACACGCGTTCTATTGCAGATGCGAGCACGCCGCCGCTAGAAGCATGCCGGCCGAGGAGGAACCCGCGGCGATGGACGGCCGGGAAGCCGCCGACGGCTCGCCGCAGCAGTTCTGCCTGCGCTGGAACAACTACCAGACCAACCTCGCCACCTGCTTCGACCAGCTGCTGCAGACGGAGTCGTTCGTTGACGTGACGCTCGCGTGCGAGGGCCGCAGCCTCAAGGCGCACAAGGTGGTGCTGTCCGCCTGCAGCCCCTACTTCCAGACGCTGTTCATGGACAACCCGTGCCGGCACCCCATCATCATCATGCGCGACATCAAGTACTGCGACCTGAAGGCGGTGGTGGACTTCATGTACCGCGGCGAGATCAACGTGTCGCAGGACCAGATCACGGCGCTGCTGAAGGTCGCCGAGACGCTCAAGATCCGCGGGCTGACGGACGTGAGCGGCGAGCACGCCGTGCTGCGCGCGGGCGGCGGCGTGGAGGCGCGCGCCGCCAAGAGGCCCGGCAGCCGCGAGGCCGAGTCGCCGGGCGCGGCCCCCGGCAAGGCGCGGCGCCGCTCCGGCGAGCGCGACGCGCCCAGCCCGCGCGCCTCGCCCGCCGACCTGCTGCCCGCGCCGCCCGACGCGCCCGCGCTGCACGCCGACGACGTCGACATCCGCCCCGGCATCGCCGAGATGATCCGCGAGGAGGAACGGGTGAGTCTCCCCGACCCGAGCCGCGCTCCCCTGCTTCGTAAACTTTTGCAATTAGTGTACTTTTATGTTTTGATGTTTTGTTATTAGTATCGAACTTCCACCGCCGCTTAGAAGTACCTACCTACCTAAATACATTCACATAATTTTATGATCGCGTTTGAAAACTCGGTAAATGCACCATGGACCATGATCATTGTAGAGTGTTGAAAAAATCCTGAGATTGCCTTAAAATTAAATTAACATAGGTAAAAGCCAGTTTTGGTATTTTGATTTTATTAGATAAAAATATAACTAGGTAGATCTAAAAAGTACATAATTATTCTTATCTAATCCGTGAAAATTATCCTTCCGTGTCAGAAATATTCGTCTTTCAGAGATTGAAAATAAATACAACCTTATCACTTTAATTTACGTACCTACATTAAATAATTTTGGTAAACCTAAACTTCTCTGTATCCACGTGCTAAACTGCACTAAATAATAATTATTTATTATGTTTAAAGGTTTATTGGCCGTCACCGTCATAAAAGAAAAACTGTACTTACGAAGTTCTACCTTTCATGATAATTTGAACTTTACGAGATTGCAATAAGACTGAGATCGCTTTAGGAAAACAAAAAAGCTCAGCTGGTCGGAGAAATCGGTTCGTAACATTGTCTCACCCTTCACAGCGCCTAAGGCCCGAATCTGAGCTGCGTATACGTGTAATTTTTAAATAAGGGAAGGTTTTATTTTTTTGTAAAGGCAGTAGGTAAAAATGTAGTAAGTAGGTATCTAAGTGCGGAAAGTGTGGCATTTCTTCGCTTAGCCATAGTTTGTTGACTCATGCCAAAGACACATGGGGTTAATAATTATTAAGATATAATAGAGACGAGTGGTAATGACAATTCCGCACGTACCTATACTAAACGGAAATTTATATTTTATATTTTTTTGGTATTATATTATAATAATTGCCAAAATAAATGTCTAATAATTCGTTTAAGTTAAATTATTCTTGTAGGTACAGAAACTTTTTAGATAAAAACTTCTCTCATGCATTTTACCTACCTATGCAGGAGAAAAACAAAAGAGCGCTAGTGAGGGAAATAATAGCCTTCCACACTCTACCTAAATACACATAAAAAGTTTAAAGCGTAAGTTATGAGCGCATGCTTAAATAAGTATTTTACGCTCTTCAAAATAAAATAACTTATTTTGAGACAGTTCAATGTATATTTTGAGAAAAAAGCAAAATTTTTAGGAATACCTACCTACGAAATTAATTTGTGCAAGAGTCTGGTAGAATTTATTTGTATAATAATTGATACAAGTAATTAAAAAATGCACCTGTACCCAATACGTAAACTTCCTTCTGTTCAAGCCCTTAGTTTAGTTCGGTCGCAAGGAGAGAACTGCCGATTCTTTTATTTGTTGTGTAAATATTTTAACTCATAGAAAGGGGTTATAAGTTCTTTTTTTTTGCTGACGTGAACATTTTTTTTTGATAATGTGACAGTTTTTGTAGTAAGACAGTTTTGTTTGGCATGTTTTCGTAGTACCTGTCTCTTCTACGTAAGAATTCCTAGCTACCTTGCAGGTATTACGAACTACATTAACACCTAGTAAGTAGGTACCTATAAAAATTAAAATTTTGCTTACTCTTGCACTTTTGCGGACATGCATGTTATCTACGTGGGTAAATATTAATTTATAGATCATATTGTAGGTAAGTAGTACTTACTTACTTACATTGCGTATACCCTGTGCAGGCTCTGTCCACGGCATAACATCTTGGAAATAAACTCGCCGGCATATTTAGCGGAACATAAAAAAAAGGTTTGATATCAGTATCATATAAAGTTGTTGGCTGGTTTATACGTTATTTAATTTAAAAAGAAATATTTTCAAATTAAGAAAACAACTGAACATCACATTTTATGCAATTGTTTTAATTTTATTCTAATACACCTTATCTGGAGCGAACTTCGAGTATTTCTTCCTTCTGAGTTTGATTTAAAATTTCATTGAAATACTGTTTTTTGTTAGTTTTTTTTAATCGCGTATCTTTCTGGAGTTGATGACTGAATTATGCCTGACTTAGCCCCAACGGAGATTGCCAGGGCACTCGAAATGCGAAGAAATGGTCAAACCTACAGAGTGCTATCCAGAGATCTTCGTCGACCAGTTTCAACGATCCATCGCAGTATCCAACGGTTCAGGGAAACCGGTACTTATGTGAGAAGAGCAGGAAAAGGCAGAAAAAGACGCACTTCGAGTAGGGATGATCGTTTTATTCGGCTTCGTGTACGTAGGAACCCCCGTTTGACGGCCGTCCAAGCCCGACATGAGTTAGAAGCAGTGCGGGGTGTAACCGTAAGTGAGCGTACGGTACGAAGAAGGCTCGAAGAAGCTGGTTTGGGTTCATTTGTGCCCGCCAAGGCTCCAAGGCTCGAGGTAAATCATCGTAGAAACAGGTTAACTTTTGCTCATGAACATCGACTTTGGAACGCGGACCAATGGAGTAAGGTATTGTTTAGTGATGAGTGCAGAATTCTCTTAAATCAAATTGAGGGCAGGCAAAGAATATACAGACGCAAAGGAGAACGATACATTCAGACAAATTTTGAAACTACAGTTGCATACGGTGGTGGATCAATAATGGTTTGGACGGGCATTTGTTCGGGAGCTCGCACAGACTTGGTAGTGATTGACAGAGGGAGTCTGACTGCAGACCGCTATATCAGAGAAGTTTTAGAAGAAAATGTCGTACCGTTTGCCCCATATATCGGTGACGATTTTGTTTTTATGCAGGATAATGCTCTGCCGCATACCGCTCGGGTAACTCAAGCTTATGTTAATGATATGAATATCACTGTTATGGAGTGGCCGGCGAGATCACCGGATATGAACCCAATAGAGCACGTTTGGGACTTGCTGAAAAGAAAAGTTAAGTCCAGAATTCCAGCTCCTGCCAACGTGGGAGAACTGCGAATCGCCGTAGTTGAGGAATGGCGGAGACTATCCCAGGAGACCATCGATAACATCATTCTCAGTATGCCTAGACGGGTAGAAACTTTAATAAGAGCACGTGGAGGAAATACGCGATATTAATCACCATTTTTCTAATTTAATTAATTGTAATTTTAATATTAAATTTCACTTTTCCAGGTTACATGAAAAGTTCTTTAATTATGGACCTTTTTTTTATGTTCCACTAAATATGCCGGCGAGTTTAGTTCTGTTTGTACCTAAATAGGTTCGCAAGTTAGGTAGCGCCTGTGTCTAAGGCGGCAACATTTCACATTTCGACTGCATTATATCGACGCCATTGTTCTTTAATGTAAGAGTAATTTAGTATTTCCTTTAGTAGTTCCTTCAACTGGAACAACAACTAGAGCAACAACAAGCAACCATAGACAATCTAGAAAAACATATTAGAAGAAAGAATATTTTAATATTTGGAGTTGAAGAAACAGAACACAATTTCAGAGATTTAATGCAATTGGTACTAGATATAATAAATAACAAAATGGGAGTAGCTTGTCAAAAGGAAGAAATCGATAATACCCAAAGAATTGGCAAAAGAAATGATAAATGCAGACCCATCCGGGTGTCTTTGACAACAACATGGAAGAAAATTGAAATATTAAAAAGGAAGAAGACTCTAGATAAGCTTCCAATATATATAAAATAAGACTTTCCACAAAAAGTACTTCAGAAACGCAAAGAGCTGCAAAATCAGCTGAAAATTGAAAGGGATCAAGGGAAAAAAGTTGTTCTAAGGTATGACAAAATTGTAAACATACAGCAGCATAAATCAATTAACACAGGTAAACCAAAAAATAATAAAAGGTTTTTATCAAAATCACCTGAAGCACAGAACCCTGTAGGTACAGAAAAAAGGACTGCTCAGGAACCCACGTTCAAAAAAAGTAAGGCTAGAAATAATAATATTTTGTCATATATGCATGAGCAAAATGCCAGAGCCGGGACATCAACAAATAACTACATTAAAGAAACTGAAAAAAACGCATAGTCGTCGCCTCTCAGCACCCTCCTCCAAGCCGGCTGGTCCCCGTGGAGGAATTAGACCATCACCCCCCAAACATAGACGCCCATCACAAAAAAGGTAATAAAGAAATAAATAGAAACTCAAAATGTTGGCACGTTGCCACTCTAAACGTGAGAACACTAATGTCGGACCATAGAATCACTGAACTTATTTTTGCAATAGCAAAAATTAAATGGGATATTATTGGAATCTGTGAAGTAAGAAGAGACAATGAGGTTATTGAAGAATATAAAGACTACATACTTTGCCATACATGTGGATCCAATGGCAGAAATGGTGTTGGATTTTTAGTGAAGAAACATCTGAAAAACAATATAAGAAGCTTCAGAACCTTTTCGGACAGAGTAGCATCATTAGATATAAAGTCTGAAGATAACACAGCTTGGACACTCATACAGGTCTATGCCCCTACCGAAGCATACAAAATGGAAGAAGTAGAGGACTTCTACCAATGTTTAGAATCTGCTCTCGAAGAGGCAAAAAACAAAAACACAATCTTATTGGGCGATTTTAATGCTCAAATCGGAAAAATGCAAGTAGGAGAGGAAAGAATTTTTGGAAAATTCTCTCACGGCAAAAGAAGTTGCCATGGGAAGAACCTCGTAGAATTTGCACTGGAAAAAAATCTTAAATTTGTTAATAGTATGTTTAAAAGGAAACCCCATAAGAAGTGGACTTGGCGTTCCCCAAACGGAAAATGTCTAAATGAGATTGACTACATTCTGACCAATCGACCAAACGATATACGTAGCTTTGACATCATTAGCAACCTGAACTTCAATACAGACCATCGTATGATAAGGTGCAAACTAAACTTGAAATACCACAAAAAGAGATCTTTTGTTAATAATACACCTCATATTATGAGAAACCTCCCAACAATAACTAAAGAAAGCAGTTCTCAATGGGAACAGAAACTGTTAGATTCTCTACAAATTGCACCTGACATACAGTCACAGTACGATAATTTTGAAAAAGAACTTACAAACATACTTAAGCAATTGCCGAAGATGGACAAAGAAAATAAGGAACCTATTAGCTCAGAAACACTAAAGCTATTAGAAAAAAGGAAGCTCTTGTATAAAGAAAAAAGAAATAAAGAAGTTAAGGTAAAAATAGCAAATATAAGTAAAGAAATTAACCGGAATATAAGAAATGAAAAGAAACTTTATCGACAAAAAGTGTTCATAAAATTTATTGAGAAAAAAGGTGCTTTGCGGAAAGCTCTCAATGAGCTTAGAGAAAAATCAGAATGGACCGCTAATATAAAAAATAAAAAAGGTAACATATTGAATACACGTCAAGACATCATAAACGAAGCGACGAAATTTTATGCAGATCTATACTCAGCAGAAGAAGTACTGTCACAAAAAGTTAAGTTTAAATTTCCGAGTACTTTCAATCCGGAACCTCCACAAAACATCTTAGACTCAGAAATAGAGCATGCGATAAAGACGCAGAAGAATGATAAATCACCAGGAGAAGACAACGTTACAAACGAAGTATTAAAATCACTCATAGAAATTCTACAAAACCCCTTGAAGACACTATTTAACAACATTCTGAAAACGGGAATGACTCCTAAGCAATGGTCGAAATCAAAAATCATACTGCTACACAAAAAAGGCGATAGAAACGATTTGAATAATTACCGACCCATAAGTCTGATGTCAAATATATACAAAATTTTTTCAAAAGTACTCCTGAGCAGAATTCTAAATACATTGCAGGAACACCAACCACCGGAACAAGCAGGTTTTCGCAAAAACTTTTCAACTATAGATCATCTGCAGACGGTAACACAAATTATAGAAAAAGCCAATGAATACAACATAACAATGTATCTATGTTTCATAGATTTTACTAAAGCTTTCGACTCTCTAAAGCATGAGGCTATTTGGGAGGCACTTTTAGAGCAAGGTGTCAACGCTAACTATGTTCGACTAATCCACAACATCTATTCGAAAGGTATTGCCAAAGTAAAACTGGAAAAAGAAGGAGATGAGTTTCCCGTCAGAAAAGGCGTACGCCAAGGAGATCCATTATCACCACAGATATTCGCCTCAGTACTTGAAGCGGTATTTCGACGACTAGACTGGGAAGATAAGGGAATCAGAATTGACGGGCAATACCTAAGTCACTTGCGCTTTGCAGACGATATAGTTATTTTCTCTGAAACTGCGCAGGGGCTTGAGAGTATGATAAAGGAATTCGAGAGCCAAAGTAAAAAGGTAGGATTGACACTTAATGCTACAAAAACGAAAATACTCACAAACGGAGAAATTCAAGATGTTGCCGTGGAAGGCGTAAAAATCGAATACGTCAAGGAATACATATATCTCGGTCAATCAATTTCTTTCGAAAACCAATCAGGAAACGAAATACAAAGAAGAATTACTCTAGCGTGGAATAAATATTGGAATCTGAAAGAGATCATGAAGAGCGAAGTTGGCCTTGACATCAAGAAAAAAGTCTATGAGACTGTAATCATGCCATCGTTAACATATGGTTGCCAAACATGGTCCTTAAAAAAAGAAGATGAGGCTAAGATAGCAATATGCCAAAGGAAAATGGAGAGAAGTATTTTAGGAATAAAATTGAAAGATAGAGTTAGAAACTGTGACATCAGGGATAGGACAAAATTTAATGATATAACAAAAAGAACAAGGTTAATAAAATGGAAGTGGGCAGGACACTTATGCAGGATGAAGGACACACGATGGGCTAAACGTTTAACAGAATGGACCCCAATAAACGCAAAAAGAAAGAAAGGACGACAAAAAAGAAGGTGGAGAGATGTCTTCAACCAAATAGTGGGGCCAAACTGGATGACGGTAGCCAGGGATAGGGAAGTATGGAGAAAATTGGGGGAGGCCTACGCCGAGAAGGCGACTTCTGCCACATAGACCAGACAGCGCAGTTTACATTATATTAATATACAAACAATTACATATTATTATGATAACCTAAACCTAATAAATGCACTATATTATAAAAAAAACTATAGTACGTAATACAAATAATGTTAAAAATTATATACATATATTATGGTCTTAAATCGATAAAATTCAATTATACATTAATGTAAAAGAAATTGACTGTAAAGAAATAATAATTAATCTGTTGTAATTTGTAAGGTGGTAGTAGTAATAAAGGCTTTTTTATTTTTATTTTATTTTATTTAATTTAGTATTTGCGAACTAAAACTGGGTCTCTGCAACAAAAGGATATTGTTCCAGCACAATTAGCGCCGCAATAAGCATAGATAAGTGAGTGTTTGCACTTTGCGCTATTGAGTTTAAATTTAACAACGTTCGGAAAAATTGTTAACTGTTAAGTAACAAACGCTTTTGAAGTTTTATTTTTATGTTTCCCTTTGTGTTGCGTTGCGTCTTGCAACTGGATTGCTGGAACGGAGCGTGAGTCGCGGGTTTTTGATGTTTTTAGGATTCTGTAGGGTGGCCACTTTTTAGGGTTCCCTAACAAAATGGTAAAAGTGGTGCGACTTCATCCTGATTATTCATTAATGGGAGTAGTATGATACGCCGGTTCCAGCGCACTTCCGGCCGAAGGCCGGACAGACTGGCCGCAGGCCAGTGTCCCCCCGGCCGTAGGCCGGGGAAAAAGTAGTATGATACGCCGGTTCCAGCGCACTTCCGGCCGAAGGCCGGACAGACTGGCCGCTAGCCAGTGCTTCCCGGCCGTAGGCCGGGGAAAAAGTAGTATGATACGCCGGTTCCAGCGCACTTCCGGCCGAAGGCCGGACAAACTGGCCACAGGCCCGTGCCCCCCGGCCGTAGGCCGGGGAAAAAGTAGTATGATACGCCGGTTCCAGCGCACTTCCGGCCGAAGGCCGGACAGACTGGCCGCAGGCCAGTGCCCCCCGGCCGTAGGCCGGGGAAAAAGTAGTACGATACGCCGGTTCCAGCGCACTTCCGGCCGAAGGCCGGACAGACTGGCCGCAGGCCAGTGCCCCCCGGCCGTAGGCCGGGGAAAAAGTAGTATAATACGCCGGTTCCAGCGCACTTCTGGCCGAAGGACGGACAAACTGGCCGCAGGCCAGTGCCCCCCGGCCGTAGGCCGGGGAAAAAGTAGTATAATACGCCTGTTCCAGCGCACTTCCGGCCGAAGGCCGGACAAACTGGCCACAGGCCAGTGCCCCCCGGCCGTAGGCCGGGGAAAAAGTAGTATGATACGCCGGTTCCAGCGCACTTCCGGCCGAAGGCCGGACGGACTGGCCGCAGGCCAGTGCCCCCGGCCGTAGGCCGGGGAAAAAGTAGTATGATACGCCGGTTCCAGCGCACTTCCGGCCGAAGGCCGGACAGACTGGCCGCAGGCCAGTGCCCCCGGCCGTAGGCCGGGGAAAAAGTAGTATGATACGCCGGTTCCAGTGCACTTCCGGCCGAAGGCCCCCAGTAACTCCAGTCGGTGACTGGGGTACTAAATGCATTCATTTAACGGATGTTTGGGGCGATGGCAATGGGGCGATGGAAATGCCCCCCATTCCCAAATGACGAGTAAAAGGTTAGCGTGGTGTGGACATGTTATGTGGAGGGATGAAAATCATGCAACTAAAAAAACGATGGGTATGCTTGTGCAGGGGCGAAAAAGTATAAGGAAGACCGAAAGAGATGGATGGATTGCGTGAAAGAAGACATGCGTGTGAAAAGAGTGGAATGCGAGTTGGCGGCTGATAGAAGCGAATCGAAAAAAATAACATGTTGTGTCGACCCTCCACATAACGGGGGAAAGGGGTAGGAAGAAGACTAACCTAACCTAAAAAGGGACAAACCTAACCTAACAGGGAGGAAGACCGAAAGAGATGGATGGATTGCGTGAAAGAAGACATGCGTGTGAAAAGAGTGGAATGCGAGTTGGCGGCTGATAGAAGCGAATCGAAAAAATAACATGTTGTGTCGACCCTCCACATAACGGGGGAAAGGGGTAGGAAGAAGACTAACCTAACCTAAAAAGGGACAAACCTAACCTAACAGGGAGGAAGACCGAAAGAGATGGATGGATTGCGTGAAAGAAGACATGCGTGTGAAAAGAGTGGATTGCGAGTTGGCGGCTGATAGAAGCGAATCGAAAAAAATAACATGTTGTGTCGACCCTCCACATAACGGGGGAAAGGGGCAGGAAGAAGACTAACGTAACCTAAAAAGGGACAAACCTAACCTAACAGGGCAAACGTGCTAGGGTGCGTCTTGTGCAGGGGCGAAAAAGTATAAGGAAGACCGAAAGAGATGGATGGATTGCGTGAAAGAAGACATGCGTGTGAAAAGAGTGGATTGCGAGTTGGCGGCTGATAGAAGCGAATCGAAAAAAATAACATGTTGTGTCGACACTCCACATAACGGGGGGAAAAGGGCAGAAAGAAGACTAACGTAACCTAAAAAGGGACAAACCTAACCTAACAGGGCAAACGTGCTAGGGTGCGTCTTGTGCAGGGGCGAAAAAGTATAAGGAAGACCGAAAGAGATGGATGGATTGCGTGAAAGAAGACATGCGTGTGAAAAGAGTGGATTGCGAGTTGGCGGCTGATAGAAGAGAATCGAAAAAAATAACATGTTGTGTCGACCCTCCACATAACGGGGGAAAGGGGTAGGAAGAAGACTAACCTAACCTAAAAAGGGACAAACCTAACCTAACAGGGCAAACGTGCTAGGGTGCATATATATTAACTAGCAGATACCCGCGGCTTCGCACGCGTAAATTTTAGTTTTGACTATTCTACGGGAACCATCCATTTTCCGGAATAAAAAGTACCCTTTGTTTTCTTTGTGTAATTTACATGAAATCTATCTTCATTTCAACTTTAAACCAAAAATTTTCAGTAGTTGTGCGTGAAGGAATAAATTTTCTCCCGCATGAATATCTGTTTTTCCCTATTATCACGAAAACAATGGATTTTCCCGAGAAAAAAGTAGTTGATTCTAGGATATAATCTATCTCCATTCCAAATTCCAGCCCAATCGGTTCAGAAGTGACGGCACGATGGAGTATTTCTCCCGCATGAATATCTGCTATTTAACTATTTTCTTATAAACCATGGATTTTCCCGGGATAAAAATTTGCCTATGTATTAATCCAGGATAAAAACTATCCCCTTTTTGAATTTCAGTCATATCCGTTCAGTAATTACAGCATGAAGTAGTATTTTTCCCGGAAACCATGGATTTTTTTAGGATAAAAATTAGCCTTTGTATTAATCCAGGATAAAATCTAACTTCATTCCGCATTTCAGCCACATCAGTTCAGTAAGTAAGGCGTGAAGGAATATTTTTCCCGCGTAGATATCTGTTTTTCACTTCTATCATAGAAACCATGAATTTTTCCAGGATAAAAAGTAGCCTAGGCATTAATTCAGGATATCTCTATTCCAAATTTCAGCCAAATCGATTCAGTAGCTGCGACGTGAATAATTTTTTGCGCGTGAATTTCGGTTTCTAACTTATCCCACGGGAACCTTGAATTTTTTCGGGATTAAATGTAGCTTATGTGTTAATCCAGGATATAATTTATCTCCATTCCAAATTTGAGCTAAATCGGTTCAGTAGTTGCGGCGTGAACGAATATTTTTCCGGCGTGGATTTCTGTTTTTCACTATGATCATACTCATTGAAGTCATGAAATTTTCCGAGATGAAAAGTAGCCTACGTATTAATTCAGGATAATATTTTTCCGAATTTCAGTCATATCAGTTCAGTAATTACATCGTGAAGTAGTATTTTTACAGCGTGAATATCAGTTTTTCAGTTTTCCCGCGGACACTACAGATTTTTCCGGGATGAAAAGTAGCTTTTTTTTCCAGGATATAATCTATCTCGATTCCAAATTTCAGCCAAATCGGGTCAGTAATTACGGCATGAAGGAATATTTTTCACGCGTGGATTTCTGTTTTTCACTATTATCATAGAAACCATGGAATTTTCCGGTATGAAAAGTAGGCTTTGTAATAATCCGGGATAATCTTTTTCCGAATTTCAGTCATATCAGTTCAGTAATTACAGCGTAAAGTAGTATTTTTCGCGTGTGAACATCAATTTTTCAGGTTTCCCGCGAAAACCGTGGATTTTTCCGGGATGAAAAGTAGCCTTTATATTGATCCAGGATATAATCTATCTTTATTCCGAATTTCAGCCATATCAGTTCAGTAATTACGGCGTGAAGTGGTATTTTTCGTGTATGAATATCGGTTTTTCTTTTTTCCTGCAAAAACCATGGATTTTTCCGGGATAAAAAGTAGCTAATTTATTAACCCAGGATATAATCTCTCTACATTCCAAATTCCAGCCAAATCGGTTGTGCACTTGCGGCATGAAGATTTTTTTTCCGCGTGAATTTCGGTTTTTTACTAATCCCACGGGAACCATGATTTTTTTCGGGATGAAAAGTAGCCTTCGTATTAATCCAAGATATAATCTATCTTTATTCATAATTTCAGCCATATCAGTTTAGTAATTACGGCGTGAAGTAGTATTTTTCGCGTGGGAACATCAATGTTTCAGGTTTCCCGTGGAAACCATGGATTTTTCCGGGATGAAAAGTACCCTATTTATTAACCCAGGATATAATCTATCTTCATTCCAAATTTCATTCAAATCGGTTGTGTACTTGCGGCGTGAGATTTTTTTTCCGCGTGAATTTTGGTTTTTAACTAATCTCACGGGAACCATGAATTTTTTCGGGATGAAAAGTAGCCTATGTGCTACTCCAAGATACAATCTACCTCCGTTCCAAATTTTAGCCCAATCTGTTCAGTAGTTGCGTTGTGAAGACGTATTTTAACTTGATAAAATCCAAACTTTGGACCCCCGTTTCACCCCCTTAGAGGGTGAATTTTGAAAAATCCTTTCTTAGTGCACCCCTAGACCTCATAAGGAACCTGTGTGCCAAATTTGGAGTCTCTAGACCCAGCGGTTTGGGCTGTGCGTTGATATGTCAGTCAGTCAGTCAGTCAGTTTCTTCTTTTATATATTTAGATATATACTTACCTAACCTAACCTAAAAAGGGACAAACCTAACCTAACAGAGCAAAAGAGCTAGGGTACGAGTATATTATTATATACTAACCGAACCTAACCTAACCTAACAGAGCAAAAGAGCTAGTGTACGAGTATATTATTATATACTAACCGAACGTGCAGAGGGGGTTTGCCCAAAAAAATTGTAAGGCTTACAGAACCGTGTCTCTGCACGCAGCGCTGACATTGACGGGTCTTCGCCCACTGGACCTACGCGTAAAAGTGATGGCGGAGCTCTATGAAGCCAAGCGCGGTAAACCGCAGGACATATTCCGTGGCAACGAAATCGAAGGGAAGAAGAGTTTCTTGGGCGCTGTACACCCTGCTAAAGAGGCAGAAATCCGGTTCGACTGCCTTGAGGACCTCGAACCAGAAACTGTACAAAAATATAATATCCAAGGGATGTTGATATTTACTGACGGCAGCAGAATCGAGCAAAACAGTAAATCTGTTTTGGATTCGAGCGCACGCAGGAGTAGAGGGCAACGAAAGGGCGGACGAACTGGCAAAGCAGGCGGAAAAACACAAAAAGACAGCGCCCGATTACGACAAATGCCCACTGTCATATATAAAGAAGTCGCTAAAATCAAAATATATTCAAGTTTGGAACGACAGATATATAAACAGCGACAGGGCTAAGACTACGAAGCTCTTCTTCCCGGACGTAAAAATGGCTCATCAGGCCCTGTTTTTACAGTTAAATTGACACCTATACTTGTGCAGGTCTTGACAGGTCACGGTGGTTTTGCTGGATACCTGCACAAGTATAAGTGTAAGGATACTCCGGCGTGCCAATGTAACGAGGAGGCAGAAGAATCTGTTGTCCATCTGTTGACAGATTGTCCAATGTTTTGTCGGCAACGGTACGATGCTGAGCACATGACGGGCCTACAAATATCGCTGAACAATGTGTCAACACTGATGTGTGACAAAAGCTGCCAAGATGCCTTCATTAAATTCTGCACAAAACTGGCTAAGTACGCAATTAAAAAGAATAAAACAAGATAGAATAAGTATTCTTGCTATATTATACACTATTATAAAGATCCAATGTATTATATATATTTTAAGTAGAATATAATATCTTACATGGATAAAAATTTTGAGGGTGTAGTATGGGAAAAATACTGATTAATATTACTGATAAAATGAAAAAAAAACATTCTAAAATACAATAATTAAAACAATCAGTAAAAATAAATAGAAAAAAGTCGGTGGAACAAACGACTCCGACCACAATATCGGAGGGAAAAAGCGTCTCCGTAAGACGGAGAATAATAATTAATTAACCTACCCCATTCTTATATACAGGGTTACTTGTAATTTATTAACAACCTCCTACAGGCAACTTCTATGCACCAAAGTAAATAACTTTTGTTCCAGGACATTTTAAAATTCCTAAAAAAAAAAAATTTTTTTTTCCTACAAAAATAAAAATATTTATAATTTCTGTTCTAAAATTTTAATAACTCTACGGCCGACGGCGGACGTGTAAAGGAAATGGGCGGCGCGCAGCGCATCAAAGGAGGAACGCACTCGCAGGTTTCAGTTCAGTCGCTTCCGGTCGGTCGCACGCGTCGTTCGATATTCACATTGGTACTGACTACTGTGTTTGCATAGGCTCTGTTCTGTGCCTACTGGCTAGTGCTTAAAGTTAGTGCTGTTTAGTGCTACGATGGCTTATCGATATTCCAACATTGAATACACTGAAATGGTTCGAGTGCTCGCGATATGTGATGATAACGTTTCAGAAGCAATCAGATCAATGGAAAGTAACAGAGATGCTTAAATTCAAGTCTCGAACAGATACCTACACCTAGGTGTTAGGTTTGTAGGTAGGTAAGGTGGTAAAGGTGACGCGTTAGGTAGGTAGGTTTGATGTAAGGTACGCAGGTTATGTGGTATTTTAAGTGTTGGTTAGATTGGTAGGTATCTGAAGCATAAGGTAGCCTGTTCGTGTTGACTGTTTTGTAGGTAGGTACCTACCTAGGTTAGGTGTGAAGAATGTAGGTACTTATGTAGGTGAATAAACTAATACAGATTGATAGGTAATAATTTTGCCCATCCGTAAAAAGCGCGGGAAATTGCCAAGTAAACAACATGCTTATCATGTGTGCGTATGGTACTTAGGTACCTACTTAACGACTGTCCGACACTTACGTCTGTCGCCGCGAGAAGTTTTTTTGTTGTTCACGACAATCGCTAGTGTAGGAAGAAGTTATTGACCTGCAGACGATAGCTCAGCCCGATGTTAGTAATTTACGTCGCAAAGCATTTTTAAATACGACAGAGAAGCGATATCTTCGGATGTTAAGTGGAAATGTGGTCAGAGAGACTTTTGAACATTAGGTATTTTAGAAAACTATTGCTGTCGCTCTGCGACGTTGCCGTGTCCGGTCCGGCAGCCCTATCCATGTGTGCGTAAGTTGACAAAGTGTGCGTGTCCGCGATGCGCGTTGCCGCTCCGCAGTCCGCACTCGTTCATTTTCTGGTGTTCGCATCATTCTTTACTTAGGTACGCATTGACGCAAAGTGATTGATCTCTAATGTTTTTGGCTTGTTTATTGGAATTGTTCTCCCTGCTACGCTATTGATTCGGCTTATGTTTACTGGACCGTGTGTTTTATAAAACCCAAGAAGATACTACTACATACCTACTAGGGCCTGCAAAATCGGAAAAAAAAGAAAACCGGTTTTACTCCGATTTTGAGATCTCAAAATCGTTTTTTTTCGATCTTTTCGATTTTAGATTTTTTTTATTGGTAACTGTACAATTATCATGCTGAAAGAGATTTTTGACTGAGAATTTTAATTTTGACCAACAAAAATATTGAATCGTGAGCGTGGCAGCAATTCAAAGTAGGTACTTACTGCAAGAAAAAGCAGCAGTACCTACCTACTTAAACTCCGAAAGTATTAGTATTGAAAAAGAAACTGGCTGACTGACTGACTGACATATCAACACACAGCCCAAACCGCTGGGTCTAGAGACTCTAAATTTGGCACACAGTTTTTTATGAGGTCTAGAGGTGCACTAAGAAAGAATTTTTAAAAATTCATCCCCTAATTGGATGTGTATCGGGGCTCCAAAGTTTGTACTTTACCAAGCTTAAATACTCCTTCACGCCGCAACCATTAAACCCATTTAGCTCAAATTTGGAAAGGACTGTATATAAACTGTATCCTGGAATAACACATAAGCTACTTTTTATGCCGAAAAATCCATGGCTCCTTCGGGAACAGTAAAAACAGATATTCAACCGGATGAAACACTCTTTCACGGCGTAACTACAAAACAGATTTGGCTGAAATTTAGCACGGAGATAGATTTTATCCTGGATTAATACAAAAGCTACTTTTTATTCCGAAAAAATACATGGTTTCTATGATAGAAGTGAAAGACAAATATCCACGCAGAAAAAATATTCCTTCACGCCGTAATGACTGACTGAACTGATTTGGCTGAAATGCGGAATGAAGATAGATTATATCCCGGATTACTGAAAAAGCTACTTTTTATCCCGAAAAAATCTATGGTTTCCGCGGGAATACTCAAAAACAGATATTCACGCAAGAAAATATTATTTCACGCTGTAATTACTGAACTGATCTGAGTGAAATTCGGAAAAGAGATAGATTTAATCCCGAATTAATACATAGGCTACTTTTATCCCGGAAAACTCAATGGCTTCTATGATAGTAGTATAAAACAGAAATTTCTCGCGGTAAAATATTCCTTCATAGCGTAATAACCAAACTGATTTGAAATTTGGAAAAAGAAAGATTTTACACTGGTATAACAAATCGGCTACTATTTATCCCGAAAAAATTCATAATTTCTAAGATAATAGTGAAAATCACATATTCATGCGTGAGAAATACTACTTCGCGCCGTAACTACTGAACCGATTAGGCTGAAATTCAGGATGGAGATAGATTTTTCCTGTAATAATACATCGGCTAATGTTTATCCCTGAAAAATCCATGGTTTCTAAGCAAATAGTGAAAATCAGATATTCATGTGGGAAATACTCCTTCGCGCCGTAACTACAGAACCGATTTGGCTGAAATTTGGAATGGAGAAAGATTATATTCTAGAGTAACACATCAACTACTTTTTTCTCGGGAAAATCTATTCTATGCATTTTCTATGATAATAGTAAAAAAATTGTCAAGTGAGAGTTGGGCTCGTGCACTGAGGGTTCCGTACCATCACGACCCATTCTCTATTCTATTAAAGTAAACTTAACACTCGTGCCCACTTAATCAAAAACGAGCATAAATATCACGTTTGTTGTATGGGAGCCCCCTTAATTTTTTATTTTATTTTAATTTAATTATTTATTTCTACAGTAAGTATATAACTAAATATTTTGTGAAAATTTGAAGCGTTTACCTGTTAGCGTTATTAAGGTCGAGCAAAAACAAGCAAAAAAATCACGTTGTATGGGAGCCCCCTTAAATATATATTTAATTCCATTTTTTAGTATTTGTTGTTAGCGGCAACAAAAATACATCATCTGTGATAATTTCAAGTCTGTAGCTATCACGATTCAAGAAATACAACCTGGTGACAGACGGATGGACGGACAGCGATCAGAAGTCTCGCTAATAGGGTTCCTTTTTTACCCTTTGGGTACGGAACCCTAAAAACAGATATTCATAGATCTATTTATATAACATACAAACTTTCGACTTTATTATATTAGTATGATGGTACGGAACCCTACGTACGCAAGTCCGTCTCGCACTTGGCCAGTTTTTTATAGACACGACATACAGACAGACAACAAAGTGAGTCCTATAAGGGTTCCTTTTTTCCTTTTAAGATACAGCACCCTGAAAATGTAAATGCTTTTATCGATAGCTGTTAACAACACTAGTTTATCGATATTATTATCAACTACTACGCACCACTTCAATCTGTGTACGTATGACCAGACCGTCCCGCGTGCCCGCCCGCAAATTCGTGCAATAAGGACAACTGCAGATCCGACACAATAGGCCCTTGTAAAATGCTATATTTCGGGGTTTGGCTCTCGGCTATTTCCTCCTCCAAAACTGGACCAATTTGAAAGATATTTCGTAAACTGAATATAGAGAATGTATACTGTGTCGCTATGTTTTTCTTTTTTCGGTAATAGTTGTAAAATTCGTACACTAGACATCTGTTAACAGCAAGTCTAAATAGGCAATTTTGAGCATTTTCTAAGGCTTCTAGTGCTTATAAAGATAATGTATTATCAAAAAAGAAAACATAGAAACATAGAAAAGATTGATATTTATTTTACTGTAAAAAATCATTGCTTTAAGTTCATAAACCAGAAAGAAAACAGACGAGAACGTTTGTATGGAGAAAAGACCACTATCGTTTCCTCTTAATTGTTGCGCGGTTAGTAGTCGGCGCTTCATCACGCAGGTGTGGAACAGCATTACATAAATTGACCATAGAGTTAAAACACTGACAGACTTTTCAACAAAAACTTATAATTTTTTTTTTTGGTTAATTTATTGAGTTATGTGAAAAGTCGTTGAACAAACGTTGTTCAGCATCATGTATAGAAGTTATATGTAGGAGGTTGTTAATAAATTACAAGTAACCCTGTATAGTAACCTAGACAGAGACAAACCTAACTTAACCTAACCTACCCCATTCTTATGTATAGTAACCTAGACAGAGACAAACCTAACTTAACCTAACCTAACCACTGACCTAACGTAACTCAAGTTTTTTTTAAAGAGAATTGATCAAACCTTATTAGGGGGACGAACGACAGCAAGAGTATTAGAAAGTTTTAAAAAGAAATATTATGAGAACCACATATTATTGTGAAAAAAGTATCAAAACCGACAAAAAAAAATCAAGACACAGTAAGATACATATGACACTACCTAATAACAAATATCTGTTTAGAACAGCAAATCTCTATATTATGTGCAAATGATATAAAATATTTTAAATGGTGATACTGAAAATTTTAAAAGAATTTACAAACTGAAGAACGATAAAAGTCCAGGACCAGACAATTATGAAACAATGCAACAAATATATCAAAAAGTATTGATTATGCAGAAGCATTCGACTCTATCTCGCTTGAAAGCATTTGGAACGTCCTACAACACTTTGAAATGCCGCAAATATACTTGAAAATAATTAAAACTAAACACTAAAATAATGAAAACAACACAAGTATATTTGTAAACCGTCTACCAGAATGTATGTATTCAAATACAAAAGAAGGTTAAATGAAATTAAGTTTTCAAGACAATATACTCGTAGTTTGCTTAAACTGTAATGGCAAATTTACTATTTTTTTTGGATAGAAATTAACATGTGATGAAACCTACTATACTAGTGGAAAAGCTAAAGTTATTAATTCAGACCAAACTATTTTCTAGGTTTATGTTTATTTTGTTCAATATGAATTCGTTATGCATTTAAGAATTACAAGTACCAATATTAATATGATCTAATATTTTTTAATAACTCAGATTTTTTCTCATTCGATTCAAATATTTAAACCACATCCTACGAGAGCCTTACACATTATACATACATATAACAGATACAAATTCATAGGTCAGATACAAATTCTGACACAAGTGACATTTGTTTATCACAGAGTAAAGATATCATTGTCTATGCTCTAGGATGCTTTGCGATGGCGCTCCCTGTCACAGTTGTTTTAACAAACTGATTATTGTAGCAACAACAGATAATATATACTTTTCCTACACTTTCTCTTTCGAAAAACTCTATGTATCTAAAGTTCAAACATACAGACAGAATCGAAAATGAGTTCGCAGCAATATATTCTCATCTGAAATTATGTTTGGTATATCACCATTGCTCTTTTACCACAATACAGTATGTTTTGATGAAATAAAATTTACCAAAAATTTTAACAAAAAAATTTACAAAATAACTTTTTTTTTTAAATGAAAACTTTTTTATCTTTACAATGCATTAATGTTTTCTAAATTCACTTTCATACTTTTTTAATGTTAATCAAAAGTTTAATCCTATTTTCAGAAACTTAGACATTCCACTGATGAAAAATATTTTACGAAATATAAAACTATTCACGTGTAAAATAAAAGATTAAACATAAAAAAGTTCACATACTAAACGTAACTCGAAAAAAAAACTGATTTCGTGTTTTCAGAAAACTTAGATACTGACAACAATATATAAATTTATAAAACTATTTCACGAGTTGAAAAAAAAATTTATGTCACTCAGAAAAATACAAAAAATAATGTTTTCAATTTTCTTTTCTGGTTTTTCAAAGTAAGTGAATTTCTTGTTTGAAGTGGGTAATTTTTTTTTTTTAAATTTAGAATAGTTTTTTATGCATTTTTATCCATTGTTTCATTTTTTTATTTTTGTCTAATGATAATTTTCTTCTAACTCGTGAAATATTTTTATAAATTTATACATTTTTGTAGAAATATACTTTTGAAACATTCAATTAATGTTTCAAAAATCTTTTTTTCATTGGCATGGCATAATCTTATCTACTAAAGATATAAATAACACACAATATTTATAGTTAAAACTATAATTATATTTCGAATATATGTATTTGTTTCGAACAAACTTCCGCTGCACAAGTTTATGAAGTGTGTGAGTATCTTAAGACTGCAACCATTTTCTCACATCTTTTTTAGACATTTTTACTTCTCATGGTATTTGATAACTTCTCTTTGCTACTGAATCCAGTAGGATGTTTTGAATCATAATATTATATTGTTTATTTCTAATAAGCAGTCAATTTTTCCCCATCTATTTTCTTCTTAATCTTTGTCATATGCTTATTACCTCTAGAATTAAGTGTGACTAAGGTTTCTTGATTTGATTTATAGTTACCTTCAAGCTTATTCAATTGAAGTTGATGAATAAACTCAGATCTTTTAGGATTACCGATGTAAGACAACGGTATTTTAATTGAATTTAAAGCTTCTGCAAATTTTTCCCAACCTATAGGATCACTTCTTTTAAGTGATCTGAGGGAGTCATTTATTAGATCAACAATATTACTTCCAGAAACTTTTTCATTATTTATTATAACTGTACCTTCATCATCCCAGTCAATTGTATTTTTACTCAAAGAGATTAAGTTCAGTAACAACTCACCCTTTTTCAAATATGACCTAGGTATTTAACTTAATATTTCAGTTGAAGTGTAACGTGTCCGATTATTATTTAATATATTTTGTTCTTTTGCTTCATATGATGGAATTTCAGTCAAACTCAAGTTTTCATTTTTCTTGCCACTATTTTTAATTTTTTCAGTTATAATCGGTAATTTAATAGGTTGACGAAATTCCTGGGTAAAATGTAGGTATCTTCGTAAAATTTGTAGATATAAAATACACTTTTAGTATCTTCAATGTTACTTTTTAAGATCTTTTGCATTTCAGCATCTAATCGAGACATAAGATTTTCAACATTAGTATGTTGTTTTAATTTTTCTATGACACTTGGTTCAACTAATACCATTTTCCATCTTTAACTAAAGATGAAACTAGTTCACTTAAAATAGATCCCAAAATCAAAGGTAAAAAAAATGCTCCTCCCTCTTGTATAAGTATATTTTTCTTATTTTATTTTTTCCTTTACGAACCAAGTTGCGTAGTATTTTTTTTATATTTTTGTAACTTTTTCTTGTTCCTATCTTCTATTGGAACTTTACCTTGTAAAACGTTATGAATACATTCACAAATGCAATGTATTTCTTCTTCGTCACAAGATTTCAATAAAGCTTTTCTATATTTAGGTTTAAGTGTGTGTAATGCATTTAGTAGCTCTTTATGGTTCTTTAAGCGTTGATGCATTATTTGTAAGTTAAAAGAAAATTATCACTAGACAAAAATAAAAAAAAATGAAACAATGGATAAAAATGCATAAAAAACTATTCTAAATTAAAAAAAAATTACTCACATCAAACAAGAAATTCACTTACTTTGAAAAACCAGAAAAGAAAATTGAAAACATTATTTTTTGTATTTTTCTGAGTGACAAAAATTTTTTTTTTTTCAACTCGTGAAATAGTTTTATAAATTTATATATTGTTGTCAGTATCTAAGTTTTCTGAAAACACGAGATCAGTTTTTTTTTCGAGTTACGTTTAAGTAAGTGAACTTTTTTATGTGTAATCTTTTTTTTTACACGTGAATAGTTTTATATTTCGTAAAATATTTTTCATCAGTGGAATGTCTAAGTTTCTGAAAATAGGATTAAACTTTTGATTAACATTAAAAAAGTATGAAAGTGAATTTAGAAAACATTAATGCATTGTAAAGATAAAAAAGTTTTCATTTAAAAAAAAAGTTATTTTGTAAATTTTTTTGTTAAAATTTTTGGTAAATTTTATTTCATCAAAACATACTGTATTGTGGTAAAAGAACAATGGTGATATACCAAACATAATTTCAGATGAAAATATATTGCTGCGAACTCATTTTCGATTCTGTCTGTATGTTTGAACTTTAGATACATAGAGTTTTTCGAAAGAGAAAGTGTAGGAAAAGTATATATTATCTGTTGTTGCTACAATAATCAGTTTGTTAAAACAACTGTGACAGGGAGCGCCATCGCAAAGCATCCTAGAGCATAGACAATGATATCTTTACTCTGTGATAAACAAATGTCACTTGTGTCAGAATTTGTATCTGACCTATGAATTTGTATCTGTTATATGTATGTATAATGTGTAAGGCTCTCGTAGGATGTGGTTTAAATATTTGAATCGAATGAGAAAAAATCTGAGTTATTAAAAAATATTAGATCATATTAATATTGGTACTTGTAATTCTTAAATGCATAACGAATTTATATTGAACAAAATAAACATAAACCTAGAAAATAGTTTGGTCTGAATTAATAACTTTAGCTTTTCCACTAGTATAGTAGGTTTCATCACATGTTAATTTCTATCCAAAAAAAATAGTAAATTTGCCATTACAGTTTAAGCAAACTACGAGTATATTGTCTTGAAAACTTAACTTCATTTAACCTTCTTTTGTATTTGAATACATACATTCTGGTAGACGGTTTACAAATATACTTGTGTTGTTTTGATTATTTTAGTGTTTAGTTTTAATTATTTTCAAGTATATTTGCGGCATTTCAAAGTGTTGTAGGACGTTCCAAATGCTTTCAAGCGAGATAGAGTCGAATGCTTCTGCATAATCAATACTTTTTGATATATTTGTTGCATTGTTTCATAATTGTCTGGTCCTGGACTTTTATCGTTCTTCAGTTTGTAAATTCTTTTAAAATTTTCAGTATCACCATTTAAAATATTTTATATCATTTGCACATAATATAGAGATTTGCTGTTCTAAACAGATATTTGTTATTAGGTAGTGTCATATGTATCTTACTGTGTCTTGATTTTTTTTTGTCGGTTTTGATACTTTCTTCACAATAATATGTGGTTCTCATAATATTTCTTTTTAAAACTTTCTAATACTCTTGCTGTCGTTCGTCCCCCTAATAAGGTTTGATCAATTCTCTTTAAAAAAAAAACTTGAGTTACGTTAGGTCAGTGGTTAGGTTAGGTTAAGTTAGGTTCTCCCCCGATGGATTCCAATCTTGTCGCGATGGGGGGGCTCAGTAGCCGTGGTTGGGCCCCACGGTGAAGCCAAAAGGAATCCAGGAGGGGACGCTCGGAGTGGGCCTGGAGATGGGCCCGCTCTGGATGCGTCCAAGAGGGGTGCGGGGGACAGAGTTTTCTGTCTCCTGCAGCCAGGAGGGGTCGCGGGAGAAGAGGCGTGTCGGTGTGTCGTTGCCGCTCGCCCTATCTCCCGCGACGAAACGGTGGCGCACCGTTAGATGCGTCGGCGGCGGGGCCGCAGGGGAAGAGGAGTGTCGGTGTGTCGTTGCCGTTCTCCCTGTCCTCTGCGGCCGTTTGGTGGTTTGCGGCGGAGCCAAAGATCACATCCGCCGCGGGGTATGGGAGGTCGATGCCTGCGAAGTGCAGGAGCAAGCTTCGCAGGTATCGGCTTACTCGTGCCCACGGCCCCTGGGTGGCGGTCCCGGGGGGGTCCGTCGCCTTACGGATTGGCGCCGAGGAGGTAAGGCCCGCTTAGGTGTTTCTGGCGGGCCTTGCTGTTGGAGGGGAGCTCCATGCTCCACCTCGTGGAGGGGCTGCGCAAGCGGCCGGGCACCGGCGGGTTCGCGGAGGTTTGCGCAAGCGTTCCCGTGTTCCCGTCATACGGTGCGAGGAGGAAACACCGTGGGGTTTAGCCGGTAAGAGTCCGGCATAACCCAGCCGCTCCCCCGGGCGACTGGGTATCCATGAGGATTCCCCACGATAAAAAAAAAAAAAAAAAAAAAAAAAAAAAAGGTTAAGTTAGGTTTGTCTCTGTCTAGGTTACTATACATAAGAATGGGGTAGGTTAGGTTAAGTTAAGTTAGGTTTGTCTCTGTCTAGGTTACTATATATAAGAATGGGGTAGGTTAATTAATTATTATTCTCCGTCTTACGGAGACGCTTTTTCCCTCCGATATTGTGGTCGGAGTCGTTTGTTCCACCGACTTTGTTTATGAAATATAAAAATGCCGGAATCCAAACATATGTATTAACAAAAAAAAAAAAAACGTGTGATCTATGGTTGTAATAATGTCCGTCATTCTCATTACTCATGTCTTTTTATCGCTGTCACGCTGTACAAAAATGGTGTAAAATAAAGTCTAGAACATTAGAATCATTTTTCAAACTTGTGGTTTAATTTTCTTAAAGTAATACAAACGTGCAATTTCTACATTTTTTGGTCCGTATCGAGCGGATACTACGCAGTACGCGAAGTAAAAATAATTCAACACCACGGCAATGGTTGACCACGACGCCGAGCAGCAAATGCAATTCGACCTGACGAAACAGATCCAGAAATTGGGGTCTAACTTCAGAAAAACCCCAAAAGAAAGACTTACGCCGAGTTATATCGAAACACGCCTAGAAATACTACAAGGATTTTGGAATGAGTATAGTGCAAACCATAAATCACTTCTCACAATACCCAACGAACATCGTAAGTTGTACCCGTATTTTACGAACGACGATTATGACACGTGTTTAAACTATTATATGGATATCAAAACGAAAATGAGAGAAACTTTAGCAACAACGATGCCTAAACCCAATGTATCGACATACGCAGCAGATGCTGAGCAGCCAACCGTGAGTACCAGGCTTCCTCCCATACAACTCAAAACCTTCACAGGTTGTTATAAAGATTGGTTGTCATATCGAGACGTTTTCATTTCTATGGTGCATGAAAATCCTAATTTAACAAAAGTGAATAAATGTCAATACTTAAAATCGAGTTTAGGCGGAGATGCAGAAAACTTAGTCAAGCAAATCCAAGTTTCTGAAGCCAACTACGATATCATGTGGGATATGCTAAATAAACGCTATAATAATAGACGTAGTATCGTTAACACATATCTATCCAAATTGATTAATCAAAGAAAACTCAACACAGAATCTGCGAGGGGTATTAGAGAGTTATTGGATTGCACAACGGAGTGTTTAGCAACCTTAAAAAGTCTAAACGTTCCATCTGACAGTTGGGATGATATTGTTGTATACATGGTCATACAAAAGTTAGATTCTGAGTCGCACAAACAGTTTGAACAACGGATTGAGTCCAATGATATTCTACCTACGTGGAAAGATTTATCTGATTTCCTCGAGTATCGATTCAGAACTCTAGAAACTGTTAATAACAACTGTAAATTAAAAGATACAAAACCCACTGTTAAGTCTTTCAAAACAACAATAGCTCAGTCATGTCTTTACTGCAACGGTTCTCATTTCATATACCATTGCCAAGAGTTCTGCAAACTTGATGTAAACAAAAGGAAAGAATTTGTATTAAAGAATCGCATATGCTTTAACTGTATGAAAAAAAACCACTCGTCTCAACATTGCTTACAGTCCACTAGATGTCGCCGGTGCTTTCAAAAACATCACACCATTTTACATGGAAATACTCCTAATCCTTCTTCAGAAAACACACCAGCGTCAGAACAACCAAGTACAAGTGAAAATCCACAAGTGACAACTCACACAACCCAAACCATTGCTAGTACTAATTGTGCAGAAAATACTATCACAGAAGTTCCAGTCATACTAGCAACAGCACTGGTCAATGTGCCAACACCGAATGGCAGTGTTCACACACTACGAGCTCTTGTCGACCAAGGCTCGCAGGCCTGCCTCATCACTGAGTCTGCATGTCAAGCTCTGGGTATTAAACGAACTGGCATCCAAGCATCAATTACAGGGGTTGGGTCATCCACTGCACTTGCAACCTCCATGATCCAGTTCAACATTGAATCGAGAAACAACCCAGGGATATCCGTTAGAATCACAGCCTATGTTCTTAGTTCTTTAACATCTTACATACCACTTCATTCACACAAAATTGATTGGCCACTTTTGAATAAGATACCATTAGCTGATCCCACTTTCAATAAATCAGGCAAGATAGATCTCATTTTGGGAGCAGATGTCTATGCTGACATTTTGCAAGATGGAATTATTACACTCAAAACTGAGACCTCTAAACTTGTGGCTCAACGCACTACACTGGGATGGCTAATCTCTGGAAGACACAACACAGCCAACAATTTATATAACACAATTCACATTCATCATGTCAAAGTAGAATTAGACACCATGCTTAGACAATTCTGGGAAATTGAGCATGAAGGTGATCACAGAGTAATGACAAATGAAGAGATAAAATGTGAACGTTTTTATGATACAACACACCAACGATTAGAAGATGGGCGTTACAAAGTTCGAATGCCATTCTCCACCTATCCCCCTGATCTTGGTGATTCCCTTACTCTGGCCTCCAGAAGGTTTGCATCTTTAGAGAGGAAGTTTAAGAAAGATCCTGTTTTACATACTAAATACAAAGATTTTATGTCAGACTATTTACAGCAAGGGCATATGGAGCTTGTTCCAGCAAAAGATATTGAAAATACTGATAAGATATGCTACTTAAGCCATCAGCCTGTGATAAATGAGCAACACTTAACGACAAAGCTCCGTGTGGTCTTTGACAGTTCGGCCCGCACTACCAACAATAAGTCTTTAAACGACAACCTTATGGTGGGTCCATCATTACAAAATGATATTAGAAATGTAACGTTAAGATGGAGAAAACATCGAGTTGCCTTGGTGGCTGATGTACGTCAAATGTACAGAATGATAGTCAAAGATGAGAAAGACAGGGACTATCTTAGGATACTGTGGAGATTTCATGAAAATGAACCTATACAACACTATCGCCTCACTACAGTCACTTACGGCACCTCTTGTGCGCCTTATTTGGCAATAAAGACATTAAGACAATTAGCAGAAGATGAAAGAGCTAACTTTGGAGATGATATATCTGATAAAGTTTTGCATGATTTCTACATTGATGATCTCTTGACTGGAGATACCACTGTAAACAAAGTTACTGAATTAAAAGAGGACATCACAAAATTACTACAGAAAGGTGGTTTCAATTTACATAAATGGGCCTCAAATAGCTCTATGATAGATGGAGCTGAACAAACGACACGCAAAATACTAGGTATTACCTGGAATGGATTCACAGACAAATTCGAGTCAAACATAGAGCTTCCTCCTATGAAAGAACCTGTTACTAAAAGGTTAGTTCTACGTGACATAGCTATGATCTATGATCCTGCAGGATGGATGGCACCCGTTGTCATTGTAGCTAAACACATGTTGCAGAAACTGTGGATAGAAAAAGTAGACTGGGATGACACTTTACCTCAACCTCTACTACAAGAGTGGATAAAATTCCGAAAAGAACTCACAGAAATGTCACCTATTGAGATTGACAGATGGATTGGCATCACTGATGAAGTACAAAGTATACAACTACATGGATATTCAGATGCATCATCCATAGCTTATTCCGCAGTAGTCTATTGTCGAGTGATAACAACAAACGGAGTGATTGTTACCTTATTAGAATCACGAACAAGAGTTGCACCTGTAAAACAACTTTCCCTACCAAGACTTGAGTTGTGTGGATCTGTCATGTTGGCAAAGTTGCTGCATCGCATTCAAAAAGCTTTAAACATCCCAATGCATGATGTTTATGCATGGACCGATGCTACCATTGTCTTAGCTTGGCTGCAGCGTCCACCAAGCTATTGGTCCATATTTGTGGCAAATCGCGTCACTGAAATCACTAACATCATCGACAAGGAGAGATGGCATCATGTTTCATCTCACGAGAATCCCGCTGACGTTGCATCAAGGGGCATCTCACCCAAGGAGCTTCAGAGTCACCAGCTGTGGTGGCAAGGACCATCCTGGCTTGGCGAGATGGGTGAGCCGCCGTGCCACCTACCTGCTTCATGTGATACAGAGCTCGAGAAAAAAGTGAGTGTAAAAATGTCAGTGCAAAGTAGTGTAGTGAGTGATAAAAGCAATATCAAAGGTGATAATTCAAATCTACAACAGTGTCTAGAAATTGACATTTTCTGTAAATATTCTAGTCTTAGTCGATTAGTTCGCATTGTTTCTTATTTATTGAGATTTTATGTTTGTTGTAAACATAAAGTTAATACTAAACAAAATTTGATACAACCTAGCTATCTCACATGCAATGAACTTCAATCTGCTTTGAAGATTTTATTAAAGTTGTCTCAAAATTACAATTTGGAGTCTGAAATCAATGCAATAAAACAGAGTTTAAATGGAAAGGATAAATTCAAATCTTTGGCAAAGTTAGAACATGGTATCAAGATAGCTAAGTTGGATCCATATATTGATGAAGAAAATTTGATGAGAGTTGGTGGTCGAATTCACAATTCAGATTTAAATGTTGATATGAAGCATCCTATTATACTTACTAAAGATTGTAAACTCTCTCTTTTGATAGTTAGAGATGCTCATTATAAAACTTTACATGGGGGAGTCCAGTTAATGTTGAATGTTATTAGATCTAAATATCATATTATTGGTGTCAGATATATTACCAAATATGTCATCCGGAACTGTTCTATTTGTCGTAGACATGCTCCTAAATTGAATACTCAACTCATGGGTAACCTACCAAAAGACAGAGTTACTCCACATCGACCGTTTTACATTTGCGGTGTAGATTTTGCAAGTCCGATTGTTTTAAAGCTTTTTAGTAGTCGGGGATCCAACAGGACGGTCAAAGCTTACATTGCCATATTCATATGTACTGCTGTTAAAGCTATTCATTTGGAATTGGTTACCAGTTTAAGTAGTGAAGGGTTCCTAGCCGCATTCCGTCGCTTTACAAGCCGAAGAGGCCATTGTTTTAAATTATTAAGTGATTGTGGGACTAACTTTACCGGAGCTTCTAGAGAACTCAGAGAAAGTTTTGCTGACTGTACTAAAGGTTTGCCAAAGGAAATTTGTGACTTATTAGCTCGTGATGGAACCATCTGGCAGTTCAGTTCTCCTGGAGCTCCTCACCAAAATGGTTTGTGGGAAGCCGCGGTGAAGTCAGTCAAATTTCATTTGAACAGAGTCTTGAGTGACACAAAATTGACATATGAAGAGTATTCTACTGTATTATGTCAAATCGAATCATGTTTGAATTCTCGCCCATTGGTGCCGCTAAATGAAGACAGTGAAGGAGTATCTGCACTTACACCTGGCCATTTCTTAATTGGGGAAATGCCCATTGTTGTTCCAGACAGAAACCTTGAAACTGTCAAAGTACCTTATGTACAAAGATGGGTATATTTACAACAAAAGTTACAATCATTTTGGAAAAAATGGAGTCAAGAGTATCTTATTAATTTACAAAAGCGACACAAATGGACTAGTATTCAAGACAATATTAAAATTGGAGATATTGTTTTGATAAAGGATGAAAGGTTGCCACCTTCAAAATGGCTCATGGGTAAAGTCATATCAACCCATCCAGGTTCTGATGGTTTGGTTAGAGTTGTTAGTATTAAATGTAAAGATTCAGTAATTAAGAGACCTATTCACAAACTTTGCCTGTTACCTACTGAAGATGAGTAAAGAATTACTAGAAGTACTAAATAATTTGATAATTTCTAAGTTTAATTTGTTTAAAGTTATAAGTGCATTTGTATACACTTATAATACAATCTCAATTGTGTTATGCAAAGTATGTTAATAATGGAGTTCCTTAATAATGGACTTGTGACAAATAGGTTGTACCTACAGGTCAACATATTTAATAATATTTGTTCTTTGTTACTTAGCAAGAATGTATTCATGGGAATAATTGGTAAATTATTTACTTATTTATTATTTTCATTTCTTAAAAATGTACAACAGTTTGTAATTATGAGTTATTACTAACTACTTCTTTACTAGCTATTTCTTATTTGGATTCCAATTTTGAATGCTGTTTAGATTAATATTGTATATTGAATTTAATTAAAGGACAGTCGTCCTTGGGAGGCGGAAATGTTTATGAAATATAAAAATGCCGGAATCCAAACATATGTATTAACAAAAAAAAAAAAAAACGTGTGATCTATGGTTGTAATAATGTCCGTCATTCTCATTACTCATGTCTTTTTATCGCTGTCACGCTGTACAAAAATGGTGTAAAATAAAGTCTAGAACATTAGAATCATTTTTCAAACTTGTGGTTTAATTTTCTTAAAGTAATACAAACGTGCAATTTCTACAGACTTTTTTCTATTTATTTTTACTGATTGTTTTAATTATTGTATTTTAGAATGTTTTTTTTTCATTTTATCAGTAATATTAATCAGTATTTTTCCCATACTACACCCTCAAAATTTTTATCCATGTAAGATATTATATTCTACTTAAAATATATATAATACATTGGATCTTTATAATAGTGTATAATATAGCAAGAATACTTATTCTATCTTGTTTTATTCTTTTTAATTGCGTACTTAGCCAGTTTTGTGCAGAATTTAATGAAGGCATCTTGGCAGCTTTTGTCACACATCAGTGTTGACACATTGTTCAGCGATATTTGTAGGCCCGTCATGTGCTCAGCATCGTACCGTTGCCGACAAAACATTGGACAATCTGTCAACAGATGGACAACAGATTCTTCTGCCTCCTCGTTACATTGGCACGCCGGAGTATCCTTACACTTATACTTGTGCAGGTATCCAGCAAAACCACCGTGACCTGTCAAGACCTGCACAAGTATAGGTGTCAATTTAACTGTAAAAACAGGGCCTGATGAGCCATTTTTACGTCCGGGAAGAAGAGCTTCGTAGTCTTAGCCCTGTCGCTGTTTATATATCTGTCGTTCCAAACTTGAATATATTTTGATTTTAGCGACTTCTTTATATATGACAGTGGGCATTTGTCGTAATCGGGCGCTGTCTTTTTGTGTTTTTCCGCCTGCTTTGCCAGTTCGTCCGCCCTTTCGTTGCCCTCTACTCCTGCGTGCGCTCGAATCCAAAACAGATTTACTGTTTTGCTCGATTCTGCTGCCGTCAGTAAATATCAACATCCCTTGGATATTATATTTTTGTACAGTTTCTGGTTCGAGGTCCTCAAGGCAGTCGAACCGGATTTCTGCCTCTTTAGCAGGGTGTACAGCGCCCAAGAAACTCTTCTTCCCTTCGATTTCGTTGCCACGGAATATGTCCTGCGGTTTACCGCGCTTGGCTTCATAGAGCTCCGCCATCACTTTTACGCGTAGGTCCAGTGGGCGAAGACCCGTCAATGTCAGCGCTGCGTGCAGAGACACGGTTCTGTAAGCCTTACAATTTTTTTGGGCAAACCCCCTCTGCACGTTCGGTTAGTATATAATAATATACTCGTACACTAGCTCTTTTGCTCTGTTAGGTTAGGTTAGGTTCGGTTAGTATATAATAATATACTCGTACCCTAGCTCTTTTGCTCTGTTAGGTTAGGTTTGTCCCTTTTTAGGTTAGGTTAGGTAAGTATATATTAATATATATGCACCCTAGCACGTTTGCCCTGTTAGGTTAGGTTTGTCCCTTTTTAGGTTAGGTTAGTCTTCTTCCTACCCCTTTCCCCCGTTATGTGGAGGGTCGACACAACATGTTATTTTTTTCGATTCTCTTCTATCAGCCGCCAACTCGCAATCCACTCTTTTCACACGCATGTCTTCTTTCACGCAATCCATCCATCTCTTTCGGTCTTCCTTATACTTTTTCGCCCCTGCACAAGACGCACCCTAGCACGTTTGCCCTGTTAGGTTAGGTTTGTCCCTTTTTAGGTTACGTTAGTCTTCTTTCTGCCCTTTTCCCCCCGTTATGTGGAGTGTCGACACAACATGTTATTTTTTTCGATTCGCTTCTATCAGCCGCCAACTCGCAATCCACTCTTTTCACACGCATGTCTTCTTTCACGCAATCCATCCATCTCTTTCGGTCTTCCTTATACTTTTTCGCCCCTGCACAAGACGCACCCTAGCACGTTTGCCCTGTTAGGTTAGGTTTGTCCCTTTTTAGGTTACGTTAGTCTTCTTCCTGCCCCTTTCCCCCGTTATGTGGAGGGTCGACACAACATGTTATTTTTTTCGATTCGCTTCTATCAGCCGCCAACTCGCAATCCACTCTTTTCACACGCATGTCTTCTTTCACGCAATCCATCCATCTCTTTCGGTCTTCCTCCCTGTTAGGTTAGGTTTGTCCCTTTTTAGGTTAGGTTAGTCTTCTTCCTACCCCTTTCCCCCGTTATGTGGAGGGTCGACACAACATGTTATTTTTTTCGATTCGCTTCTATCAGCCGCCAACTCGCATTCCACTCTTTTCACACGCATGTCTTCTTTCACGCAATCCATCCATCTCTTTCGGTCTTCCTCCCTGTTAGGTTAGGTTTGTCCCTTTTTAGGTTAGGTTAGTCTTCTTCCTACCCCTTTCCCCCGTTATGTGGAGGGTCGACACAACATGTTATTTTTTTCGATTCGCTTCTATCAGCCGCCAACTCGCATTCCACTCTTTTCACACGCATGTCTTCTTTCACGCAATCCATCCATCTCTTTCGGTCTTCCTTATACTTTTTCGCCCCTGCACAAGCATACCCATCGTTTTTTTAGTTGCATGATTTTCATCCCTCCACATAACATGTCCACACCACGCTAACCTTTTACTCGTCATTTGGGAATGGGGGGCATTTCCATCGCCCCATTGCCATCGCCCCAAACATCCGTTAAATGAATGCATTTAGTACCCCAGTCACCGACTGGAGTTACTGGGGGCCTTCGGCCGGAAGTGCACTGGAACCGGCGTATCATACTACTTTTTCCCCGGCCTACGGCCGGGGGGCACTGGCCTGCGGCCAGTCTGTCCGGCCTTCGGCCGGAAGTGCGCTGGTACCGGCGTATCATACTACTTTTTCCCCGGCCTACGGCCGGGGGGCACTGGCCTGCGGCCAGTTTGTCCGGCCTTCGGCCGGAAGTGCGCTGGAACCGGCGTATTATACTACTAATGGGTATTGGCTGTCGTCTCAACACTTTTTATGTCCCACAACTGGGCGCGGGTCTCCTTTCAGAATGAGAAGGGTTTGGCCTTAGCCACCACACTAGCTGGGTGCAGGTTGGCATTCTTCGGACTTGTGAGTTCGTCTTCTCAGTAGCTGCAAATGTAGTTACGTTAGTTACGTACCGATCTGTACAACTCTTTGGTCCGGTGTCTGTCAAAGAACACGTGAGACGTTGTCTTTATCAAGACTACGGTAGCTTTGAAAAGCATTAGTAGGTATAAGTAAGCGCTTTAGACCGCGCAAAGTGGAAACGATTAAGCAGGAAAACTGACCCTGGCAATGCCGGGATGAAGGCTAAGAAGAAGAAGAAGAGAGTATACTTAAGTATTATAATCTCAACAACTATTCTTATACCCTACACGAAAGTAATAGGTATTTTTATTTTTTTATAAGTCTATTTTAATTTAGAAATAAATGTTTTTTACTTAAAACCATTCGCTATTATAGGTGCCTACCTATTCAAATACAATATATTTTATATTTATTTATTGATTCTATTTCATTTTATTTCTTGGGTAGGTGACTATGTTAAATCCCACCAGCTAGTAATTAGTAGGGAATTAGGGATATATGGCAAATGAGTTCTAGTCACCTAGTGCACAAAGAATTAATTGTATCGTGTGGGTAATAGGTAATAGGTATGTACTTATAATACACTAGGTAGTTAGCACAGGTAGTTAGGTACCTAATTAAAAAGACACTGGCAAGTAGGCATTACCGATGACAACAAAAAATATTTTTGAATAATTAGTCCCCATCTATCCACCTTTACAAGAATATCAAAAATAATTGTGCTTATAGAAGCGGGAACTAGAAACGAGTTGCGTCGAACAAAAATCAAGAAACCTCAAAAAAGCTTCGAAATTTGTACCTAACTAGGTGTGCCTACCTAGTTACTGCAACGTACTTTATAAATAATAAATAAGGTACAAGTTGGGAGTAAAAGTCGGCGCCTATTTCCCTCCCGAAACTCAGTTAGAATATCTAATAGGCTTTAGAAAGAGCTGAAATTAATGATTCATTCGCTTTGCATTCTGTACCTACCTTTATCTATTAGTAGGTAGGGGAATAGCTAAAAGTTTAAAAGGGTCTGTTTGCACTGACTGTCACTGTCGGTTGTCTGTCGGTGCCATTCAGTGGTGCCAATAAATAGAACGAAGCATATATTATGGCGTTGTTTCTTAAAAAAACTTTAATGTCAATCCTCTGGATAAGTTCACCACGTGACTTATTTGTATCGATGACAAATGTCATTTCCATAATTGTTAAATTTTGCTGCGAATAGACATCACCTCGTAGAAATAGAATAGATATAGTAACGTGGCTACAGGTGCCAAATGCCTGCAGTGGTTCAGTGAGAGGCTGTGAGCTGAAGGGTCAGAGATCTTTTTTTCTCGTATAGAGGTTTCTCAGCAAACCAAGTTTCAGAATTAGAAACTAAAATCACGGGACCTGTTCTCACTTACTCAGGTTTGACTGTAAATTAAATTATTAAATATACGGGCGATGTAAAAATGATAACGGTTTTCTATCTATTATATTTTATTAATTTCTAGAAAATAATTTTACCGACACAAATTTTAGTTCCGATCAGCATGAAGCGACACAACCGACACTGCCTATATTGGTGTATTATAGAGTATAGACGCCACATCGGACCGATGACGTGACGACTACTAAGTACATCAGAATCAAAATATACTTAACTGACATAGGCCTAACTAACAGGCGTTTATGAATGGTCAATACGATTTTTGACATATTTAAGTATGTGTATTTGATAAGTCGTTTTAGTAAATTAAGTTTTAAGTCGACTTAAAACTTAGTTTAGGACGGTTTTAGCGCGCCTTGCACTGAGAAGAAACCCACAACTTAGGTACCTATACTCTGCCGGGTTTTCTTTTTTGCTATCCCCATTTTACAATAGTTATTAAAAATTAATTGAGCTAGTAGATAATATCTAATTACCTTCAACAAATCCAAAAGATTTGATTCCCAAAGTTCCTAAATCCCAAGGATTTGACTCATGTGAATAATCCTTAAAATACTAATCCTATACCTAGTGTGTAAGCGCGATTTATTAATGAGCTTTAGTTTCGCAGCCACCTTGAACTTATTGAGGGATTAACTGATTCAATATTTCAATATGTAGTAGTTACTTCAATATGTAGAGTGTTGTAAAAGCGTATCCCATCCCATTGCCTTTAAAAATGATTTATTTATTTTCTCTACTTTCGTTTTATGCACTTTAATTTTGTTTTTATTTCTTACGCAGAAGAAAGTTTTTTTTTAACATTTACGTAACTTATTAATATGATATCTTTGTGTACATCTAGCATAAAGCACTGTGTATCACTCGGGAGAAAAAATAGCCTATACTCGCGTCGTTGGTAAACGGTCATTTTTTCCCCTTGGTGAACAACGTAATGTCTACCTAGATGTGGAGCAACGTACCTCTGTCCTTGAAACGATGCACGGTAGTCAGTAACAATATCAAATACGTGCCTGACCGTGTGTAATATACATATGCGGAGCTATAAAAATATTAAAATAACAATACTTCATTAGTAAAGCTTTATAAGCGTGAAAGAACACAAGCGACGCGCGTTTCAATTACCGTAAGGTAATTAAAAAAGTATAAGAAAAAAATATAGTACCCAAGTATTAGGCCGGTGATTAATTTACGATAAGGCTATTAATTATTATAGTATGTACGATTAATATTGACGTTGCTTTGATTGGTCTGATTAGTGGAACTGCCTAGGTACCTGTTAGATATAAGGTATACCTACCTACTTTACCTGGGCTGGACAAGGAAATTATTCTTTTTAGGTATCAACTTGAAACTTCTTTGCAGGAAACAACTGATATAGAAGAAAATCTATTTTTTTAATTTTCTTTTTAATTACCTGTATTAATATTAAATACCTATGGACTGCCGATTATAAGATGCCAAAGTAGTTATCCACTTATAGCGAAATAAATTTTCAAGTTTTATGAAGTACTTTTTTGTTGATGGATGTTTTATGAACATTGAAGTAGGTGTCTTCTGTAATCTACCTTTCGCGTAAAACGAAAATTCGTCGGGTGTTAGGCGTTACAATAATATGACGCCATATTCTTCTAAGACCATCTATGTCTCTACGAGTATATAGTCTGTGTCTATATAAATATTAAAAAAAAGTTTGTATATAATAATCAATTTCATTAATAAAGGACTATTGGGAGTGGAAAAAAAAATTGCTGTAATCTACTCAAACGGTCCTTCAGAGCGCATTCATTTGAAGAGATGATAGCATTAGAATATATACATAAAGAGTTCTCACTGAAAGTTATCACGGTTTATTAATTTAAAAATAAATAGTTTGTTTGTGATAGATAATAAGATAAGATAGATTCAATAACAATACCTCGTATGGCATTTAATGAAATTGATTTTCTAATAGCGATGGTTAGAAACATTCGCATGCTGCGGCGGATTTTTTATCGTTAGAGAAACCTATATTTTATTCTCACGCGAAGTCTTGTTTGTATAAAAAATGATTAATAGCAACATTGTAGTCTTCGTTGAGGCGTGACAGTGAAATAATCTAATACATATTATGTTACTGTACGTGTACATATATGCTTGGGGCCGGAACATCATAGCATATTCCAGGAATGCTTGTACAATAGGATGGGATGTGAAATAGGTATAGCTGTAGATAAATGCTGAATAAATACTTAGATATGACTATTCATTTATCGACTGGCTAAGCTTAAGATCGAGTAAGTTTAAGATCGGCTAATTGAAAAAATAACCCATCCTAACTACAATGCATTATACTCGTATAATAAACCTGACAAAGTTGTATGCAACGAAATGCATTTCTTTGAACTGAGAACTCTCCATAATTTTCGTTTTCTTCTTTTTCAATTGAATATCTGTTTCTAATATAATATATTCTTGTATTGGTTCTTTTGCCTACATGGTTCTTTTTATTACTGATACCTAAGTAAAATACATGTGTAGTAAAATACCTATTTCAACCTGTTTTTGTAATACTAGTAGGTACCTACTCTAAAACACTACTTAGGTACTTATATCAGTTTGAAATCCACTAGGTACATGAGAAGGTACAGTTATTTTTTTTTTATTTTCTCCAATAGAAACTTGTGTTGAATAACCTTGACCATGTCTCCAATAAATAAATAATTAAAAATTATAACATCATTTTTAGGGTTCTGTACCCAAAGGGTAAAAATGGGACCCTGTTACTAATACTCCGCTGTCCGTCTGTCCGTCTATCCGTCTATCCGTCTATCCGTCTGTCACCAGACAGAATTGAAAATTTTTCTTGAACCGTGATGGGTTAGACAGCGCGATATTTTCTGTTGGCTCTATTGCAATAAATACTAAAAAAGAGAATAAAAGAAATATTTTAGGGGGCTTCTATACAAAAAATGCGTTTTATTGCCATTTTTTTATAGATAATGGTGCGAAACCCTTCGTGCGCAAGTACGACTCGCACTTGGCCCTCGTTTTTGTATCTAAACCAGTAACTTTATCCCTACGTCTTAGGTTATCTATTGGAAGTTCCTTGAATAGTCACCATTTTTATCTTTTACGTTAACACATGCACATTTCTAGACTTCTAACATCGACCGAGAACTGCGCGTCAGATGACCTTTGCGAAGGCTTTTTATTAAATGCACCTTGTAGAAACAAACGTAAACAGTTTTTTTAAACCCCAACGTAAACAATAATAATGTGAAAGTGTGCATGTTTGTAATGTGTATGTTTGGATGTTTGTTACTCGTTCACATACAACTTTTCAATAAAAGTGACGGCAAAAAAATCGGGAAATACAGTTTTCTGTATAAGTAGATACACTTTAAGAAGGTCGTTAGAGTCTAGGATGATTTCAGCCTATATATGTATTAAACAGCTGCTGTATCTAGGTATACACTATTATATATGTAGATACACTTTACGAAGGTCCTTAGACTCTAGGATGATTACAGCCTATAATGTATTAAACAGCTGCTGTATCTAGGTATGCACTATTATATATGTAGATACACTTTACGAAGGTCCTTAGATTCTAGGATGATTACAACCTATATATGTATTAAACAGCTGCTGTATCTAGGTATACACTATTATAAATGTAGATACACTTTACGAAGGTCCTTAGACTCTAGAGTCTAGGATGATTTCAGCCTATATATGTATTAAACAGCTGCTGTATCTAGTTATACACTATTATATATGTAGATACACTTTACGAAGGTCCTTAGACTCTAGGATGATTACAGCCTATATATGTATTAAACAGCTGCTGTATCTAGGTATACACGATATATATGTGTACACTATACTACAGCCTAGTAGGTACCTAAGTACGGTTACTTTTCCAACGACAGGTAATTAGTGATTAGCGAGCTTAGGTACAGACCTACTGTTTAAGCGATAATCGTATATGCCCCATTTTGTGTTTATACTTATACCTCCTACTTATCGATAACTGAATAATATACAGGAACCTTAACGAAAGTTCCGTGCCACGTTAAGGCAGGTTTTCACAGGTCCAGTATTTGGATCCAGGTCAGCAATTCAGTGGACTGGATTGATATATTTGACCAATGTAAACACTTTGCAATCCAGTCCAGAATCCAGTATTCAGCGCTGGGCTAGAATAGAGCGGAAGCTAGTTTTTGATGCCAGTGACCGCCTCCCGCACCCCGCGCCTTCCGTGCCAGTGGGCAGTGACGCTGGACCTCTTTAAACGCGTCGATCCAGTCGATGTCGTGTTATCGTGAGGTGACCATGTGCACGAAAAATGACGAATAAAATTCCCCACTGACGCAAAAATTGAAGTTCGTTCAGTTGTATAGACACGAAGAACCTAAACTTAGTTGGTTCATGAGTAAAGCAGATTTTCCAGACAAATCTCTGTCATCTATCCATTTTCTAATCCATGATCGCTTTTTCTTTACCTAGTAGTTCTTCTTTAAACATATGAGTTACTAGCTTTTGCCCGCGGCTTCGCCCGCGTGAATTTCGGGGTTTTACAAATCCCGTGGGAGTCCTGGATTTTCTGGAAAAAAAAAAGCATATGTGTTAACCTAACTTCAGAAACACGATTGAATAAAAATTTCTCGACAAAAAGTTCTCCCAAAAATTGCTCCAAAATCTCCATTTTTCTAATTTCCATCAAAAACTACGATGGACATAATTGTAATTTTTGTTTTAATTTATCGGTAAAAAATAATTCCCAAAAACGCTCAGAACGACATTTAAATAACTGGCTTAGTTTTTGAAGTAATTAGGTAAAACAACGTTTTTCTGTTATATTCTTTCGCAACGCTGCATACTTACCTAACCTAACCTAACCCACCAACGAGTGTGAAGGATGAAAATAAAATCAACGTATCCGCTTAAGAGTGAAATAATTTCAGAACCTTTACCTTATAGGTATCCATTTTCGCATTTATAGCATAATTACTATCACATATTCTATTGTTCAACTAAAACACATATTTTAATAGCGAAAAAGTTCTAATATCAGAAACTATACAGGAACACCTTTTTAGCATTATTAACCTGTATCCCATTGCTTAACCAAAACACACATTATAAATTATAGCTAAACAATTGTACTTTCAGAACCTTTATGGATAGGTTCCCATTTCCACATTTACAGCATTACTAATTATTATACCATATCCCATAGCTCAACAAAAACATACATTGTCAGTAACGAAACAGATGTTAGTTCAGAACTAATATCATATAGGTACCCGTTTTCATAGTTATAATATTATTAACCTGTATCTCATTGCTCAACTAAAACACAAAATGCTAATAGCGAAACAGTTGTAATGCCGGAACCTATAATACAGGTACCCATTTTCACATTTATAGCATTATGCATTATTTGTAGCATTATAGCATTATTATTTATAGCATTATTATCCCATATCCCCTTGTTCAACTAAAACACACTTGTTAAATGCGTACAGTGCTATGTTCAGAATGCCTACATAGTGGCCATTTTCACATTTATAGTGATAATATCATCAGTTTTTGCCCGTGGCCCCGCCCGCGTCAAATTCGCTATATCATGAATCCTAAGGGAAACGTCATTTTGCCGTTATCGTTCCTTATTCCAACCTTTAAACATGCTTTCAAGCAAGTTCGCTTGAACAATCTATCTATAGATGTAGCTATAGATTGCTCTAGAAAAGTTGGTATTTTGAGTATCCCACGGGAACTACGGATTTTTCCGGGATAAAAAGTAGCCTATGTTTTAATCCGGGATATAAGCTACCTATGTTCCAAATTTCAGCTAAATCGGTTTAGTAGTTGAGCCGTGAAGGAGTAACAAACATACACACACACAAACTTTCGCCTTTATAATATTATTAGGAAGAATCATGGAAGAATGCACTGACCTACGTTTTCCCCATACATTCAAAATACCCATACACCTATACATTGAAAAAAGTATAAAAGATACAGAGTTGATTTAAAATTTTTCCGTAAAATATACATTAATCCCTATTAAATATTGAATGGGGTATCATAAGAAAGGGCGTTACTTGTGCATTCTAAAACCATTTATTTTTTATTTTTATGCCCGATAGTTTTTGATTTATTGAGCAAACTGTTAAAAAAATACCGTCCTCCCAAACAAAGTTAGGTTTGCGGTTCGCAGACAAATGTACCTACTTGAAAATTTACACTCTTAAATTCAATTTTTTTTTTTATTATAGATAGGCTTGCGCTTGACTACAATCATATCTGATGGACAGAGATGATGAGGTCTAGGATGGAGCGCGCTTGCCTAGAAAATGCCTATTCACTCTTCTCTTGAAGGCACCTAGGTTGTACTTGGCTGGGAACACAGAAGCTGGAAGGGTGTTCCACACCTTAGCGGTACGTATCAGAAACGTGGAAGAAAATCGTTTCGTTCGAGCTTGCTGGACATCAACCACATAAGGATGCCACTTTTCCCGGCGTCTTGCGGTTCTATGGTAGAAAGGTGAAGGAGGTACTAGATTGTGGAGTTCTTGAGCACACTCTCCAAAGTATATCCTGTAAAAAACCGCTAAACAGGCAACCTTGCGTCGGTGTTCTAAACTGAGCAATTTTGCCCGTGTTAGGGATTCCTTGCCGATTATTCTGCGTGCGCGGCGATCAACATAATATGAGTCATTTTCATACAAATTTTTATATTTTGTTTTTAGCTATACTTATACATAAATAAAAATATGGCTCGAAAATGCTTCCACCCCTGTACGACGTACTTACCAAAGACACGTACGAAGTTTGATTCCTTGTTCTTGATACTCACTGCAAAGGTCTGAAAAACATCTCCAAGTCAAGAGTGAATAGGCCACCTTAGACTGTATCATCACATTCTATCAGTTGTGATCACATACAAGCGCAGCCTATAAAATTAAATACAAATACATACATATGTTTCCACTCAGTGGAAAATAATATAAAATGTACTAGCATCAAATATTTTATAAACTCTAGGTACTTATCACTCCAGTACTTTATTCGTCTAGTGGTGAACAAGTGACATTGCAGATCACGAGGTTCTAGATTTAATACACAGGTTCGGCCATTATAATATATGACATATATTATATATTACATATATTATAGGTAGTATAATAGGTTACTAGCCCTAGCTAATTTCCATGCTAAGTTACTAGCGTGGAAATTGGTGGTGTTTCATTTCCTTGCCCCGGAGAGCACGTTAAGGCGTCGGCCTTGCGCCTGCTCTCTCCCCAGTCTTGTTGGAGCTGTCGCTGAGAGAAAGGAATAGAGAGTATTCAGTACATTTATGTTGAAGGGCCAAGGGCTTGAGATAAGCAGCGTTGAATCAGCGAACGAATAATTTAGGGCTAATTAATATTTTATTTTGATGTACAGGTAGATATCGTATATGCTCGTAGATATTGTACAAATCGGGTTTTGTCGATATAAAATGCAATATGCTTGCGTTTAAAATAATATGAACATTGGGTTTGTATGGCCACTGAGCCATATGGCGCTGATACCTACTTCGCGTAATACCTTATAGTCAGTAACTGATATCTGAGTTAATGGACAGAGCCATACAAAGCCATCTCGTCTGTTGTAGCGGGATATTTTATTAAAAACAAATTAAATAAGCTCTGATTCGCTTCTGAACAATTAGCAGATCACTCTCAATAAATTCATATATTATTTTAAAAGCGTTGATGAACGTACATAATTATAAACTCACGAGCAGTGAATCTGCTGCAGTCACGAAATGTTACACCTAAAGTCTACATGAATGAAGGATGAAGCAGTCCCAAAATATCATATATTTAGTGGTAAAGCGTACGTATTATGCAATATCTACTATTGAATTTCTTCTTAAATTTAATTTACATTCGACATCCAACTTCAAAAAAAATTACATATGTACAAGTTAGTAAAACGATGACATCACCATAGACTTATTAGTTGCCTGTGCAGCATCTTATACCCTTTAGTTCCTATCAACCTAGGTATATCCGTGATATATTTTTTCAATGAATTAATGTTTTTAACTAAGCCCGCGACAACTATAACTATAGGAATAAATAATTAAACATGTCACACATCGCGACGCCATACGATCGTCAAGAATAGAAACTACCACAGAGAAACATGACCCTAAAAAGCCTCGCTCTCTCTCTCTCTCTGGGTGCTGGTCTTTTGTACAGCCTCTTTTTTGATCAGATTAGGATAAGAATTTGATTAATCTACTTTTTACACTTTAATATTTTAATATTATATAGGTACCTAGAATTTGCCTATAGAATAAGATTTTGAGTCTTGACGATGACGTTAATTTTGCAGGCGGTCCGGTTTCGTTGCTCGCGAGTGTATATTATACTTCATAATTAATGATCATTATCATGAGAGAGGACACGAAAAGATAATTCTGCAACAATATTGCTGCTGCGAAAATGCTAACCAAATTAGTGAAAAATATAATTTACAACTGCATTATTAAGGAACGCTGACCACCATGCGTATCTGTAACGAACGTAAACTGCAACGTTGCAATATTGAATTTTGTGTCCTCGGAGTACTTATTTTTTTAATGTACATTACACACACTGCAATCTGGTTCCAAAGTAATCGATTGCTTATGTTATATTTTATAGAAAAAAAACCAGACCACTGATCTCTATTATACTGGTACATTGGATCAAACTTTTTATACAACTGACAGTTCATTTTTTATGCTGATTTGAAGTGCCCCCCTCGAAGGTCCACGGTAGTAAATTGACATTAGTTGCTAGTGACCGTCATTTTAAACATTTTATTTTAGTTCCATGGACGCTTACGCCAGGTGACCAATCAGCGCCAAAAAGGCGAAAACCAAGTGTCATTTTTACGTTGACAGTCTGAGATTCATATAATAGAGATCAGTGACTCAGTCACTGAAAAATATTCATGCTCATCAAACAAACGTTTTCCAGTTTAAGATTCCAAGACCCCACGACTGAAACATATTATAAATAAAAATAAAATAAAAATAAAAATAACATATACATACCGCCCAAAAGATATAATTTTATAATATTATGCATAGTTTTATAACAAAGAGAATTAATTGTGTGCCTTCCAACTCTACAAAGTTTACAAACACTAATTAATATTTATTTATGCGTGAAATGAAAAATATGTATTGCGTATAAATTCTACGATTACTTACTAAGAAATTGATGATTAAACGAACTTACCTGTAAGTGAAGTTCTATCACAATTATGTGAATACATTTTATTCGAATATAATAAACACAATTAGGTATACTTTCATTTTACTGGCAATTTCGCACTTTTATTTATTTTGTTTTTTAAAACTGACCACCCTGATGGACACGCGGTCCCCAGCCTACCTCCGCGTCAAGCTTCATTCTTTAGAGAATATTTAACAAAATTTTCGTATTATACTCATGGGTTTTGGGTATGGGCGGGACCTTATATTATTATATTCGAATAAAATGTATTCACATAATTGTGATAGAACTTCACTTACAGGTAAGTTCGTTTAATCATCAATTATATTTCATACATTTTATTCTTCATATAATAAACACAATTAGGTAGATGTTTAGAGATGAAAATTTTTGTTAAATTATGGACATTAACAGATAGTAAATTGTTTCCTATTATAATAGGAAATAGGTCCTCTTTATACCACAGAAGTATTTAATTAACACAATCTTTTCGTTCAATTCCTGGATCAATAACCCAGTCACATTATAAATAGGTTTAATTTATATTTAGATAGATTATAATGATTAATGATTAGAGAGCAAAAGAGCTATTGCGACAGAAGCATCATCGCTCAATAAGAGGTTATAAAACTTAGGTAACGTCCGTAATGGTTGTTACCAGCAGACTGCTTTTCTGATGAGGTCAAGCAACAAACTACGTGCTCGCCGAGGAAGTGTTGCTGAGTGCACTGAAACGCAGACCTCTCTCGTGAGAGATTATATTCCTCGGCAGACACGTTCTCACGGTGGTCTGCCTGCAGGCGACCTTATGAGGTCGCTTCAACATTATCAGGAGGTTGTCTATTATATATCTTGGTCTTAGATTTTGTAAACGACATATCGATTTGTTTTTCAACGCTGTGGCAAATTTTTATACTTTCTCTTCAGTTTTAATTATGGTATAATTAAAACTGGTTCGCCCTGAGTAGTAGCTGGCGTTGTATAAACTCAATAATTCCCTTGAATTATATAAAAACAATAATACTAACTTTAACTAATGCTAATGTTCTCATTCTGTGCTGTGTCTACTGCCTAGAGCTAAAAAAGTTACAAGATCAGCAAAGCAAAGTTACGGAATGAATAAACTCTTATTAAGGCCCATTGAGCAATGTGTTAGCATACTATATTGTGTGCTACTATGTGGTGTTTGATGTTAATTTATCTATTCATTTTCGCAATATAATATATATATATTTTTTTTTTTTTTTTTTTTATTTGACCCAAAATCATCAGCAGAAATTAAACTCAATGCCGAATGATAACAAGTAATCGTACCATATGCTACGTCGTTAACAAGTTGTTCTGTTGGAAATTACGAGGTTGACTTATAATGTAGGTACGGATTGTACGGATCTCAGTCGTTATTAAAGCAGTATTGCCACAAAACTTTGTAAATAACACAAAATTTTTGAAACATATAAATTATTAAAAATTCCAACAAAATGTCCTTTTTTTTTTTTATATATATATATATATATATATATATATATATTTTTTTTTTTTTTTTTTAATGCCTTCAGAGAACTTCCTCCAGTAATTCCTATGGATTGTGGTTCTCTAGGGAAAGACCATATTTATTTATTTATCATCAATAAATGTACTATAAGAAGTAAGTCTTTTGACACCTTATGTAAAAGAAGAAAATCCAAAGTTGTAAAGGTCCTTAGACGATGTATGTCTAAAGCATTGTCTATAATAGTATTTTTAAGCATTCTTCCTCTAGAAGAATGTATAGAAGAGCAAAGGTAAACTTGGTGTTCCAAAATGTTCAGAATGCGTCTGTTTCTAAGACGTCTGGGTTCGTATTGATTACATTTCGCATTATTGCGAGAAGCGATAAATTCAATAACTGGATTGAACTCTTTGAATAACTTTGAAGTATATAATTTTACCGCGATAGCTTAATCCCATTAACTGGATGTAACTCTTGGTCAGCTTTTGATTATCTTTAATTTCCATATAAGAAACAATTAACCCAATCGTTTAAATGAGGATATTTGATATCCTCTATGCAACTGATGTAAATCATGTGTATCAAAATAGATGTATCGAAAAATATGGCCATCAACTCTGTAAAGAGGTATTTCGATTCATCTTGACGTTAATTATTACAAAAACAAAAATCCCTCTAATGAAAAGAATTAGTCTTCATCTAGACCGGGAAATCGTGTGAATCACTAGTTCAACCTTTTAGGTTTAAGGGAGTTAGATGACTTAAAAAATGTTTTGTAACCACTGGCCATCTGATAGGATAACCGATGATGGACGAACAGCTGCGTCTAAAGTCTAATTTTTCTTACGGACTACATTTTTTGTTTCTACAGACGTTCTGTGTAACCCCATCCATACCTAATAGCTGGAGAAGTGGACTTTAGGACTTTTAATCGGAATTAAGCTTAACTCTTAGATGATACAACGATTTAAGCGTATAAAATTCTTTACAGAATTTGAATTGTTACATAATTCACGTCATAGTTTGCGGTTGGGTAACGATACTGCCATATCGTCAGAAATTAAAATAAAACCAGGAAACTGAGCATGTTTTGAGGGTAGTAAATAACTTTAACACTCTAACACCTAACAAATCTTCATGAAAAAACCGCGGTAAGTATCTGAGATGAGTCACAACTTCTTTATGTATTTTACCAAGGATGAATCGGTACTTTAAAATAAGATTCTTCAGTTCATAGGCATAAAACCCTTTTTAGGTATTCGCTTGTAAGCTGTTCTATGAACTATCAATTTCAAAAGATTTTGAACTACAAATTCATTCAACGCCTTTAAATTTAGAATGTATCTTTTACCACGTAAGATTTTGAGGTTAGACACATCTTAACTATAATCGAACATGCAGTGACTCACTCCCACATTATCTCACCCAAAAAAGAAATGTCGATTGTCAAAGACATTTGTCGCTTTTTCTTTGTTGTGAACGTGTAAGGCGGTACACTGTGTTAGTGTACGATTTTTTAAAAATGGTATTATGTAATAATAATTTTTTGGAGCTAGTTCCTTAATTTGTTCAATTCATTAAAATATTTTATTGAATGTACGTACATTTGTACACCTAGTGAAAGTCAAAAAATAGTCTTCACTTATTATAACTCCCGAAATTCTAGATCATGTTATAGATCGTGACGGATTCCTTGTCAGTGATATGTAACCAATAAACTTCAAAATGTTGAAGACAACTGGCATATAGGTACCTTAATGTCTAGCGTCGTCGATGAACCTGGTCATTGTTGTGGCTGATGCTGGAAACTTGCTGTCACGTCGCATCTTCCTCGCGGCTGATCGCCAATACTCAAGTGTGTCACGCCCCCCCTGCTGGCCGAGCCGTAACGAGAGGGGGCCAGCTAGTTTCTCGAGAAACGAGATTGCGCTGTCCCAGCGGTGGGTGTCGATAGCAAAGTCGCCCGCCGCGCCCTGCTGGTTTCTTTATTTACAACACCTGACGATCAGTAACCATTGAAACTAGTATAATGCCCGAAACTATTTCTCCGAAAAAACATCTGGTCCCGTTCGTGAACTTTAATTACTTGTCATTTGTCGAAACAAAATGTCATTTGTCAATACTTAAGCTTCTTCTCAGTTCAGGACGCGTTGTGGTTTAAGATTTTTATTAGTTTCAGAAAGAATTTAACAATTCACTTCAATGAAACTTTCAGACTAATGGTACATTATACATAATATTGTTGAGCTAACAGTTAAATTATCATCCCATTACACAATCTGAACATTAATTTTCGAAAGTAAGTAAAATTATTTTCCACCACAAAATCTAAACATTATTGTTGTAGGTACATAGTTAGAAAAGTTCGACGCGTTGGTACCCTCGTGGGATTAGTTTTTAAGTCGTGAAATAGTTATCACTGATAAAAGGCTATAACATTTAACTGGCTATTCATAAGCCAGGCAAGTATATCAAATAAACTATTTGATTCTTTGCAATGAAGGTCGGCTAGAATTTTATAACTGTCGGGACTAACCATTAATATAGTTCTTGTGACTGAGCGCCGATAGCAATTCGGGATCAAAGTCCGGGAGGTCATGCGGAGCCACTTGTAGTGAAGCCGAGAACAGCGCCACACCGACATCGTCCCCCGTTGGTATCCGCAAAGTCCTTTGAGGTTTTTTTAAAATCCTTCGTGTTGACCCGCAGTCAACCTCCAGGAGCATTGACGCATCATGCTATGCTTTCGTGGTATCCTCAACGTGATACCCTCCAAGCTAGCTTAGAGATGCCTGGACTATTTCGCGCATCATGCTATACTTTCGTGATAACCTCAATGTGATACCCTCCAAGTTAGCTTAGAGATGCCTTAGGATTTCAATTTTTGGACACACTTTCGTCAGCATTGATATTTGAGTTGATGTGATATCTGGGAAAAAAGGTTAATTTTCACTTACCCTCTTTCCTCGGAGTCTGACGAAGATGAATGCACAATTATATGATTTGATTTGATTTTATTTTTGTTATAATAATAAATTTTACTAGCGTCTAAGCATTATCAGTATAGAAAATTAAGCAAGTTTTAACACTGAACACTTAATTTTTTTTTTACTTTGAACCTAAATTAACAAAAACGAGACGTGTTTTTGTAGTCAAGTGCTCATTGCCGCGCACAATAAAAGAATGAAGCTTGACGCGGAGGTAGGCTGGGGACCGCGTGTCCATCAGGGTGGTCAGTTTTAAAAAACAAAATAAATAAAAGTGCGAAATTGCCAGTAAAATGAAAGTATACCTAATTGTGTTTATTATATGAAGAATAAAATGTATGAAATATAATTTAAATTAAATTTCCCATTTTAATATTGTTTTCGCTCGACATAGTTACAATGTACTTAAGTATATTTTATTACGACTTTTCTAATATAATATGTATTAGGCGTAGGTATATGTATATTTTGGGAATTATTTAAGGAATTTCCCTGTAAAATAAGCCTATATGAAATTAATCATTTGAGTTTGAGTTTGAATCGCTTTTTCATGAAATAGAGCGATCAGATAAGAATCGGACCTTTGACTGACTCAACACGAATTATTATTTGAATAAAGCATTTTCTTATATCTGCATAATAGTAGTGAAATATTTACTATGAAACAGCTAAATATTACACAGAAAAACAGATAAATTGAAAGTTAAAAAAAACTCAATGTCCTTAACCAAACTAGTTTTCTCTTATCAAGTTCGATTGAAAGCTTTTAGGTTTAATAAGTGTATTTTCACGTTTATCGAGATCCCGTCTAATTTCATTATTTCATTAGTTTTAAAACGTTTTTCAATACAATCTTTCACCCTCTCAGTATAAAAAGTACAGTAACTAGTTTGATAGTCAGTTAGTTACCTTTTACATAAAACTACTCGTATATTGCGGAAACATATAGATTTGTTTCGTCCAAATAACTATTCACGTGTTGAAAATACATTCACATTACGGTAAACAATGGTCTAAACAATTTATAGGGGACGAATTACATATATATTAAGATCCACTATAAAATATAATACGAAATTGTTTTCGAGCACGAAACAATCTTGCAGATATGGAACGTATTTGTGTTGTTGAGTTTTGCGAATGTGTAATCTTTGTTTCAACCCAGATCACGTCCACTACTGGGCTTTTAGTTTTCTCTCTCTTCAGTCTCTTCCGTAATATAAAGGTTTTGGCCATAAACCAGCAACTTGTCTAAGTTCAGGTTTTGCAAGCTTCACACTCCTTTAAGTACCCTACGTAAAAATCAGTCGAGTATTCTCAAAATGTTTTCGTTCAAAATAAAATTCATGATCAAATATTTATCCTTTCACATAGACCTAACTAGCAGGCACTTATAAATAAATAAATAAATATTGTGTTCAGACCCATAGGTGATATTTGATGATTAAACGAACTTACCTTAAGTGAAGTTCTATCATAATTTTATGAATTCCTGTATGAAGATATTAACATGAATACTAATAGGTATTTACGCCAAGTGATAGCCATTCAGACACTAAAGTTGAGAGAAAAAATAAAAAATTCCAACATTTTTCATTACTTACGATATCTCACGCTAGCAACAATGTGTCTGTCTTTTCATTTAGTTCAGAGTAATTATTATAAGAGTGCCTTTGTGCTTCGATAAGCTCGTCTTGGTAGTAGCACTACAGAGCACCCAAATATGTATCATATACCTAATATATACATAACTACACAATATTATACATAACCACACAATATTATATATGTAAATATAATAATAATATATATATGGGTTATGTTGTCTTCAATAAATATTTATTATTATTGTAATATGTACATTTTTTATTTACAAATTCATACATGGGTTTTTCCACAAAACAGGGGCGGGAGGGTGTTAATATCTTCATACAGGAATTCATAAAATTATGATAGAACTTCACTTAAGGTAAGTTCGTTTAATCATCAATTTTAATTCATTCCTGTATTTCGATATTAACATGAATACTAATAGGTAGATGTTTAGAGCCATGACATTTGTAAATAAGAAATGCTTTTAAATTAATAGAATAATAAGCATAATCGCTTAATATTGAGCAAAAAAATAAAAATAACAACTTAAGTTGATATTCAAAGCAAATTAATAATTAATAGCATAATTTTGTAGAAATATTAAAACTGTAATAGATAGTAAATCAATATTATTAGTATAATATATTAATAATAATATATGTACAAAAACATATATTTTTATATGTGCGAATACCAAGGGTATATTAAGACTATATTCTAGCAGTACTGCTCGTATGTAGTCTTGACGATTAAAAGAGGTTTTAAACCTCTTTCAACAAGCTTGAAAAATATTTGTATCAGTTAAAACTTTTAAATGCAACACTTGATTAATCGTAATAAATTGAGCTGTTAATATGCAACCATGAAATATATATTTTAAACAGTAAATTGATCACGAATATATTTTTATAAACTTGAGTAGAATAAATATTACCGAGACATATTTTTGGAAAGAAAAAAAATAAGATCAATTTATTAATATATAAGATTAATAAATCTATGGGTTGCAGAGAACTAGTTCGTAAATTTTTGTTCATCTTGACTTCACTTTACGAAAATACAGGAGTAGGCATTAGTATTTTCGTAAAGTGTTGTTTAATTTTATTCATAGCTCTTTAGAGTTATTTCTATTAAAGGAGTTAACAATGATATTTTTATTTAATTTCCATAATAATATTGTTATTTGGGTTTTGGTGTAGGTATAATAAGGTCATTAAGATTTAAAGTGACCTTAAATTATATTTTTAACTGAATAGGGTGAAGTGAGAATATTCCCAAGAGATTTTAAAAAAAGCCATAGAGAAATCATCTTATAAGTCTATTTTAAAGTTGATTCTGAGACAAAGGCTGATGAAGTAACTATATCTACTGTTTATTCCTGAGTTCTAATAAAGTGATAACAATAGAAACTGAAGATAGTCTGAAAAAAGCATGTTTTCTAATATTGTCAGACAGTAAACATCTTATACAATATTATAGTATACATGTATGTATAACCGTGTTGAGTTTCTCATTTCACATAATACTAAAATTTTAACTGAAGGCATAAATGTTATTCTTAACAGTTATTCATGTTATAATAATGTTGTTTAATATCATTAATTGTTATTTTAACAGTCACCCCAACACTACTATCGCTGTTGTACTGGTTAGTTGTAAACAAAAAACCACATATACAATTGGAATACAAATATTAGACAGTACTTTTTAAGTTCTTCAGTTTCTGCATCAAGACCATTTTTTAATTTAGCAGTCTTTCAGTTGAAAAATGTGATCTGATTTTTCCAAGTTGATAATCGCAAAAATCAACGAGCAAATATAACATGTAAATAGGTAGACATGTCGAAATGTTATTCGCGATTGTTCGCGATTAATTTTAAGACTTGTTGCGACGATGAAAAAAAAAATATTTTTTTTTTTATTTCCACTGACATCACAGAAGATAAAAGTCTTTAATCTTCGTTTAATAATAATCGGTTAATTACATACCACAGCTGAAGTACTACTGTACTGGTATTCAAGTTCCTAGTGAAGCAGTGATGACCCAATTTTCAATTATCATTTGACCTTGGTCAGTCATCATCGAGAGCTAAATCCTTGCAGCGGCGTCATCCATCGGCATGAAAGTTAAACAAAATATTAGACTTATTTAATAATGATTAAATACAGAAAACATAAAATGTAGGCTATGTATCAAAAAAAAAAGTTATGATACATGCAAGCCAAAATTATGAACCATCATTGTTCATATTATCATGAATCCAATGAAGTATTTAATGATTCTATGATCTTATATATCTATTGGTAATTTCCAAATCCTTTAACATTTTTGATGCATAGATAACCATTAGTTAATTAGCGGCGCGATCGCCTGAAAATAAAAATATTTGATCTAGCAAAAATTAATTTGGTCTTTAAATATATTTTCCATTGCGTTAAGTTATTCCTAGGTATGGATACCGATATTCCTGTAGATACAGGTACAAGGATACCTAAAATAAATTTAAATAAACATATCATCGATTGTTTTATAAGGACTCTACATTTTCCATATTTAATATTCATTTAAGAAATTTAAGAAATCAATTATAGAAACTATAAATAACTTTGATATTCAAAAATATTGCATTCTTTTAAAAGCATGCATCCTAACTCAGTTAAAGCATTGATAAATTTGATGTAATATCTAATACATCGAGTTACGATGAAAGAATGGTTGTATTAAAAACATGTATTTGTAATGGAATAACAAAAAAAAAATTAAGTATGTTATCGAATAGGTTGTCTCATATTCAATTGTATGTGAACAGAATATAATAGCCGAGTTTTTTGCCAGACCTTCTCAGCGCAAACCCGTTTTTCAGATTCAAGCTTTCATAAAAATCAAGCCCATTTGAAAAAAATCATTTTCATTTTTAATTACTTAAACATGAAAATTAATTGTAATGTTAATGGTTCAATCGTTTATAAATCTTCATAATATAAAACCTTTTGTATAAAAGTAAATTATTATGAATGAAACTAGGATAGTACCTAGATATTTAAAGTGTCATTGCACTACATGCGAACTAAAGAAGAGAAAAAAAAATACACATTAAATTCTGTTTATAGTTTTGAGAACATAAAAAGAGAAAAAAATAAATTTTCCACTCATATTTAAGCACGATAAAATAATATCATCAGGCTCGAATATTTTTTGAATGCGGTTATTCTATAAACTAAGCGGCAAACGTACGAGTAAGTAGGTGTCGTTTATTGCCCGTGGTACCCCCGATGGTCCCCCCGGGGTACCACGGGTTGCCTTCTTACCCCGACCCGACTATATGCGAACATGCGCGAGTCCGCACGAGGTTCGAAACAGCGCAGCGCTCCGCCAGCACTCCGATCGGCGGCCGCGCGGCGCCTGACATGACAGGTCGACGGAAATGTCAAAAGAGGACATCGATAAGTACTTGCAAGGCTGTTTTGCTCCTGGTGCTGTTCTTGTGGGGAAATCAAGACTCTTCTGTCCTGGGTAAATCTTCGAGAAAAGTCGTCGCAAGAGACGAGTGCTGTCCTGCGATTTGGCCCGTGGGTCCACCATGGACCAACAGGTGGATTGCTCAGATATTCCTCCAGTGCCAGTTAATATTGGATCTTGATTAACTGTATTTCATATTATTGATAAAAGACAATATACACAGAAGTTATTAGAATATTATATTATCAAATAAAATTTTTGTGTCTCACTCGTACATTTCAAATTTTGAGTAGTATTACTAGTTGATTTTGTAAGACGTTGTCAATGGACTTTTTATTGATGTATCTATAAATAATGACCACAACAAGAAACGATTCGTGTGGAAGACTAAAATAATTGTAAATAGTGCATTTGATTGCGGGTACTTTTCAGACCTGGTCTAGTAAAGTAATCTTGGTTCATTTAAATTAGCAGACAGTTTCTAAAGGTAATCGTTTTGATCCTTTATATCATTCCAATACAGTTGGTGATAAAAAACAGCATCGTGCGGTGTTCCCAGGTGGTCACCCATCCAAGTATTAACTGCGCCCGATGTTGCTTAATTTCGGTGATCGGACGAGAACCGTCAACCGGTGTTTTCAACATGGTATGGGGGCGTTTAAGCACCAATTTGCTATTTTGGAAGTTGCTTACAAGATAATCTTGTCATTTTTGGGAATGATTAATCCATAGGCGTTGTCCCAATAACCATCATCAATGTATATTGTCGTGAAGGTCACACTCTCTAATGAAGTGTACCCAACACTGAAGCATAGACTGCAGAATATATTATGTTGATTGACTTTTTTGCAATTATTACCTAATATAGAGACGATAATCTTATTAACTCACCCTCATGTATGTCGTCGTGATGATCACATCCTCTTATGCAGTGTCCTCAACATAGATGCTTTGCAATTATTTTTTGCAATTATTAATACAAAGGCGATAGTCCTCAGGTTTTTCACCTACCAACTACCCTCAATGTATGTTGTCGTGAAGGTCACACCCTCTAAATGAAGTGTACCCATCACCGAAGAATGCATCTTGATTAGCTCCTCTTGCAGTAATTAAAACAAAGGCGATAGTCCTTCCAACTACCCTCAATGTATACTGCTGTGAACGTAACACCCTCTAAGAGGTGTACCCAACACTGGAGCAATATGGATTTTCTGAACCAATAATAACAATTCCGTAGATTTCACAATTCGTTTTGACGATGAATCCGATTATTTTGAATATTTCTTTTCGGATACTTTGATTTCCGCAAGAAATACTTATAATCACTCACTTTTTTTATACGAGTTTAGTAATGTTGTGTTGAACGGCCGAGCACTAGAACGCTAATGAAAAGACAGACACATTGTTGCTAGCGTGAGATATCGTAAGTAATGAAAAATGTTGGAATTTTTTATTTTTTCTCTCAACTTTAGTGTCTGAATGGCTATCACTTGGCGTAAATACCTATTAGTATTCATGTTAATATCGAAATACAGGAATGAATTAAAATAGAATTTATCTAGATCATAGTTTTTATTTAAATACCTTTGCCTAAACGGCTTTAGTTATATCTCATATCTTGACTTTAACTCACGTATTTAGTTTTTTTTTTTAACAAACCTTATTATATCAAAAGATCCGGCATTCTGAAGCGCGCGATTCTAAATTAGGAACTGCAAACAGTGTGTAAAAAATTCAATCGGCTCACGCAACTAATTGGGAGAACTTAATTCAGTATGGTATCGATTAGTAATGGCAGCTTGGATCTGGCTGTGCGTTTCGCTAAATGTGGCCTTTGTAGAAATGAGCTTGTTGAGAGGCGGGGAACGTACTAATTTGCCCCTTTCTTAATACGCAAGGCTGGATGAAAACTCCAGGCTTTTTTCTTAAAGTAAGTAGGTACTTACCTTATTCAGGTAAGCTTTCGTATAAGTTGCGGGTTTTTAGTTTTTAGACATTGTATTTTGTAAGGTAGCCAGCTAAACTGTATTATAGACACGTGTATGGTCTTTCATCTATACAAAGGGGCACAGTAAATCTTTCGTAAAAATGTTAATATTCATCATATACTACATGGTACTGTACAGATAATATTGGGCTATATACTTTAAGGTATTGGGTATTTTAAAGAAAAGTCCACAAAAAGTTCCTCATACAGCATACTAAGTCCACTTTAAGCACGACTTTAAGTTTAAACAACGTAAGTACCTAAGTCCTATTACGTACTGAGTTTATAGCGGGTATCTGTTTTTGGGGCAATATCGCTGACGTCACAAATTGCAATTGTACCTGAGTAGATAAGGTTGTGTTCGCTTCGCGTTTAAAAATCTGCCTCTGGCGTTTATTATACTTGACTGATGTCGCTCTTGCCATTAATAATGCTTTAAGAAAACTAAATATGATAATACTACGACTTACGCCTTTTTCCTATTTGGGTTTTAAGTTCAAGCGAGGGAAGTGTGGAAATGAATGAAGATATTTTCCACGCGTCATTGAATGACCGATCCGGCCATCCGGAATTTGTAATTTAAATTCGCAAGTGTCATCCGCGGTCGACGGACTAGGCTCGCTACTTGTGCTGATTAAATATTTATCGCTTCAATCTAAAACTGTCTCAGAATTGGCAGGATGGTGATAGGTAGATACGTCATCACCTAGTATATGTATAGCGGCAGTAGACTCTTCTGTTTATTGAATAATTATACCTTTTTATAATGTCATTTTAATTCTTGTAAAGATAATTTTGTACAAAATGTTGATAGTTCTTCCATTTATATCTTTGCAATAGATATTTGAAGCCTTGTAGTTTTACAAGGCTTCAAATATCTGTTGCAAAGATGAAATAAATCAGTATGACATATTCAAATTCCCGATTGAATAGTTTAATTCCCTTTGTACAATTTGGCTTCAGAAATCAGAGCCCATGAAAATCAGATAATTACAGAGTCAATATACTGCATAATAAATAAATAGTTTCCAACAAACATAAAAACTGGACCGTCCGTCCGCCAAAGGAGATTGCTTACAAAAATAACGAATAATAAAAAACGACTTTAAATAACACCGCGTCTAAATATTACACAAAAGAGTTATCTCTTTCACAATTTGCCCCAACAAACAACGGCTATTCTCTTTGCCGGTGTTATTAAGCCTGAACACACACGTTATCAGCTTTATAGTTTTAATTTAAAACAACAGATAACGGGGAAGTGCTATTTCTCGTGAATTGGGCGCTTTTTCTCTGTTTGCGTTTTGTCAATTCCTATGATCACTCTCGTGTCAACGACCTGTGTGACCAAGAAAACATAATATCATGTTAAGGGGGATGTGTACCATTCGGGTGCGAAAATTCAAAATTTATTTAGTTTTTCGCTAATAGTGGGCTAATTACATACCGTAGGCTTATGGCGATTAGTTTCGCGGGCACAAAAATTATGCATCTACATGTTTTAAATAAAAACTCTGCTCAACAACACTCATTAATTTCATATTGGTTCCTGATTACTCAAAATCTGAGAAACTGCAAAAAATTATCTTTCGGGAACCAATAGGTGAGTGGGCATTTTCGAGCAAAGTTTATATTAAAAACTTGTAGATACATAAATATTATGACCGCAAAATTCATTGCCATACTTACAATGGACTAGTATTTGCTAGGAACTAAATAAAATTTTAATTTCGCGGACTAGTAGGGCCGAACCACCTTAGTCCTTCAGAGATCGGCGGACTCGTTGTTTTTCAACTTCCCATACAAACTTACCATTTAAATATCAAAATCATTTTATAAATCAGAACAGTATGATCTTACGAGTATTTAAATTGCGAATGTATGTTTTTTTAATATTCTCTGTATCAGAAAGTAGTTAGGTACAATTCGACAAGGCTCTCTTGGCACTTGAATGACATTGTAAGGAGGGCGTTGTTATAGAACAAAGGCAACTAGAAAATAAAATGTCCTCAGTTTTACTTCAATTTTAATTTTATTTTAGATAATATTAGGCAAAAACAACACAACATAATATGAGAGCGATATACCGACAGAGCGAACTATCACAAGATAGCGGCATTAGTACCGATTTTGGCCACGCGCCAGAATAGCCTTGTCGCACTGTACCGAACTACGCAAGTAACATTTTACAGGTTAATCAATTCACTAACACTTTCTTGCAGATAAATAAAGAGTTATTTATGAAATTAGGAACCTAGGTAATTATTATCTAAAACCAAATAACACAAAAAATCAAACAAATAAAACAGATATGGATTGTGGGAGTGAAGTCAGTATTTTATCATTGCTTAAACGGAGGGTTCTAAGTTTTGACATGATTTAAGTATATATTATGGAGAAAGATTAAGAAAGCTTAATTAAAAGTCCTTTTTACGTACCTATTATAATAATAATTCAAGATAATATTAATAATTCGAGATAAGATATTTTTTGCTAAGATAATTATCAAGTAATAATAATATCAACAAAGATGGTCCATTTACTATAACACTTGTTTGTCCAATGAGCCATATTAAGCCTTTGGATTATTATCAATGATTAAACAAAAAAGGAGGACAATAATTTTCTTTTTAGTGTTTAATCTTATCTGGGCCAGCTTTTAAGTGCCGCCATTTTAATTAGCGATATATATTATTATTTTACACCTGTCGGAAATACTCAATAATTTTTAAAGAAACTACCAGGTTATTTGGATGAGTACGATGTCGAGTATTTAGGCTGTCGCGCGTCGTCCACAGTACCGACCGAAGAAAGTTCCGAACGAAACAGAAGAAAAATCCGAAGAAGAAAAATCCGACAGTTCGGTTCATTCGGTTCGGTTTGTTTGGCTGTGTCGGCGGTGTGCCTAGATTGACATATAAACCTGTAAATTTGCTCGCACGCACGTAGAAAACGCTCGTGTCTACACGACGGATATCGTCTTCATTTCGGTCGTACAAAATTTATCGGACAAACTTGTACCGATATCGCTCACCGACAACCGAAAACCGAACCGAAGTTTGCAGATGGACAGACGACCTAGGGTTGAACTTATTTTTCAAAAAAATTTTCTTGACGGATGTCCTTAGTGGAATTTTGGCAGAAATAATTTGGGGTTGGGAAAATACCTCTGAAAATAAAAATGTTTCAAAATGGTGTTAATCTACCTAATATCTATTAGTGAATTGATGTTTTCTGCGCTCTTAGCATTTTTTATGAATTTTGTTAGGAAATTCGGCCTTAGTGACGTGAAAACTACCGAAAAAACCCCCTAGAAAGCCAAGTCGTAAGTACCTACATGGAAAACCGCTGTTCAAATTGTTTAGTCTATCACCGCGTGGCGTGTGTGAACTCCATTAGTTTAAACAGACACGTGGGTAAACAGAATTTTAATCGAATTATATATAATTCAAACAAACAGCGGTCGCGGTGAATTACTCCTTTTGATATTGTTTCATATAATAGGTACATAATGTATCGATAATTTCAGTGAGTCAAGGTGGATTGATAGACGATATAGACGCTAAAACACGTTTTCAAATATCGAAGTAGGTGGTACTTATTTACGAGGTTCTTTTAGTAAGTAAAAAATAATAATATTTAATATAATATAATCTGTTAGATATAATAAGACAGTAAAACATTAAACAGTACATTTGCATTTGTTTACACACTACAAACATAATATTATGTATGCGAACTATGTATTCGGTGCTATAAGGAAGTAGGTACTTGAAACTCCAATCTCACTTGATGTTTAGTGACGAAGCAGCCTAAGACTTCATCTTATTTACTGGAAAGGGGTATGAAACCCCTAACGGTTAATAAACAGACCGGACTAGACTTGAACCATTTTAGAAATGATTCAAAAGACGCGTGCCGGTAATCGAAGCTGTGACCGCCCGCTCAAATCGGAGCGCGTGTCAAAGGCATTGTTAATTTTTTTTAAATAAGCTTCGATAGAGTGTGGCGGCTTAGAGTTCCGCCGCGATGCTGTGTAGAAATCGTTAGGGGTTACTTCCAAGTAATTACGATAACATCTTTGACTGCATCGTCATTTACCTAACTACTTAGGTACTATAACTTGTACAAGGCCCGGTTGCTTACTTGACCTTAACCGAAACGTTATAGTTAAATATACGAAATAAGGGTCAGTCCGCCGTATTTAAATATAACGTTTCGGTAAAAGTCAAGTCAACCGACAGTACCTTAGTCTACTATATAAAAATAAGTCGGGTTTTCCTTCCTGACGCTATAACTCCAGAACGCACGATCCGATTTCCACGGTTTTGCATTCGTTGGAAAGGTCTCGGGCTCCGTGAGGTTTGTAGCTAAGAAAATTCAGGAAATTTTCAACAGAAAAGCGGGAAAATCTTTTTTCACATACAGCGCCATCTCTGATACATAGCATGTACTACAAACCAATATTTTAAGTAGATGGCGCCGGTGCGTGATACATCTATAAAGAGGTAGCATAACGATGTTTGTGAGTTTGTGACGTTGTAAGGGGTAATCTCTGGATCTACTGAACCGATTTTCAAAATTTTTTCACCAATAGAAAGCTACGTTATTGTGGAGTGTCATAGGCTTTGCATAATTTCCAAAATTAATTACGCATCTTTACTTAAACTTGAATAATATAATCCAAGTCGTAAAAAATTGCTTCCATCGCGTGCGCTGCGGAAACTATTAAAGATAGATCATAGAACAAAACAATGTTGTACAATATTAAAGAACGTATCAAAATCTGCAAAAAAAGTCCGCGATAGCATATATGCCTATCTCCTACGAGTAACTCACAATAAGTGCTTTTACTGTTAAAATTGTGAATTAAAAATAAATAATTTTTGTTAAGTTTATTTAGCTTTATTAATTTATATCTTTGTAAATATGTTTTAAGAACGGAAAGGAGAATGCCGATTTTTGTATGAAAATTGGGCTATACCTTGCGTCTTAACCAAATCATCGGTAAAACATTAGAAATTCTCGATATTATGTAAAAAAAGAGATTAGTAACATATTAACAGGGAAATTGTAATAAACAGATTTTCTGAGTTTTATGAGTGGCATAGCGGTTCCACATGTTTCGAAACGTTTAATTACTTTTTTTATAATACTTTTGAACCCCTTTTCACATTTCACTAACATAAATATATGCAATATTAAAATTTGAAAAAAGATTCTTCATACATACGCAGAGTGACGCAAATCTAGCCCATTTCCTGGCATTCTCCTTTAATGTAGAATATTTGTGTCCTTTACTGTATTCAGTTTAAACAAATATTTTCAAAGATATCTACACTAATATTAACAAGAGGAAAGATTTGATTGTTTGTTTTTTTGTTTGTTTGCATTGAATAGGCTCCGAAACTACTTGACCGATTTAAAAAATTCTTTCACTGCTGGGAATCTTTATTATCTCCGGTGAACATAGGCTATATTAAATTTTGAAAAAAGTTAGGGATCCGTACTAGAACTCCAATAATGTAACCCAAGGTGTGAAAAAATTACCAAAAAACTTTCTCACATCGCGTGCGCTGCGAAAACTATTGACTATAGATAGAACAAAATAATGTACTACGTATTTGCAGAACACATAATTATCTACAAAAAATATCGCGACAGCATAATATGTCTAACTATTATAGTTATGTCACAATAAGTGTTTTTTCATTTTAAAAATATATATATATATATATGTTACCGCTATAAAAGCTCTTTTATTTACACTTTAGAATTAATCCTTATCAAAATAAATGACTTCATATTTAAGTCTGCTTCAAAACAAGTTCAAAAATGTAAGTTATTTGAAAAATGTCGCAAGTTCGCCGCTCAGTTAGAACACTACCATTATTAGGATGTAGCCGTCACTGGGGTACGGGACGGGGGTCAATGTTGCGAAATAAAGAAAATAATAATACGAATAAAAAAATCGGCCAAGTGCGAGTCTGACTCGCGCACCGAGGGTTACGTACTATATTATAAAATGTTAAACCATAAGGCCCAGTTGTCACCAAAGCGGACCGGAGCTGTGTTTGAGTCAATGACGAAATACTTACGCTACGCTAAGAGGACGGGAAAGATGTGACGTATGTTGAAGCCAAAAATGTCTCAAAAATGGCCTCGCGCGTCGTACATTTCAGTACCGCTAACAGCACATACCGCTGTCGGGCGCTTACATTATCGCCATTTGACACTTTTGACAAATTAAAAATCCGGCTTCTGGGCCTAAAAATACATGCGTGACGTCACTTAGTGCTGATCATTTATGTTACATCCATGGTTTGAGTAACCAATCAGATTGCGTCCTCCTCCTCTCAGTTTAGGAGATGACAAAATGGTGAAATCTGATTAATTACTCAAACACAGCTCCACTCCGCTCTGCTTTGATGGAACCCAGGCCTAAGAATAACGTTTTTACCGAACCGCAAACTTAACTTTGTTTTGTGAGGTTAATTGTTAATACCAAAAATAGTATAGATACAGAGTTGATATTAATTTTCCCGTAAAATATACATTCATCCCTATTAATCATAATTATTTCAGAATTTCCGATTGGTAAACTTCGGAGATAAGGGGGAGGGAACGGTATTTTTTTCGACAGTTTGCTCAATAAATCAAAAACTATCGGGCATAAAAATAAATAAAAATCGTTTTTAGAATACACAAGTAACGTCCTTTCATATGATACCCCACTCAATATTGCTATCTCATTTTGAAATCTCGACGACCTGGTTTACCCTCCTTTGTAAATACAAATAAAAACGATTTCATTTTTTATGATTGCACTGATGGCGGGCCATCATTATCTACACCTATTCCAAATTTCATGTCGATATCTTTAATAGTTACTGAAATAAAGCGTCGTGACACACAGACAGACAGACAGACGGACAACAACGATGATGATGATGATTTTATAAGGGTTCCGTTTTTTTTCTTTGATGTACGGAACCATTAAAATACCCGTGCGAAGCCGGGGCGGGCTGCTAGTTAGATGTATAAAAAAATTTGAGTTAAAGGATAATAACCATGGATGGATGTATGAATCCCGTATACAAAGCTGATTATAATTTTATTTTTATAGACATTCTCTCCGCATTGAATCCTACAAGTTCTATATTTAAGTTATAGAAAAATAAACAAGAAATAATGAGAAAACTTGATTCCACGTTTGGTCATTCTTTTTTGAGCATATTTAAATAAGGGTTTATTTTTTTACATTTTGGTATGGAACGCTATAAAGCATAAGTATGATATGTATTATGTAAGAGTCGGATAAGTCAAATCGACTGATACGGATCCGTGGTTCGCTGCTATACAACGATCATTGGAAATGGCCTGTTATGGCGAAGATATAATTTGTGGCGTTATTATATTAGCTGCTAATTACTTTGGCTAAGTGGTCATGCCTTCTATAGGATGGGTTGGGCGGAGGGGAGCTCGTATACCAATCAAATTACGTATGCATTTATAGATTGCGATATCCGCTTTCATTCTGTGTGTAATTATTTTAGTTTTCAGGGTTCATTAACGAACAAACGGAACTCTAATAGTGTTGTCATTCGTGTACATTGTGTACGTTTTTCTGTCCCAGTCTATTCGTATCAATTTAGTATCTAAGTATATTGAGTCGATAAAGCTGTCATGAATTTATTTGTGTATTTTCATAGTAATGAAATGAATATGAGTGTAATATCATAAGAGATGCGTAATCTACAACATACAAATATTGGGATTTTTTTTTTATTCGAAAATTTATACTTTGGTTAGTAACTAACAAACCCCACCTATTAATTATTTTTTCTAGTCTGGTATTTTGAGAATCTGGTATCAATTATGCTCTGGTGCGAGTTCAAGGGCTTAATCATTAATGTAAAAAAGATAAAAGGTCAAAAGTTTTAAAAATGCAACGTGTACACTTTGTCGAAGCTAGGTATTTCATGCACAATTTAACGATCCCACTTTATTATGGAACATTTCTCATATTTTATTTACTTAATAATTGTTAGTATTTTTTATCAGCCACTCGAAAAACATTTCATGCTACAATTTTGTGCTATAAGGTCAAAACGGTTACAGTACGAAGCGGCAGACAGTGTAAACAAGTTAAGTTGTCAATTATTATGATGTCACACGTCTTGGGATGACACGGAGTCCATTCCGAGGCTCTCAGACACCTGTTGATGCTAGGGCTAGGTCACACGATCGCGTGAGACGAACTTAGCACTGCTCTCAGTCTGTGGCGACAAGAATGACGAGGCGAGATTTCATCAAGACATTCATCTTCGTCTGGTGGGAGCACGGTGGGAGGCTTCGGCCGTAGCAAAAACGCACCGCCAAGCGATTTGGCGTTCCGGTGCGATGCTGTGTAAAAACCGTTAGCCGTAACCGTTTTAACTTAGTACGGTTAAATCTTCGTATGCATCATCACTTACCGTCAGGTGAGATCTTAGTCAAGTACAAACTTTTATAGTGTAAAAAAAACATCTGATGTTAAGTGGATACTGTGAGTGATTTTTGCAGTGCATTTGGGACTTAGTATTACACTGACATACTCGTCTGCACTGCACTCGTCATCCTAAGACATTCTGTCTAGACTCTAGACTCTAGAACAGGGGTGTCAAGCTGAATTAACTAAAGGTCCATCTTTAAGAATAAAGTTCTGTTAGTTGGCCAGGATATCATTTAAAAACAAAAACACATTCTTAATAATTTTAAAAAATATCTTTATTTAGTTAGATAGCTAACACAGATTCTTGTATTTAAAGGTAATGAAAAGTGTACAATACTTTGAGCTACAAAAACTGTATGTCCTCTAGTTTTTGATATTATGCTCATTGATGTCAGGTGTAGGTAATGCAGGTATTAATAATTACATTTACAAGTAACGAATATAATATTTTGTTCTTTATATTTATACCATTTTACGAGACATGATATAAATTGGATTTCATTCTCTTTCTCCGTATGGGCTAAACTATTTTCTTTTATTGCTGTTTATATGACTGTTTAACAACTTTATTTCGTTTTTGCTTTGACATTTCAAGTTTTATAAAGAAACTGAACTATTATTACAAACAATTGCTAAGGAAAAATGAAACTTTAGGTTTATTTATAATGTTTTAGGGTTCCATAACCGAAGGGTAAAAACCCGGACCCTATTACAAATACTTTGCTGTCCTTCCGTCCCTCCGCCTGTTACTAGACTGTATTAATTCTAGAACCGTGGTAGTTAAACACTTTGAAATTTTTAATGACGATGCCGCTTTAACAACCATGAACCAATACAAAAAAAATAGAATAAATATTTAATCGTTTATTATGGGCTTGGGGCTTTAATGGGGCAAAATATTCACAAAATATTAAGTTATATATCCTCTTTAAAAATAAATAGTGCAATTAATATAAAATAAAAATTAAGGGGGCTCCCGTGTAACAAAACAAACGTGGTGTATTGTTCGTTTTTGAATTTGGTGGGCAGGGGTGTTTAGATTACTTTAAAACTATTCAGAATGGGTCTTGGTTCTACGAAACCCTTAGTGCGCGAGCTTTATTTGCACTTGTCCAATTATTTTATTTTTAACTTGAGTTGACTTAGGTGGATTCGTTGCGAGGAAAAGTTTTGCCATTTAGTAATTTCCACAGCGGCATTGTTATTATTTTTATACTTCTCGGTCTATACGTACCTACCTATACTATTGAATTAGTGAACGACTCATTCAACGCGTAGGTATATTATAATATTTAATTAGGACGGAACACGCTTAAGCTTATTAATTCACGCTTGGGCCGCTTACGAAATTTATAATGCGTATATTTTTTTTTCCCAGTCGTGGTGTATGCCTTCTTTATACATGGTGGTTCTAAGGCGGTCAGTAAAGTGAACATTTTAATTAAAAAATAGTTACCCTTCTTTTCCGAGTCTCTTGCCTCTGAAAATTCTTGTGAAATTACTTGTTTTGAAAGTATAACTATTTTTTTAATTAAATCATTAAAATAAAGTTGAAAAGTAGGTCTCGTACTAAAATAGTACATTTCAAAAAATTGCGGAAATTTGATTGAAAAGCTCCTTCGTGCATTCGGATCTACTTTCAGGGGGAAAACAAGAAAGCTCTAGTGCGGAAAAGGATAGCTTTTCCGCACGCTTAACACACATGGAAATGTCAACTTTATGAGCAAGTGTATTAAAAAAACTTTTAGTGTTTTAAAGTCTTTTAAGTTTTAATCTGTAGGTTTAATATTATATCTACCTACTGCATTAGAATGTAAATATGACGTTATACTTTGACGGTTCCTTATAATACCTACGAAAAGGTTTGACAAACTCCGTGCTCCGACCAAAGGCGATTATTTTAGTTCTCGCTTCACTTATCTCTACCTAAATCTCACCCTGTATACAGATTATAACTTAAATACAGATGTTATTGTAATTAAAGTATCCCTTATGAATATTTTAAGCGTTATACGCGTTGAGACGTGTATATTTTAAACGTTTTCGTGTTTTTTTTGCCGACAAATTTGCATTTTAAAATGTTAAGTGTACAATTAGGATACTTTAAGCTGTTAGGGCAGTCGCACATTGTGGTGCTACTTGGTAGACGTCTCTCTTTATGTTTCATTTGTTGCATCTATAGATCGGATAAGTACGTTGGTTGCATCAATGAATCTCTCAACTAGTTGAGGTATGAAGGTTTTTGCGAACTCAAGGGACTGATAATATCAGTGATCCTTGCATACACTTTATTTTCCCATATTTTATTGTACTTTGATAAAATTAATGTGCGCACTTGTCCGGTATTAGGTATCTAACCGGAGATAAAAGATAGCTATGACTCAATACTTATCCTGTAGGTAAAGTTAAGTCGTTGGTCTCGCTAATAATAATATGTTCGGCATTTTTTTTTTCACATTTTCTGCACTAGGTTTATTGTTTTGTGTAAGGGAAATAAATCACACATAGAAATAAAATTGACCCATTTTTTTGATTTCTGAGATGTTTTTCAGTGAAAGTATAGGTAACTACAGATTTACTCTTCTTGACTCTCGCGCTTGCGAGCCCTTACGTGTGCGCCCGGTCTTATTTATTAATAAGCTTGTGGCACTTTGTAGTTTGTTGACTACGGTGTTTTAATATAATTTTCATATTTTATGCGAATATGAAATTATACACTATATTCTATATTTTATTACTGCTTATCGGCACATAGGACGTTATTTAAATATAAATGCGGGACCGCTATAATACGAACCGCGCAGCGGTGGCTGGCTTGCGAGTGGCGAGCTGGCCATTTTATTTTAACTAAAACTTATGGACAAACGTTCGAATGGATCACCTGTTGCTGTATTGCGTTGCTAGCATAAACCTACGTAGTTCGGTTCAGTTGAGAGCACTACTACAGTTTTTTATGGGATCCATCAGGGATACAACACTGTGTAGAGTGCGCAATTCATTTTAAACTCCACTATTGTCACACTAGTCCCATAATATAATCTGGGTGACCGAACTTACCTTGGTACTTTTTTTTGGTATAATGCTACTTGGATTGATTTTTAGAAAAAATGTCGTGTTTTCTAAAAAAAATGAATGCTAGCTAAATCCTTTTATCGCCCCCGAAAGCCCCCGTGTACTAAATTTCATGAAAATCGGTGGAGCCGTTTCCGAGATTCAGGTTATACTTTTATAGGAGTATATACAAGAAATGCTCGTTTAAAGATAAGTATAACTGTATAAGGTATTGATCCGGGTAGACCTTTGTCACTGTCCTGAAGAATTTTTATTTATTTATTAGGTGTTGTAAGACATCGAAATCCACGCGGGTGAAGCCGCGGCTTATAGCTACTAATTGTAACAATTAATACTTATTTTTGTTATTATATTTGACATGGTCGTGTCTCAGGACGTTACTTGAATCAAATCCGTGGGAATGAATGAACTGCTGTAATTATACTAGCTCAATTAGTTTTTAAATCGTAAATTTAGTTTTAACTCGACTTGGAGTTATCGCCATACATATGTGACAAATATCAACTGACGTTTTACAAGAGCCTGTATGTTAGGCCTATATGAAATAAAGATATTTTGAGTTTGAGTCAGTTCTTGCCACGTTTTTGCTATAGCAAGTTTAAAACACAACACCCATTTATCAGCGGCCAGGTTGGGCAAAATCGTCCCGCGGGAGCGTTTCGACGATTACGCTAAACTCGGTTTAAAAACCGTTTAGCTGTTGACACGCGTCGGAGATTAAATCTACACGGCTCGTGTACGCACCGGGCCGATAAGCGGCGTTCACAGTTGGAAAAAGTTTGCGTTGAAAAAAAGTCGTGTCACGTAACTTTTGAAAGCGCGATAATAAGTTTACATTTTATAGTAGACCGTACGTCGCCCGTAGCTTTCTTCGTGTGTAATATCTATTTTAATTTTTAACCCAATGGGATTTGAATTTTGTAATTTGCACTTCTACTGTATTCAAGTAATTTTCCCTGGAATAAAGAAAATTGGAATATTCAATTTTTTTACATAATTTTTTGCGTTTATCATTCAATCAGTTATTCAGGACAATGTATATTATGTATTGGGCCAATATACAGTTGGCTACCTACTATGTTCAAAGTTAAGGAAAATTTCACGTTCTGAAAAAAGTTGTGCCACGTTACTTTTGTGAGCGTGACTAGAGGATGTTCGCGGTTCTGCGTGGCCTCTGTATTTCCTGAGCCAAGTGACCAATAGCGTTAAGTCGCGACGTTTAGATATTATGGAACAAAATTCAAAAAAATGTTTGCGAACTATCGCTATTTTGACACTTGGTGACGCTAAGCTGTGCGTCACTAAACGTCAAATCGTATATTTTTTTTAATGTTGTTCCATTTCTATACGTCGCGACGTACCTAACGCTATTTGTCACTTGGCTCATAGGGCTGATATCCGTTTAGGGCAGTCAGATTATCACTTCTATTAATATACTTCTAGAGAAATATATCGTGAAAACTGCATACCCCGTGGCTATAGGCGTTGATGACGTTCTCAAAGAACACAGCTTGCCAATAATGAATATTATTTGTTAATCTTCATACATATTATCATAGATATTTGTCTATAGTTACTACAATATAATTGTACCTAGTAGGAAAATATAGTAAAATGCGGTTGCTCTCCGTCTCACTAATGAACACAAATGAATCGAGTCGGTGACCAAAGCAGTGGTTAGCCGTAAGCGCGGTTCATTTCCTCGGTTTCTTTATAAGAACTTTCCATTAAAATATACCGAGGTCTCCGAGTTAACTTAGGTAGATTTGCTCTTATTGTGACTTTAGGTATAACAACTGAATTAATCAACAAAATTACTTCAGATTCAGTAATAAAATGGGTATTGACAATCAAAAGCCTATGATTATGTAAGAATAATTATTTAAGATAGGTGTCATTTGAAGCAAATGGCGGTATTATTTTATTATAAGTATGTACAAAAACTTGTGGCAAAAAAAAAATTGTTAACCTCGTAAAAAACACTGAAAGAGGTGGGAACGCGCTGGAGAGGTTGTTTCGAAATCTCAATATTTGCGTTGAAAATCAAGTTAAATCACAGCCTTCTAAACCATACCTGTGGCATCATAGACGATATTAATCAAGAATGCGGCTTCAATCTTCAGATGTTGGAAACGCTCTCAGGTATAAGAACTGCCTTTGTGCTCAAGTTTCCAAACTTCAATATTAGTTCAAGACTTTAAGTCAGAAATTAGCACGAGCTTTGTTCACTCTACGCAGGCACTCGTAGGTAATTTCAAGACATTGTAAAGGTAATCGTAATAGTTTCAGAGTTTAAACTGAATTTATTGGAAAAACAGTTAACAAAAAAAAAGTATGATCGCACGACGTAAAGATTCAGCAATACTTGGTCTCCAGCAAGTATTTTGGTATGTAGGTATACCTACCTACAGCTGCAAATCTTGGCCAAAACGAATAATACTAAAACAAAGTGCAACGTAAGGTTTTTTGTTTAAAAATGTTTGGGGGCAAAAAAGCATTTTATTATCTTTTTCTTCATCATGCAACGGTATCCTTTCATCATAAAACCAATCAACCATCGCGAATAATATTGCAATACATAATATTGCTTTTCTCGATAACTTAGAATAATTAACCAATTCAATTTGCATACAAGAAATGAATTTTACAATGACCTTTTCGATTTAAATAAGCAATTGCCAATTATATTAAATTAAAGCTACGCTTTAGGATATTGCATATAAAACACATATAAAATCTAAGTTCGATGTCAGTTATTGACCTCCATAAATATGTATGTTTATTTTAACAGACATAAAAAATAATAATATTATTTCGATGGTTGTAATTGAAACACGTAGGTAAGAAGTGCCTTTCCTTATTTTCATCTTACCTGCTTGTTACTGGCAATTCAAAAACTTAAAAATCAGGAAAACTAAAAACTATAGAACTAAATTATTTAAACTATCACATAATATTTATTCCTACTTAAATTCTAAGATCCGAATCCGAGATAAGAAGTACCAGACGACTACCAGTAATAAATAAAAGTATTTCTTCCCTCAACCATCCTCTAATAAAAAAGCAATCGAGCTCAGCAAATAGATGCGTTGTGGGCGATATTGCATTTTCCGGTAGGATTTCATCTTATTAATTTCATAAATGTTTTACCTGATGTACCCATTTAATAGTTCAAAGGTTTAATCAGTCGGTATTTATTATTACAACTTGAGAATATTATTACACTAGTTACTTATCGTTTGAAATTGTTTATTTTAATAACGACCCTGACTCTACTATGGAAAGGTTCCTAATAGATATTTAATAGAATGTTCTAGATACTCTAAGTGCAATGACAGGACTCTGTGTCTGTGTGATGTTGTTGATGTGCCTTTATTTTATACCCTACCGGATCATAATCATTAATTATTGCTGTTTGGCATATCTACTAGTAGGTGTCACACAATGAGAAAGATTGGCCATAGCCCAGAATGAATAAGGTAAACGGCCCAATATCCGATAAATTCTGAACTTCGCCGACTTTGCAGGACGATTATGCTTAAACTACCAATCTTATAGGAACGAAATTGGCAGAAATAGATAAAGAATTTATTCTAGTTTTTGTGTAATGATGTTTTCACATTAATATTAAAGACTAGCTGTTGCCCGCGGCTCCGCCCGCGTGCAGTTCGTTTTTTTTACAAAAATGTTTCCCGTGGAATTTCTTAATTTTTCCCAAGATTTCCCGTACAAAATGAGTGGTCCTTGGGTTCGATGGACCCGTAAAGGAGTCTTCTTCCAATCTCTCCTGTCAACGTGCTATCTTCTTTTACACAATTTACCTATATCTTCTTTGGTCTTCCTCTACACTCTGTCGAAATCGCTTATGTTACTCAATTCGCATGGAGTAAGATAGAGTGGGGCGTGTCATCGTGGATTGTAATATCTATACTAACAAAACTTATCTTATTCTGAGATGATACCAACGCCCAGATATTGTAATTAAGCATTCTGATGCGCTACTGTGTACGTAGCAACCCGTTCCTGCTACGTACGGGTTATCTTGTATAGTTATACCTAGTTGCACGATCAAAAGGACGATTTAAACTGTCGATATTTCGACCCCGTTTTGATTGTGCTACGGAGATAAGTAGCTATAGGTTTTTTAAACATCCCACGGGTGCTCTCAAATTTTTCAGGATGAAAAGTATCTTAAATGTTGACCGGGCATATATATAAAAGTAGGATCATAAAATTTCATTAAAATCCGTTACTTGAAAGACGCCTGCTAACTGTTTTTGCAATGTTTTCTTTCCCGCGGGAACTCGATTGGATTAATAAGTTTTACTATATATATATTTTGTTAAAAAGGCAACATAAGGTATCAGCATAACCAATTTTACTAAATTAAGTTCATTAGTTGTTGTTTACAAAGCTGTTAAATTAATTGCAGTTTTTTAACTATCCCACGGGAACTCTTTATTTTACCGGGATGAAAAGTATCCTATATGTTGACCAGGGACATAGGCTACCACCACACAAAATTTCATTGGAATCGGTCCAGCCGTTCCAAAGATTAGCCCGTACAAACAGACAGACAAACAGACAAACAGACAAACAACAGATTTATTATATGTATTGATAATAAACAATAATTCAACAAAATATAAAAAAAGGTCGAATTGTACCAGTATCCGATAACTTTGTACTAGTAATCGGATTTTGGTCCCAAAATCCGACATTTTTTAGCGCGAAATTGAACTCTATTGCTCGACATTAAAGTTCACGTAAAATCAATGTAGCATTTCTGCGAGATTATTAAGAGCATTGAAAATAGAGCTTATGCTTATTATTTAAGGAAAGGATAATTTAAATAAATTGAAATGAACTAAAAAATAAATTGGCAATATATTCTACATTTATGAAATAAAACGAGCAACATTTGAAAAATGTTTTATTAGTAGTTTGTAATTCAAAAGTTTCAAATACTTCACAATCAGCTTACTTCAGCTACTTTCTAAGTTTTTAATTAACTTCAAACTTTTGGCAGAATAAAATGAGATCAAAATTCTTTAAAAAGTTACAAATACGTCTTACCTTTTCCAACATCTAAGGTGGAATTATAAAATATTACGAATTTGCATTGCCCATAATACGTAATAATAGGTTGGGGAAAAAGTTTCTTCGCATTTTTTAAGAAAATTCAAAACATTTTTAGTGTAGTTTTACATATAACTAAAGTATGTAGTTACCATTTTGTTCGATAACTTTTTGCCATCTTGTAGGTAGGGACATGACCCCATTGCTTGGGCTTTCTGATCGAAATACCGCGACAAGTGGTTTTGGCAGTCCTTTAGTGATGTTAACCTGACACTGCCTAAAGAATTCTGAAGAGACAGAAACAGGTGGAAATCTGAAGGTGCAAGCTCAGGACTATACGACGGATGCATTAACACCTCCCAGCCAAACTCTCTTAATTTTTGCTGAGTGGCTAAAGATGTGTGAGGTCTAGCGTTATCATGATGAAAAACCACACCCCTTCTGTTAATTAATTCCGGACGCTTCCCTCAACTTCTTGCTTGCTTTAATCTCATCAGTTGTTCGCAGTAGAGTTCAGAATCGATGGTCCTGCCTGGTGATAACAGCTCATAATGAATAATGCCCTTCCAATCCCACCACACACACACAGCATCACCTTGTTGCGAGTTATCCCTGGTTTCGCCACAGTCTGTGAAGCCTGACCGGCCTTTGATCCTTTTTCGCACATTCTTATCGTACGTGATCCACTTTTCATCACCAGTTATCAGCTTCTTCAAAAAGTTCTTTACGTCGTAAGAAAGAATCACAAATGAGTACACGGTTCATTAGGTTTCTTTCAGTGAGCTCGTGAGGTACCCAAATATCTAGCTTTTTTGTGTACCCAGTTTTTTTCAAATGCGCCAAAACTGTTTTGTGGTCAATTCCCAGTTATTCAGCTACGTCGTAACTACTGATATGCCGATCTTGCTCAAATTTTTCAAAAATGGCATCCATTTTATCCGTAATAGGGCGACCAGAGCGACGTGCATCTTTGACATCAAAATTTCTAAGCCTTCTAAGGTTTAATCCCCTTTCCAGGTTAGTGTTTTGCTGGCGTAAACAGCTTTGAGGATTTCGGGACTTATTTGGGATTCGAAGTATTTTAAATGACTGGCGGCATGTGGTTGCTTTTGGTTATTATTGTCCGGTTTAGCTGTTTTATTTGACCGACTTGTTACACACTTGGAATAATCAACGTCGTTTGCATCAAATGGTGACAAACCGCATTTGCGGAATCCATTTTTGATGGTTTTCCTCGTGGTCCTTTGGAGCATAGAACAGATGAGAAGCCATGTAGTTTTTCATGTCAAGTCATTCGCGGGATACCGTACTGCCTTGCAGCAGCAGATATTTAGGACCCTTTGTCAACTGCCTCCATAGCCTTTAAAATGGCCTTTTTCTTTTCAGGCATTATTATAGCTGAAATGAGAAATAACACGTTACGTACTTATGTATATTTTATACATTTTTCCTACATAAATTATATGTTTATTTTTATCTCATAGTTTTGCAAGTCAATTCCTCGTTAAGTACCTACACTTATGTGGGGAAAGTAGGATAAATAGAATTCACGGAGTGAATTGAGATAAATCTTGGGAAATTTGTAGGAGGGCAGTAAAGATACGACTTGTTAGTTTTTACCGAGTGTGTTTTCTTTTAATCCCTTTTTTACGAGTTTATAAACGTTTACATTTTTGTTTATTTTTTCGAAAGATTATTTATAGGCAAATTAAATATTTTTCCAATTAAAAGACTGTAAACCGACATTAGACTTCTATACTTAACACAACAACTTCCTTCTAAATTCATCAGTTTTACTCACCTACATTTGAGAAACAAAAGAAATAATCGTTCCTTATAATAAATAATTATTTTCTACAAATATTTATTGTTTAACTATGATAATAACGACGAGCCCGATATACTTAATCATTTTAGTTTACAATAATAAAAAATTAATGCAAAATAACTATCAAATCCACGAGGTAACACAACAAACAAGGTACCTAAAGGTAATCAAAGTCGAGTCAAAGAAAAATATGACTTAACTCAATGCAATAAGAGCTATGACGAGCATAGATGCAACTGTTTCTATACGACGGAGTAACCGACGGGGTGTATTCTGCAGTTCAAGGGAAAATGAGTCTTATTTCAAGGCAATAGAGATTCGATATCGGGTTAGGTACAACTACTACTACCAAATTAAAGTGTACCAATATCCGACAAAAATATTAAAATTTTGTCGAGCACTGGGTCAAGTAGGGATTTGTCAGTACCAATAGATGTAACATGCAAAAATCTTACTTTCCAATTCGATTCACCTTAAAAACTAAGATATATCGATAAATAATATACTCAAATATTATAATAAAGTAAAACTCTTACCGTATCATTATACGCAGCAGAGTATCAAGCAAACCAATCCTCCGGGGTCGCCTCGTAGTTCAGCAGTAGAACTTTGAATTTTTTATTTTTTTGTGGAGAGCAAACTTTGTTTGTTGCACAGTTACGACGCCTTTACACTTTTTGGTCAACGTTGCCATTACAATTGTAAAAAATATCACCAAGAATGTATTGCCATTCACAAATTTTTATTTATTATTGCTAGAAAGCTATGAATATAAAAAATCTGACTCGTTATCGGGTACTGGGACACTGTCGGAATTGCGTACTTTTACCTTAGGTACCAAATTGTGCTTGTTAAGCTTTACTTGTAAAAATAATTATTATTTGAGAATGGCGCCCGTAGAAGCAAATGAATTTCGTAATGACTGTATTACAGTACAGCCGAGTAGGTTTCAAGGTCTCACTAAAAAGACCAGATTTGCATGGATTAAACCATAGACTAATATAATAGTTACTGACGTAACTTAAACTTCGGTAACTATACAACTTATTATAAGAGGCTAAGTACCACTGTGCTCTTCATTTATTATTTTTACTATGTTACGTTACCAACTAATTTAACGCGTTAAATACTATACGCGAAAGCCACGAGTTATGTTCAATTCTCGTTGTTTGTAACCTATCTTTTCTAAACAATGACAGCCAATTTAGCGTTGCACTACAACAAGCAATGCCCTATTGGCACACTGCGATTATCGTGTGGGATACAACATTAAAAAATAATTAAACGTACCAGTTACGACGTAGTATCAATTACTGCCGTATATACATGTTAATTACTTATGTGTGACGTTTTAGTTAACTGTCACACGACAGTTAACTAGCTACTCATTTGATATATATGTAGAATCATGTTTGGTTTTAAATTTTAATAATTTTTAATTTGTCAAAACTGTAAAATGGCGCTAACGCAAGCGATGGACAGTGGTATGTGCTGTCAGCGATACCGAAATGTACGAGACGCCATATTTGAGAAATTTTTGGCTTCAACATACATCACATCTTTCCCGTCCTCTTAGCGTAGCGTATTTCGTCAGTGGTTCATCTTAATATTTTAAGAATTTTATGTCTACTTACTAAACTAGTGTAATCTGCGAACTGAAGAAGTACGTAGCACAAACTTTATTGTAACAATTAATTTTGCTCATGATGCTGAAGAACCCCGTCAATGCTTCACCAAAAAGGAAAAAGGAATTTAAAGTAGTAGTAAAATTAGCTTTTAAATAATAAAATGATTAAAAAAGGCGTGTGGCACTCGGAGACTGCCGCGGTAAAGCTATTGCATAGAATTTAAAGTTATTTTTAGTTTTGCCATCAATCGAAAAGTAGAACTTTTGGTACCAGGCTAACTTCACACTTTTTAGTGTTTAGTTTGCCATCTATCGAAAAATAGCAGAACTTTTTAATGACTTTTCTGCTATTTTTTGATAGATGGCCAACTAAAAACTAAAAAGTTGTGGAGTTGCGCTCCCTGCTTTCATGCTAGCCTAGTACCAAAAGCTCTACTTTAGGAGTGCCAGGTTATTTTCGTTACGAAATTTCTGCATTCGGTCTGCACCGTCAAAGCCCGCGATAGAAGCTATGCAATAGCTTAAAATCACGCCCATAAGGCGAAGAAAAAGGAGCCCCGTTTTATCCCGTTGTGCAGAAAGATCTCATATCACAAAGCCTTGACGCCGAGGCGCTTTACTCGCTTCGCTCGATCAGTCAACAAACCGTCCTGCGAGTAGTGTTGTTACTAAACATTAGTAAAAAGTACGACAAATGTAAAACGGAATAAATTTACCAATCATTTACAATTACATAATGATTGGGGAATGATATGTTTTTTTAATTGTTTTAAAAAATATGTTGATTACAAGCTTTACAATATCTCGTTTCAGACGCTCAGTCTAAAATGAGATAGTGTAAATCTTGTGAACAATACATTTTATCCATACAATTAAAAAAAAATCATATCACCCGCCCTTACATCTTATGCAAAAGTTAGTAAACATTTTTTTTACTAAACTTTCGTAAAGGAGACGTTTCATCAATGTATGAGCCCTGGGCCAGGTCTATGTACGGTATACTTGGGTGTAGCCCAGATCACAAAAAACAGTTTTTAACTACATATTTTCTTTAAAAATGGCTTTTTCGGTTGTACAAAAGAAGTATTTTTGCATATAATTGCAACACTTAACAAATATTCAACATGGCGGTAATATGTATTTCATTGTGAATTGACATTTGACTTTGAAAGAAATGTCAACTATTGACAGTTTGAGTCGTGGTTTACGTCAAATCGTACGACGCCAGCGACGCCATATTGAAAATTGATCATATAAATATTGAAAAAAAGATATTTTTTGTACACCGAAAGTATTCGTTTTTACTAAATAATTTTATTTTTCCTGTGAACAACAGATTTTTCTTGCTTTTTTAAGATACCCTACAAGACCTAGCCCAATTTGAAATATCTCCTTTTACGACAATCTTGTATCAAGGAGGCATTAATTGGGAAGATACAGTGCAGCGGAAGGCGCAGAATCGACGCAAATTTTGTTTTTTCTAGAAATCTATATTTGACCTTCGTATTTTTTACGATAGTTTAGTAATCTAGGGTTGAATGGTGTTCCCACATACAATAATTATTATTTTAACAACCTGCTGTCAGTGTCAAATTCACATGTTACACCCGCTATATTCAGATGACTCATGAAATAACTGTTTGAAATATGAAATATTAATTATTTATTTACTCCAACAAAGTATACATAGAGGAACACCTTGCCTGTAAATACCATCGAGCCACTTAGGCGCTAGCAAGTGTGACGTGACGAAGAAGCCTCATAGACATACACTCGAAAAACAGTACCCTCCTTCTTACGCAATCGGGTTAATTGAATTGCAATGTAGGTAATACAGCAGTGGACCAGGGGTACATAACATTACACTGTTATGAAGAATGTTTTTTGCTGCGTATAATAAGGCGATGGGTAATTTCTGTTGTTATATTTTTTATTTTTAAAGGGCGGATTCCTCAGTAATTACTATGTTATAGCGGCCTTATTATTTTGTAGATGACATAAACAATTGAACAGGTTTTTTAAGTGAAAGTCTCAAGTTCTATCGAATTGTAGATCCAGCGTGGAAGATTGGGTTATATTTGGGAATTATTTTTTGTAAATTAATTAAAAGAAAATAATAATTAGAAAAAAACTCTACGTTACACTTTTTGAATTTGGTGGGCAGGGGTGTTTAATTTTTCAAAGTCAGAGTTAAAGTCAAATCATATATTTCATCATATAGGCCTTACTTGTTTCTCTTATAAATGGTCTTATGAATGGTCAGTAACAATAATTAAGTAGGTATACTTATTATTAGTGATATTGCTTAAATATTATGGAGAATGGGTCTTGATAGTACCAACGAATATTTAATATTACTAAATAGTACGGAACCCGCAGTGCACGAGCTTGTTATATTATTGGTTAAAATGTGACTTCTTATCGAGAATAAATAAGGTTACGGTTATACATAAACAGGAATAATTTCAATATGTATACTGTGTATGTTTCATAACCAAATATAATAATAAAAGTTAGGAAAGCTACTACACAAATTATTGGTAACAAACATGATTTGTAATTAAACCATCCTGTGTGGTTTACTGTGTTTGTTTAAAAAGTAACATTGATAATTGTGTGGTTGTTTATCAATGATTGTATCATCATTTTTCAAGTGTGAATATAGGTGGTTGCTATACACAAGAGATCATCCTTCTATTTCACTAATTATTTATATTTATACTGTGGTTATATTTAACAAATAATATTTATAATTATGTTACTGGTTGCAAATAATTATATGATGTATTTCATCGTAATTACCTTTATAAAAGTTAAGAAAGTCAAGATACTGATTGTCTGTACAATCACATTATTAATTAATTAAAATATTATTAATTTAATACTTTAATACATGAGGAATAACATGACAAATATGGCTGTTATAATATTAATGACAAACGGAACTTAATTGTAATTGCATTACGTTTATTGAAGTTGGGGAAGTCATTATACCAATTGTTTATAACCATTATCATTCTGCTTCCATGGGTTTGTGTATTTCTGTTCTTTGAGTAATTTAATGTCTAATTGCAAAAAAACATTAATAATCATATGATCATTTTATATAACGATCATTCTCTGTTATTAAATGAGAATGTTGACAATTTGATTTGTATTGGAAGGAAGTCGTTATACCAATTGTTTTTAACCATTATCATTCTACTTCTATAGGTTTGTCTGTTTATGTTCTTTAAGTAATTTAATATTTAACTACAAAAAGAAATAACATTTTAAAATAATATAATCATATGATTATTTTATAATACTGTTATTCTGCGTAAATTAATTAGGATATTGACAAGTTGACTAGTGACGGAAGTTAAATAAAAAGAGGGATCTCCCACTTATTGAATCGATAGTATAAAAGCCTCGAATCCGGCAGTCTGGGGATTATTCTATTTCTGACCGTAGTACCGGACAGAGCTGTTGGGGCACTGCAAAAGCTAAGTATTTCTTATAACCTATAATTGTTATCTATCTATATATTGTTAACTATATTTTGTAGTTGTCATTCTGAATTAATTAATCCAGTTAATGTGGCTTACATATTGCTGAGTATAATAATTGTGTTCTATAAAGATTGTTAAATTACTGTGGATCGATAAATAATATCATTAGATCTCAGCGACCATTGTCGAGTCACTTTGTATAAATTAATTAGTGATTATTGTTACCAAGTTACTTGTAACATTGCTTGTACAATATATATTTTGAAAAGATCAAGTGCTGAGTTTCTTGCCGGTTCTTCTCAGTGCAAAACTTGCTTTCCGAACCGGTGGTAGATTCATTTCAACAATTAGAAAAGATAAACAGTTTAAAAATAAATTAACGTTTAAAATAAAAGTTTTAACAGAAAATAACCTCTTTTATTTTAAACACTTCTGGTGACCACACCCTTAACCCAAAATCTGTCATCAGAAGCGGGATCGGAACCTATTTTGCTAATACATTATCTTATGTTTCAGAAACGGTGAGCGTGGATTCTGTTGTGCCAACCTGAACTATACTTACATCCGAGATATTGATGTGGTGCTGATACAGAAGAATTTCATTTGTGAATATGGAAAGAAGTGAAGAATGTAGCCAACATCTGGCCGCGAAATTTCGTCATTGGTATTAGTCTCAACGGATGTATACCTTTTTAAGGTCAGTTATTAGAACCATTTACTATAGTTTTTCTTAAAATTATAATTAATATGAAAATATTTGTACATTAAATGAAAATATCGAAACACATAAATACAAATTATATTGTGAAACGTTAACAAAGCATCCATAAAAAAGGGGAAACAAGACTTATAATGTATTAAGGAATTGAAGAAAATCACTTATTGTGAGGATTCGTTTTCATTTAAATATCAGGCTGTGAGTGTCGTTAATTTACTCCAAACCAATCATAAATAACTAAGCTAAAACAAAGAAGTCGGTACTATGTTTTACTGTATAAAAAGGGGAAGTGATGGTTTTTTTAGACGTTGTACGTGTCTGAAGAAACTCTCTTTATTCTCTCTGAAGAAATTCTCTGCATAAATCAAGTTTATTTTTTTTTAATATGAAATAAGCTATAATAAATGAAATTTCTTATCGGCCATTTACAAGGGTTTTCGTGATTGATATTTTTGATAATGGGAAGTCACACAAAATTATATAGGTACCCAAGATAGCAACTTAACTAAAACTAAACTCAAATTAGGTGTCAATTACACAAAGAACATGATATCTACTTGTTAAGTAATCAATTGGACTAACAGTAAATGACTCGAATTATTATTATTTTTTTCAATTGTGGCGTTACGTGTGGCAATTATTGCTCAGTAAAAAAAAATCAACAACAGAAAGGAGACCGGCGGACTCATACATTTCTGGCCTAAAATCCACTCCAATCTCAATCAAAGTCAATCAAATAAAGTAGGGAGAAAGAAGATATTCACATTATTGTTGAAAGTTTTTTTTTTTTGGTTGTATTTTATTTTTGATCCCCTACTTCTAAAAAATATGGTATTTACATAAAAAAAAAAGTCTATGAAAAACAGCAATGTAAAATGGATCATTCCAGATTCTAAATGGTCTCTGGGTTATTTTTGTTAGAGCTAAGCCAATTTGCGCCATACTCCTTTCCTTTTCCATTTTAAAAATAAAGAAAAATCTAATCAATATTTCGTTTTCTGCAAGGTTACAAAAAAATATAATATAATTTGTATAATATGAAGGTAGTCTTACATTAATGGTAGTGACAGTAAATTTTAATAATTAAAAAGAAAATCCTTCTTAATTCTTATACTTCACGATTAAAAGAAATATTAATTGTAATATCCCTTCGATGTTGCAACGTCACTTGAGCACAGACAAGCCATTGTTAGCGATCTGAATATTTCTTAATAAAGAAACATTGGTTAATGAGTCTTCAAAGTAATAACATAAAACTGTTATTGATTTATTAACATTGATTAGGCTACATGGTGTCCAATCATCATTGCTAGATTCGTGTTTTTGCTACAACCACAATTATTTTATCTTTAACAAGTAAACTCCATTATAATATCTAGTTTCGCCTTGACTACAGCCAAGACTTTGTAAAAAATAACATTAATAATGTGGATTGAAAAAAAAGGGAGGAAAATCTGACCATGATTTTCCCTTGTCTTAATATTGCTTGTCTATTCAATTTCGTACACATTTTTTTTTTAGATAAAAGTAAATATTATTCAAATTTAGAATTTACGTTCTCATAATTACTATAAAATTTGTAATATAAAATAAAAAAAATATAAAATTTGTTATAACCTACAAATTTTAATAACCGTAACTAATCACGAATATTTGTTTAATGAAGATATTGAAAAGCAAAATAAAGTCACATTAAATTTGATTCCATAGCAGATGAATAATCCCAAAACATATAAACAACATTTCGCCTTTATCGCTAATAGATAATCCTGTTCGTACAGCTACCTTTTCTCGTAATATCTCAAGGAGAATTATCAAGAATTCGTTTGGGATTTCTATTTATTTTTGTTCTATAAGTTTAACAATATAAATAAAAACTGAGCTTTATAATATAGTATAAATAATGATAAAATGAGTGTTGTTAGTTTACTGACCCCTTTTCACTAGGAGAAACCTACTGAGGCTTCTATTAGAATTATTATTTAAAGCCTAAATAACCGTAAAGAATAAAGAAACACTAATTGATAACATCGTAGTTTCTAAGTACCTTCTTTATAATAATCTATGAACAAATAATTGAAATAATTGTAACACTAATGAGGAAATATAACACAAAATCTTAATTTATTTGTTCATTAATAGAAAACAATCGGTGGGGTAAGCGATCTAACATGTAGTCCCCGACCATTGGCATAAGACTGAATTACCAGTAAATCTCGTTCAGACTTCACATATAAAAAAATACATAATAATAATATATTCTATACAACGTATAAAAAGGAAATGAATGGTCTTAGGACTGACCTTTGCGATCTAAAATTGTTTGTCAGATTGGCCGAGCGATTACTTTTCTTTTGATATTGGTTTGAAATATTTTGAGCTACAAAGTCTGCAACGAAAAAAAAATAACATTCTTTAGTGTAACAGCATGGTATATTTTTGGTTTGGACTAAATTTGAGAAACACAAAAATAACTTGTTCTAAGCGAATAATAATAAGCTTTTGTACAGTCTGTTTCGTCTTTGGGATGCTTTGATTTATTATTTGAGGAAATTAATCCATAAAAGTTTTATGTTCAGCTGTCATAATAACAGACACTTCTTTTGATGAAAATCCGTGTGGAAATGTATTGTATGAAGCAAAGGATTGTTTATAAAGAAAAATATGGTACATGTTACAATAATCAACATTACGGAATAAAATGCCAAATAATATGTGGTATTAGAAGTATTTATAAAACATTGTTATTTGATCACAAGAAGTTATTGGAAATTGCCATCTAAAATGACTCTTACTGTTTACTATGACATAACTTGACTATGGTTTAAATACCTCCAGTGGTTGTAAGTGATATAGAGTTTACCATTAATGAATGGTGTGTAAAGCCCACTGGATGGTATGGATTCTAACTCTAACTTTGACATTTACTGTTGACTGGTAAAAAAAAAATGTAGTTTTGTGATCTGGAGTCGTTTGAAGTGAAAGAATATGGCTTGGTGAAGTATTGTGGCATTAACGGATCGACCGTGTTATATTATTTTATTTGATTATTGTAATGTTGATTGATTTGTAATTAAGCCAATATTGTGAAGATTTTTTTTTTCTTTTATCAAGGAAACATATACATAATACAGATCTGATAGTTTTAATGGATGGGTTTGGTGGAAGTGTTAAAGATGATGGGTTTGCCATACACAATGGAGTTCTGTACTCGCGGTCGATTAAGCTTCGGCGTCAGCGCGTGGGACTCTGTTGAGACTCTTTACATTGTCATTTGTGGCATACTTATTATCGATAACGATGCTAATATGCAAGATCAGGAGTCACAATAAAAAATTGAGAAAGCTGCTGACCCCGCCCTGATACTTCACTGAACCCCACCAGGCAGCGGTGGTAGGTGCTTGTATTGAAGGCCGGAGGTCCAAAGTAAAATATTGATATCGCGAAAATATTGTGTACGCGAAAATATTGGTGGCGCAAAATATTGGTGGCGCAGAAAAATATTGGTGGCGCGAAAATATTGTTGACGCGCAAAAAAAAAAAAAAATATTGGTGGTGCGAAAAAATTGGTGACGCACAAAAACATTGGTGGTGCGAAAATATTGATGACGCACAAAAAATATTGGTGGTGCGAAAAAATTGGTGACGCACAAAAATATTGGTGGTGCGAAAATATTGGTGACGCACAAAAAATATTGTGGTACTTCGAGAGCGAAGTACAGGTCAGTCTGGCCGTGTTATATTATTGGTTAAAATGTGACTTCTTATCGAGAATAAATAAGGTTACGGTTATACATAAACAGGAATAATTTCAAAATGTATACTGTGTATGTTTCATAACCAAATATAATAATAAAAGTTAGGAAAGCTACTACACAAATTATTGGTAACAAACATGATTTGTAATTAAACCATCCTGTGTGGTTTACTGTGTTTGTTTAAAAAGTAACATTGATAATTGTGTGGTTGTTTATCAATGATTGTATCATCATTTTTCAAGTGTGAATATAGGTGGTTGCTATACACAAGAGATCATCCTTCTATTTCACTAATTATTTATATTTATACTGTGGTTATATTTAACAAATAATATTTATAATTATGTTACTGGTTGCAAATAATTATATGATGTATTTCATCGTAATTACCTTTATAAAAGTTAAGAAAGTCAAGATACTGATTGTCTGTACAATCACATTATTAATTAATTAAAATATTATTAATTTAATACTTTAATACATGAGGAATAACATGACAAATATGGCTGTTATAATATTAATGACAAACGGAACTTAATTGTAATTGCATTACGTTTATTGAAGTTGGGGAAGTCATTATACCAATTGTTTATAACCATTATCATTCTGCTTCCATGGGTTTGTGTATTTCTGTTCTTTGAGTAATTTAATGTCTAATTGCAAAAAAACATTAATAATCATATGATCATTTTATATAACGATCATTCTCTGTTATTAAATGAGAATGTTGACAATTTGATTTGTATTGGAAGGAAGTCGTTATACCAATTGTTTTTAACCATTATCATTCTACTTCTATAGGTTTGTCTGTTTATGTTCTTTAAGTAATTTAATATTTAACTACAAAAAGAAATAACATTTTAAAATAATATAATCATATGATTATTTTATAATACTGTTATTCTGCGTAAATTAATTAGGATATTGACAAGTTGACTAGTGACGGAAGTTAAATAAAAAGAGGGATCTCCCACTTATTGAATCGATAGTATAAAAGCCTCGAATCCGGCAGTCTGGGGATTATTCTATTTCTGACCGTAGTACCGGACAGAGCTGTTGGGGCACTGCAAAAGCTAAGTATTTCTTATAACCTATAATTGTTATCTATCTATATATTGTTAACTATATTTTGTAGTTGTCATTCTGAATTAATTAATCCAGTTAATGTGGCTTACATATTGCTGAGTATAATAATTGTGTTCTATAAAGATTGTTAAATTACTGTGGATCGATAAATAATATCATTAGATCTCAGCGACCATTGTCGAGTCACTTTGTATAAATTAATTAGTGATTATTGTTACCAAGTTACTTGTAACATTGCTTGTACAATATATATTTTGAAAAGATCAAGTGCTGAGTTTCTTGCCGGTTCTTCTCAGTGCAAAACTTGCTTTCCGAACCGGTGGTAGATTCATTTCAACAATTAGAAAAGATAAACAGTTTAAAAATAAATTAACGTTTAAAATAAAAGTTTTAACAGAAAATAACCTCTTTTATTTTAAACACTTCTGGTGACCACACCCTTAACCCAAAATCTGTCAAGCTCAACTCGCATTTGAACAATTATTCGAATAACCTAGAAAGAATGGAATGAATGAGTTCAGTGATGTTTTATTTTGGCCGCGGTCCTTTCCGCATTCTCAGTAATTTGCTGACGGTAGTTGACGGTGTACTGCATTTTTGCGGTGCGCGGCCGGATACGGGCAGTGACATAATTAGCGGTCGTTTATTATGGCCACTATGTAATACGCCGCTCGTATCAGCGGAGGCACCCATGCGGCGCGGGTCGCGACCTGCGAGCTTTGGTACCGGAAAATTCAATTCATTACGTTACGATTCCGCTGTCTCCGTGACGGATTTTAAAAAGTAAATAATAGATCTACTGGTACTTCATGTATGACAAATAAGAGACGGATAAAACAATGCTGAAATCGAAGCAAATGTGAAAGTTTGTTTGTAACACGTTCTATATAACCTTCACGACAAATTTTTTAAACTGATTTGGGTTAACATTTTCAATAGAGCTAGGCTGTACCATAGAATACCATAATAGTACCTACCTCATGGTACCTACAGAAGACTAACTCCGCGAAATGATTTAAATAATTAGCGACTCTATCGCTGACACAATAAAGCGCAATTCGATGTCGTAAAACACTATTAAAAGCATTTATAAGAATCTATAATAGGTCTAAATTATACAGTCAATAGTGCAACTAGGGGCAAGTATAAAGAAAAATAATATTAAGTAGTAATAATCATAACATATTATACTTAACAACAAAGTGCCATTATCGTCATTACAAAGGTGCAAAATTATACACTAGGTTACGCCGGCCGAACGAAAACTTATGTATTTAACCTTTATGCAAAGATAAGAGGTTTTCACTGTATTTATGTAGTTATAGTAAAATAAATAAACTGAGCTTTCCCCGACTCGGAACAATTTGAGTGTGATATCAACTCTATTTAATATTTTAAAGGATAGCTTATGACTACTTTACAACGTTTTTGGGCTTTATAAAAAACAATCTTTGACTCCTCCTGCGTAAATCGTTCGTTTTATCAAAAATCTCAAGAGATACTATAGAGTTTTCTTAAAGGCCTACTATATTTTACTTCTTTATGAAAATCGCTAAAATTGTCAATGGCCTAAAATAGACAGCATTAGGTACAATGTTAATCTATACTGGGGTTAAATGCAAGATGAACTCCAGTTGAAATATACACACTCATATTAAAATTAAATCGATTCGTATTATAAAATAATAATTTTAGTGCATAAATAACATCGAGAACCGGATAAAACTAGATTAATCGTTTGCAACACTGCAAGTAGGGACGTGCTACGTTAAAGATAACTTCCCGCCCCGAACCAGGTTTAAACGTAGGCTGTAATTGAAGGAAACAGACGCAATTTGTTTATTATTTATATATTATAATAACAGTTCTGCGTTATTATGCGGTCTATGCTATAGTTGAAAGTAGCTGCTGAGCCTTTCATCAGAATGACTAGCAAGTAGGTACCTACATTTTGATACAATGTGTGGAAAGTATGTCTTTTCTTCACGAGTTTGCGACTCATTAGAGACGTATAGAAATAAGGTTTCCATACATGCATTGATCGACGTTTTTAACACATTTTTAAAAATGAAATAAATAAAAAAGTCCTTTGAAAATTAATGTATTAATAGTATTTGCGCTGTAAAATATTAATCCCATACAGAAATAAACCTACAGATAACTTTCCTACATGCATTTGGATGTTGTATGCAGGAGGAAAACAAAAAACACTAGTGCGCAAAAGTTAGTGCATGTTGCAACACGTGATATTCAGCTAGTCCCTTTTGTCCCAAAAGTTGTCCAATAAAATGACGTTTTGATTTTCCATTTGCCTCTACAAAGTTGAAATGTGTTTCGAAGGCCATTGGTTGCCAGTAACTATATCCTCTAAGCTAATATAGATAAATACTCTTAAGTACGTATAATATGCCGAGTTTTTTTCTTTTTTTTTGTCCTTGCTATCTTATTACAGAAGTTGCAAAATTGACTACGTAATATACTTACAGATATACCTACCTACAAAAGTATATTTCATAAAAATCGGCCAAGCCGATTCGGAGAACCTTTGTTTTTTTGGGTCGACATAGTCAATATTTAAAACGCCAAAGCTTCGCTTTGGACTATAACATCAAACGAACTGTATCACAGTACCGATGGTGTGCGAAGGAATTACAAGTTGCTTTGCATATATCTAGTCATCGCCCCGATCGCTCTACGGCCACTTACAGCTCGAAAAGGGAGACTTTTTATAAGAAACGCCAACAAAACAATACATAATATAAAGTATTATACGATAACAGACGGTAATAGTGGAAAACGTTACTTAGTGAATGCCGTGTTACTTATGCCGCTCGTATAAATAATACAGAGCGGTTTCACAAGCGGAGCGGTTTAACCCTTTAACTTTTATTACGTCATGTGGTATGGACATTTTTGTCCCAGAAGCTGATAAACGTGATAGAAACAAGAAAAGAAAGAAGTGAAGAAATGTCATCGTTTCACTTTAAATATTTATCGTCATTAAAAATAATATACACCATGCCTTTAATTTAATGTTATGTTAACTTACTTGTATAGGTATAGGTATTAGATTTTCGGATAAATGAAATCATTTTAAAGGTTTATTTAACATGTTGCTTGGGTAAGAGATTTACGCCTTTATGCATACAAACTGCAATTTAAAATATAATATTATTTTTCATATGGATGATTACCGATAAATAATGACGTTCTTTATATTTTTCTAATTATCATAACAACATAATATGAAATTAATAGCATTTTTTCCCTAAGTTAAATAACATAATCGTAATACCATATAGGAACACAATTTGTTTTGCATATTGGTTCGTTGCCCGCTGTTTTATTAATTATTGTTTCTTTAAAGTAAATAATTATTTCCGTATGGTTACACTGCACTTAGAACTTCTGCGTAATATATCGTAAAGCTTTTGATTTATTAATTATTATTAAGTGGAGGAGGATCTTCAAAAGTTTTATTTCATTTATGTTTAGCAATAGCTGATGTTGATCGGTTTCTCTTGATACTTAAGAGTCCTGTGAACTACAAATGATTTTGGTATTACGAATGTATGGGAAACATCGTGGGCAACCGTCTCAAGATCAAATCCTACGAAATCCTATCTAAACTTACGAAATACTTTGATTAGGTATATACTTACTAGACAAAATATGATCTCTAGGTAAAATTATATAGAATTATCGCGTCTTTTTGTATGTGACAAAACTCCTCCGAAACGGCTTGATTTAAGGTTTTTATTATGTACCTATTTGGTAGGTCAGAGAGAACGTAAACTATTTTTTCGTTTAAAACAACCGGTTCAGCTAATATTATACAGGGTTATATAAAAAAAATACTAAATCGCTCTCGACCCGTATTTGTTTACATTAAAAATAACAACTTTTATTCTACAACTTTTGTTTGCTCGATATTTTGAGAAATATCAAATATTCAATATTTTACACAGATACTCTACTTGTTCCTACTCTGTAACATCGGCAAGTGGCAACTGCACGGACCGCGGCGCGGCCGCGCAGCGCGCAAACTCGCGGTGCGAAACCGCCATAGTGTCACTACTCACTTTACAGAAATAACATTTTTTTATATGAAATAAATTAATACAGAATTTTGAAAAATCGTAGAACTAAAGTTGTTAGTGTTAATGTAAACCGCTACAGGCCGAGAGCGATTTGGTATTTTTTATATAACCATGTACGAGTATATATAGTTTAATTATTTTTCCGCTAGTTCCATGAAGCCAACTCACAAATGATTCACTTTGGCTGCTGCGCGTACTCTCATAATATGTGTTAATTTGCTCTTAAAACAGCATCCATGCTTTGTTAATTTTTTTACGAAATGTTGTGTTTTAGTTCGTTATTACCTTTATATTTCTAGGTACAACGTCTTATACGTAACGCTATTGTATTGTAATAAGAAATAGTATAATAGTTTCTCATATGAATTTGTTTTTTTACAGGTATGTACCAACCAAATTGTTATCCTACAAATAAAGATTGCTTGAAAGTTGAAGTTCATCTAACGTGAGTACTAAACTAACCACTTGTATAATTAATTTTTAATTAACAGCAGTAATATACTATGTTCATAAAAACAGTTAAACAATACCTTTAACACTGGTTTTCCCCAAAATTAAAATAAAATAACAAAACTAGACATAACATTAATGTTTTGGCAAAAATAATGATTAATTAATACGACTTAAGTTACAAGTTATTATTATAAACTATTATTATTTGTGCATTAATTTAGTTAATTCGCTACATGGGACAAAAAAACCTAGGTGTTTTGTTACCTACTACGGACGAAGATATGACGTAAAACGTAAGGTACCTAAAACATTTTGACGACCTCCGTGGTTGAGTGTTTAGCGTGCCGGTTTTCAAGGCGCCGCCATCTCTGAGGTTCCGGGTTCGATCCCCGGTCGGGGCAATGTAGAACAATAATTATTCTACATTGTCTCGGGTCTGGGTGTTGTGGTACCTTCGTTGTTTCTGATTTCCTTAACACAAGTGCATAAGCTACTTACTAAGGGATCGGAGCAATGTATGTGATGTTGTCCACTATATATTTATTTATATTTATTTATTTATTTTTTGCCCTGAGATTATTATAAATACCTACTCTTACAATGGTATGCATTTTGCTTAATAGTTTTTTTATATTGCCAATGGAAGTTTAATATGTTTTTCCAGACCGTTTTTGGACAAAAATTTTTTTGGTATCGTGGATTTTTTTGTGTGAATAAAATCCTGTTACGAAGAGAATCTACGAAAATCTTTGAAAAATCTACCATGAAAGTTTTTCCTTATAGTCCACGGAATAGCCACGCATGCAATCACGTACCTTTAGAGATTTGATGTGATGAACTCGTTTCTGCGAGCTAGCTGAAAACATCTATCGAGCGATGGGTGAAATCACAAACGAAAAATATGAAATGAACTTTTGTTTTAGGTGTTATTCCAAACGAAACTTTTCTTTTACTCGATTTGTGAGATGCCGTATAATTACTAGCTATTCCGAAGTACATTTTTATTACGATTATTAATTAAGACATAAGCTGAATAGACTGGCCGGATTAAAATACGTCAGGTTCTTCCAAAAAACTAGCGTTAGGTAGATTATGCATTTATAATAATTGAATACGATATAGTACAGTCTCCCTAAACATGGATCTACAAACTATTATTTTGGTTGCTAGAAGACAGTGTAGTGATTGACATTTTAGTCTGTAATCTCAAGTACAGACATTGGCTCAAAAGGCAAGCGTCTCAGGTCAACTATAGTTAAAAAAAAAAAAAAAAAAACAAACAATAATAAACAATAGATTTATTCTGTATTCTTTTAAAAATAAAAATTTAAATAACCATTACTAAAACCTAAACTAAAACTAAACACTTTATAAAGTATTTAAATACTTTGAAACTTATATATTTTTACACACTAGCAATAGACAAGCGCACTCGGTTTTTGAACGAGAGTTTTGTCTATGTTTTTTGACGGCTGGGTCTGCGAACGTGACCTACTGTTCTTTTTCTGCGCGTCGCCATGCGAGCTTGTAATTTTTGAGAAATCTCCGTCGAGATACCTATCAGGAAGATGAAAGTTGGGAGTAAAAAATAACCCAATGGATTCCACCTATCAGTGAAATCTAGTAATAACCCGAAACTCGGTGAGTTGAAATTCTTTTTTTCGCATAATCAGACGTAACAATACCGATACCTAACTACTGCAGAATTCCTCGTATTGCAGTCTAATCCTCGATTAATTTTGTGTATAATACGTTATTAACCCAAATTTCAGTGTTCCCAAACGTGTTACTGCATATTTTCTCCATAAAATGCATTGTACTAGAAATTGCGTCGTAACTAAACCACATGTCAGTCAAACGACATTTCTATTATTTCGATGTTTTATACTTGCGTTCCTTGTTTTCGACGCTGCAATACTGATAATTCACCTAGGTCAAGTTATCTGTGTAGATTAAATTCGTTGATTGGCAGTTTTGTGAAATATTCGAGTCTCTAATATAAAAGTCGATATTAACCTTTGTAAATCTAACCTCTTGCCTAGCCATGTTTTCTTTGAGTCCGAACCACTCTGTGTTGGTGGGTTCCCTCGGGACTCCAAGGAGACATCGGCAGACTTGAGCGCGCAAAGACCTCGGACTAAGACGAGCTTGTGTGGACGCGTTCCAGGGTTTTCTCCACCTACCATATAACTACGTGGACACTTACTTAATGAGTGGATACCTACTGAAGACTCCTTCACGCTGAAATGCAGCCTACTGTGGAGTGAGCCAGGTTCCGGCTTCGGTCCACTGCTGAGTCACTACACTCAGGATCGATGAGCAGACCACCACGCTTTACTACGCGCTGAGCACCGCCGCCCTGACGTCCAGCAGCACCGTGCAGGAGCCACGGAGAACCCGTCAACACAGATCAGTATTTCCATCTTATCTGCGCCTGCGAGTCTCGTCCCGTCTACCGTCCTTCTTTGAGAACCCCGCGCTCTCCGAGCTAGTGCATAATTATTTAACTTTTTACTACCCCATTCGAATTAAATTCTGTTTTTTTTTATACAACCGTAAAAGGTAGCTTCACTACAACCCAATTTGTCGTATCATAATTTAAACCTCCATTAGTAATTGTAAATTTAAAACAACCAAATGTAACAACTAACCCATTAATAACACTTAACAATCATCTTCCTGATTTTTAAATATAACTTAAAAGAAATATCTCTAGTTTTTATTGTCCAACCTACCTACCTACCTTGCCGTGTTTGGGTCTGTCACCTACCGGGCAGTGCACAGCACCCAAGCGCGACAGTGGCGCCCAACTGACTTACTGACAATAATTACAATTATTTATTAATTTCTAACTGCACTAACACCATAAATCTGACATTTTTTTAAATTATATTACTACATCCATAAACTCAGAAATACGGTAGTACGGACGAGTTACAGCAGTTGTTTTAGCGGAGCTCGGGAATGCATGGTTGGACCTGAGGCTCTGATTAGTATTAAGTACCTAACCTTAATATTAAGTCATGCTGTAACTGTAAATGGTTATGCGAGGAATTGACAGCTCACCGCGATTCAAACTGTAACTTTGCTCGAAACTTAACTACACTTAAATCTATACCTTAAATTAATTTAAATACTTAATCTTATCACATTTAAAATGTCTTACAACATAAAATTTTTGTCACTACAAAAATTCGAGTTGGAATATGAGGTGGCCGTACGTGGGAGTACACCGGCAGACTCAGTAGCTGAATTAAGGAAACAAATTATTAAATTAGCACCAATACTACCTGCTGAAGATATATTAGAATCACACTTAGACGCGAATGTAGATTTAAAGGCAGTTAAAGAAACATTAATTAAAACACAAAATAACTTACAAACATTAAAAACTAAATTTGATAAAAATCTATTCACAAGAACTGAAACTATGATACATCACCTCTATCATCGACTAAACAGAATCACACCGACTACTGACACTAATGAATTGTATAAAATTTGCCGTACCAACTTCAAATCACAATTTAATGAGTTAATATCACTTAAGCCTCAATCAACTGAACAAACCTCAAGTGAAACAACAGACTCTGCTACCACCTCCAATACCTCAAATGAAACTGAAAAAATCATTACTTGCGACCGCAACTTAATAGCGGAAATTAGCAAAATTAAATTCTCCGGTAAAACATGTGTCAGGGCATTCATACAAAGAATTGAAGAATTTATGCACACTAGAAACATATCTCCAAGCAAAATTATGTCCTTCGCATATGAAATCTTTACAGATGACGCGTTACATTGGTTTCGATTTACAAAAAACAAGGTAAACACTTGGAAAGAGCTAGTAGAATCACTCAAACGCGACTTTAGTGACAGTGACTACGACTATCAAGACACGCGGCAGCGTGTCAAGCCAAGTTCAAGCAAAGGAACTGGCTAGCCAGCGCCAAGAGTAAGTTTACACGAACCACTTGGTGCCGCTTTTGACCCTTCTATAACTCAAAACCTATTTAACGTAAACACATAAAACTTCGTGTGTTTAATTATATCTATAAGATCATATAGAAGCCCAATTTTCATGAAGCTAGCTCAAACGGTTATAAAGATATGAAGGTCAAAAAGTCGTTAAAATTCATACTGACTGACATATAGTACAAAAACCTAACCTACTTCCAGATGACCTAGAAGGATGAAATTTGGAATCCAGCTCGGTAACTGTGTGTAAGCGTAGGAAAAAATCGAAAAATAAAGAAAAGTCAAAAAATAAGGGGTGTTCCCATACAAACTGACATATAGTACCTAAATCTAACCTATACTTCCAGATGACCTAGAAAGATGAAATTTGAAATCCAGCTTGGTAAGTGTGTGTAAGCGAAGGAAAAAATTAGAAAATAAAAAAAAGTCAAAAAATAAGGGGTGTCCCCATACAAACTAACATATAGTACAAAAACCTAACCTACTTCCAGATGACCTGGAAGGATGAAATTTGGAATCCAGCTCGGTAACTGTGTGTAAGCGCAGGAAAAAATCCTAATAATATTATAAAGGCGAAAGTTTGTGTGTATGTTTGTTACTCCTTCACGCCTCAACTACTGAACCGATTTAGCTGAAATTTGGAACATAGGTAGCTTATAACCCGGATTAAAACATAGGCTACTTTTTATCCCGGAAAAATCCGTAGTTCCCGTGGGATACTCAAAATACCAAATTTTCTAGAGCAATCTATAGCTACATCTATAGATAGATTGTTCAAGCGAACTTGCTTGAAAGCATGTTTAAAGGTTGGAATAGGGAACGATAACGGGAAAATGACGTTTCCCTTAGGATTCATAAAAAGCTAATTTGACGCGGGCGGGGCCGCGGGCAAAAACTGAATCTATTATCACTGTAAATGTGAAAATGGCCACTATGTAGGTTCTGAACATAGCACTGTACGCATTAAACAAGTGTGTTTTAGTTGAACAAGCGGAGGGATAATAATGCTATAAATAATAATGATATAATGCTATAAATAATGCATAATGCTATAAATGTGAAAATGGGTACCCGTATTATAGGTTCCGACATTACAACTGTTTCGCTATTAGCATTTTGTGTTTTAGTTGAGCAATGAGATACAGTTTAATAATATTATAACTATGAAAACGGGTAGTGGGTACCTATATGATATACTGTTTCGTTACTGACAATGTATGTTTTAGTTGAGCTATGGGATATGGTAAAGTAATTAGTAATGCTATAAATGTGGAAATGGGTACCTACCCATAAAGGTTCTGAAAGTACAATTGTTTCGCTATTTATAATGTGTGTTTTGGTTAAGCAATGGGATACAGGTTAATAATGCTAAAAAGGTGTTCCTGTATAGTTTCTGATATTAGAACTGTTTCGCTATTAAAAATACGTGTTTTAGTTGAGCAATAGATTATGTGATAGTAATTATGCTATAAATGCGAAAATGGATACCTATAAGGTAAAGGTTCTGAAATTATTTCACTCTTAAGCGGATACGTTGATTTTATTTTCGTCCTTCTCACTCTTATGAATACGTTGGTGGGTTAGGTTAGGTTAGGTTAGTATGCAGCGTTGCGGAAGAATATAACAGAAAAAGGTTGTTTTACCTAATTACTTCAAAAACTAAGCCAGTTATGTAAATGTCGTTCTGAGCGTTTTTGGGAATTATTTACCGATACATTAAAACAAAAATTACAATTATGTCCATCGTAGTTTTTGATGGAAATTAGAAAAATTGAGATTTTGGAGCAATTTTTGGGAAAACTTTTTGGCGAGAAATTTTTATCCAATCGTGTTTCTGAAGTTAGGTTAACACATATGCTGTTTTTTTCCCAGAAAATCCAGGACTCCCACGGGATTTGTAAAACCCCGAAATTCACGCGGGCGAAGCCGCGGGCAAAAGCTAGTCAAAAAATAAAGAAAAGTCAAAAAATAAGGGGTGTTCCCATACAAACTGAAATATAGTACCTAAATCTAACCTATACTTCCAGATGACCTAGAAAGATGAAATTTGAAATCCAGCTTGGTAAGTGTGTGTAAGCGTAGGAAAAAATCAGAAAATAAAGAAAAGTCAAAAAATAAGGGGTGTTCCCATACAAACTAACATATAGTACAAAAACCTAACCTACTTCCAGATGACCTGGAAGGATGAAATTTGGAATCCAGCTCGGTAACTGTGTATAAGCGTAGGAAAAAATCAAAAAATAAAGAAAAGTCAAAAAATAAGGGGTGTTCCCATACAAACTGAAATATAGTACCTAAATCTAACCTATACTTCCAGATGACCTAGAAAGATGAAATTTGAAATCCAGCTTGGTAAGTGTGTGTAAGCGTAGGAAAAAATCAGAAAATAAAAAAAAGTCTAAAAATAAGGGGTGTCCCCATACAAAAAAACATATAGTACAAAAACCTAACCTACTTCCAGATGACCTGGAAGGATGAAATTTGGAATCCAGCTCGGTAACTGTGTGTAAGCGTAGGAAAAAATCAAAAAATAAAGAAAAGTCAAAAAATAAGGGGTGTTCCCATACAAACTGAAATATAGTACTTAAATCTAACCTATACCTACTTCCAGATGACCTAGAAAGATGAAATTTGAAATCCTGCTTGGTAAGTGTGTGTTTGCGTAGGAAAAAATTAGAAAATTAAAAAAAAGTCAAAAAATAAGGGGTGTCCCCATACAAACTGACATATAGTACCTAAATCTAACCTACTTCCAGATGACCTAGAAAGATGAAATTTGAAATCCAGCTTGGTAATTGTGTGTAAGCGTAGTAAAAAATCAGAAAATTAAAAAAAGTCAAAAAATAAGGGGTGACCCCATACAAACTGACATATAGTACCTAAACCTAACCTACTTCCAGATGACCTAGAAGGATGAAATTTGGAATCCAGCTCGTTAATTGTGTGTAAACGTAGGAAAAAATCAAAATATAAAATAAGTCAAAAAATAAGTGGTGTTCTCATACAAAGCGACATATAGTACCTAAATCTAACCTACTTCCAGATGACCTAGAAGGATAAAATTTGGAATCCAGCTCGGTAATTGTGTGTGAGCGTAGGAAAAAAATCAAAAAATAAAAAAGTCAAAAAATAAAAAAATAAGCGGTGTCCTCATACAAAAAACTTGTAATACGCGCTAAACAACCAGGTTCTTCGTGCCTAAACCAATAATAGTATAAAAGTGAAGTACATATATATATATGAGATTCAATGAATAAATAAATACTTTATACAACCCGTTCGCTATAAGATTGCCGCTGTCAACTGTCACGCGTTTTGCGTTGTCTCAGCCACTCAGTTCTAGTTCCAGTGAGAAAACGCTATACTGACATCATTTGACAGCAGCAAACTTATGTTGTACTAGCTGACCCGGCGAACTTCTTTCCGTCTAACAGTCGATTCTTTAATTTGGACATTGCAAAATCTCGTGTCACAATGTTTGTCCTCAATGGACTCCTAAACCACTTAACCGATTATAATAAAATTCGCACACCATGTGCAGTTCGATCCAACTTGAGAGATAGGATAGTTTAAAATATCTCAATTCAACTATTTTTTAAATCCCCAAGGGCAAAACGTTTGCCAGGTCAGCTAGTAATAATATTATAAAGAGGTAGCGTAACGATATTTGTGAGTTTGTGACGTTGTAAGGGGTAATCTCTGGATCTACTGAACCGATTTTCAAAATTCTTTTATTAATAGAAAGCTACATTATCGTGGAGTGTCATAGGCTATAATAATTTCCAAAATTAACTATGCATCTTTACTAAAACTTGAATAATGCAATCCAAGTCGCAAAAAAAATTGCTTTCATCGCGTACGCTGCGGAAACTATTGAGGATAGAACAAAACAATGTTCTACAATATTAAAGAACGTATCAAAATCTGCAAAAAAGTCCGCGATAGCATATGCCTATCTCCTACGGGTAACTCTCAATAACTGCTTTTACTTTTAAAATTGTGGATTACAAATAAATAATTTTTGTGAAGCTTATTTAGCCCATATGGTATTAATTTATATCTTTGTAAATATGTTTTTCAGAACGGAAATTTAATGTAGAATATTTGTGCCTTTTACGCTATACAGTTTTAAACAAATATCTTCCAAGATATTAGCAAAATAAAAACGCGCCGCCCCGGCAGTCCGCAGTATCTATGCGAATGCCTCGCTCGCGTCCAGCGCTGTGGGCTGTGGCATACTATTAGGTGTTCCGTGGCTGTGGTTATAAGCACGTATAAGGCCCGGTTTTCACCGAAGCGAAGCGGAGCGGAGCTGTATTTGAGTAATCAATCAGATTTCGACATTTTAACATCTCCGAAACTGAGGGGAGAGGTGATGTCGAAATGATGAAATCTGGTTGGTTATTCAAACACATCTCCACTCCGCTCCGCTTTGGTGGAAACTGGGCCTTATATGGGATAAACGGGCCGGGATAAAAATATTTTTAACGCGGAACGGAGTCCGCGGGCACTGCTAGTACTTTTATATTTCATATAGGCCTAACTTACAGGCACTTATGACAAGTCATTACAAGTATTAGTTCTTCAATGGTGATAAATATTTCACGATATTTTATAGTCCACGGCTCACTAAAATAACAAAGATCAGTAATCAAGGTTCGGTTCTCTTATTTCTTTAAAAAATAAGAAATAATATTTTAAGGTATAAATTTGTTACTTCGAACTCTTTGTACCTTAAAAGAAAGTCCAATGTGTATGTAGGTATACCAAGATCAAGGCAATAGCGATGTATTTTTGTTACCGATATAACATTTATGTATGATTGACTAATTTAAGAATTGAACTCGCTCGCGCCTTGCACTTGTACGCGAGGACTAGCGTGTTACAACTATGCGCGCGCACCCGATACGCGAAGTTGCGAACGAACTAAAGTATGCTCTTAGCGGCGCTCATTTGCTTTGCGCCAGCATCGTCGTTATGCCCGGTTGTTTAGCGGAAACCCTCCTATAAGATTGCGTTGTTCGACGAGTTTTGAGAGTCAATTAATATTACTTGGGTAAAGTTGTTTGTTTCAAAACCTCATTTGTTTGTAGCTCTTTATCCACAAATCACAAGGACTTAGTCTGGACAGCGCTCTTCTGGACATAGGCACTTCGATATTTAGCAGAGGACAGGCCTACGTTGCCCTCTCCAGGGTTAAAACCCTAGACGGAGTACACCTTATTAATCTAGACCCTAGTCAAATTAAGGCACAAGATAGTTCTATAATAGAATACTAGCTGACCTGGCAAACGTTGTTTTGCCCTTAAGGATATAAAAAAATAGATAAATTGAGATTTAAGCTATCCTATCTTTTAAGTTAGAGCAAACTGCACCCTGTGTGCGAAATTTATTAAAATTGGTTAAGTGGTTTAGGAGTCCATTGAGGACAAACATTGTGACACGAGATTTATATATAATAGAATATAACCGCCTGAGATCCCTATATCGCCCGGACTTAGCTAATTTAAGCATAAACAGGAAGCGTACTAAAAAGGTAGCAGATAATGAATGGGCAATGCGCACTATTATCTCTAACATTCAAGAGAGAGAAGAAAATAGTATAAAAAAGAAAATCACGCAGCAGAAACGCAAGAAAAAGCTTTAAACTCAGTACCTGCCAAGTCTTCTTTACAAAAAGTAATGATATCCCACCAAAAACATAAATGTAAAAAAGGAGAGCCAAGTTCAATAGAAAAATTATGCTTGGCTGTCGGCTTCGCCGCAAAAAGAATGGAGATCTAAATGAGTGCCAAGTTCTATGTAAAATCGAAATTTGTATTTATAGGAACAAAAAAACAATATGAACAATTATTAAACTCTATTTTTTTTGCTTTATTGAATACCTATAACAATTGCTGTTATTCAAAAATGTTAGATCTTAAAGTAGGTGAGATTTGACTTGGCGAGTTTTTATCGGAATTAAAATGTTGTATAACTTTATAAAATGACTGATGTAATGAAAACTGGCCAAGTCAAATCTAACCTACTTTAAGATCTAACATTTTTGAATAACAGCAATTGTTATAGGTATTCAATAAAGCAAAAAAAATAGAGTTTAATAATTGTTCATATTGTTTTTTTGTTCCTATAAATACAAATTTCGATTTTACATAGAACTTGGCACTCATTTAGATCTCCATTCTTTTTGCGGCGAAGCCGACAGCCAAGCATAATTTTTCTATTGAACTTGGCTCTCCTTTTTTTACATTTATGTTTTTGGTGGGATAGACTATTATCTGAAATCCGTAATCGTACACAGGACGAGCGTGAAAATATTACAATTTATCTCTCAATAATGAATGGTATGTTCTCACGTTTAAATAAACCTTTACAGGAAACTGAACAGCTAGAAATAATATTACACAACATAAGACCTTGCTATGCCAGCACCTTAGCTGCATCCCCAGAAATAAATAACCTTGATACACTAAAGGAAATTTGCCGTAACTATGAAACAATACAATCAAGTTTGAAACAATTTCGAGAACCACCAAAGGCAAACTTAGAAACATTAGCACCTGAATTTGCCTATAATAAACAACCGACACCTAGCTGCAGTTTTTTTAATTCTTATCACAATAAAAAACATAACTACTACAATAACTCAAATTCAAATAATTACTACAAAGACAAATACACAAAACCTAATTATTCAAATCACTTAAATAAACACAATAACACTACCACCTCAGACTCAAACAAAAACTCACAGAATAGAACATCATCAGTTGCTGCAATATCTACACATCGTACAAAAATTTATTGTCCAAGATGCAGAAATAACTCACACTCCTTACATCAATGTAAATTACCTCACTTTCCCATCTGTTTTAAATGCGGAATGAAAGGAGTACGGTATCCTGAATGCACTATCTGTCATCAACAAAAATCTAACTCAAAAAACTAGAGAACAAGGATTGGAGAGACAGTACTGAATGGAAGGAATGGCTAAATACTATTACAAAATATTTTTCTTGCTATTCAATCTCTTCAATCCATAATGTCAATAACAATTCTCGCCCCTACGCTCTAATTAACATAAACAACTTACAATTGTCAGGTCTTCTGGATTCCGGGACATCTACAACGATTCTAGGAAACAATTTCTATAAAATATTAATTAATAATGGTTTCAAACTACACAACTTAGAAAACCAAAACTTCATGGTAGCTAATGGCCACACACTAAAATCAATTGGCACAATACATTTACCTATATCATTTGCTCAACAATTACACTTAATCAAAGCACATGTAGTACCTGAGATCCAACATGACTTAATTTTAGGAATGGATTTCTGGAACACTTTTGGTCTATTTCCTAAACACATTAATAATATCATTTTCAAACAACATAAGAACACACTAACAGAATTATCTACTACTCAAACTGAACACATCCATTCGTACGATCACTTATCACCAACTCAGAAAATAACAGCTGATCACATCATATCTCAGTTCCGCGAAATTTCATACGAAAAGCGTGGCTTAGGTCGTACACATCTCATTACTCACAGTATCGACACGGGAGATGTTAACCCTATAAGACATAGATACTACAGGATGTCTCCTGAAAAACAGAGAATCCTTATTGAGCAATTAGACGAAATGGTGAAGGAAGACGTCGTAGAACCTTGTGATAGTCCATGGTCGTCACCTGTCTTACTAACTCCAAAAAAGAACGGCGAATTAAGATTCTGCCTCGACAGTCGCAAGCTAAACTCAGTGACTAAAAAGGATGCTTACAGTCTACCTTACATATCAGAGATTCTGGACAATCTTCGAGACGCTAAATACCTAACAAGTATAGACTTATCTAAGAGCTTTTGGCAAATACCAATTAAAGAACAGGACAGATGTAAAACAAGTTTCTATATACCATCCCGTGGAACATACCAATTCAAATGCATGCCATTCGGCCTTACAAACGCACCTGCTACTCAACAGAGACTAATTGACAGTCTTTTCTATGGACCAGAATTTGAACACATGGTTTTTGCATATGTCGACGACATTATCATAGTATCCCCTACATTTGACAAACACATATCATTACTCCTACGCGTTTTAGAAAAATTACAATTAGCAAATCTAACTATTAACTTTACAAAAAGCCAATTTTTTAGACAACAACTAAAATATCTCGGCTATATAGTAAACTCAAATGGCCTCCAGCCAGATCCAGAAAAGGTACAAGCTATAGTAGATTATCCAACTCCAACAAATAGAAAAGAACTTAGACGTTTCTTAGGCACAGCTTCATGGTACCGAAGATTCATTGCAAATTTCAGTACTTTAGCTGCACCCTTAAATAAATTAACTTCTCAAGGAAAAAATGCACCTAAATTCGCTTGGACTCCTAAAGCTGACGACGCTTTCAAGAAACTAAAAGAATGTCTCATCTCAGCTCCAGTCTTATCATGCCCAATATATACTGAACCTTTCCAAATTCATTCAGATGCCAGCGACTTCGGAATAGGATCTATTTTAACTCAAATACAGAATGGAGAAGAGAAAGTTATAGCCTACATGAGCAAGTCATTATCCCAAAATGAGCGAAAATTCAGTGCCACTGAGCGAGAGGCGCTGTCAGTTCTCACTGCCGTAGAACATTGGCGATGTTATCTCGATAACGGAAAAAAATTTACAGTGTACACAGATCACGCTGCCCTAAAGTGGTTTTTTGTTATTTTTGTATCGACAATATCAAACTAGTAACTTCATCTGTCATAGTGTATGTAACACTGTATATCATCTGTATGTATTCTTTTTCAATAAAAGTCAGTTCTCATCTGTGACTCAAGCGTTTTATTAATTAGAGGTTATGTGCTCAGTTATTAAAGTTTTTCTCGCAATTTCTTGGACATTCCTAGTGGAAATAGATTTTGCAGATTGAGATAAACTAGAACTAACGCTGTGAATGTAAAAATGACGACGAACTATCTTGTCAGTGTGCCTAAATTGAAAGGGCGGGAGAACTACAGTGAGTGGGCTTTCGCGGCTGAGAATTTCCTAGTTCTTGAGGGAATGTCTGATTGCATCAAGTCGGAGACAGTACCAGAAGAAATAGGAGCAGCAGGTGACGCGAAAACCAAAGCTAAGCTAATTCTCACAATAGATTCGTCGCTGTACGTGCACATAAAAAGTGTACAGACGACTCACGAGCTGTGGAAAAAATTGAAGAACCTATTTGATGACTCAGGATTCACGAGAAGAATCAGTTTACTGAGGAGTTTGATTTCCATTCGACTCGAAAATAGTGTTTCAATGACTTCATACGTGACACAGATCATCGAAACAAGCCAAAAATTGAGTGGTACGGGCTTCAAAATAAATGATGAGTGGGTCGCATCGCTTTTGTTGGCGGGATTAACAGAAAAATATTCGCCTATGATAATGGCGATCGAGCATTGCGGCATACCATTGACAGCAGACGCCATTAAAACCAAATTATTGGACATGGAAGAAAGCGGAAACGATGGTGACAACGGCACTTCCGCTTCCAATGGCGCGTTTGCGAGTTTCAAGAAGAACCGGAATGTTGGTAGCAAAGCGACCAAAGACAACGCCCAAATGTCAAAGTCAAAATCAAAAGTCATATGCTACAAATGTAAACAAACCGGCCATTATCGAAATCAGTGTACATTTGAGAACAAAAATTCATCGGATACAAGTAAAAACGAACGTACAAAAAGTAATGCGTTCAGCGCCGTGTTCCTGAATGGTGAATTTTGTAAAAACGATTGGTATATAGACTCAGGGGCGAGTGTACACCTTACTGCGAACGAAGAGTGGTTGTCAAATGTGTCGCGGGATCTTATGATAAAGGAAATAGTCGTGGCAAACAAAGATAAAGTACCTGTATTATGTACTGGAGATGTGCAAATTACGACAAAGACGCGCGCCTGTGAATACGATATTACAGTAGAAGGTGTATTATGTGTGCCGAAGTTGACTACCAACCTGTTGTCTGTTAGTCAACTTATATCAAAAGGAAATAAAGTTTCATTTAACAATCATGGTTGCCAGATTTTTAACCAAGCAGGAGTACTTGTGGCTACAGCGAGTTTGTTGAATGGGGTGTATAAATTGAATATGCCTGAATCTTGTTCATCAGCTGCAGTGATGGTATCCAGTGAAGTTTGGCATAGACGTCTAGGTCATGTCAACAGCCAGTATTTATACAAGATGCAAGATGCTGTACAGGGACTGACACTTGATAATAAGACTGAAATATCAAAGTCATCATGTGTCGCATACTGTGAAGGCAAGCAGACCCGCTTACCTTTTCCCAAAGAAGGTAACAGAAGTACTGAGTTGCTGCATATTGTGCATACAGATCTCTGTGGACCTATGGAGAACCGATCTATAGGTGGTTCGAGATATTTTATGCTGTTCATAGATGATTTTAGTCGTATGACATATATTTATTTTTTGAAAACCAAAGATGAAGCATTGACATGCTTTCAACAGTATAAAGCAGAGGTTGAGAAACAACTTAATCGCAGCATAAAAATCTTGAGAAGTGACAATGGGACAGAATTCTGCAATAAAAAGTTTAATGATTTTTTGAAGTTGCATGGGATAGTACATCACAAAACGAACCCATACACACCTGAGCAGAATGGTCTCTCAGAACGATTTAACCGGACAATCGTTGAGAAAGCCAAGTGTCTACTGTTTGATGCAGGTCTCGAGAAAAGGTTTTGGGCAGAGGCGGCACATACTGCAGTGTACCTACAGAACAGGACTGTGACCACATCATTAAATTATAAAACTCCTTTTGAGATATGGACGGGCAGAAAGCCTGATGTAAGTCATTTACGTGTTTTCGGTAGTACAGTCATGGTACATGTGCCGAAACAAAAGAGATTAAAATGGGACAGAAAGTCTGAAAAATGTATCCTTGTCGGCTATTCCAATGATGTTAAGGGGTACAGGATTTATAACCCGAAGTCTAATATTGTCACTACCAGTCGAGATGTTATAGTATTGGAGAAGATGGAGACAGAGAATGTTATAGAGGTACAAGAAAATTGTTCAGATGAAGTGAATATGGTTCCAGTGGAGGAAAAAGATTTGACACTTCAGGAAGATTCACTTGAACAATCAGAGAGCTTGATAACAGATGACAGCGGCGAACTGTATGTACCTTCTGAAAATAATACATTAGATAGTTCTGAGTCTGGTTCAACAGACAGTGCAGATTCCATCATACTCAACAATGAATACTTAACAAGTGGTCCTCGACGCAGGCAGGCGCCAGACAGATATGGAATTGCAAATGCTTGTATAGAAGATGACAACATGTTCACGGGTGAGATAACATTGCAAGAAGCCTTGGAAGGTCCTGAGAAAGCACAATGGTTAGCGGCAGTGCAGGATGAATTACAGTCGTTCGAGAAAAATAGTGCGTGGGAAATCGTAGATGTACCAAAAGATGGTACTATAGTGCAGTGCAAGTGGGTTTTGCGAAAAAAGTATGATAGTGAAAACAATGTACGTTACCGTGCTCGTTTAGTCGCGAAAGGCTTCACCCAAAAACATGGTGTAGACTATACAGAAACATTTTCACCTGTAGTGCGTCATACAACCCTTAGGCTATTATTTGCATTGTCAGTAAAGTTAGGTTTAGATGTTAGCCATTTAGATGTAAAAACTGCGTTTCTGAATGGTGATTTAGAGGAAACCATTTACATGAAAATACCTGATTGTTATTATACTAATAATTCAGCTTGTAAAGTATTAAAACTTCAAAAGGCTATTTATGGACTTAAGCAGGCCTCTAGAGCCTGGAATAAAAAGGTTGACGATTGTTTGATCACTAATGGTTACAAAAGGTCAAAAGTAGAGCCATGTATGTATATAAAGGATATTAACAAATGTAAAACCATAGTAACAGTATATGTTGATGATTTCTTCATATTTTCCAATGATAAAATTGAAACCGAGAACTTGAAACAGATTTTATCTAATAAGTTTAGCATTAAGGACTTGGGTGAAGTTAGACAATGTCTTGGAATGAATGTAATCTTCAATAAAGATAAAGGATATATAACTCTGAGTCAGGAAACTTATATTGATCAACTTTTGAGCAAATTTAATTTAAGTGATTGTAAGACTGTTGATACTCCAATGGAGGTCAAACTAAATATAAATAAAGGTCAAGTAGGTGTGAATAGTCATGTGCCATATCAACAACTAATCGGCAGTTTGATGTACCTGTCAGTCTTAACTAGGCCAGACATTAGTTACTCTATAAGTTTTTTAAGCCAATTTAATAATTGTCATACAAAGGAGCATTGGGAATATGCAAAGAGAGTATTAAAATATCTAAAACGAACTAAATGTTATGGAATAAAATATTGTAAAGAAGGTAACTCTGAAATAACAGGCTATGTAGATGCTGATTGGGCTTCTAACTCTGTAGATAGGAGATCATATACAGGAATGTGTTTTTTGTTATCTAACGGTGTAATATCATGGGAGTGTAGAAAACAGAAATGCGTAGCCCTCTCTAGCACTGAATCAGAGTATATTGGTCTATCTGAGGCATGTAGAGAAGCATTGTATCTAAAGAGATTACAATATGAAATAACCAATAAAATGTACACAATTAGCCTATTCAATGATAACCAGGGTGCACAGAAGCTGTGTGCTAACCCAGTTTTTCACAAACGTTCAAAACATATTGATATCAGATATCATTTTTGTCGTGATCTAGTAAAAGATAAAATTGTTAAAATACTGTATTTGCCAACTGCTGACATGCCGGCTGATATTTTAACTAAAAGCTTATGTTCAGCAAAACATTTTAAATTTATGTTGCTTCTTGGCATAGTTTGTATAGAATAATTTTAGTTAAAATTGTTAATTGGATATTGCGATAAGTGGAGGTGTTATTTTTGTATCGACAATATCATAGATTACAAACTAGTAACTTCATCTGTCATAGTGTATGTAACACTGTATATCATCTGTATGTATTCTTTTTCAATAAAAGTCAGTTCTCATCTGTGACTCAAGCGTTTTATTAATTAGATTTTTAAACTTAAATAATCCTACCGGTCGTTTAGCTCGTTGGGGTGTTCGACTATCAGCCTTCAACTTTGAGATAAAACATCGGAAAGGATCTGAAAACGTAGTACCTGATAGCCTTTCTAGATCAGTTCCTATCACTGCAATTACAGACCTTCCTAATAGGGATTCCAAAAATACCACAGACACTTGGTACTTAAACATCTACAACGGCATACAAAAATCACCAACTTCATTCTTAAATTACAGAATTGACAACAACAAACTCTATCGCCATATTAAAACACTAAATCCACTATTGAGAGACTTTGAATGGAAGGAAGTTATCCCACTCGAATTTAGAAAGGATATAATAGCAAAAAATCACTCTGAACCAACTTCTGCATATCTAGGAATCTATAAAACAATTAAACGCTTACAATTACACTACTACTGGCCAAAAATGCATCAAGATGTAACCAATTTCATAATAAATTGTGATACTTGTAATTCTTATAAACATTCAAATCAAGCCACACTAGGATTCATGGGTCAACCTAAAACTTGCTCTAAACCATTTGAAATGATTAGTATGGATCTAGTCGGAGTTTTACCAACATCAAAAAACCTAAACACATACTTATTTGTTGTAGTATGCTGTTTTAGCAAATATTGTTTACTATTTCCCATACGTAAAGCAACTGCTAACATTATTGCCCGCATATTAGAGGAACGAGTGTTCTTAACCTACGGAATACCATCTACTGTCTTACATGACAACGGAAAAGTCTTTGTCAGTAACACACTACGTCAATTATACGAAAATTACAAAATACCAAATGTATTATTCACACCAAAATACACATTACAAGTCAATACAGTAGAGAGGTACAACAAAACAATCATGACAGCAGTTTCAACATTTATTGATAATGATCATAGAACATGGGACTCCAACATACCTAAAATACAGTTTGCACTAAACAGCTCTGTTAATACAGTCACTAAATACACTCCGGCATTCCTCGTTTTTGGTCGCGAATTAATTTCTTGTGGATCTCAATACAAAAATTCAAAAATAGAATCTATAGATGACATAATACACATACCTCGGGATGAATACGCCGAAAATTTAGGTACACTACATAAGATATTTGACAAAGTACAAAGTTCATTACTAACGGCTCATTCTCGAAACTGCACATCCTATAACTTGAGGCGGCAAAACGCAGAGTTTAAGATTGGCGATTATGTCTGGAAAAGGACCTATTATCAGAGTAATAAAGATTTAGCGATGCAGAGGGCATGGTCACACTGATCATAGTTATCGTTACGATAGCATTACGAGCACTATAATTTCATGGTTGCCTGATACCAATATCGCAATACGAAGATGCACTTCAGCACTGAAAAGAAAGAGCACTGCAGCCACACCAAGTCGAGGACCTTCTGCACCACATCGTGTTGTTCACTGCACGTCCGTTCACCATCGCGCGCGCGCCGACTGAAACCGACCACAGCCGTCCCAACGAGTTTTATCATCAGCGCGGCAGCCGCGTCGCCGTGTGCCTCGCCTCTCGCCCCGCGGATTTGCGCACGCGCACCGCAGTCGTACCTTGCTATCTCTTTCTTGCAAACGCTCGTAATTCTATATTGTATCTTTCTTATTTTCTATTGGCTGTTACTAACCTTTCACTCGTTTCAATTTACTAATACTGATGATATGACATGTAAATAAATTAGGCTAAGGAATTCGCAATAAACGAGTAGCGAACAGCTACAAAAAGAAAACCGAGAGTTTCACTCCAAAAAGCTCCCACTAAAGTTAGCAACCCGCTACATTGGTGACCGCCGAAGAAGAACACGCGAAACATCTAAGCGAAGACATGGCAGAAACCGAAGCTGACTCGAAGATCGCCGACCTTGCAGCCATCTCGGTCCAGTCGAGGTTACTTCCATTCTGGCGCGCCGTGCCCAGAGCATGGTTCGTACAATTCGAAGCTGTCGTCGAACCTCTGAAGACATCGGACGATCAGAAGTTTCGCTACGTCCTGCAGAAACTTGAACCAGCGGACCTACAACATGTCACCGATCTCCTGTACAATCCACCTGAAGTCGGGAAGTACGAAGCCATTAAAACGCGCTTGCTCACCGTTTACGAAAAGTCAGAAGTGGAAAACTTCCAGAAACTCATCAGCGGACTCGAGCTCGGCGACCAGAAACCGAGCGTGCTACTCCGGAAAATGAGGGAGCTAAACAACGGTCTCATCACTGAAGAAGGCCTGAAGATAGAGTGGTTCAACCACCTGCCACCTCAATCTCGCTGCGTGCTTTCCATCAACAACGAATCCTCGCTCGATACGCTCGCGGCAATGGCAGACAGAATGATGGAGTTCTCCGGGAGCACATCCACGAGCAACATAGCCGCAGTAACAACGCCTTCGGCCACAACTACCACCTGCGACGGGAATCATTCCGAACTGATAGCAAAGCTAGAAAAGCTCACGCTTGAAATAGCCGAGCTACGGGAACGTGGTCGACCTTCACATCGCGGCTACCGAAATTCATCACGCGCACGATTCCGCTCCCGTTCTCAATCGCGCAGAAGAACGTACAACGGGCAATGCTACTACCACCACAAGTTCGGGGACAACGCGCGAAGATGCAACTCACCGTGTTCCAAACGAAAGAAGACTTCGGAAAACTAACTCCGACACCGACCGTGGCGGACGTCGGTGTCACTAAAACCAGCAATCGCCTCTGCATCCACGATCGCAACAGCAACGAGCGCCTCTTAGTAGATACGGGCGCCGAGATCTCCGTCTGGGCTGCAACCCCAAAGATGAAGAGGAACGCTGCCAGTACCTACAAACTATACGCAGCAAACAACTCACCGATACAGACCTACGGCGAGAAAACCGTCAAACTCGACCTAGGGCTTCGGCGCAGTTTCCCGTGGACCTTTGTCATCGCCGATGTTAAGACATCAATCCTGGGGGCAGACTTTCTGCGGCACTTCCACCTACTAGTCGACCTTCACAGGAAGAAACTGATAGACGACGTGACCAAGCTTGCCGTCAACGCAGTACAAGTCACATCAAACATCGAATCCATCCGCGTCATAGCCACCGATCAAGATTATCATGAAATCCTGAGACAATACCCGGATGTCTTACGACCAATGTCACTGAAGGAACCAGCCAAACACGACGTAGTGCATCACATTGAAACCACCGGCCCGCCTATCTACGCCCGCGCTCGCCCTCTGCCACCAGACAAATACCGCGCTGCAAAAGCCGAATTCGATCGCATGGTGGAGTTGGGTATTTGCCGACCATCGAAGAGCCCATGGGCAAGTCCATTGCACGTGGTCAAGAAGAAAGACGGCGGACTTCGCGTGTGCGGCGACTACAGAAGATTGAATGCCGACAAAGCATCACAGAAGCTACAACATTAAGCCATCCAGTCCCAGGGTCACAGCTAGCAATCATGACCGACGCATCGGATCACAGTTTAGGCGCTTCAGTTCAGCAATGGGTGCAAAACGCATGGAGGCCACTAGCATTCTTCTCCAAGTCCATGAGCCCTACACAACGTCGCTACAGCGTGTACGATCGCGAGTTACTTGCTATGTACGCAGCTGTGAAACACTTCAGGAGGCTCATCGAAGGTTGTGAAGTGACAATATACACTGATCACAAGCCTTTGTCTTTCGCGCTAAGCAAAACGGCTAGCAGCAGCGACACTCCACGTCGAGAACGCCAACTACATTTCATCAGTCAGTTTTGTACGAACATCAAGTACGTCAAAGGCGAAGAAAACCCAGTGGCTGACGCCCTATCTCGCATTGAAGAAATCGAAGGCCCTAACGTGATTGATTACAAACAGCTAGCCATCGACCAAGCTGAAGACCGAGAATTAGCTCAGCTGAAAAAGCAAGCCAACCTGAAGTTCAGTGAAGTCACACTACCGGGACTCAACCGACCAATCACGTGCGAGCTCTCAACGTCACTCACCACCAATTTAGCGATGCAGAGGGCAATAGGGAAATTTCCCTCCAGGCAGGTGTTGTGCCTGGGGACCGCTTGTGATCCGAGCGTGTGACGTCAGAAGTTGTATTTATAGAACGCTCGTCGAATGCTCCGTCAGCGTGTGCTATTGCGCGAGTTACGCCATCTGTCGTCAGCTATCGAAGACCGCCATCGAAGACCGCTACAAAGATAATAAATTCGCAAAAAAACTTGCACCTAAATATCAAAAATGTAAAATAGTTAGCAAGAAATCACCGCTAGTATACGACTTGGAGGACATCCACGGTAACAATTTAGGCACATGGCACATAAAAGATTTAAAAAGACATAACTACAAAATTTAACTACACCATCATATAAACACTTAAATAACATAGGATAAAACTAACACTCAATACTAATAAATTGATTATACATCCACCTACAACAAAATTAATTAATAAACATCATATTAAACTCACAAACCTCATATACTAACCATTAGCATTAAAAAGTTATGTAACATTAAATAACACTACAACTAAATCCTAATCAAAAAAAAAAAATAATATATCAACAATACAAACATTCTACTAGGCCACACAACATGTCCTTAAATGGACATCACTAATTTGGGCATGCCGACTAAAACAATATACTTAATTCAAGGCAGACCTAAACTGCACTTGAATCAGCATCAACCAAACAAAAAAAAGCTGTAAAAACTAACTAATTGCTAAGTTAAAGTAAAAATTATTAAAAGTTATCACATACCACTACCCCAACTTAACTCATACAACATCTAACTTAACTAAACTTGAGTCTTTATTTACTAAAAATAAAAACTCTATCCGCAAGGCAGCATAGTTCTAAAATATTCATAGAACTACAGTTGAATTACTAGATGATGAATGAATAGATTGCATGTAAGGATGAAGTATGAACGAGAAGATGTGTGTAAGTTAACGTTTAGCTAAGTATTCGGTTAAGCTTTAGCTGGATTTTTTCTAGCTAAAAATCCAAAACTAAAAAGGGGGGTATGTAGTGATTGACATTTTAGTCTGTAATCTCAAGTACAGACATTGGCTCAAAAGGCAAGCGTCTCAGGTCAACTATAGTTAAAAAAAAAAAAAAAACAAACAATAATAAACAATAGATTTATTCTGTATTCTTTTAAAAATAAAAATTTAAATAACCATTACTAAAACCTAAACTAAAACTAAACACTTTATAAAGTATTTAAATACTTTGAAACTTATATATTTTTACACACTAGCAATAGACAAGCGCACTCGGTTTTTGAACGAGAGTTTTGTCTATGTTTTTTGACGGCTGGGTCTGCGAACGTGACCTACTGTTCTTTTTCTGCGCGTCGCCATGCGAGCTTGTAATTTTTGAGAAATCTCCGTCGAGATACCTATCAGGAAGATGAAAGTTGGGAGTAAAAAATAACCCAATGGATTCCACCTATCAGTGAAATCTAGTAATAACCCGAAACTCGGTGAGTTGAAATTCTTTTTTTTCGCATAATCAGACGTAACAATACCGATACCTAACTACTGCAGAATTCCTCGTATTGCAGTCTAATCCTCGATTAATTTTGTGTATAATACGTTATTAACCCAAATTTCAGTGTTCCCAAACGTGTTACTGCATATTTTCTCCATAAAATGCATTGTACTAGAAATTGCGTCGTAACTAAACCACATGTCAGTCAAACGACATTTCTATTATTTCGATGTTTTATACTTGCGTTCCTTGTTTTCGACGCTGCAATACTGATAATTCACCTAGGTCAAGTTATCTGTGTAGATTAAATTCGTTGATTGGCAGTTTTGTGAAATATTCGAGTCTCTAATATAAAAGTCGATATTAACCTTTGTAAATCTAACCTCTTGCCTAGCCATGTTTTCTTTGAGTCCGAACCACTCTGTGTTGGTGGGTTCCCTCGGGACTCCAAGGAGACATCGGCAGACTTGAGCGCGCAAAGACCTCGGACTAAGACGAGCTTGTGTGGACGCGTTCCAGGGTTTTCTCCACCTACCATATAACTACGTGGACACTTACTTAATGAGTGGATACCTACTGAAGACTCCTTCACGCTGAAATGCAGCCTACTGTGGAGTGAGCCAGGTTCCGGCTTCGGTCCACTGCTGAGTCACTACACTCAGGATCGATGAGCAGACCACCACGCTTTACTACGCGCTGAGCACCGCCGCCCTGACGTCCAGCAGCACCGTGCAGGAGCCACGGAGAACCCGTCAACACAGATCAGTATTTCCATCTTATCTGCGCCTGCGAGTCTCGTCCCGTCTACCGTCCTTCTTTGAGAACCCCGCGCTCTCCGAGCTAGTGCATAATTATTTAACTTTTTACTACCCCATTCGAATTAAATTCTGTTTTTTTTTATACAACCGTAAAAGGTAGCTTCACTACAACCCAATTTGTCGTATCATAATTTAAACCTCCATTAGTAATTGTAAATTTAAAACAACCAAATGTAACAACTAACCCATTAATAACACTTAACAATCATCTTCCTGATTTTTAAATATAACTTAAAAGAAATATCTCTAGTTTTTATTGTCCAACCTACCTACCTACCTTGCCGTGTTTGGGTCTGTCACCTACCGGGCAGTGCACAGCACCCAAGCGCGACAGTGGCGCCCAACTGACTTACTGACAATAATTACAATTATTTATTAATTTCTAACTGCACTAACACCATAAATCTGACATTTTTTTAAATTATATTACTACATCCATAAACTCAGAAATACGGTAGTACGGACGAGTTACAGCAGTTGTTTTAGCGGAGCTCGGGAATGCATGGTTGGACCTGAGGCTCTGATTAGTATTAAGTACCTAACCTTAATATTAAGTCATGCTGTAACTGTAAATGGTTATGCGAGGAATTGACAGCTCACCGCGATTCAAACTGTAACTTTGCTCGAAACTTAACTACACTTAAATCTATACCTTAAATTAATTTAAATACTTAATCTTATCACATTTAAAATGTCTTACAACATAAAATTTTTGTCACTACAAAAATTCGAGTTGGAATATGAGGTGGCCGTACGTGGGAGTACACCGGCAGACTCAGTAGCTGAATTAAGGAAACAAATTATTAAATTAGCACCAATACTACCTGCTGAAGATATATTAGAATCACACTTAGACGCGAATGTAGATTTAAAGGCAGTTAAAGAAACATTAATTAAAACACAAAATAACTTACAAACATTAAAAACTAAATTTGATAAAAATCTATTCACAAGAACTGAAACTATGATACATCACCTCTATCATCGACTAAACAGAATCACACCGACTACTGACACTAATGAATTGTATAAAATTTGCCGTACCAACTTCAAATCACAATTTAATGAGTTAATATCACTTAAGCCTCAATCAACTGAACAAACCTCAAGTGAAACAACAGACTCTGCTACCACCTCCAATACCTCAAATGAAACTGAAAAAATCATTACTTGCGACCGCAACTTAATAGCGGAAATTAGCAAAATTAAATTCTCCGGTAAAACATGTGTCAGGGCATTCATACAAAGAATTGAAGAATTTATGCACACTAGAAACATATCTCCAAGCAAAATTATGTCCTTCGCATATGAAATCTTTACAGATGACGCGTTACATTGGTTTCGATTTACAAAAAACAAGGTAAACACTTGGAAAGAGCTAGTAGAATCACTCAAACGCGACTTTAGTGACAGTGACTACGACTATCAAGACACGCGGCAGCGTGTCAAGCCAAGTTCAAGCAAAGGAACTGGCTAGCCAGCGCCAAGAGTAAGTTTACACGAACCACTTGGTGCCGCTTTTGACCCTTCTATAACTCAAAACCTATTTAACGTAAACACATAAAACTTCGTGTGTTTAATTATATCTATAAGATCATATAGAAGCCCAATTTTCATGAAGCTAGCTCAAACGGTTATAAAGATATGAAGGTCAAAAAGTCGTTAAAATTCATACTGACTGACATATAGTACAAAAACCTAACCTACTTCCAGATGACCTAGAAGGATGAAATTTGGAATCCAGCTCGGTAACTGTGTGTAAGCGTAGGAAAAAATCGAAAAATAAAGAAAAGTCAAAAAATAAGGGGTGTTCCCATACAAACTGACATATAGTACCTAAATCTAACCTATACTTCCAGATGACCTAGAAAGATGAAATTTGAAATCCAGCTTGGTAAGTGTGTGTAAGCGAAGGAAAAAATTAGAAAATAAAAAAAAGTCAAAAAATAAGGGGTGTCCCCATACAAACTAACATATAGTACAAAAACCTAACCTACTTCCAGATGACCTGGAAGGATGAAATTTGGAATCCAGCTCGGTAACTGTGTGTAAGCGCAGGAAAAAATCAAAAAATAAAGAAAAGTCAAAAAATAAGGGGTGTTCCCATACAAACTGAAATATAGTACCTAAATCTAACCTATACTTCCAGATGACCTAGAAAGATGAAATTTGAAATCCAGCTTGGTAAGTGTGTGTAAGCGTAGGAAAAAATCAGAAAATAAAGAAAAGTCAAAAAATAAGGGGTGTTCCCATACAAACTAACATATAGTACAAAAACCTAACCTACTTCCAGATGACCTGGAAGGATGAAATTTGGAATCCAGCTCGGTAACTGTGTATAAGCGTAGGAAAAAATCAAAAAATAAAGAAAAGTCAAAAAATAAGGGGTGTTCCCATACAAACTGAAATATAGTACCTAAATCTAACCTATACTTCCAGATGACCTAGAAAGATGAAATTTGAAATCCAGCTTGGTAAGTGTGTGTAAGCGTAGGAAAAAATCAGAAAATAAAAAAAAGTCTAAAAATAAGGGGTGTCCCCATACAAAAAAACATATAGTACAAAAACCTAACCTACTTCCAGATGACCTGGAAGGATGAAATTTGGAATCCAGCTCGGTAACTGTGTGTAAGCGTAGGAAAAAATCAAAAAATAAAGAAAAGTCAAAAAATAAGGGGTGTTCCCATACAAACTGAAATATAGTACCTAAATCTAACCTATACCTACTTCCAGATGACCTAGAAAGATGAAATTTGAAATCCTGCTTGGTAAGTGTGTGTTTGCGTAGGAAAAAATTAGAAAATTAAAAAAAAAGTCAAAAAATAAGGGGTGTCCCCATACAAACTGACATATAGTACCTAAATCTAACCTACTTCCAGATGACCTAGAAAGATGAAATTTGAAATCCAGCTTGGTAATTGTGTGTAAGCGTAGTAAAAAATCAGAAAATTAAAAAAAGTCAAAAAATAAGGGGTGACCCCATACAAACTGACATATAGTACCTAAACCTAACCTACTTCCAGATGACCTAGAAGGATGAAATTTGGAATCCAGCTCGTTAATTGTGTGTAAACGTAGGAAAAAATCAAAATATAAAATAAGTCAAAAAATAAGTGGTGTTCTCATACAAAGCGACATATAGTACCTAAATCTAACCTACTTCCAGATGACCTAGAAGGATAAAATTTGGAATCCAGCTCGGTAATTGTGTGTGAGCGTAGGAAAAAAATCAAAAAATAAAAAAGTCAAAAAATAAAAAAATAAGCGGTGTCCTCATACAAAAAACTTGTAATACGCGCTAAACAACCAGGTTCTTCGTGCCTAAACCAATAATAGTATAAAAGTGAAGTACATATATATATATGAGATTCAATGAATAAATAAATACTTTATACAACCCGTTCGCTATAAGATTGCCGCTGTCAACTGTCACGCGTTTTGCGTTGTCTCAGCCACTCAGTTCTAGTTCCAGTGAGAAAACGCTATACTGACATCATTTGACAGCAGCAAACTTATGTTGTACTAGCTGACCCGGCGAACTTCTTTCCGTCTAACAGTCGATTCTTTAATTTGGACATTGCAAAATCTCGTGTCACAATGTTTGTCCTCAATGGACTCCTAAACCACTTAACCGATTATAATAAAATTCGCACACCATGTGCAGTTCGATCCAACTTGAGAGATAGGATAGTTTAAAATATCTCAATTCAACTATTTTTTAAATCCCCAAGGGCAAAACGTTTGCCAGGTCAGCTAGTAATAATATTATAAAGAGGTAGCGTAACGATATTTGTGAGTTTGTGACGTTGTAAGGGGTAATCTCTGGATCTACTGAACCGATTTTCAAAATTCTTTTATTAATAGAAAGCTACATTATCGTGGAGTGTCATAGGCTATAATAATTTCCAAAATTAACTATGCATCTTTACTAAAACTTGAATAATGCAATCCAAGTCGCAAAAAAAATTGCTTTCATCGCGTACGCTGCGGAAACTATTGAGGATAGAACAAAACAATGTTCTACAATATTAAAGAACGTATCAAAATCTGCAAAAAAGTCCGCGATAGCATATGCCTATCTCCTACGGGTAACTCTCAATAACTGCTTTTACTTTTAAAATTGTGGATTACAAATAAATAATTTTTGTGAAGCTTATTTAGCCCATATGGTATTAATTTATATCTTTGTAAATATGTTTTTCAGAACGGAAATTTAATGTAGAATATTTGTGCCTTTTACGCTATACAGTTTTAAACAAATATCTTCCAAGATATTAGCAAAATAAAAACGCGCCGCCCCGGCAGTCCGCAGTATCTATGCGAATGCCTCGCTCGCGTCCAGCGCTGTGGGCTGTGGCATACTATTAGGTGTTCCGTGGCTGTGGTTATAAGCACGTATAAGGCCCGGTTTTCACCGAAGCGAAGCGGAGCGGAGCTGTATTTGAGTAATCAATCAGATTTCGACATTTTAACATCTCCGAAACTGAGGGGAGAGGTGATGTCGAAATGATGAAATCTGGTTGGTTATTCAAACACATCTCCACTCCGCTCCGCTTTGGTGGAAACTGGGCCTTATATGGGATAAACGGGCCGGGATAAAAATATTTTTAACGCGGAACGGAGTCCGCGGGCACTGCTAGTACTTTTATATTTCATATAGGCCTAACTTACAGGCACTTATGACAAGTCATTACAAGTATTAGTTCTTCAATGGTGATAAATATTTCACGATATTTTATAGTCCACGGCTCACTAAAATAACAAAGATCAGTAATCAAGGTTCGGTTCTCTTATTTCTTTAAAAAATAAGAAATAATATTTTAAGGTATAAATTTGTTACTTCGAACTCTTTGTACCTTAAAAGAAAGTCCAATGTGTATGTAGGTATACCAAGATCAAGGCAATAGCGATGTATTTTTGTTACCGATATAACATTTATGTATGATTGACTAATTTAAGAATTGAACTCGCTCGCGCCTTGCACTTGTACGCGAGGACTAGCGTGTTACAACTATGCGCGCGCACCCGATACGCGAAGTTGCGAACGAACTAAAGTATGCTCTTAGCGGCGCTCATTTGCTTTGCGCCAGCATCGTCGTTATGCCCGGTTGTTTAGCGGAAACCCTCCTATAAGATTGCGTTGTTCGACGAGTTTTGAGAGTCAATTAATATTACTTGGGTAAAGTTGTTTGTTTCAAAACCTCATTTGTTTGTAGCTCTTTATCCACAAATCACAAGGACTTAGTCTGGACAGCGCTCTTCTGGACATAGGCATTTCGATATTTAGCAGAGGACAGGCCTACGTTGCGCTCTCCAGGGTTAAAACCCTAGACGGAGTACACCTTATTAATCTAGACCCTAGTCAAATTAAGGCACAAGATAGTTCTATAATAGAATACTAGCTGACCTGGCAAACGTTGTTTTGCCCTTAAGGATATAAAAAAATAGATAAATTGAGATTTAAGCTATCCTATCTTTTAAGTTAGAGCAAACTGCACCCTGTGTGCGAAATTTATTAAAATTGGTTAAGTGGTTTAGGAGTCCATTGAGGACAAACATTGTGACACGAGATTTATATATAATAGAATATAACCGCCTGAGATCCCTATATCGCCCGGACTTAGCTAATTTAAGCATAAACAGGAAGCGTACTAAAAAGGTAGCAGATAATGAATGGGCAATGCGCACTATTATCTCTAACATTCAAGAGAGAGAAGAAAATAGTATAAAAAAGAAAATCACGCAGCAGAAACGCAAGAAAAAGCTTTAAACTCAGTACCTGCCAAGTCTTCTTTACAAAAAGTAATGATATCCCACCAAAAACATAAATGTAAAAAAAGGAGAGCCAAGTTCAATAGAAAAATTATGCTTGGCTGTCGGCTTCGCCGCAAAAAGAATGGAGATCTAAATGAGTGCCAAGTTCTATGTAAAATCGAAATTTGTATTTATAGGAACAAAAAAACAATATGAACAATTATTAAACTCTATTTTTTTTGCTTTATTGAATACCTATAACAATTGCTGTTATTCAAAAATGTTAGATCTTAAAGTAGGTGAGATTTGACTTGGCGAGTTTTTATCGGAATTAAAATGTTGTATAACTTTATAAAATGACTGATGTAATGAAAACTGGCCAAGTCAAATCTAACCTACTTTAAGATCTAACATTTTTGAATAACAGCAATTGTTATAGGTATTCAATAAAGCAAAAAAAATAGAGTTTAATAATTGTTCATATTGTTTTTTTGTTCCTATAAATACAAATTTCGATTTTACATAGAACTTGGCACTCATTTAGATCTCCATTCTTTTTGCGGCGAAGCCGACAGCCAAGCATAATTTTTCTATTGAACTTGGCTCTCCTTTTTTTACATTTATGTTTTTGGTGGGATAGACTATTATCTGAAATCCGTAATCGTACACAGGACGAGCGTGAAAATATTACAATTTATCTCTCAATAATGAATGGTATGTTCTCACGTTTAAATAAACCTTTACAGGAAACTGAACAGCTAGAAATAATATTACACAACATAAGACCTTGCTATGCCAGCACCTTAGCTGCATCCCCAGAAATAAATAACCTTGATACACTAAAGGAAATTTGCCGTAACTATGAAACAATACAATCAAGTTTGAAACAATTTCGAGAACCACCAAAGGCAAACTTAGAAACATTAGCACCTGAATTTGCCTATAATAAACAACCGACACCTAGCTGCAGTTTTTTTAATTCTTATCACAATAAAAAACATAACTACTACAATAACTCAAATTCAAATAATTACTACAAAGACAAATACACAAAACCTAATTATTCAAATCACTTAAATAAACACAATAACACTACCACCTCAGACTCAAACAAAAACTCACAGAATAGAACATCATCAGTTGCTGCAATATCTACACATCGTACAAAAATTTATTGTCCAAGATGCAGAAATAACTCACACTCCTTACATCAATGTAAATTACCTCACTTTCCCATCTGTTTTAAATGCGGAATGAAAGGAGTACGGTATCCTGAATGCACTATCTGTCATCAACAAAAATCTAACTCAAAAACTAGAGAACAAGGATTGGAGAGACAGTACTGAATGGAAGGAATGGCTAAATACTATTACAAAATATTTTTCTTGCTATTCAATCTCTTCAATCCATAATGTCAATAACAATTCTCGCCCCTACGCTCTAATTAACATAAACAACTTACAATTGTCAGGTCTTCTGGATTCCGGGACATCTACAACGATTCTAGGAAACAATTTCTATAAAATATTAATTAATAATGGTTTCAAACTACACAACTTAGAAAACCAAAACTTCATGGTAGCTAATGGCCACACACTAAAATCAATTGGCACAATACATTTACCTATATCATTTGCTCAACAATTACACTTAATCAAAGCACATGTAGTACCTGAGATCCAACATGACTTAATTTTAGGAATGGATTTCTGGAACACTTTTGGTCTATTTCCTAAACACATTAATAATATCATTTTCAAACAACATAAGAACACACTAACAGAATTATCTACTACTCAAACTGAACACATCCATTCGTACGATCACTTATCACCAACTCAGAAAATAACAGCTGATCACATCATATCTCAGTTCCGCGAAATTTCATACGAAAAGCGTGGCTTAGGTCGTACACATCTCATTACTCACAGTATCGACACGGGAGATGTTAACCCTATAAGACAGAGATACTACAGGATGTCTCCTGAAAAACAGAGAATCCTTATTGAGCAATTAGACGAAATGGTGAAGGAAGACGTCGTAGAACCTTGTGATAGTCCATGGTCGTCACCTGTCTTACTAACTCCAAAAAAGAACGGCGAATTAAGATTCTGCCTCGACAGTCGCAAGCTAAACTCAGTGACTAAAAAGGATGCTTACAGTCTACCTTACATATCAGAGATTCTGGACAATCTTCGAGACGCTAAATACCTAACAAGTATAGACTTATCTAAGAGCTTTTGGCAAATACCAATTAAAGAACAGGACAGATGTAAAACAAGTTTCTATATACCATCCCGTGGAACATACCAATTCAAATGCATGCCATTCGGCCTTACAAACGCACCTGCTACTCAACAGAGACTAATTGACAGTCTTTTCTATGGACCAGAATTTGAACACATGGTTTTTGCATATGTCGACGACATTATCATAGTATCCCCTACATTTGACAAACACATATCATTACTCCTACGCGTTTTAGAAAAATTACAATTAGCAAATCTAACTATTAACTTTACAAAAAGCCAATTTTTTAGACAACAACTAAAATATCTCGGCTATATAGTAAACTCAAATGGCCTCCAGCCAGATCCAGAAAAGGTACAAGCTATAGTAGATTATCCAACTCCAACAAATAGAAAAGAACTTAGACGTTTCTTAGGCACAGCTTCATGGTACCGAAGATTCATTGCAAATTTCAGTACTTTAGCTGCACCCTTAAATAAATTAACTTCTCAAGGAAAAAATGCACCTAAATTCGCTTGGACTCCTAAAGCTGACGACGCTTTCAAGAAACTAAAAGAATGTCTCATCTCAGCTCCAGTCTTATCATGCCCAATATATACTGAACCTTTCCAAATTCATTCAGATGCCAGCGACTTCGGAATAGGATCTATTTTAACTCAAATACAGAATGGAGAAGAGAAAGTTATAGCCTACATGAGCAAGTCATTATCCCAAAATGAGCGAAAATTCAGTGCCACTGAGCGAGAGGCGCTGTCAGTTCTCACTGCCGTAGAACATTGGCGATGTTATCTCGATAACGGAAAAAAATTTACAGTGTACACAGATCACGCTGCCCTAAAGTGGTTTTTTGTTATTTTTGTATCGACAATATCATAGATTACAAACTAGTAACTTCATCTGTCATAGTGTATGTAACACTGTATATCATCTGTATGTATTCTTTTTCAATAAAAGTCAGTTCTCATCTGTGACTCAAGCGTTTTATTAATTAGAGGTTATGTGCTCAGTTATTAAAGTTTTTCTCGCAATTTCTTGGACATTCCTAGTGGAAATAGATTTTGCAGATTGAGATAAACTAGAACTAACGCTGTGAATGTAAAAATGACGACGAACTATCTTGTCAGTGTGCCTAAATTGAAAGGGCGGGAGAACTACAGTGAGTGGGCTTTCGCGGCTGAGAATTTCCTAGTTCTTGAGGGAATGTCTGATTGCATCAAGTCGGAGACAGTACCAGAAGAAATAGGAGCAGCAGGTGACGCGAAAACCAAAGCTAAGCTAATTCTCACAATAGATTCGTCGCTGTACGTGCACATAAAAAGTGTACAGACGACTCACGAGCTGTGGAAAAAATTGAAGAACCTATTTGATGACTCAGGATTCACGAGAAGAATCAGTTTACTGAGGAGTTTGATTTCCATTCGACTCGAAAATAGTGTTTCAATGACTTCATACGTGACACAGATCATCGAAACAAGCCAAAAATTGAGTGGTACGGGCTTCAAAATAAATGATGAGTGGGTCGCATCGCTTTTGTTGGCGGGATTAACAGAAAAATATTCGCCTATGATAATGGCGATCGAGCATTGCGGCATACCATTGACAGCAGACGCCATTAAAACCAAATTATTGGACATGGAAGAAAGCGGAAACGATGGTGACAACGGCACTTCCGCTTCCAATGGCGCGTTTGCGAGTTTCAAGAAGAACCGGAATGTTGGTAGCAAAGCGACCAAAGACAACGCCCAAATGTCAAAGTCAAAATCAAAAGTCATATGCTACAAATGTAAACAAACCGGCCATTATCGAAATCAGTGTACATTTGAGAACAAAAATTCATCGGATACAAGTAAAAACGAACGTACAAAAAGTAATGCGTTCAGCGCCGTGTTCCTGAATGGTGAATTTTGTAAAAACGATTGGTATATAGACTCAGGGGCGAGTGTACACCTTACTGCGAACGAAGAGTGGTTGTCAAATGTGTCGCGGGATCTTATGATAAAGGAAATAGTCGTGGCAAACAAAGATAAAGTACCTGTATTATGTACTGGAGATGTGCAAATTACGACAAAGACGCGCGCCTGTGAATACGATATTACAGTAGAAGGTGTATTATGTGTGCCGAAGTTGACTACCAACCTGTTGTCTGTTAGTCAACTTATATCAAAAGGAAATAAAGTTTCATTTAACAATCATGGTTGCCAGATTTTTAACCAAGCAGGAGTACTTGTGGCTACAGCGAGTTTGTTGAATGGGGTGTATAAATTGAATATGCCTGAATCTTGTTCATCAGCTGCAGTGATGGTATCCAGTGAAGTTTGGCATAGACGTCTAGGTCATGTCAACAGCCAGTATTTATACAAGATGCAAGATGCTGTACAGGGACTGACACTTGATAATAAGACTGAAATATCAAAGTCATCATGTGTCGCATGCTGTGAAGGCAAGCAGACCCGCTTACCTTTTCCCAAAGAAGGTAACAGAAGTACTGAGTTGCTGCATATTGTGCATACAGATCTCTGTGGACCTATGGAGAACCGATCTATAGGTGGTTCGAGATATTTTATGCTGTTCATAGATGATTTTAGTCGTATGACATATATTTATTTTTTGAAAACCAAAGATGAAGCATTGACATGCTTTCAACAGTATAAAGCAGAGGTTGAGAAACAACTTAATCGCAGCATAAAAATCTTGAGAAGTGACAATGGGACAGAATTCTGCAATAAAAAGTTTAATGATTTTTTGAAGTTGCATGGGATAGTACATCACAAAACGAACCCATACACACCTGAGCAGAATGGTCTCTCAGAACGATTTAACCGGACAATCGTTGAGAAAGCCAAGTGTCTACTGTTTGATGCAGGTCTCGAGAAAAGGTTTTGGGCAGAGGCGGCACATACTGCAGTGTACCTACAGAACAGGACTGTGACCACATCATTAAATTATAAAACTCCTTTTGAGATATGGACGGGCAGAAAGCCTGATGTAAGTCATTTACGTGTTTTCGGTAGTACAGTCATGGTACATGTGCCGAAACAAAAGAGATTAAAATGGGACAGAAAGTCTGAAAAATGTATCCTTGTCGGCTATTCCAATGATGTTAAGGGGTACAGGATTTATAACCCGAAGTCTAATATTGTCACTACCAGTCGAGATGTTATAGTATTGGAGAAGATGGAGACAGAGAATGTTATAGAGGTACAAGAAAATTGTTCAGATGAAGTGAATATGGTTCCAGTGGAGGAAAAAGATTTGACACTTCAGGAAGATTCACTTGAACAATCAGAGAGCTTGATAACAGATGACAGCGGCGAACTGTATGTACCTTCTGAAAATAATACATTAGATAGTTCTGAGTCTGGTTCAACAGACAGTGCAGATTCCATCATACTCAACAATGAATACTTAACAAGTGGTCCTCGACGCAGGCAGGCGCCAGACAGATATGGAATTGCAAATGCTTGTATAGAAGATGACAACATGTTCACGGGTGAGATAACATTGCAAGAAGCCTTGGAAGGTCCTGAGAAAGCACAATGGTTAGCGGCAGTGCAGGATGAATTACAGTCGTTCGAGAAAAATAGTGCGTGGGAAATCGTAGATGTACCAAAAGATGGTACTATAGTGCAGTGCAAGTGGGTTTTGCGAAAAAAGTATGATAGTGAAAACAATGTACGTTACCGTGCTCGTTTAGTCGCGAAAGGCTTCACCCAAAAACATGGTGTAGACTATACAGAAACATTTTCACCTGTAGTGCGTCATACAACCCTTAGGCTATTATTTGCATTGTCAGTAAAGTTAGGTTTAGATGTTAGCCATTTAGATGTAAAAACTGCGTTTCTGAATGGTGATTTAGAGGAAACCATTTACATGAAAATACCTGATTGTTATTATACTAATAATTCAGCTTGTAAAGTATTAAAACTTCAAAAGGCTATTTATGGACTTAAGCAGGCCTCTAGAGCCTGGAATAAAAAGGTTGACGATTGTTTGATCACTAATGGTTACAAAAGGTCAAAAGTAGAGCCATGTATGTATATAAAGGATATTAACAAATGTAAAACCATAGTAACAGTATATGTTGATGATTTCTTCATATTTTCCAATGATAAAATTGAAACCGAGAACTTGAAACAGATTTTATCTAATAAGTTTAGCATTAAGGACTTGGGTGAAGTTAGACAATGTCTTGGAATGAATGTAATCTTCAATAAAGATAAAGGATATATAACTCTGAGTCAGGAAACTTATATTGATCAACTTTTGAGCAAATTTAATTTAAGTGATTGTAAGACTGTTGATACTCCAATGGAGGTCAAACTAAATATAAATAAAGGTCAAGTAGGTGTGAATAGTCATGTGCCATATCAACAACTAATCGGCAGTTTGATGTACCTGTCAGTCTTAACTAGGCCAGACATTAGTTACTCTATAAGTTTTTTAAGCCAATTTAATAATTGTCATACAAAGGAGCATTGGGAATATGCAAAGAGAGTATTAAAATATCTAAAACGAACTAAATGTTATGGAATAAAATATTGTAAAGAAGGTAACTCTGAAATAACAGGCTATGTAGATGCTGATTGGGCTTCTAACTCTGTAGATAGGAGATCATATACAGGAATGTGTTTTTTGTTATCTAACGGTGTAATATCATGGGAGTGTAGAAAACAGAAATGCGTAGCCCTCTCTAGCACTGAATCAGAGTATATTGGTCTATCTGAGGCATGTAGAGAAGCATTGTATCTAAAGAGATTACAATATGAAATAACCAATAAAATGTACACAATTAGCCTATTCAATGATAACCAGGGTGCACAGAAGCTGTGTGCTAACCCAGTTTTTCACAAACGTTCAAAACATATTGATATCAGATATCATTTTTGTCGTGATCTAGTAAAAGATAAAATTGTTAAAATACTGTATTTGCCAACTGCTGACATGCCGGCTGATATTTTAACTAAAAGCTTATGTTCAGCAAAACATTTTAAATTTATGTTGCTTCTTGGCATAGTTTGTATAGAATAATTTTAGTTAAAATTGTTAATTGGATATTGCGATAAGTGGAGGTGTTATTTTTGTATCGACAATATCATAGATTACAAACTAGTAACTTCATCTGTCATAGTGTATGTAACACTGTATATCATCTGTATGTATTCTTTTTCAATAAAAGTCAGTTCTCATCTGTGACTCAAGCGTTTTATTAATTAGATTTTTAAACTTAAATAATCCTACCGGTCGTTTAGCTCGTTGGGGTGTTCGACTATCAGCCTTCAACTTTGAGATAAAACATCGGAAAGGATCTGAAAACGTAGTACCTGATAGCCTTTCTAGATCAGTTCCTATCACTGCAATTACAGACCTTCCTAATAGGGATTCCAAAAATACCACAGACACTTGGTACTTAAACATCTACAACGGCATACAAAAATCACCAACTTCATTCTTAAATTACAGAATTGACAACAACAAACTCTATCGCCATATTAAAACACTAAATCCACTATTGAGAGACTTTGAATGGAAGGAAGTTATCCCACTCGAATTTAGAAAGGATATAATAGCAAAAAATCACTCTGAACCAACTTCTGCATATCTAGGAATCTATAAAACAATTAAACGCTTACAATTACACTACTACTGGCCAAAAATGCATCAAGATGTAACCAATTTCATAATAAATTGTGATACTTGTAATTCTTATAAACATTCAAATCAAGCCACACTAGGATTCATGGGTCAACCTAAAACTTGCTCTAAACCATTTGAAATGATTAGTATGGATCTAGTCGGAGTTTTACCAACATCAAAAAACCTAAACACATACTTATTTGTTGTAGTATGCTGTTTTAGCAAATATTGTTTACTATTTCCCATACGTAAAGCAACTGCTAACATTATTGCCCGCATATTAGAGGAACGAGTGTTCTTAACCTACGGAATACCATCTACTGTCTTACATGACAACGGAAAAGTCTTTGTCAGTAACACACTACGTCAATTATACGAAAATTACAAAATACCAAATGTATTATTCACACCAAAATACACATTACAAGTCAATACAGTAGAGAGGTACAACAAAACAATCATGACAGCAGTTTCAACATTTATTGATAATGATCATAGAACATGGGACTCCAACATACCTAAAATACAGTTTGCACTAAACAGCTCTGTTAATACAGTCACTAAATACACTCCGGCATTCCTCGTTTTTGGTCGCGAATTAATTTCTTGTGGATCTCAATACAAAAATTCAAAAATAGAATCTATAGATGACATAATACACATACCTCGGGATGAATACGCCGAAAATTTAGGTACACTACATAAGATATTTGACAAAGTACAAAGTTCATTACTAACGGCTCATTCTCGAAACTGCACATCCTATAACTTGAGGCGGCAAAACGCAGAGTTTAAGATTGGCGATTATGTCTGGAAAAGGACCTATTATCAGAGTAATAAAGATTTAGCGATGCAGAGGGCATGGTCACACTGATCATAGTTATCGTTACGATAGCATTACGAGCACTATAATTTCATGGTTGCCTGATACCAATATCGCAATACGAAGATGCACTTCAGCACTGAAAAGAAAGAGCACTGCAGCCACACCAAGTCGAGGACCTTCTGCACCACATCGTGTTGTTCACTGCACGTCCGTTCACCATCGCGCGCGCGCCGACTGAAACCGACCACAGCCGTCCCAACGAGTTTTATCATCAGCGCGGCAGCCGCGTCGCCGTGTGCCTCGCCTCTCGCCCCGCGGATTTGCGCACGCGCACCGCAGTCGTACCTTGCTATCTCTTTCTTGCAAACGCTCGTAATTCTATATTGTATCTTTCTTATTTTCTATTGGCTGTTACTAACCTTTCACTCGTTTCAATTTACTAATACTGATGATATGACATGTAAATAAATTAGGCTAAGGAATTCGCAATAAACGAGTAGCGAACAGCTACAAAAAGAAAACCGAGAGTTTCACTCCAAAAAGCTCCCACTAAAGTTAGCAACCCGCTACATTGGTGACCGCCGAAGAAGAACACGCGAAACATCTAAGCGAAGACATGGCAGAAACCGAAGCTGACTCGAAGATCGCCGACCTTGCAGCCATCTCGGTCCAGTCGAGGTTACTTCCATTCTGGCGCGCCGTGCCCAGAGCATGGTTCGTACAATTCGAAGCTGTCGTCGAACCTCTGAAGACATCGGACGATCAGAAGTTTCGCTACGTCCTGCAGAAACTTGAACCAGCGGACCTACAACATGTCACCGATCTCCTGTACAATCCACCTGAAGTCGGGAAGTACGAAGCCATTAAAACGCGCTTGCTCACCGTTTACGAAAAGTCAGAAGTGGAAAACTTCCAGAAACTCATCAGCGGACTCGAGCTCGGCGACCAGAAACCGAGCGTGCTACTCCGGAAAATGAGGGAGCTAAACAACGGTCTCATCACTGAAGAAGGCCTGAAGATAGAGTGGTTCAACCACCTGCCACCTCAATCTCGCTGCGTGCTTTCCATCAACAACGAATCCTCGCTCGATACGCTCGCGGCAATGGCAGACAGAATGATGGAGTTCTCCGGGAGCACATCCACGAGCAACATAGCCGCAGTAACAACGCCTTCGGCCACAACTACCACCTGCGACGGGAATCATTCCGAACTGATAGCAAAGCTAGAAAAGCTCACGCTTGAAATAGCCGAGCTACGGGAACGTGGTCGACCTTCACATCGCGGCTACCGAAATTCATCACGCGCACGATTCCGCTCCCGTTCTCAATCGCGCAGAAGAACGTACAACGGGCAATGCTACTACCACCACAAGTTCGGGGACAACGCGCGAAGATGCAACTCACCGTGTTCCAAACGAAAGAAGACTTCGGAAAACTAACTCCGACACCGACCGTGGCGGACGTCGGTGTCACTAAAACCAGCAATCGCCTCTGCATCCACGATCGCAACAGCAACGAGCGCCTCTTAGTAGATACGGGCGCCGAGATCTCCGTCTGGGCTGCAACCCCAAAGATGAAGAGGAACGCTGCCAGTACCTACAAACTATACGCAGCAAACAACTCACCGATACAGACCTACGGCGAGAAAACCGTCAAACTCGACCTAGGGCTTCGGCGCAGTTTCCCGTGGACCTTTGTCATCGCCGATGTTAAGACATCAATCCTGGGGGCAGACTTTCTGCGGCACTTCCACCTACTAGTCGACCTTCACAGGAAGAAACTGATAGACGACGTGACCAAGCTTGCCGTCAACGCAGTACAAGTCACATCAAACATCGAATCCATCCGCGTCATAGCCACCGATCAAGATTATCATGAAATCCTGAGACAATACCCGGATGTCTTACGACCAATGTCACTGAAGGAACCAGCCAAACACGACGTAGTGCATCACATTGAAACCACCGGCCCGCCTATCTACGCCCGCGCTCGCCCTCTGCCACCAGACAAATACCGCGCTGCAAAAGCCGAATTCGATCGCATGGTGGAGTTGGGTATTTGCCGACCATCGAAGAGCCCATGGGCAAGTCCATTGCACGTGGTCAAGAAGAAAGACGGCGGACTTCGCGTGTGCGGCGACTACAGAAGATTGAATGCCGACAAAGCATCACAGAAGCTACAACATTAAGCCATCCAGTCCCAGGGTCACAGCTAGCAATCATGACCGACGCATCGGATCACAGTTTAGGCGCTTCAGTTCAGCAATGGGTGCAAAACGCATGGAGGCCACTAGCATTCTTCTCCAAGTCCATGAGCCCTACACAACGTCGCTACAGCGTGTACGATCGCGAGTTACTTGCTATGTACGCAGCTGTGAAACACTTCAGGAGGCTCATCGAAGGTTGTGAAGTGACAATATACACTGATCACAAGCCTTTGTCTTTCGCGCTAAGCAAAACGGCTAGCAGCAGCGACACTCCACGTCGAGAACGCCAACTACATTTCATCAGTCAGTTTTGTACGAACATCAAGTACGTCAAAGGCGAAGAAAACCCAGTGGCTGACGCCCTATCTCGCATTGAAGAAATCGAAGGCCCTAACGTGATTGATTACAAACAGCTAGCCATCGACCAAGCTGAAGACCGAGAATTAGCTCAGCTGAAAAAGCAAGCCAACCTGAAGTTCAGTGAAGTCACACTACCGGGACTCAACCGACCAATCACGTGCGAGCTCTCAACGTCACTCACCACCAATTTAGCGATGCAGAGGGCAATAGGGAAATTTCCCTCCAGGCAGGTGTTGTGCCTGGGGACCGCTTGTGATCCGAGCGTGTGACGTCAGAAGTTGTATTTATAGAACGCTCGTCGAATGCTCCGTCAGCGTGTGCTATTGCGCGAGTTACGCCATCTGTCGTCAGCTATCGAAGACCGCCATCGAAGACCGCTACAAAGATAATAAATTCGCAAAAAAACTTGCACCTAAATATCAAAAATGTAAAATAGTTAGCAAGAAATCACCGCTAGTATACGACTTGGAGGACATCCACGGTAACAATTTAGGCACATGGCACATAAAAGATTTAAAAAGACATAACTACAAAATTTAACTACACCATCATATAAACACTTAAATAACATAGGATAAAACTAACACTCAATACTAATAAATTGATTATACATCCACCTACAACAAAATTAATTAATAAACATCATATTAAACTCACAAACCTCATATACTAACCATTAGCATTAAAAAGTTATGTAACATTAAATAACACTACAACTAAATCCTAATCAAAAAAAAAAAATAATATATCAACAATACAAACATTCTACTAGGCCACACAACATGTCCTTAAATGGACATCACTAATTTGGGCATGCCGACTAAAACAATATACTTAATTCAAGGCAGACCTAAACTGCACTTGAATCAGCATCAACCAAACAAAAAAAAGCTGTAAAAACTAACTAATTGCTAAGTTAAAGTAAAAATTATTAAAAGTTATCACATACCACTACCCCAACTTAACTCATACAACATCTAACTTAACTAAACTTGAGTCTTTATTTACTAAAAATAAAAACTCTATCCGCAAGGCAGCATAGTTCTAAAATATTCATAGAACTACAGTTGAATTACTAGATGATGAATGAATAGATTGCATGTAAGGATGAAGTATGAACGAGAAGATGTGTGTAAGTTAACGTTTAGCTAAGTATTCGGTTAAGCTTTAGCTGGATTTTTTCTAGCTAAAAATCCAAAACTAAAAAGGGGGGTATGTAGTGATTGACATTTTAGTCTGTAATCTCAAGTACAGACATTGGCTCAAAAGGCAAGCGTCTCAGGTCAACTATAGTTAAAAAAAAAAAAAACAAACAATAATAAACAATAGATTTATTCTGTATTCTTTTAAAAATAAAAATTTAAATAACCATTACTAAAACCTAAACTAAAACTAAACACTTTATAAAGTATTTAAATACTTTGAAACTTATATATTTTTACACACTAGCAATAGACAAGCGCACTCGGTTTTTGAACGAGAGTTTTGTCTATGTTTTTTGACGGCTGGGTCTGCGAACGTGACCTACTGTTCTTTTTCTGCGCGTCGCCATGCGAGCTTGTAATTTTTGAGAAATCTCCGTCGAGATACCTATCAGGAAGATGAAAGTTGGGAGTAAAAAATAACCCAATGGATTCCACCTATCAGTGAAATCTAGTAATAACCCGAAACTCGGTGAGTTGAAATTCTTTTTTTTCGCATAATCAGACGTAACAATACCGATACCTAACTACTGCAGAATTCCTCGTATTGCAGTCTAATCCTCGATTAATTTTGTGTATAATACGTTATTAACCCAAATTTCAGTGTTCCCAAACGTGTTACTGCATATTTTCTCCATAAAATGCATTGTACTAGAAATTGCGTCGTAACTAAACCACATGTCAGTCAAACGACATTTCTATTATTTCGATGTTTTATACTTGCGTTCCTTGTTTTCGACGCTGCAATACTGATAATTCACCTAGGTCAAGTTATCTGTGTAGATTAAATTCGTTGATTGGCAGTTTTGTGAAATATTCGAGTCTCTAATATAAAAGTCGATATTAACCTTTGTAAATCTAACCTCTTGCCTAGCCATGTTTTCTTTGAGTCCGAACCACTCTGTGTTGGTGGGTTCCCTCGGGACTCCAAGGAGACATCGGCAGACTTGAGCGCGCAAAGACCTCGGACTAAGACGAGCTTGTGTGGACGCGTTCCAGGGTTTTCTCCACCTACCATATAACTACGTGGACACTTACTTAATGAGTGGATACCTACTGAAGACTCCTTCACGCTGAAATGCAGCCTACTGTGGAGTGAGCCAGGTTCCGGCTTCGGTCCACTGCTGAGTCACTACACTCAGGATCGATGAGCAGACCACCACGCTTTACTACGCGCTGAGCACCGCCGCCCTGACGTCCAGCAGCACCGTGCAGGAGCCACGGAGAACCCGTCAACACAGATCAGTATTTCCATCTTATCTGCGCCTGCGAGTCTCGTCCCGTCTACCGTCCTTCTTTGAGAACCCCGCGCTCTCCGAGCTAGTGCATAATTATTTAACTTTTTACTACCCCATTCGAATTAAATTCTGTTTTTTTTTATACAACCGTAAAAGGTAGCTTCACTACAACCCAATTTGTCGTATCATAATTTAAACCTCCATTAGTAATTGTAAATTTAAAACAACCAAATGTAACAACTAACCCATTAATAACACTTAACAATCATCTTCCTGATTTTTAAATATAACTTAAAAGAAATATCTCTAGTTTTTATTGTCCAACCTACCTACCTACCTTGCCGTGTTTGGGTCTGTCACCTACCGGGCAGTGCACAGCACCCAAGCGCGACAACAGATTAGGAAAAGTGCAATTCTTTATCCTAATCCTAATATCCTAATCCTAATCCTATCCTAATCCTAATAATATTATAAAGGCGAAAGTTTGTGTGTATGTTTGTTACTCCTTCACGCCTCAACTACTGAACCGATTTAGCTGAAATTTGGAACATAGGTAGCTTATAACCCGGATTAAAACATAGGCTACTTTTTATCCCGGAAAAATCCGTAGTTCCCGTGGGATACTCAAAATACCAAATTTTCTAGAGCAATCTATAGCTACATCTATAGATAGATTGTTCAAGCGAACTTGCTTGAAAGCATGTTTAAAGGTTGGAATAGGGAACGATAACGGGAAAATGACGTTTCCCTTAGGATTCATAAAAAGCTAATTTGACGCGGGCGGGGCCGCGGGCAAAAACTGAATCTATTATCACTGTAAATGTGAAAATGGCCACTATGTAGGTTCTGAACATAGCACTGTACGCATTAAACAAGTGTGTTTTAGTTGAACAAGCGGAGGGATAATAATGCTATAAATAATAATGATATAATGCTATAAATAATGCATAATGCTATAAATGTGAAAATGGGTACCCGTATTATAGGTTCCGACATTACAACTGTTTCGCTATTAGCATTTTGTGTTTTAGTTGAGCAATGAGATACAGTTTAATAATATTATAACTATGAAAACGGGTAGTGGGTACCTATATGATATACTGTTTCGTTACTGACAATGTATGTTTTAGTTGAGCTATGGGATATGGTAAAGTAATTAGTAATGCTATAAATGTGGAAATGGGTACCTACCCATAAAGGTTCTGAAAGTACAATTGTTTCGCTATTTATAATGTGTGTTTTGGTTAAGCAATGGGATACAGGTTAATAATGCTAAAAAGGTGTTCCTGTATAGTTTCTGATATTAGAACTGTTTCGCTATTAAAAATACGTGTTTTAGTTGAGCAATAGATTATGTGATAGTAATTATGCTATAAATGCGAAAATGGATACCTATAAGGTAAAGGTTCTGAAATTATTTCACTCTTAAGCGGATACGTTGATTTTATTTTCGTCCTTCTCACTCTTATGAATACGTTGGTGGGTTAGGTTAGGTTAGGTTAGTATGCAGCGTTGCGGAAGAATATAACAGAAAAAGGTTGTTTTACCTAATTACTTCAAAAACTAAGCCAGTTATGTAAATGTCGTTCTGAGCGTTTTTGGGAATTATTTACCGATACATTAAAACAAAAATTACAATTATGTCCATCGTAGTTTTTGATGGAAATTAGAAAAATTGAGATTTTGGAGCAATTTTTGGGAAAACTTTTTGGCGAGAAATTTTTATCCAATCGTGTTTCTGAAGTTAGGTTAACACATATGCTGTTTTTTTCCCAGAAAATCCAGGACTCCCACGGGATTTGTAAAACCCCGAAATTCACGCGGGCGAAGCCGCGGGCAAAAGCTAGTTATTCATATATGATAAAATACACCAGTTACATTGTAATGAACGTTATCTACAGTCGGATCAAAGTTATTTACAAAGCGGTATACCACGGAACTATAACTTACGCTGGATGCGACTTAAAGCGTAGCGTGCACCGAAGACTACTAATAGGGTAATAGGACACTTCATATTACCTACTTCAAATTAGTAACATTTTCAAGACACTCCAGTAGATTTATTCCCCATCCGTTGGGATGATGTCATCATCTGCTCCTAACAGAAACACAAGTTTAACGTTCAGTAAGAGAAGATCAGTAAGAGAAGAAAGAAATCAAGTCCTTGGAATGGGCATCCATACAAACGGCTGTGCTCACGTTACTTTTCGTCAATATTCCCGTGAGATCAGCCACTTGTACATATTATGGCAGTAATTTATTTCATATTCACGAGTCACGGCTGTCTGAATTCTAACCTTCAGCTTATTCTTCATGACGCTGCGTCAAAATTATTGTCTCTACCAATTCACCATTAATTAGGGATTTTACTTGTAGTGTAGTGCCGTTTCTTATTTATTATGGCCATTGCTTTAACAAATACCTACTGCTTTTATTTTGTGCGTAAATAAGTTGGTACTTTCCGTGCGAAAAGTTCGGGAAACACGCGGTTACGTGTCACATCCATCAACACAAGACTCCGCGGCGGCGTTGAGAGAGTATGCCAAGTCCCATTGTTTTGTCAGCACTCGACTTCGTAAAAGAACATAAAACTTAACAGCCGTCTATAAGAATATATTAAATTCGCCTTGTTTATTACCGGCTGAATTAATTATAACAGTTAAATGAGCGAACGTAAAAATATCTGCTCTGATTCTTAAATAATTAATATACGTTCATTATTTAACATTTTGATGCGCTGTTTAGTCGAACGCTTTTTCGGACTATGGTTTACGCTTACTTCATCATCATCTCAATTTTTACTACCACTACTGGTCATGGGTCTCTTTTCAGAATGGCAATAGTTTTAGCTGCAGTCTACAATGACATGGCAGGCTTCACAGTCATTTTGACTACATCATGGAGAAGTCATTCTAGCACCTATGTGATGTTAAGGTACCACGGCAAGCTAGCCAGGTTAAATCTGGGGTGCAACTTGCTGATGACGATGGCTATGACGATGATAATGATGATGATACGTTATGATGATGTCTTATACTTGAAGGTCTTGATGATTATGAGGATTGAAATGATTATTGTCAATATTATTATGGTGAATATAATAGGGATGATTGTGATGATGAAGGCAGTAGTGATGACGACGCTTACTGAATTAAAATTCATGAAATGATAAAGTTGAATGAAGATAGCTAGCCATGTTTAATCAGGGACTGAAATCACCATGGGGTGATGATGATGATGATAATGATGATACTTCTGGTGATAAGTTGTTTAAGTATATCTGAGATGGAGAGATTGATGATTATTATGGTTAAAATGGAGATGGGAAAGATTATGTTGATGATTTTGATGATGGAAGTAGTGATAACGTCGCGGAGAGATGTAAACATCGCGACTGTAAAAATGTGATAGTAAACAAGTAAATGATATAATGATGGGATACAAAACGAGACGTTCGAGTGGTGTTTCTCAACTTTTGTGGCACTGTGTATAAGTTTTAATATTAGATTTCAAAGTAATAGGTTTTTATATCTATTACAATTGAGCTGTGTAATAAATTACTGAGCTGCTTTGCGGAGTTACGCTTCTCGTATTTATAATAATCTCGGAAATTAATCAAAGTCGCTGCTTTTCACTTTGAATGCAAAATGAAATGTTAAAAATATTCCTCTAAGAACGTTATTGTGTTATTATTCTGGTTATTTTTGCTTCTTGTTTTGTAGTGGCTTTTTCATTAAATGTTAATAATTTATTTCTAAGACAATTATTGCTTTTGTGGCGTTTCTGTAGTTACCTAGGTAAGCTAGATAATAATTGTGTTTCGTTTCTTATAATATTATGGTACCGACTTAATGTTGCGTTTGCATACTAAACCTATGTGTTGCCAATGGGGCAAAAACTCTACCAGCCTGTCTAATGCCTGAATACTTTGAAGTTTTTATATATTATTATGTAGATCAAGAAAGCATCGTTTTAGAAACGTATCTTGAGATCTTTTATTCGAGCGTCTTCTATATAGCATCAAATAGGAAAACTCACCGGTTGAATAAAGCGATTCAGCGCAACTTTTGTCAAAATATTCTTCTACTAAATTTAACCCAACACTGCATCTTTTTTAGGGTTCCGTATACCGTATATCGTATCAATGATATAGGCCAGCGCTTGAATGTTGTAACATCTGATGGAAAGTGATGTTTAAAGGTGGAGCACACGTGCCTAGGACATGTCTATTTGATTTATAGGGATCCCAAGTTGTAGATGGCGAGGAAGACGGAGTCCGGGGGATTATTCCAGACTTTTGCGGTGCGTAACAGGAACGGAGAATCAAACCGACCTATAGTTCATTTGTTTAAGAAAATAGTGATTCATGGTTCAAGCTTAGCCACGCTCCCCGACCAATCAAACTTTAATTTAAGATTTTTTTATTGATATAATTTTACAATCTACAGACACTGGGTCCATTTTTAATCTAGTTGTTATTAATTTAAAATTTTATTTTATTTGCTTCACCTACTTTGTACTTACTACTTCCATTTTTGCCTTTTAAACCGTATTTTTTAATTATAATATATTTTTAATACTTCACTGTGTATACGACACACTATTTTCTAAACGCGAACGGACTATCACTTAGGAATCCATTCAGAAGTTTATTTTATCATTAAGTTGTTAATTTATTAAAAAAATAAGTTTCAATTCATCCGCGACAAATCCAATCGCTTTTTTCCTACTTGGGTCCGTAGTTACTCGTAATAAATTGAATCTAGCAACTAGAGAGAGCCCACGACTTTTATTTTATTATTCACTCACTTCAATATTCCCGACTGATTTAATGAATTACGTTCACAAACCCATAATTTATATGCGTCGGCTGCGTTTTAAAATAGTTCCCATTTCTCATATAAAATAAAAATGACTGGACATTAAACAACAATAATAATTATTATTGTTTGAATTATAATGTTGGACGAAGGTCGACAGTCGGGAGACTGCCAAAATAATTGTAGATTAATAACTTCTAACATTAACGATATCTGAATTTCTACTCAGACAACAGACTTTTTTTATTTAGCTAGCAGTTACTGCGTTTTTATAATTATAACCCTGAATGAGATGCTATAGAAATGAAACTAAGGAAAAAAATATTTTGTAATAAATTACCTTCACTGGTCCAAATAGGTAGTTATGGATCGGATAATATAACATAAAGGTACATTAAACATAATTCTTAAAATAATTTACTTATTTACAATTCACCATTGTTCGGTTTATTTCAATATATTATTTAAACACAGTAATAAAATGTGTACCAAACAGTTGAACACAATAGTTTTTTTGGTATCCGCTAACATCCGGGTCAAAGGCTTCCTAGAAAAGTAGGTAGCTGCGAGTGCGTGTAATGTTAAAGATATTATCACATTTGAGCACCGTACCAAAGAACAAAGTTGTTTATTTTAGTTTTAATATTTAATAAATGTTACACCCACGTTTTCTCTTAAAGCACTTTAAATTTTTATCTTGAAACTTAAACGCAAGACACACAGCAGGCGGACGAAGAGCGTTCGGGATATAATATTATCATATTACCCAAACTAATCTAACGAGTAGTGTTTGATTCCTGTTTCCTGGAGAATACTTAAAAACAAGCTATCTAAATTATTATCACAAAAAAAAAACAAAATCAAAATGACGATGTAGACTGTAGAGGGTAACAACGACTTTCTTTAACAGCAGAAAGTAAAATAATGTCTTTCTTGTACTATAAAAAGTATTGTTATATGGTTTGAATTTTGTAACGTAATGAAGAGGATCAAATAAGATGCCTGCCTACAGGTAAGGATATTGGTAACTTGATATTCCATACCTGCCACTGTCGCCCCGCAACGCACCCGCGTCGTCAGCTGTGTGTTTCGCCTCGCGGCTTTCTGGTCGAACGTGTTTTAAATGTTGTGAAAAGTGTTGACATTTCAATTAAACTACAAATGACATACCTATCCAAGTACGAATAGTTATAAGATACTCGTCTATAGTCTTGTCAGTTTTTTAGCAGGAGGCTGTATTGGAATTAATATTGCATACCATGCATAACGTTTAAGTAGCCTTTACACAAAAGTTTTATACATGCCCACTGACGATCATCTCGTGTGAAAAGTAGTTTTCTCGAGTATTATACGAAAAAGGCACAAAAACAGTCAAGGTCAAGTCATTCTCGCGATCTAAGAGTTCCGTACTACTATTTATCAATAACTTCACTTGAGTTTTCTTTAACTTTTCATTACAATATCATCCAACATATTGCACTGCGCTCATCAACCTTATATACCAGTTTTTAGGTCTAATTTTGCCCTATAGTCACGTCGGCGTACATTGCCCTTCAAACCGAAACATACATTACTGCTTCTGAGCATAGTAACTGCCATTGCAGTCCTATATAACCTATATGGCTGATCTTACCTCGCAAGAAGAGTGCTATCACCAGTAAAAATAAAGAATAGCCCACTACTTCCTAGGAATCATAATACGAATAAAAGTCATCAATTTCCACTCGGATAGTCGATATCTCAACCAACCAGAAAACGCTAGCGAATTCTGTCCGCTGAGTGGATTCCTGATTTTCGTCAGCCAATCGCGGTGCAGAATTCGCTAGCGCTTAGGATAACGATGAATACGTTTTTCTTACGCAATCAGGGGGGCAGTTCCTGAAAAAAGGGCAGGACGTTTCGGAAAGGCCTACAAGAAAGTCGTATTAAATTACCTCATTTCAAGTACAATACCTTCTTTTTGGGTTTTCTGGTCACAGATTTCTTTAGTTTAAGTATTCTCTTGACTTTGTAATTTTGTTTTTCCATATTTATCTGTGTCCATTTTCTAACCCAAATAAAGTTTATTATTTATTTATTTATTTATTTATTCTTTTCCCCTTTACAAGGAGTAAATTTTCTTTTCCCTACTATAAGCAGATAAAAAATAAGTATCTATTGCCTCCCATGTCCGGCCCTCGATCCAACGGCCGAGCGAAAGCCCCTCGAGATATTGTTCGAAGCTTTTCGCTATTCGACCGTTGACCGCAACGACTATACAAGTGCTTACAATAACTGTTGAGTCAACATTTTACATTAAGATGATCTCGTGAGAAAGCTCTTAGCACCTCAATAGGTAGGTACCTATCTAATTTGTTATTTTTTTCATATTATATCTGTAACTTGAGCGACCTTTGAGGTTCTGGTAAGGGTTTTATTATCTTTCTCACTGCTGGACACGTGCGGGTTTGCGGGCTTCACACACTTTCAAGAACATTTTTGTGAACTCTCAGGCATGCAGGTTTCCTCACGATGTTTTACTTCACCGTTAAGCAAGTGAAACTCGGCCACTGACCATCCAAATTTTACCAAAATCTGTACAGCTCCTCGGGTTAGTACCTACTACCAATCGATAGAAAAAAAAACCCGGATTCGGTAGCTTGTTGGCAAGTTGAGTTATCGCTCCAACTAACTTGCGTGCTTGCTTACTTGTCGACAGACTCATGTTTTTTGAGGTTTTCTCGTGACTGAAAGCACCAATTTTGATGCGGTGTTTGCCAGTAGACGTGAAATTCCTAGCACAAACTTCTACCTACTTATGGGTCTAGCGATTAACCCTGGTCTGCCAGGTCAAAAAAACTGTTTTCGAAATTCAACTAAAAGCAATATTTTCACTCCGGAACGGTGTGAATATGAAAAAAAAAATGTTTTAAAGTATAAAGTTGAAAGACTTAAAACGTATGAAGTCAAAAGATTTGCGTTAAAGCCGCTGCGAGTTAATTACATTACAATGGGTACGCTGGATGCGACTTAAAGCGTAGCGTGCACCGAAGACTACTAATAGGGTAATAGGACACTTCATATTACCTACTTCAAATTAGTAACATTTTCAAGACACTCCAGTAGATTTATTCCCCATCCGTTGGGATGATGTCATCATCTGCTCCTAACAGAAACACAAGTTTAACGTTCAGTAAGAGAAGATCAGTAAGAGAAGAAAGAAATCAAGTCCTTGGAATGGGCATCCATACAAACGGCTGTGCTCACGTTACTTTTCGTCAATATTCCCGTGAGATCAGCCACTTGTACATATTATGGCAGTAATTTATTTCATATTCACGAGTCACGGCTGTCTGAATTCTAACCTTCAGCTTATTCTTCATGACGCTGCGTCAAAATTATTGTCTCTACCAATTCACCATTAATTAGGGATTTTACTTGTAGTGTAGTGCCGTTTCTTATTTATTATGGCCATTGCTTTAACAAATACCTACTGCTTTTATTTTGTGCGTAAATAAGTTGGTACTTTCCGTGCGAAAAGTTCGGGAAACACGCGGTTACGTGTCACATCCATCAACACAAGACTCCGCGGCGGCGTTGAGAGAGTATGCCAAGTCCCATTGTTTTGTCAGCACTCGACTTCGTAAAAGAACATAAAACTTAACAGCCGTCTATAAGAATATATTAAATTCGCCTTGTTTATTACCGGCTGAATTAATTATAACAGTTAAATGAGCGAACGTAAAAATATCTGCTCTGATTCTTAAATAATTAATATACGTTCATTATTTAACATTTTGATGCGCTGTTTAGTCGAACGCTTTTTCGGACTATGGTTTACGCTTACTTCATCATCATCTCAATTTTTACTACCACTACTGGTCATGGGTCTCTTTTCAGAATGGCAATAGTTTTAGCTGCAGTCTACAATGACATGGCAGGCTTCACAGTCATTTTGACTACATCATGGAGAAGTCATTCTAGCACCTATGTGATGTTAAGGTACCACGGCAAGCTAGCCAGGTTAAATCTGGGGTGCAACTTGCTGATGACGATGGCTATGACGATGATAATGATGATGATACGTTATGATGATGTCTTATACTTGAAGGTCTTGATGATTATGAGGATTGAAATGATTATTGTCAATATTATTATGGTGAATATAATAGGGATGATTGTGATGATGAAGGCAGTAGTGATGACGACGCTTACTGAATTAAAATTCATGAAATGATAAAGTTGAATGAAGATAGCTAGCCATGTTTAATCAGGGACTGAAATCACCATGGGGTGATGATGATGATGATAATGATGATACTTCTGGTGATAAGTTGTTTAAGTATATCTGAGATGGAGAGATTGATGATTATTATGGTTAAAATGGAGATGGGAAAGATTATGTTGATGATTTTGATGATGGAAGTAGTGATAACGTCGCGGAGAGATGTAAACATCGCGACTGTAAAAATGTGATAGTAAACAAGTAAATGATATAATGATGGGATACAAAACGAGACGTTCGAGTGGTGTTTCTCAACTTTTGTGGCACTGTGTATAAGTTTTAATATTAGATTTCAAAGTAATAGGTTTTTATATCTATTACAATTGAGCTGTGTAATAAATTACTGAGCTGCTTTGCGGAGTTACGCTTCTCGTATTTATAATAATCTCGGAAATTAATCAAAGTCGCTGCTTTTCACTTTGAATGCAAAATGAAATGTTAAAAATATTCCTCTAAGAACGTTATTGTGTTATTATTCTGGTTATTTTTGCTTCTTGTTTTGTAGTGGCTTTTTCATTAAATGTTAATAATTTATTTCTAAGACAATTATTGCTTTTGTGGCGTTTCTGTAGTTACCTAGGTAAGCTAGATAATAATTGTGTTTCGTTTCTTATAATATTATGGTACCGACTTAATGTTGCGTTTGCATACTAAACCTATGTGTTGCCAATGGGGCAAAAACTCTACCAGCCTGTCTAATGCCTGAATACTTTGAAGTTTTTATATATTATTATGTAGATCAAGAAAGCATCGTTTTAGAAACGTATCTTGAGATCTTTTATTCGAGCGTCTTCTATATAGCATCAAATAGGAAAACTCACCGGTTGAATAAAGCGATTCAGCGCAACTTTTGTCAAAATATTCTTCTACTAAATTTAACCCAACACTGCATCTTTTTTAGGGTTCCGTATACCGTATATCGTATCAATGATATAGGCCAGCGCTTGAATGTTGTAACATCTGATGGAAAGTGATGTTTAAAGGTGGAGCACACGTGCCTAGGACATGTCTATTTGATTTATAGGGATCCCAAGTTGTAGATGGCGAGGAAGACGGAGTCCGGGGGATTATTCCAGACTTTTGCGGTGCGTAACAGGAACGGAGAATCAAACCGACCTATAGTTCATTTGTTTAAGAAAATAGTGATTCATGGTTCAAGCTTAGCCACGCTCCCCGACCAATCAAACTTTAATTTAAGATTTTTTTATTGATATAATTTTACAATCTACAGACACTGGGTCCATTTTTAATCTAGTTGTTATTAATTTAAAATTTTATTTTATTTGCTTCACCTACTTTGTACTTACTACTTCCATTTTTGCCTTTTAAACCGTATTTTTTAATCCTAATAATATTATAAAGGCGAAAGTTTGTGTGTGTGTTTGTTACTCCTTCACGGCTCAACTACTGAACCGATTTAGCTGAAATTTGGAACATAGGTAGCTTATAACCCGGATTAAAACATAGGCTACTTTTTATCCCGGAAAAATCCGTAGTTCCCGTGGGATACTCAAAATACCAACTTTTCTAGAGCAATCTATAGCTACATCTATAGATAGATTGTTCAAGCGAACTTGCTTGAAAGCATGTTTAAAGGTTGGAATAGGGAACGATAACGGGAAAATGACGTTTCCCTTAGGATTCATGAAAAAGCGAATTTGACGGGGCCGGGCCGCGGGCAAAAACTGAATCTATTATCACTGTAAATGTGAAAATGGCCACTATGTAGGTTCTGAACATAGCACTGTACGCATTTAACAAGTGTGTTTTAGTTGAACAAGCGGAGGGATAATAATGCTATAAATAATAATGATATAATGCTATAAATAATGCATAATGCTATAAATGTGAAAATGGGTACCCGTATTATAGGTTCCGACATTACAACTGTTTCGCTATTAGCATTTTGTGTTTTAGTTGAGCAATGAGATACAGGATAATAATATTATAACTATGAAAACGGGTACCTATATGATATAGGTTCTGAACTAACATCTGTTTCGTTACTGACAATGTATGTTTTAGTTCAGCTATGGGATATGGTTATAGTAATTAGTAATGCTATAAATGTGGAAATGGGTACCTACCCATAAAGGTTCTGAAAGTACAATATTTATAATGTGTGTATTGGTTAAGCAATGGGATACAGGTTAATAATGCTAAAAAGGTGTTCCTGTATAGTTTCTGATATTAGAACTGTTTCGCTATTAAAAATATGTGTTTTAGTTGAGCAATAGAATATGTGATAGTAATTATGCTATAAATGCGAAAATGGATACCTATAAGGTAAAGGTTCTGAAATTATTTCACTCTTAAGCGGATACGTTGATTTTATTTTTTGTCCTTCTCACTCTTATGAATACGTTGGTGGGTTAGGTTAGGTTAGTTTGCAGCGTTGCGGAAGAATATAACAGAAAAACGTTTTTTTACTTAATTACTTCAAAAACTAAGCCAGTTATTTAAATGTCGTTCTGAGCGTTTTTGGGAATTATTTTTTACCGATAAATTAAAACAAAAATTACAATTATGTCCATCGTAGTTTTCGATGGAAATTAGAAAAATGGAGATTTTGGAGCAATTTTTGGGAGAACTTTTTGGCAAGAAATTTTTATCCAATCGTGTTTCTGAAGTTAGGTTAACACATATGCTGTTTTTTTCCCAGAAAATCCAGGACTCCCACGGGATTTGTAAAACCCCGAAATTCACGCGGGCGAAGCCGCGGGCAAAAGCTAGTCCTAATATAATATTATAAAGGCGAAAGTTTGTGTGTGTGTTTGTTACTCCTTCACGGCTCAACTACTGAACCGATTTAGCTGAAATTTGGAACATAGGTAGCTTATAACCCGGATTAAAACATAGGCTACTTTTTATCCCGGAAAAATCCGTAGTTCCCGTGGGATACTCAAAATACCAACTTTTCTAGAGCAATCTATAGCTACATCTATAGATAGATTGTTCAAGCGAACTTGCTTGAAAGCATGTTTAAAGGTTGGAATAGGGAACGATAACGGGAAAATGACGTTTCCCTTAGGATTCATGAAAAAGCGAATTTGACGGGGCCGGGCCGCGGGCAAAAACTGAATCTATTATCACTGTAAATGTGAAAATGGCCACTATGTAGGTTCTGAACATAGCACTGTACGCATTTAACAAGTGTGTTTTAGTTGAACAAGCGGAGGGATAATAATGCTATAAATAATAATGATATAATGCTATAAATAATGCATAATGCTATAAATGTGAAAATGGGTACCCGTATTATAGGTTCCGACATTACAACTGTTTCGCTATTAGCATTTTGTGTTTTAGTTGAGCAATGAGATACAGTTTAATAATATTATAACTATGAAAACGGGTAGTGGGTACCTATATGATATACTGTTTCGTTACTGACAATGTATGTTTTAGTTGAGCTATGGGATATGGTAAAGTAATTAGTAATGCTATAAATGTGGAAATGGGTACCTACCCATAAAGGTTCTGAAAGTACAATTGTTTCGCTATTTATAATGTGTGTTTTGGTTAAGCAATGGGATACAGGTTAATAATGCTAAAAAGGTGTTCCTGTATAGTTTCTGATATTAGAACTGTTTCGCTATTAAAAATATGTGTTTTAGTTGAGCAATAGATTATGTGATAGTAATTATGCTATAAATGCGAAAATGGATACCTATAAGGTAAAGGTTCTGAAATTATTTCACTCTTAAGCGGATACGTTGATTTTATTTTCGTCCTTCTCACTCTGTTGAATACGTTGGTGGGTTAGGTTAGGTTAGGTTAGTATGCAGCGTTGCGGAAGAATATAACAGAAAAACGTTGTTTTACCTAATTACTTCAAAAACTAAGCCAGTTATTTAAATGTCTGAACGTTTTTGGGAATTATTTTTTACCGATAAATTAAAATAAAAATTACAATTATGTCCATCGTAGTTTTCGATGGAAATTAGAAAAATGGAGATTTTGGAGCAATTTTTGGGAGAACTTTTTGGCGATAAATTTTTATCCAATCGTGTTTCCGAAGTTAGGTTAACACATATGCTGTTTTTTCCCCAGAAAATCCAGGACTCCCACGGGATTTGTAAAACCCCGAAATTCACGCGGGCGAAGCCGCGGGCAAAAGCTAGTTATAATATATTTTTAATACTTCACTGTGTATACGACACACTATTTTCTAAACGCGAACGGACTATCACTTAGGAATCCATTCAGAAGTTTATTTTATCATTAAGTTGTTAATTTATTAAAAAAATAAGTTTCAATTCATCCGCGACAAATCCAATCGCTTTTTTCCTACTTGGGTCCGTAGTTACTCGTAATAAATTGAATCTAGCAACTAGAGAGAGCCCACGACTTTTATTTTATTATTCACTCACTTCAATATTCCCGACTGATTTAATGAATTACGTTCACAAACCCATAATTTATATGCGTCGGCTGCGTTTTAAAATAGTTCCCATTTCTCATATAAAATAAAAATGACTGGACATTAAACAACAATAATAATTATTATTGTTTGAATTATAATGTTGGACGAAGGTCGACAGTCGGGAGACTGCCAAAATAATTGTAGATTAATAACTTCTAACATTAACGATATCTGAATTTCTACTCAGACAACAGACTTTTTTTATTTAGCTAGCAGTTACTGCGTTTTTATAATTATAACCCTGAATGAGATGCTATAGAAATGAAACTAAGGAAAAAAATATTTTGTAATAAATTACCTTCACTGGTCCAAATAGGTAGTTATGGATCGGATAATATAACATAAAGGTACATTAAACATAATTCTTAAAATAATTTACTTATTTACAATTCACCATTGTTCGGTTTATTTCAATATATTATTTAAACACAGTAATAAAATGTGTACCAAACAGTTGAACACAATAGTTTTTTTGGTATCCGCTAACATCCGGGTCAAAGGCTTCCTAGAAAAGTAGGTAGCTGCGAGTGCGTGTAATGTTAAAGATATTATCACATTTGAGCACCGTACCAAAGAACAAAGTTGTTTATTTTAGTTTTAATATTTAATAAATGTTACACCCACGTTTTCTCTTAAAGCACTTTAAATTTTTATCTTGAAACTTAAACGCAAGACACACAGCAGGCGGACGAAGAGCGTTCGGGATATAATATTATCATATTACCCAAACTAATCTAACGAGTAGTGTTTGATTCCTGTTTCCTGGAGAATACTTAAAAACAAGCTATCTAAATTATTATCACAAAAAAAAAACAAAATCAAAATGACGATGTAGACTGTAGAGGGTAATAACGACTTTCTTTAACAGCAGAAAGTAAAATAATGTCTTTCTTGTACTATAAAAAGTATTGTTATATGGTTTGAATTTTGTAACGTAATGAAGAGGATCAAATAAGATGCCTGCCTACAGGTAAGGATATTGGTAACTTGATATTCCATACCTGCCACTGTCGCCCCGCAACGCACCCGCGTCGTCAGCTGTGTGTTTCGCCTCGCGGCTTTCTGGTCGAACGTGTTTTAAATGTTGTGAAAAGTGTTGACATTTCAATTAAACTACAAATGACATACCTATCCAAGTACGAATAGTTATAAGATACTCGTCTATAGTCTTGTCAGTTTTTTAGCAGGAGGCTGTATTGGAATTAATATTGCATACCATGCATAACGTTTAAGTAGCCTTTACACAAAAGTTTTATACATGCCCACTGACGATCATCTCGTGTGAAAAGTAGTTTTCTCGAGTATTATACGAAAAAGGCACAAAAACAGTCAAGGTCAAGTCATTCTCGCGATCTAAGAGTTCCGTACTACTATTTATCAATAACTTCACTTGAGTTTTCTTTAACTTTTCATTACAATATCATCCAACATATTGCACTGCGCTCATCAACCTTATATACCAGTTTTTAGGTCTAATTTTGCCCTATAGTCACGTCGGCGTACATTGCCCTTCAAACCGAAACATACATTACTGCTTCTGAGCATAGTAACTGCCATTGCAGTCCTATATAACCTATATGGCTGATCTTACCTCGCAAGAAGAGTGCTATCACCAGTAAAAATAAAGAATAGCCCACTACTTCCTAGGAATCATAATACGAATAAAAGTCATCAATTTCCACTCGGATAGTCGATATCTCAACCAACCAGAAAACGCTAGCGAATTCTGTCCGCTGAGTGGATTCCTGATTTTCGTCAGCCAATCGCGGTGCAGAATTCGCTAGCGCTTAGGATAACGATGAATACGTTTTTCTTACGCAATCAGGGGGGCAGTTCCTGAAAAAAGGGCAGGACGTTTCGGAAAGGCCTACAAGAAAGTCGTATTAAATTACCTCATTTCAAGTACAATACCTTCTTTTTGGGTTTTCTGGTCACAGATTTCTTTAGTTTTAGTATTCTCTTGACTTTGTAATTTTGTTTTTCCATATTTATCTGTGTCCATTTTCTAACCCAAATAAAGTTTATTATTTATTTATTTATTTATTTATTCTTTTCCCCTTTACAAGGAGTAAATTTTCTTTTCCCTACTATAAGCAGATAAAAAATAAGTATCTATTGCCTCCCATGTCCGGCCCTCGATCCAACGGCCGAGCGAAAGCCCCTCGAGATATTGTTCGAAGCTTTTCGCTATTCGACCGTTGACCGCAACGACTATACAAGTGCTTACAATAACTGTTGAGTCAACATTTTACATTAAGATGATCTCGTGAGAAAGCTCTTAGCACCTCAATAGGTAGGTACCTATCTAATTTGTTATTTTTTTCATATTATATCTGTAACTTGAGCGACCTTTGAGGTTCTGGTAAGGGTTTTATTATCTTTCTCACTGCTGGACACGTGCGGGTTTGCGGGCTTCACACACTTTCAAGAACATTTTTGTGAACTCTCAGGCATGCAGGTTTCCTCACGATGTTTTACTTCACCGTTAAGCAAGTGAAACTCGGCCACTGACCATCCAAATTTTACCAAAATCTGTACAGCTCCTCGGGTTAGTACCTACTACCAATCGATAGAAAAAAAAACCCGGATTCGGTAGCTTGTTGGCAAGTTGAGTTATCGCTCCAACTAACTTGCGTGCTTGCTTACTTGTCGACAGACTCATGTTTTTTGAGGTTTTCTCGTGACTGAAAGCACCAATTTTGATGCGGTGTTTGCCAGTAGACGTGAAATTCCTAGCACAAACTTCTACCTACTTATGGGTCTAGCGATTAACCCTGGTCTGCCAGGTCAAAAAAACTGTTTTCGAAATTCAACTAAAAGCAATATTTTCACTCCGGAACGGTGTGAATATGAAAAAAAAAATGTTTTAAAGTATAAAGTTGAAAGACTTAAAACGTATGAAGTCAAAAGATTTGCGTTAAAGCCGCTGCGAGTTAATTACATTACAATGGGTAACAAACTCGTAAAATGTACATTAAACATAAAAATATACCCTGAAGAATGAGGAGTTACGACTTGTGTTACACGTTTTATTTTATTTATGTACTAGCTTTTGCCCTCGGCTTCGCCCGCGTGAATTTCGGGGTTTTACAAATCCCGCGGGAGTCATGGATTTTCTGGGAAAAAACTGTTAACCTAACTTCAGAAACACGATTGGATAAAAATTTCTCGCCCAAAAGTTCTCCCAAAAATTGCTCCAAAATCTCCATTTTTCTTATTAGGGTTCAATACCAATTTGATAAAATTGGAACCCTTATGGTGAGACTTTCTCCGTCCGTCCGTCCGTACGTCCGTCCGTCCGTCCGTCCGTCTGTCACACTCGATTATTTCAGTAACTATCAAAGCTATCGACTTGAAATTTGGAATAGTTATAGGTAATAGTGACGCGACGTCATAACAATCGTATAAATTTGAAAATTATTTTTATTCTTATTTAAAAAGGGGGGAAAACCGGGGCTTCGATTTTTCAAAATGAGATAACAATATTGAGTGGGGTATCATATGAAAGGGCGTTACTTGTGTAGTCTAAAACCGATTTTTATTTATTTTTATGTCCGATAGTTTTTGATTTATTGAGCAAACTGTCGAAAAAAATACCGTTCCCCCCCCCCCTTATCTCCGAAGTTTACCAATCGAAAAATCTGAAATAATTATGATCAACTAGCTGTTGCCCGCGGCTCCGCCCGCGTGCAGTTCGTTTTTTTTACAAAAATGTTTCCCGTGGAATTTCTTAATTTTTCCCAAGATTTCCCGTACAAAATGAGTGGTCCTTGGGTTCGATGGACCCGTAAAGGAGTCTTCTTCCAATCTCTCCTGTCAACGTGCTATCTTCTTTTACACAATTTACCTATATCTTCTTTGGTCTTCCTCTACTTATACACTCTGTCGAAATCGCTTATGTTACTCAATTCGCATGGAGTAAGATAGAGTGGGGCGTGTCATCGTGGATTGTAATATCTATACTAACAAAACTTATCTTATTCTGAGATGATACCAACGCCCAGATATTGTAATTAAGCATTCTGATGCGCTACTGTGTACGTAGCAACCCGTTCCTGCTACGTACGGGTTATCTTGTATAGTTATACCTAGTTGCACGATCAAAAGGACGATTTAAACTGTCGATATTTCGACCCCGTTTTGATTGTGCTACGGAGATAAGTAGCTATAGGTTTTTTAAACATCCCACGGGTGCTCTCAAATTTTTCAGGATGAAAAGTATCTTAAATGTTGACCGGGCATATATATAAAAGTAGGATCATAAAATTTCATTAAAATCCGTTACTTGAAAGACGCCTGCTAACTGTTTTTGTAATGTTTTCTTTCCCGCGGGAACTCGATTGGATTAATAAGTTTTACTATATATATATTTTGTTAAAAAGGCAACATAAGGTATCAGCATAACCAATTTTACTAAATTAAGTTCATTAGTTGTTGTTTACAAAGCTGTTAAATTAATTGCAGTTTTTTAACTATCCCACGGGAACTCTTTATTTTACCGGGATGAAAAGTATCCTATATGTTGACCAGGGACATAGGCTACCACCACACAAAATTTCATTGGAATCGGTCCAGCCGTTCCAAAGATTAGCCCGTACAAACAGACAGACAAACAGACAAACAACAGATTTATTATATGTATTGATTACATCTTTATAGTAAGTACATTAAAATAACGCCTTCTATGGTATGTTTTGAATGCGCTTGAGACATAAAAGTGTTTCATAAAGTGGCTATATGTATTAATATTATTATTATACTATATTTAATGAGTACTTGGTACGTAGACAGCCAGTTAGACATGTAAAGTAAAGGATTGATAATAATTAAAAGGCTGTTGCGATACTTAAAAGCATTATCTATATCTATACTAATATTATAAAGAGGTAGCGTAACGATGTTTGTGAGTTTGTGAGTTTGTGACGTTGTAAGGGGTAATCTCTGGATCTACTGAACCGATTTTCAAAATTCTTTCACCAATAGAAAGCTACATTATCGTGGAGTGTCATAGGCTATAATAATTTCCAAAATTAACTAAGCATCTTTACTAAAACTTGAATAATGTAATCCAAGTCGCAAAAAAAATTCTTTCATCGCGTACGCTGCGGAAACTATTGAGGATAGAACAAAACAATGTTCTACAATATTAAAGAACGTATCAAAATCTGCAAAAAAATCCGCGATAGCATATGCCTATCTCCTACGGGTAACTCGCAATAACTGCTTTTACTTTTAAAATTGTGGATTAAAAATAAATAATTTTTGTGAAGCTTATTTAGCCCATATGATGTTAATTTTTATCTTTGTAAATATGTTTTTTAGGAGGGAAATTTAATGTAGAATATTTGTGCTCTTTACTCTATACAGTTTAAACAAATATCTTCAAAGATATTAGCAAAACAAAAACGTGCGGTAAGCGGTTGCGCGCCGCCTCCGCTTCGGCCGTTGCTAGGGAATGGCGATAGGTTTTATAAGTATAGGCATTTATCTATCCTAATGCCTCGCGTCCAGCGCTGTGGGCTGTGGGTATAAGGCCCGGTTTCCACCACAGCGAAGCGGAGCGGAGCTGTATTTGAGTAACAAATCAGATTTCGTCATTTTGATATCTCTGAAACTGAGGGATGTCTAAATGATGAAATCTGGTTGGTTATCCAAACAGCTCCGCTTCGCTCCGCTTTGGTGGAAACCGGACCTTACGCGGGACAGACGAGCCGGGACAAAAATATTTCTAACGCGGAACGGAGTCCGCGGGCACTGCTAGTTTTGAATATAGTTAGGTAGTTTAATCCTATTTTTTATTATTTTAAAAGACTGAATGTTGTATAGATTAAAGTAGTTAGGTGATTTTAAAGTTAAACATGCATGTAAATATTTTTGGAAACCTTAGGATTTAATTACCCATGAGTGGGTTTTATTAATGTGGTATTAACTGCATTAATTAAGTAATCATTGGGTTCTAAAAATAAATTAAATAGTATTTTATGAGGGTTTTCCATCCGTCCCTTTGTCTACTAGTGAAAAATGAAAACAAAAAACAATGTAAATCCGAAAGCGGAAACGAAACAAATTTTAAATCAAAGTACTCTACAGATAGGAACTTATATACCGAGGTGTATCGGTACTGGTAACAATACGGAGTTCAAGGTCTTTTCCCAACTCAAAAAATGCCCTAAAGAAGTTCACTTTAAAAATCCCAAATGATAATAAACCAGGATTTCAACAATATTAATTACGTCTAAATCGGTTCAAGCGTTTAAAACTTAAAGTTGAATAATTGTGACTTTTTTGTTCACAGTTAACTATCAAAATAATTTCCAGAAACTTTATAAAGGACATCAGTTTTCACGACTGCAAATTCGTGCCGTTAACTATTAGTCTGGATTCTTTTGAATAAAATATAAGACTCCGAGATATCAATCATGAATCCCCTTGAAAGCTACCTATCCGGCTGTTTTTATTTTCTTCTGCATAGTGTTCATCTCTAATTGTTCGACGCTGTTCCGCTAACAAGTACCGGTTTTCAAATTACAAATTAGTCTGTAAGGTAACAGCCACACTGGTGACAATCTGAGATGTTAATAATTTTTTTTAAAGTTGATCTGAAGGTTGGATGGTAGGTACTTGTTACCAAACTCCTCCTAAATTTTTAGAAACTCCAATAAAAAATTTGCAGTCAACATTCGGTAGGTCTAAGAAGAACGTTAGCTATTTTCAACCGAATTCAAAAAAGGAGGAGTTTCGAATGTATGTTTTTTTATGTTTGTTACCTCATAACTTTTGTCTGGATGAATCGATTTTGATGATTCTTTTTTTAATAGAAAGCTGACGCTTCCCGTGTGGTCCCATTTCAATTTTATCCAGTTCTGATAATGGTATATATAAGAAGCAATGTAAGTATTAATTTTTTAATAGGACAACTTAATCAACTCGCGTTAAACTACTGTTGAATACATCCTGAGAGTTGAAGTCGTTTTTTTTGTTAATTAATTAACGTATATTATTTATACGCCTAAATGGCAAAACAAAGTTTGCCGGACTGCTAGTATACTTATAAGGCTATGTTATAACTAGGTATTGCATTTAATATAGAAAAGACAGTCTGTTGACCAAAAAACAAAGGATCAGGGTGGCATCATGAGACGTATTCGAAAAAAGACAGCGTTCATAAATTATTGTCCGCGTTCAAATATTGATGTTGTATGTTTATTTTTTAAAACCGGACGCATCGAAGCTACGGTATAGTATTTAAATGTATGCACAAACAAAGGGCGAACAAGGACTCGTGGTGCGAAGGGAGCCCGCTGCCTCCACTACTATGTACCTAATTGAAATTTTCTACACCGATCGCCGCTATTTGATACTTGACTAATTACGGATTAACATAATTATTGTATTGATTAAAATTCTTTTGAAATAGTTCTGGGATTAAATCTTATTCTCAAATATCCCTCTTAACGCAAGATGTGAAGGGTTTAGCCATACCCATCATGAAAGGCAAGCTATAGTAGGCATCATACACTTTTGGAGATTGCTCAGGCATGTAGAGTTCAAAATGCCTGCGTAATGCGTTTAAATTGGCAGAAAAAAAGGCAGAGTTTTCTCAACTTAAGAAATGACTGAAAATTTTAAAATAACTGTCAAATGCGTGTAGACTGTCGAGTGGAGTATATAGGTTTCCGTGTTGCCCTCTCGCAAATTCACATAAACTTAATTAACTAGCTGTTATAGAAGTACGAACAACTTCAGTATCAAGGTTTCTTTTAAATTTCCATGATTAGTACTAAGCATTATCTAACATTTTGCAAATGGAACGACAACTCCGGAAATTGACTTCCTACAGGCAGGGGAAACAACAGTATTTTTTATTTTATTTTACTAGGTTTATAAATTTATCAGCGGACTTTTTTGAACTACGGAACACCAAAATGGTGAGGTCATAGGTCCTTTTCGTTATTTTTTTGTATTTTGTAAAAATGTATTCTTGTGTGTATTACAATTAGGTATGACTTCATAACGCTATGACTTATACCTACTTTTATTGCAATGCTATTTTGTGGGATACACTGCATAAGCGGGCGTATGTTACTACTACTACTACTACTGTCAGATCGCACATACACAGAAAATTTCATAACAATCGGTCGAGCCGTTTAGGAGGAGTGGGTTGCAAAATTAGACGAGGATTTTATAAATTAGACATAGCTAAAGTATTAGTACGTTTTCTAATAGTATAAATATTTAATTGTAAGTATCAAGACCTCCCACGCGGCGTAGAGCAGAAGGACCGGGCAGCCTTTAAGTTTACTTATAATATTAAGATAAATATTTCACATGCCCATGTGAAACTGCTTTATGGTTTGAGAATATCACTTTTAAATCGTACTGTGTTCGAGGTTCGAATGTTTTAACAGCAATTAGATGCGTTTTACCCGACCTTATTGTTAGCTGCGCTCAGGCTAGTATTGATAGTGAGTCAATACTCTATGTGGTTGGTTGGCTGTTCCTTTGTGCGTTGTTTTCGGGTTTGCTTGTTAAAAATCTTGGTGAACTACTTTATTTTTGGGGGGTAAATAGACTACCTCAGGTTTGTAACAGGAAAAGCTAACACGGCCCGTTCGCCGGGCGGTGCACGCACGGTGGTCGGAGAGTACTTGACACCTAATTTGTTTGCCTCGCCCGCTGATCAGATATTAAGAGCCTCGCTCCTACATGGAGCGTGAATCTTTAAGTAACGCTTTAGCGCGAGATTATCTCGGGATCCTATCTTCCAAATAAGTTCAACGCCGCCGTCTCGCTTTCGTGTTTTCTTATTGTGACCGATTGATTTGAGAGGAATTTTCAGTGTTTGTATAGATATTGTGATGGAAAAGTTACATTCTTGCTTGACTGGCTTATTATTTTGGGCGTGATTGATAAGTAATTAAGGTCTATTGGATGATTGAATACCGAAAGACATGTATGAATATATGCAGGCGAGTACGCCTACAAAAATATTGTTAGTATTTTGGTGTCCAATATAAGTAGTTGTTAGTCGTTGCCTGGTGACCACTTGTATAAGTCCTAGCGTTTTGATTCGGAATTAGTATTGATGTGTTGTATTCGGAAGTCTACAATTATTATCTATATATAATGTAGGTAAGTATAATGTATAGTACGTGTGCTCTGTAGACATACCCAACCTAGACATGGACAATATTGAGAGCTACGGTGCTATAATATAAATGAAGTTCATATCCTTGACACAATGCTTTGCTTAATGAAAACGTACCTACCAAGTAAATACGTACGTAAGTAAAACTATATTAACTATAGCTATAGGTGAGGAGACAGGGCCGCATCTTAATTTAATCACTACGGAGAATGCGGTCGGTCAAAGAAAAATCTATCGCATAACAGCCTGCCTGCAGCAGACAAATAACGATCAGTTAGAAGTAAACAAAATTGAAACAAAGCAAATGTACCTACTAAGCCGCACCGCGATATTAAACCGAGATCGGAAGCCGGTGGCGCTACGCCGGGTATAATAATACGGAGCCAACTTTTCTCATTTTAATGTTGTTCGCTGGCAAAGTTTAAATATAAAAATATAATGATGCGGCACGCATTAGTGAGTCATTGTAAGCGACGTGCGCGCCGGCCGACTTTCAGCCCTCGGCCCGCGAAAATAGGAGTTAAAAACAAATGGAAAATAAACTTTTCGAATAAAATAAAAATAACCCTCTTGGCGGCGAGGGTGGCGGCCCTCCCCAATAAAAAATATAATAACTTTTCTTTTTATTCGACGTAATAGCGACCGTTCGCTTCTAATGTCGCCGTCCCGTTCGGGCGCGGATTGTTGCAATGGGGTGCCAGGCGAGTGCGACCCGCGAGCCCCGAATGCGGGTCACTACGCGCTCCGCACTTCGTATGAGGTCTCAATACGAGGCCGCATGACATTGAGTCACTTTGAAGTTTCACTATGCCCATACTTCTTCGTTGTCTCAGGCGGTAATAGTCATATAATCAGGAGCCGACGGACCGCGCGAAAAGATGTTGCCAGTTCAAAAAAACAGTTTGCTTTGGCACCTACGGCGTTACTACTCGTAATAAGCAGACCGCAGTAAACTTTGGCAACCGCGATCCACGCCACAGATCACTTTACTATGTTATTTGTTAGTAGAGACGGTTTTTTTTTCATATTGTGGCGTTTAATTCCATATTAACGGGAATTTCGTTACTTTTTTCTTGTATGAAGAAGTTTTACGCTAAAATGTTCAGATGGTCTCATCTTTAGGTTTATATCAAAGGATACCAAACCTGTACAGTTTCGATTCGCTTCAACGCTCAACGTGGCTCAACGGTCCAACAGAGGGGTTAGTACAAGTTTTCGTGCGAATTTCGAGTCGACTCGAAGGGCACAAATGAATCGAATTCCTCCATACATTCATAGCCAGCGCCATCTATTGATAGCCGCATATCAGTGACTGTCCATAGATGGCGCTGACTGTAAATGTATGGAGGAATTAGATTCGTTTAAGCGACGCTAGTCGACTTGAAATTCGTGAAAAAGTCTGTGCTAACCGGTATATATCGGTAACCCCAGTTCTTCTAGAAACGAAATAGCTCGTGTAATAATTTGTTGGTATTCGTTCCATGTCTGCGGCCCTTTTGTTAATGGTACCTTTATTGGTAAAACATTTCTAAGTTTGTGTTGCATAATAAAGAGTCAGTGAGTTAATAAGTGAGTCAACATCTATCTTATTTAGGGAGTTGAACCCTTGCTAAGCAGAAGGAGACTATAAGCGCTAGGGAAAGAGTGCTCATGACCATCAAACTTTGTTTTAAAAGAGTGAATATGATCAGTAGTTATAGCTACGTATCTAATATTTATAAAGAGTGAAGCATATTATTTATTAATTTTTAGATCATAGACGATCTAAAGGCTGGCATTTATAGTTTCAGTAAATACAAGGAAATTACAGTTTTTGTGTCTAATACTTCAGTTTTTTTTTTAATAATTATAATGCAACTCGCGCTGTCCTACGTCGCGTCGCGTCGTATAAACAATGCAATAGGGTGTGCACACACCGAGTTGACCCTCAACGCGGGTTCCTTTACAAATACGATAGCGGATATTATTCCGCCCCGCCCGCGCCCGCGAAGCGCCAGGGTTGCCGCGGGCGCTTTTATAACAATGGACAAATCCGAATTTTAATTTAAGTCGACTTCAAAAGAGGAGATCACCTATTTGATGTGCAAACTTTTGTTAAATGCACGTCGGGCTCATACCATCAAAACATACAGCTTGGAGTTGAGCCATTTCTTATTACATTTTATAAACTAAGTTAAAAATAATTACTTACGCAATAAATAAAATGAAAATCAAACAAATAAAATAATGAAGTACACAGAAAAGAAAAATCAATTTTGACCCGGTGGCAATTCTCAGGGGGGTTCGGGCGTCCCCGCAGCCTCCGATCTAGCCATCTGTGGTGTGGTTCCTTCGTGGATTATGGTGTCTGTAAGCGTAGTGCCTCGTACAACTGCCATTTCCCTGCCTATTCACCCCTTTTCTAAATACCTTTAAGAAAAGAGTGAATAGGCATCTTCTAGGTAAACGCGCTCCATCTTCGACCACATTGTCACTTTCATCAGGTGAGATTGTGGTCAAGCGTAAGCCTATATTGAATAAAAAAAAAAAAATTTTTTTGCAAAAGAAATGCTGAATTTTTTAATAAATATGAGATAATATTAAAATATAATTATGTAATATAATTCTATCGTACTTAATCACGAACAACACGTAAAACGTTCAAGTCATGATTATCTTTCTCGGGTAGAGAATAAAGCTGTCAAAATATGGCAACCCTATTCTAAACGCAAGATGGACGCATCTTATACAAATACCCGTCCGCATCCACACTACAATAAAAATAATAAATAACTATTGTTCCCGTTACATTGTGATTGTGTTTTGAATACTGCTCTAAAATAATAATTTCCATATACGCTCTCTCAAAACGGAGTTAATATCTAATTCGAACAATCGACTTTTTAGGGATCAGAAATCAAATTATTGAGTCGCAGCCCCCTACATTTCTAGATTTTATAGCCGGACTGTTTCCCAGTATATATTACATTATTAGTACAAGTTTTGGACAGTTGGTACGAGTAACCGAAAACTTATAACGCTATCGAATTTTAACATTTCGATAATGCTAAGGATTCGATAGATAAAAATCTTGCACTAACCATCCAGCCTATATAAAATACTAGCTGACCTGGCAAACGTTATTATGCCGTATAAATGATTTCTCACTAAAGGGGTACGAAAAAAAGTATAAAGGACGTAGATTTTCGTCCTATTGTCTGCAGACCTTTCGAATATACACAAAAAATTTTGAGTGTTGTTACAAACACTGTGACAAGAGAATTTTTTATATTATTATTAATAAAGAGAAGGTAAAAACAGACGGCCCCCGGCCCCAGCTTATATAAAGTACTAGCTGACCCGGCAAACGTTGTTTTGCCGTACAAATTATTTCTCACTAAAGGGGTACGAAAAAAGTATAAAGGACGTAGATTTTCGTCCTATTGTCTGCAGACCTTTCGAATATACACAAAAAATTTTGAGTTTTGTTACAAATACTAGCTGACCTGGCAAACGTTGTTTTGCCCTTAGGGGTGATAAAAAATAGATAAATTGAGATTTAAACTATCCTATCTCTCAAGTTGGATCGAACTGCACATGGTGTGCGAATTTTATTATAATCGGTTAAGTGGTTTAGGAGTCCATTGAGGACAAACATTGTGACACGAGATTTATATATATTAAGATTATTAATAAAGAGAAGGTAAAGACAGACGGAACTCTTTTCTCGACCATTTAATTCCCACTTATCTCCTTAGAATAATAATAATCTTTGTTATTTTCCCTCTTCGATCTTATCGTTGATAACTGAGCTCGGAACGGATGTTTGCATACAAACTTTCCACAGCGATAGGTATTGTATGCAAAATTAAGTTTTACAACGATATTAATCAATGTAAGTCGATCAAAAATGACGGTAATAAAAATAAGCAGGAGTTGAAAGTTTTATTCGGGTCCATTGTCTTTCGTACGGGCGTGTATTTTCTTATTTTCTTCTTGGTAACCGTTTTCATAACGTAATCCATGTAAGGCGTGCCGTGCCACCTGTTACAATATAAAAAGTAACGAAATATGAATAAAATAATAGTTTACTTTTATTTCACTTCAAGTAAGCTGATTGCACGAATTTCGCGTTTAAATCGACTTCAAAAAGGAGGAGGTTCACAATTCGTCGGAACCTTTCGGTCGATGCAATGTTTCGTACAACCACTAATGGTCCTTACACGACGAAATTATAGTCAATCGCCCAACTTAGAATTCATCTCATCATCTCAACCCCTTTTTATGTCCCACTGCTGGGCACGGGTCTCCTCTCAAACTGAGAGGGGTTTGGCCATAGCCCACCACGCTGGCCAAGTGCGAGTTGGCGGGCTTCACCTTCGAAAACATTTTTGTGAACTCTTGATGATGTTTTCCTTCACCGCTAAGCAAGTGATATTTAGTTTCCTAAAACGCACATAACTCGGAAATGACAGAGGCGCGTGCCTAGGATTCGAACCCGCGACGTCCTTACGACAGGCAGAGGTCAGAACCACTGAGTTATCACTGCTTTGATTTAGAATTGGTGTACATTAAAAATTATTTCACTATTTGTAGTGGCATTTGAAGTTGGTTTTTTGGAAAGAATTTTCCATTATATAACAATATAGCCCGTGACAATGAGTTGACTTGGAAATATAGATATGTAATCTCGCGGACTATTTTTAAAACTCTTAAAGGAGAACAAACGTGTCTTACTTGATTTTTGCGTAACTTCACAATGGATAACCTTACAAAAGAGACCTTATCAATTCACGGGTACTATTGTGCAAGGGATAATAGATTTTTTGACGTGCTAGGCTTTAAAGATCGAATCGCTACCAATATCCGCTGCGCAGTTGGCCAGTATCAGGTACGATTGGTCGCAGTCAACAATCCAGCCGGGGTATTAACTATAAAAAAACTTAATGGGATCGATACACGCTCGCAACAAACCGCACCGCACCACCCTCTCTTATTATTTTTAGCGGCCATTATTCTTTTATTATATTTATGAATTTGAATTGAACCGTATTTTAGTTTTCAATGTCACATGAAAGGGTAACAAGCTATTTTATACTCTCACAACAACGTAACAAGGTTGTATTTACTTCGCTCACGTGACACGCGCGGGCGCAACAATAGAAAAGAGGACGAGATGAAAAATCTGTTCACAAACATTTCGTGTTTGAACTGTCCGTTTGTTTGTTTAGTTGGAAATTAAAGAAATCTACCAACATAATGTCTCAGCTAAATTTACACATAGGTCCAGGCCATTGATTAAACATATTAAAGCGCTTACTAACGTAACACATACATTTTTAGGCTCCACCCTGAAGCCGGATTTTTAAGTTGTCAAAACTGTAAAATGGCGCTAATGTATGCGACATATTTTAGAAATTTTTGGCTTCAACATACGTCACATCTTTCCCGTCCTCTTAGCGTAGCGTATTTCGCCATTGGTGCAGGCGTACATACTGTCTTCTATCCATGCATAAGCAGAAAACATGTCCTCTTTGACATAATAATAAGCAAAACTAAATTCGTTTATAATTTCGTTTAACAGTATTTCGGAACCCAGATATGGCCAGGAGCATAGATTATTACTATACGAACCCGAATAACATCACAACATGATCGAAATATACACGAATTACAAATGATTTTGGTATTACGTTTGTATGGGAGACATGGTAGTTCACAGGACTCTTAAGTCGGATGTTTCATTTCTTTTACTTTTATATGCGCACAGATAAATTGTGAAACATTACTGTATTCCAATATTTTTAATCAAATATCAGCATCTTCAGATGTGACTCAAAAAAGTTGGACTATCATCCCCTATTCACCTAATATCTACAAAGGTCACATTAAAGAAAATATAGTGCTCTTTGCACTTGAAACTTTTACCCCTGTTTAAAGGTTTAAGCGATTGACCATCTTATGACTTGTAGGTATAGTTATAATGTATTAAAGTTAACTCTTTTTTATTTAACCTTACTTTTTTGTGTGGTAATTTTCTTGTCATTTGAGTGCTGTGAAAATGATAATAGAATTTACACAGATAGCATCGCCAGCCTCCATACTGTTAGAAATACTCTCAAGGACAAAAGACAAGAGCGTTCATAGGTTCATACGAGTATCTACTGTATATTATTTGGTAGTTAAAAATAAGCCATCCGAAAATGTTACCCAATACCCATGTTAACCTCTCGTCAAGAATGTAGATCGTGCTTAAGTGCAGCATTATATTATTATTATTACTATATATATAGCTGCTTGTGCTGATTCACTGACTCATTGATCACCTCTCCTGAACAATTTTGTATGAAAAATTTTTTTTTCAATGACCATTCCATATAGAAGGGAAAAAATCATTAAGAACAAAAATATGGAGAGAGCTGATGATTGAGGATTTCGGAGACGAGTGAAGAGCACAGCCAAGGGTATTGCAGATAGGTGGGGGTCGCTCGACCAAATGTCATTTGAAATGTCATGCAATTGGCAGTTAGATGAAAAAAAATTCAAAATGGCGGATTCAAAATGGCCCCCATTCGTATTTCTTCGATATCTCGGAAAGTATAAAAGATGGAGGAACGGTTTCTTGACAAGAGCTAATCAGGACTCGAAGGTCTATTCGATGAAAAGAAAAAAAAATCAAAATGGCGGAATTTATTTTTCCATAGAAAATGTATGGGGAATGTTGAAGAGACTAACAGTTGGTAATTATGCAAGGTTGTGATGCGGTTTTTCGGAGAGTTACTAGAGAAAAATATGGAGAGAGCTGATGATTGAGGATTTCGGAGACGGGTGAAGAGCACAGCCAGGGTATCGAAGATAGGTGGGGGGTGCTCGACCAAATGTAACTCGAAACGTCATCCAATTGGCAATTGGCTGAAAAAAAAATCAAAATGGCGGATTCAAGATGGCCGCCATACAAATTTCGTGTTGTTCTATCTCGGAAAATATAAAAGATAAGAGTGATTTCTTTGCAAGACTTAATTAGAATCTCAGGTCTACGGGATGAATGAAAAAAAATCAAAGTGGTTGAATTTATTTTTCCATGGAAAATGTGAATGCTACAATAAACAAGGCCTATGAAAAACTATGAAAAGTATGAGAAGAGATGATGGTCTACGATTTGGATGATGATTGAGGAGCACGGTCATGGATTTAAAGATAGTTAAGGGCTGTTTGAATAAAAAATACACTGAACCTCCCGATGAGGTTCAGTGTATTTATTATTCAAACAGCCCTTAACTATCTTTAAATCCATGACCGTGCTCCGAGGTAATTCTTTTAGCCCATTGCCAATCGGATACCAATTGGCGATGGAGATGACGGCGATTCTTTTATAGGTGAGAAGACAGCCCGCGGGCCACATGTGGCCCGCGCTCCCACGCGCCCTACTAGTAATATATATAGCTCGATTACCACTGACTCACTGACTGACTCATTGACATAATTGTTCTCCCAGAAGGAGACAGAAAACGATATGATGATGTACGGGAGATGTGTTCGGGTGCGGGAGTCGACTAGGGAAAAATTATGACATTTCGGAAAAACAAGATGGCGGCCGACGTGACTTTCGTAACTCTTTTGTTTTCCAACCGATTTCGTTCAAACTCGCAGTACTCAAGGAAATGTGTAAATGGTTTTTAGAAAAATTGGAAATATTTGAAAAAACAAGATGGCGGCCGAGCTGTGGTTTTTTAAAATTTTTCATTTTTCGACCCCAAACCGCGGCGCCATAGATCCTAAACGGCGTGGTTGTGGATGTTAATTTTTTCTTGTTTCGCCCACAATTATCCTGAATTTTGACGAAATGGGAGTAATTTTATAAAATCCAAGATGGCGGCTGTTCTGGCGGCCAATCAGTCTGATGTACGAAAAAACACGATTTTGAAATTCAAATTTCTCATAGTTGGCTACATCGGAGCGTTTCGACTTCTATGGAGCGATTGTGTGTATAGACTCGAAGTATTAAGTGGGGGGAAAAAATTACCCCATTTCTCGGGAAATTTCGAGATTTTCCCCAAAAATTAAAAAATCGAAATATGGACTTTTTGCGAAATCTGTGTATGAGCGACCACGCTTCTTACTCGTACAAATGACATTTGGACAGTTTTGTCACCCGGAACTGGCAACACTGGAATTTATCAAAGTAAAAGTAATTTTCGACATGGTCACTTTTCGGGGTCCATCATTTCACCTGGGTGTGAGCGAGATGAAAACTTGAAACGTCATCTGGAGTGGTATATTCTGTAGTTACTGGGAAGAATACGAAACTATGTAAAATATTTATGTGGAATGGGGTGGCGGCCATTTTGTTTCTATTTAATTTTTTTGAATATTTTGATCGTGTTTTTGGGGCACTTAGCAACATTTCGGAAAGTCGACATGTATGAACCGATTGTGTAACTCGACCGCCAGTATCGAGATATATGAGCTGTGTTGCCACATTTGGGGTAGTTTTCGAGATTTTCCCCAAAATGTCCTCCTGTAAAATTTTGTATGAACAATTTTTTTTTCACTAATGGCTTTGTATAGAAGTCCATAAATGACTCGGTGAAAAATATGGAGAGAGCTGATGATTGAGGATTTTGGAGACGGGTGAAGAGCACAGCCAGGGTATTGAAGATAGGTAGGGGGTGCTGGACCAAATGTCATTCAAAACCTCGTGCAATTGCCAATGAGCTGAAAAAAATTTCAAAATGGCGAAAAAAAGATGGCCGCCATACAAATTTCGTCGGTGTCTATCTCAGAAAGTATAAAAGATGGAAAAGTAGTTTCTTTGCGAAAGATGATCAGGAAGAGGAGGTATATCTATTGGAAGAAAAAAATATTCAAAATGGCGGAAAAATTTTTTTTTCATACTAAATTGTATGGCGATTGGGAACTGTAAGAAAATTGTCATTGTTCTCCTAGAAACAGACAGAAAACGACACAATGATATAGGGGAGATATGTTTGGGTGCGGGAGTCGATTAGGAAAAAATTATCACATTTCAGAAAAACAAGATGGCGGCCGACGTGACTTTTGTAACTCCTTTGTTTACCAACCGATTTCATTCAAAGTCACAGTACTTGAGGGAATGAGTAAATGGTTTACAGAAAAAAATACGCATAGACTCGATATGTAAATGAAAATGTAGGGAAAAATTACCCCATTTTTCGGGAAAAATCGAAATACGCACTTTTTGCAAAATCCGAGTATGAGCGACCACGGAAATTGCTCCAAGCAGTTACGCGGTCCGCTTTAGCGGGCCGCGCTCCCACGCGAAAAACTAGTTATAATATATATAGCTCGATTACCACTGACTCATTGACATAATTGCTCTCCCAGAAGGAGACGGAAAATGATATAATGATGTATGGGAGATGTGTTCGGGTGCGGGAGATGACTAGGGAAAAATTATGACATTTCAGAAAAACAAGATGGCGGCCGACGTGACTTTCGCAACTTTTTTGTTTTCCAACCGATTTAGTTCAAACTCGCAGTATTGAAAGAAATGAGTAAATGGTTTCTAGAAAAATTGGAAAAATTTGGAAAAACAAGATGGCGGCCGAGCTGTGGCGTTTTAAAATTTTTCATTTTTCGACCCCAAACCGCGGCGCCACAGATCCTAAACGGGGTGGTTGAAGATGTAAATTTTTGCTTGTTTCGCCCACAATTATCCTGAATTTTGACAGAACGGGTGTAATTTTTTATAATCCAAGATGGCGGCTGTTCTGGTGGCCAATCAGTCTGAGGTACGAAAAAACGCAAATTTAAAATTCAATTTTCACACACTTGGCAACATCGGAGCGTTTCGACTTCTACGGGGCGAACTTGTGTATAGACAAGAAGTTTTGAGTGGGGGAAAAAAAATTACCCCATTTCTCGGGAAATTTCGAGATTTTCCCCAAAACGTAAAAAATCGAAATACGGACTTTTTGCGAAATTCGAGTATGAGCGACCACGCGTCCTACTGGTACAAATGACATTTGGATATTTTTGTCGCTAAGGTCTGGCAACACTGGAATCTATCAAAGAAAAAGTGATTTTCGACATGGTCACTTTTCAGGGGCCATCATGTCGCCTGGGTGCGAGCGAGATAAAAAATTGAAACGTCATCAGGAGCGGTTTATCCTGTAGTTACTGGGAAGAATACGAAACTATGTAAAATATTTATGTGGAATGGGGTGGCGGCCATTTTGTATTTATTTAATTTTTTTGAATATTTTGATCGTATTTTTGAGGCACTTGGCAACATTTCGGAAAGTCAACGTGTATGAACCGATTGGGTGACTCAACGGGCAGTATCGAAATATAAAAGCAGTGTTGCCACATTTGGGGTAGTTTCCGAGATTTTCCCCAAAATGTCCTCCTGTCAAATTTTGTATGAACAATTTTTTTTTCACCTATGGCTTTATATAGATGTCAAGAAATCACTTGGTGAAAAATATGAAGGGAGCTGATGATTGAGGATTTCGGAGACGGATGAAGAGCACAGCCAGGGTATTGAAGATAGGTGGGGGGTGCTCGACCAAATGTCATTCGAGACCTCGTGCAGTTACCAGTGAGCTGAAAAAATTTTGAAAATATCGAAAAAAAGATGGCCGCCATACAAATTTCATCGGTGTCTATCTCAGAAAGTATGAAAGATAGAAAAGTGGTTTCTTTGCAAAAGATAATCAGGACGAGGAGGTCTATTAATTGAAAAGAAAAAAAATTCAAAATGGCGGAAATTTTTTTTCATACTAAATTGTATGGCGATTTGGAGTTACAAGAAAATTGGCATTGTTCTCCTAGAAAGCGACAGAAAACGTTACAATGATGTATGGGAAATGTGTTTATGGGCAGGAGTAGAGTAGGGGAACATTATGACATTTCAGAAAAACAAGATGGCGGCCAACGTGACTTTCGTAAATCTTTTGTTTTCCAACCGATTTCGTTCAAATTTCCAGTCTCGAGGAAATGAGAAAATGGTTTTTAGGAAAATTGGAAAAATTTAGAAAAACAAGATGGCGGCTGAGAAGCGGTGTTTTAAAAATTTTCATTGTTCTACCTCAAACCGGGACCGTTTAATTCAAATTTGTCACAGTTGGCAAGATCAGAACATTTGCATGTTTATGGGGTTATCGTACGTATAGACTTCGGGTGTCGATTTGTGAAAAAAAAATACCCCATTTTTCGGTAAAAATTGAAATACCCACTTTTTCAAAATCCGAGTATGAGCGACCACGGAAACTGCTCCAAGCAGTTACGCGGTCCGCTTTAGCGGGCCGCGCCTCCACGCGAAAAACTAGTTAATAATATATTTTTGGAGCGTATAAGTTATAACAATCGTAATAAGTATTCTTGTACTATTATTTGAAACGGCCAATAATAGCTTGCGTGCGTATTATATGTTAAAATAATATGCCCTAATGCTCACTCTGCGATGTTCATCATGTTATTAGTGTTTAATAAACAAACTAGCTTATTTTCGTAACTTTGTTCTCGTAGATTTAAGTTTTAGTTCTAGTCACTGATCTCTATTCTATGGATCGCTGACTGTCAACGAAGGTAAAAATAAAGAGACTTAATTTTCGCCATTTTGGTGCTGATTGTTGTGTAAGTAATGTCAGTCTAGTGCCAACCGTGGACGTTCCAGGGTGGCGTTTCAAATCGGCACAAAAAGGAACTGTCAGATGTATAGAATCATTAATCCATACACTAGAGATCAGTGGTTCTAGTCCTGTTCCTAAAAAGTGAATTATTTTAGGTAAATCTTCAATTCCAGGTATTTTTAACTCTTCTAAATAACTTACTCTTTGGGTACGAAAGATACAATTTTGCAGAATTTAGCTTTCAACAAGGAGTGAAATTCTCTCATTAACTTAAATCCACTATTTAAACACTTTGCGTTGGATTTTCAAAAAAGAACATTAAGAAAAGGTAGTTTCCTTCTTTATTTTCTAGATTTTGTGTTCGCACTTGGTTTTGCTTTTGGAATATTTTTAGTGTTCTTCTGATCATGACTACAATTTGTATACTCGTTGGCTACTCTTCATTGCTGGAAAACGTTCACTTAGTGCAGTTTTATTAATATTTGATAATTGATATCTTGTCCATAGATCGCTTATTATTATTAACAAAATCACCTTAATAGCATTTTCTTACTGAAGAATCTTTTTTATCTTCTCTGCTCAAAGATTTTGTTATTCGAAACAAAACTATACAATCATAGAGCTCTCGCGGAATTGCATTCAAATGGACAATGTTGTCACTTACCATAAAACGAAACCACCTCCACATCACATCAAATAATAAGCAATATAAAAAACCGTAACTAAGTATTGCCTAAGTCGTTTTTATCGTCTGCAATGATACATTCACATTATTATTAAGTTTATTATATTTTTTGTGGCCAAAACGCTAATAACCCTCGGAAAGGCTTATAGGTAACGTAATTACAGTTATTTTGTGCTCACTCCGCTGGTTTCGGGGTTCGATATCGGCGAGGGTAAACTTTTATTTATTTTTAACCGACTTCCAAAAACAAAAGAATACGGAGGCTTTCGGTTCTATGCATTGACTATATAGCGTAGCGTGTTTAGTCATTGGCTCTATGCTATGTTGTAATATAACCGTTACGTCCTTATCCTTCGTCAAATCTTGACCAATATCGATGATTTTTTAATGGTCATCGAGTTGGTTTTAATTTCCGTGAAGATATGATAAATATCCTTGGGTACAGTCAAAGAAACTTCCTGATATTCGTTTTTTTAATTTCGTTAGTGGCCTTTTGCAGTAGATCAGAAAGTGATCCTTTATTAGTTAATTTTTTTTTCATTCGACGTTCTTACGGAACCTTTAAAAGAAGTATCTATATAATTAAAATCGAAAGCTACAATGTAAACAAATGAATTTATATCAAGTGCAATTATTATAGTCCAGGTAACTTATTTTTTATTTTTACATGATGTATATAAATATGCATCTATTAACATTTAACTTATTTTCTTATGATTCAGGGCTATAACGATTCCAAATTAGACACAAAACTCCGCTTTTAGTGACTATCCTGATTTAGTCTCTAAAATTGACTTTGAAATCAGAGTTCAATTGAGAGTTAGTTGGAGGCTAGGCACAAAATAACAAAGACGAGTATAATATTATGAAGGTACCTACTCCATCTATACTTAAAAAAGTTATGAGATAACAAACATAAAAAAACCATAGAGTCGAATTGAGAGCCTCCTCGTTATTTTGATGTCGGTTAAAAATTAAAAAAAAACAGTGAACAATTATTCACAAAACTAAATTCTCAGGTCGATTTGTAACAAGACTTGTGTCCGAATGCATCTGGTGTTTACTGTTTAGGTCATTCCTTTACTGCGACATTTAATATTAACAGTGGCGTACTGTTTTATTTATATTAAATTAAAAATGCATTAAAAAATGCCAGTCAGGAATGACTATTTGCAACATTGTGATATTAATAACATTTTATTTGCCTTGTGGCCGTCAGTCGGTGCATTGGCCCTCAGTTGTTCATAGAGTAAGGAATATCTAGAGAGGCGCCAATTCGTAACAGCAAAATGGATTGCGTAAGAAAAACGTATTCATCGTTATCGTAATCGTTTACAATTTCTGCCCTCCTCTTTGATATCTTAAATACATAGTATAAATTATTATGAGCCCTAATAGTAGGGTATTTATAAAATAATTAAGCTTTTCACATTATTGTGTACAATTTATGTTCTCGTTTCAAAATATTAATTACAGAAATAGTTATTATTCGGAAGAGCTCATATTATAATTAGCTACTATATTTCCCTCACAAACAATTACGCTTCGAAGGTTCGGTCGGCACATCTATAGACGGTTTAAAATAGGGTCACAGAGTTTAATGGAATATCATAACACTATATGTATGAATGAATGGATTATAAATAAAAACCGAAGTAGATACATAATTAATATATTTATTCACTTAACAACCAGCCCTTGGTTTCCTCAAGTGTTAAGTATTTATTAAAGAAGTTTCTTACGCAAATTTTTGTTATATCTTTATTATTTGCGCCATAAAAAAATCTTATCTTTTACTTTATCATGACCATGCTTAATTCCGTAACAGTTATATCGTACATCATAGGAACATAAATCTTTAGCTTGATCATAATATATTCTACTAGCTGACCGGGCAAACATTGTTCTGCCATATACATTATTTGAGCTACCCTATCTTTTAACTGAGATGAAACTACACACTGTGTGCAAATTAGATTCAAATCGGTTAAGTAGCTTAGGAGTCCATCGCGGACAAAAAACGTGACGCATAATCTATGTATATTTAGATTTTTAAGGAACCCAAGTAGACGTTAAACAAAATATTGAACGTAAATAATTTCACGTGGAAGTCAAATTGCGGCGCACCGCCTGTGAAGTCCGCGCTCTGTGGTAATATTATACATGAATCAATTTATTCGAGCAGCGCGCGCGAGCGACTGCATATTTTTCAATTACGTCAATTTAAAATAATACTTAATTCGCTATTGTGACTCATTGGGAGCATTGTGTCAGTTGGCAGGCGAATAAGAACCACGGTACGGGCGTGCGTGTGGGACAGATGATTGTGATAAAGCTCCACGTCATGAATTATACGAAAATCTTCGTTGGTTGACAGTTCTTTGGTCATGCCACACGGGGGAAAGGTCATAGGTATCACAGAATTGAGGATTCGGTTTGCGAGACACTCTAAGTAGACCAGGAGAATTTAGAAATTATAAAATTCCAAAGTGGCCCGTGGCGGGAATCGAACCCGCGACCTCCCACTCGAATCCGAGCGTGCGTTCCCTGCGCCACGGAGGTCGTCGGTATACTTAATTATTGTTTTATCACTGAAAAAGGCCGACAAGTACTAGAAGGGATTATTCTGTTGAGTGTAAAGCATATCCCACCAAAAACATAAATGTAAAAAAAGGAGAGCCAAGTTCAATAGAAAAATTATGCTTGGCTGTCGGCTTCGCCGCAAAAAGAATGGAGATCTAAATGAGTGCCAAGTTCTATGTAAAATCGAAATTTGTATTTATAGGAACAAAAAAACAATATGAACAATTATTAAACTCTATTTTTTTGCTTTATTGAATACCTATAACAATTGCTGTTATTCAAAAATGTTAGATCTTAAAGTAGGTTAGATTTGACTTGGCCAGTTTTCATTACATCAGTCATTTTATAAAGTTATACAACATTTTAATTCCGATAAAAACTCGCCAAGTCAAATCTAACCTACTTTAAGATCTAACATTTTTGAATAACAGCAATTGTTATAGATATTCAATAAAGCAAAAAAATAGAGTTTAATAATTGTTCATATTGTTTTTTTGTTCCTATAAATACAAATTTCGATTTTACATAGAACTTGGCACTCATTTAGATCTCCATTCTTTTTGCGGCGAAGCCGACAGCCAAGCATAATTTTTCTATTGAACTTGGCTCTCCTTTTTTTACATTTATGTTTTTGGTGGGATATCATTACTTTTTGTAAAGAAGACTTGGCAGGTACTGAGTTTAAAGCTTTTTCTTGCGTTTCTGCTGCGTGATTTTCTTTTTTATACTATTTTCTTCTCTCTCTTGAATGTTAGAGATAATAGTGCGCATTGCCCATTCATTATCTGCTACCTTTTTAGTACGCTTCCTGTTTATGCTTAAATTAGCTAAGTCCGGGCGATATAGGGATCTCAGGCGGTTATATTCTATTATATATAAATCTCGTGTCACAATGTTTGTCCTCAATGGACTCCTAAATCAGTGCGAATTGCTCTAACTTAAAAAATAGGATAGCTTAAATCTCAATTTATCTATTTTTTTTATATCCTTAAGGGCAAAACAACGTTTGCCAGGTCAGCTAGTATTCTATTATAGAACTATCTTGTGCCTTAATTTGACTAGGGTCTAGATTAATAAGGTGTACTCCGTCTAGGGTTTTAACCCTGGAGAGCGCAACGTAGGCCTGTCCTCTGCTAAATATCGAAGTGCCTATGTCCAGAAGAGCGCTGTCCAGACTAAGTCCTTGTGATTTGTGGATAAAGAGCTACAAACAAATGAGGTTTTGAAACAAACAACTTTACCCAAGTAATATTAATTGACTCTCAAAACTCGTCGAACAACGCAATCTTATAGGAGGGTTTCCGCTAAACAACCGGGCATAACGACGATGCTGGCGCAAAGCAAATGAGCGCCGCTAAGAGCATACTTTAGTTCGTTCGCAACTTCGCGTATCGGGTGCGCGCGCATAGTTGTAACACGCTAGTCCTCGCGTACAAGTGCAAGGCGCGAGCGAGTTCAATTCTTAAATTAGTCAATCATACATAAATGTTATATCGGTAACAAAAATACATCGCTATTGCCTTGATCTTGGTATACCTACATACACATTGGACTTTCTTTTAAGGTACAAAGAGTTCGAAGTAACAAATTTATACCTTAAAATATTATTTCTTATTTTTTAAAGAAATAAGAGAAACGAACCTTGATTACTGATCTTTGTTATTTTAGTGAGCTGTGGACTATAAAATATCGTGAAATATTTATCACCATTGAAGAACTAATATTTGTAATGACTTGTCATAAGTGCCTGTAAGTTAGGCCTATATGAAATATAAAAGTACTAGCAGTGCCCGCGGACTCCGTTCCGCGTTAAAAATATTTTTATCCCGGCCCGTTTATCCCATATAAGGCCCAGTTTCCACCAAAGCGGAGCGGAGTGGAGATGTGTTTGAATAACCAACCAGATTTCATCATTTCGACATCACCTCTCCCCTCAGTTTCGGAGATGTTAAAATGTCGAAATCTGATTGATTACTCAAATACAGCTCCGCTCCGCTTCGCTTCGGTGAAAACCGGGCCTTATACGTGCTTATAACCACAGCCACGGAACACCTAATAGTATGCCACAGCCCACAGCGCTGGACGCGAGCGAGGCATTCGCATAGATACTGCGGACTGCCGGGGCGGCGCGTTTTTATTTTGCTAATATCTTGGAAGATATTTGTTAAAACTGTATAGCGTAAAAGGCACAAATATTCTACATTAAATTTCCGTTCTGAAAAACATATTTACAAAGATATAAATTACTACCATATGGGCTAAATAAGCTTCACAAAAATTATTTATTTGTAATCCACAATTTTAAAAGTAAAAGCAGTTATTGAGAGTTACCCGTAGGAGATAGGCATATGCTATCGCGGACTTTTTTGCAGATTTTGATACGTTCTTTAATATTGTAGAACATTGTTTTGTTCTATCCTCAATAGTTTCCGCAGCGTACGCGATGAAAGCAATTTTTTTTGCGACTTGGATTGCATTATTCAAGTTTTAGTAAAGATGCATAGTTAATTTTGGAAATTATTATAGCCTATGACACTCCACGATAATGTAGCTTTCTATTGATAAAAGAATTTTGAAAATCGGTTCAGTAGATCCAGAGATTACCCCTTACAACGTCACAAACTCACAAATATCGTTACTTTATAATATTATACTAGCTGACCTGGCAAACGTTTTGCCCTTGGGGATTTAAAAAATAGTTGAATTGAGATTTAAACTTTAAAGTATCCTATCTCTCAAGTTGGATCGAACTGCACATGGTGTGCGAATTTTATTATAATCGGTTAAGTGGTTTAGGAGTCCATTGAGGACAAACATTGTGACACGAGATTTATATGTATATACTAGCTGATGCCCGCGACTTCGTCCACGTGGGATAAAAACTATTCTATCTTTTAAGTTGGACCAAATGACAGATATTCACGAAGTTTGAACTAAATCGGTTCAGTAGTTTAGGAGTCCATTGAGGACAAACATTGTGACACGAGATTTATATATATTAGATATATTAAGATTTTTGGTTTGATTTGATATCTACCATGCAGATACGTTTTTTACTACATGTATATGAATACGGTAAATACAACAAAATAACATTTTTTACAATTTTTGCCTGTCTGTCTCTCTGTCTGTTTGTTCCGGCTAATCTCTCAAATGGCTGGACCGACTTTGACGTGACTTTTATTAGCAGGTAGCTGATGTAATAAGGAGTAACTTAGGCTACGTTTATTTTATTTTAGAAAAAATCTATAGAAAATAAAATAAAATACCTAATTTTGCAATGTCCAAATTAAAGAATCGACTGTTAGACGGAAAGAAGTTCGCCGGGTCAGCTAGTACAACATAAGTTTGCTGCTGTCAAATGATGTCAGTATAGCGTTTTCTCACTGGAACTAGAACTGAGTGGCTGAGACAACGCAAAACGCGTGACAGTTGACAGCGGCAATCTCATAGCGAACGGGTTGTATAAAGTATTTATTTATTCATTGAATCTCAGATATATATATGTACTTCACTTTTATACTATTATTGGTTTAGGCACGAAGAACCTGGTTGTTTAGCGCGTATTACAAGTTTTTTGTATGAGGACACCGCTTATTTTTTTATTCTTTGACTTTTTAATTTTTTGATTTTTTTCCTACGCTCACACACAATTACCGAGCTGGATTCCAAATTTTATCCTTCTAGGTCATCTGGAAGTAGGTTAGATTTAGGTACTATATTATGTCAGTTTGTATGGGGACACCCCTTATTTTTTTACTTTTTTTTAATTTTCTAATTTTTTCCTACGCTAACACACACTTACCAAGCTGGATTTCAAATTTCATCTTTCTAGGTCATCTGGAAGTAGGTATAGGTTAGATTTAGGTACTATATTTCAGTTTGTATGGGAACACCCCTTATTTTTTGACTTTTCTTTATTTTTTGATTTTTTCCTACGTTTACACACAGTTACCGAGCTGGATTCCAAATTTCATCCTTCCAGGTCATCTGGAAGTAGGTTAGGTTTTTGTACTATATGTTTTTTTGTATGGGGACACCCCTTATTTTTAGACTTTTTTTTATTTTATGATTTTTTCCTACGCTTACACACACTTACCAAGCTGGATTTCAAATTTCATCTTTCTAGGTCATCTGGAAGTATAGGTTAGATTTAGGTACTATATTTCAGTTTGTATGGGAACACCCCTTATTTTTTGACTTTTCTTTATTTTTTGATTTTTTCCTACGCTTATACACAGTTACCGAGCTGGATTCCAAATTTCATCCTTCCAGGTCATCTGGAAGTAGGTTAGGTTTTTGTACTATATGTTAGTTTGTATGGGAACACCCCTTATTTTTTGACTTTTCTTTATTTTCTGATTTTTTCCTACGCTTACACACACTTACCAAGCTGGATTTCAAATTTCATCTTTCTAGGTCATCTGGAAGTATAGGTTAGATTTAGGTACTATATTTCAGTTTGTATGGGAACACCCCTTATTTTTTGACTTTTCTTTATTTTTTGATTTTTTCCTGCGCTTACACACAATTACCGAGCTGGATTCCAAATTTCATCCTTCCAGGTCATCTGGAAGTAGGTTAGGTTTTTGTACTATATGTTAGTTTGTATGGGGACACCCCTTATTTTTTGACTTTTTTTTATTTTCTAATTTTTTCCTTCGCTTACACACACTTACCAAGCTGGATTTCAAATTTCATCTTTCTAGGTCATCTGGAAGTATAGGTTAGATTTAGGTACTATATGTCAGTTTGTATGGGAACACCCCTTATTTTTTGACTTTTCTTTATTTTTCGATTTTTTCCTACGCTTACACACAGTTACCGAGCTGGATTCCGAATTTCATCCTTCTAGGTCATCTGGAAGTAGGTTAGGTTTTTGTACTATATGTCAGTCAGTATGAATTTTAACGACTTTTTGACCTTCATATCTTTATAACCGTTTGAGCTAGCATCATGAAAATTGGGCTTCTATATGATCTTATGGATATAATTAAACACACGAAGTTTTATGTGTTTACGTTAAATAGGTTTTGAGTTATAGAAGGGTCAAAAGCGGCACCAAGTGGTTCGTGTAAACTTACTCTTGGCGCTGGCTAGCCAGTTCCTTTGCTTGAACTTGGCTTGACACGCTGCCGCGTGTCTTGATAAATAGTAATAAAATTGCCGACTAGAGACGTGCCAGGGAGGCACAGTGGCACGCGCTCGGATTCGAGTGGGAGGTCACAGGTTCGATTCCCGCCACGGGCCACTTTGGAATTTTATAATTTCTAAATTAGCTCAGGTCTGGTCTGGTGGGACCACAGGGTGGGAAGCTTCGGCCGTGGCTAGTTACCACCCTAACAGCAAGTACACACCGCCAAGCGATTTAGCATTCCGGCGCGATGCTGTGTAGAAACTGCTAGGGATGAGATTAGTTACCCCTTCCAAGTTAGTATGATAACATCTTCGGCTGCATCATCACCTACCATCAGGTGAGATCGCAGTCAAGTACATGCTAACTTGTATAACTACCTAGTGTAAAACAAAGTCAGAAATATTATAGCTTTTGGTATATCCTATTACAAAATTAAAATGTGTTTGGTCTATATATTTAAATAAAAAATCACTCATCACTCACATCAAATCATTTATTTCCTGATTGGTTTTACAAAATTTAAAAAGAAAAGTGACTCACTGATAATGCCCAAAATGGCTGTCTGACTAAATAACCATTATATCAACAGACGGCCCAGACAAGTATACTGATCACTATTGCAGATGGCTATTATAAAAAAAGGGAAATTAATTAGGAAAAATTTTTCGAAAATATTACCCCTAAAGGGGTATAACAGAAGTTACACGACTAAAGCCACCGGCGCCCTCTAGTTTAACACACTTTCACATTGTTACGTAGTACACATTATTAAAATTTACGTGTTGACATTCAGACGGACAACTAACAGCAGTAGCTTATACCTGTTAAGTTTACACGTTTCAGTTTTTACCGATTGTCGTACGGGTCTCTAAATAGTAGCGCAAAGTATAAGTTTTAATGACGGCAAGCATATTTATGATGAATTAAGTTGCAGCTGTCCACACTCGTCACCTCGGCCCGCATTGTACAAATATCGCATGCAAATGGCTCGGCAACGAATTAACTGCGTAGCGTTAAGAGTCCTGTGAACTACGATGTCTCCATTCATTCAAAATACCAAATCATTTGTAATTCGTGCATATTTCGATCATGTTGTGGTGTTATTCGGATTCATATAGTAATAATCTATGCTCCTGGCCATATTAGGTTCGGAAATACTTCTTTAAAACGAAATAATAATCACTTTTAATAACTTTGGTTCAGTACCGTAATACCAAAAATTATAAATGAAAACTTGTAACTTACTTTATTAACTGGTGTTTTTCTTTATATGGACAGTTAAAACTGTGCACTGTGCTCCTAAACTAATGCGACGTGAGATAGTGTTGTTTTTAATAAGCAGAAAACATGTCCTCTTTGACATAAAAATGAGCAAAACTGAATTCGTTTACAATTTCGTTTAACAAAAGTATTTCGGAACCAGATATGGCCAGGAGCATAGATTATTACTATATGAACCCGAATAACACCACATTATGGTCGAAATTTGCATGAATTACAAATGATTTTGGTATTACGAATGTATGGGAGACATCGTGGGTAAGCAGACTCTTAACGCTCACGAGCGATTCGACGCGCGACAAAAATTGCTAATCGCGGCCGCGAACCTGGCTAGCACGAGCGCGGTTGAAATCATGATTGTTTTACTTTTCATTAATTAGGGTTCCGTACCCAATTAGTAATCCTTATGGTGAACCTTAATCTGTTCTCCCATACGTCCGTCAGTTGACTATTTCGGCTACTATTAAAGCTTTGTAAATGTTTAGAGTGCCTAGTTGTATGTAATAGTGGCTTAAACTATCGGAAAAAAATGAAAAACTCTCCTTTAGTAAGAGGAGCAATAAATCTAGGTTTTGAGATAACTATACCAAGTACGTTTACATTTGAATGTGCGCCACACCTGAGGAACGTACCGCTACGTACGCTGAAAGTTCGGGTCAATACGCGAATTTATGGATAACGCCGAACGTAACGCGTAGTAAATTTTGCGCATTGCTTAAACATATAAAGGATCACCATTTAGTGACGTCACGCATGTATTTTTGGGCTCCGCCATGAGCCTCTGAAGCATCCTTTTTAATTTGTCAAAACTGTAAAATGACAACAGTTTTAGCGACAACATTATGCGCTGTCAGCGGTACCGTAATGTTGCGGGCGGTAGCGACGCAATTCTTGAGAAATTTTTGGATTCAAAATACGTCATATATTATTCGTCCTCTTAGCGTAGCGTACTTCATCTTAAAAAACATTGCGAGCGTATTGAATGCAACTTTCGGCGGCGGAATGTTCGGTAGGTGTGAGCTAGGCTTACAAGGATTTTTATTGCCATTATTACTTACTATAGTTTTTGATATATCGTGTATAACGTCGAAAAAAATACCGTAGCCTTCCCTTACATCCGTAGTTTACTTAACGAAAGATATGAAATATTAAGGGCGATGGGTACCATCCGGGCGCGAAAATTCAAATTTTATTTAGTTTTTCGCTCATAGTGGGCTAATTATACATCGAAGGCTAATGGCAATGTGTTTTGCGGGCACAGAATTTATGCATCTATATGTTTTTAATAAAAACTCTGCTCAACAATACTCATTTATTTCATATTGGTTCCCGATAGCTCGAAATCTGGGAAACTGCAAAAAATTATCTTTCGGGAACCAATATGAGATGAGTGGGAACTTTCGAGCAAAGTTTCTATTAAAAACATGTAGATGCATAAAAAGTAGGGCCGCAAAATGCATTGCCATAAATCTACAATGTGTAGTTAGTCTTATATTTGCGAAAAACTAACTAAAATTTGAATTTCGCGGGCTGGTAGGGCCGCAATACCTTAAGTAAGTACGGTCAGTAGAAATTGATGTGTATATTATTTTACAAGAAAAATAAAACCTAAACTATACGGACAGACAGCCGAGGCTAAGTAACAAGGTCCCGTTGGCATACTTTGGCTATGAAACCGTACAAAGCCGTTTAATTAATGAGTGATATTAAAAATATCCTAGTTTATTAACAGAAATAAAATGCTGTTACATGCTGTTTTCCTCGGACTTTGCATTTCAATTTAAGCCCTATGACAATAATTACACATAACTTAAGGTACATGGACATTTTAACGCATTGTTCAAGCAGCTAAGCAATTACAGGTACTATATATAATATGATTACCTAATTAATAAATAAAAACACATTTTATTATTACAAAATACCAGGACTTCCCTTTGGATACGAAGGTAGGCAGGTTTTGAAATAAATCTTTTGTTTCTGTTCTGGGTTAATGAACAAAAGTATAGCTGTTGCCCGCGGCTCCGCCCGCGTGAATTTCGGTTATTCGCTGATCCCGTGGGAACGATGGATTTTTCCGGGGTAAAAAGAAGCCTATGTGTTAATATGGGTTTAGTATGAGCTATCTATATGTTCCAAATTTCAGTCAAATTGGTTTCGTAGTTGCGGCGTGAAAGGGTAACAAAGATTCATCCATCGGCCATCCATACTTACAAACTTTCGCGTGTATGTACCTATATATATTAGTAGTAAGGGTTGTATTATATAAACTCGCCGGCATATTTAGCGGAACATAAAAAAAAGGTCCATAATTAAAAAAATATGGTTTTATTTTAAAATCTACTTACTACACTTCTTTTGTTATTTAAAGTTTCATTTGTTTTTACTTAAAATGAGATCACATTAAGAACAGATTTTGCGAGTAAAGGCTATTTGTGAAAACTGGTACATCTTTGAACTTTTCATGTAACCTGGAAAAGTGAAATTTAATATTAAAATTACAATTAATTAAATTAGAAAAATGGTGATTAATATCGCGTATTTCCTCCACGTGCTCTTATTAAAGTTTCTACCCGTCTAGGCATACTGAGAATGATGTTATCGATGGTCTCCTGGGATAGTCTCCGCCATTCCTCAACTACGGCGATTCGCAGTTCTCCCACGTTGGCAGGAGCTGGAATTCTGGACTTAACTTTTCTTTTCAGCAAGTCCCAAACGTGTTCTATTGGGTTCATATCCGGTGATCTCGCCGGCCACTCCATAACAGTGATATTCATATCATTAAGATAAGCTTGAGTTACCCGAGCGGTATGCGGCAGAGCATTATCCTGCATAAAAACAAAATCGTCACCGATATATGGGGCAAACGGTACGACATTTTCTTCTAAAACTTCTCTGATATAGCGGTCTGCAGTCAGACTCCCTCTGTCAATCACTACCAAGTCTGTGCGAGCTCCCAAACAAATGCCCGCCCAAACCATTATTGATCCACCACCGTATGCAACTGTAGTTTCAAAATTTGTCTGAATGTATCGTTCTCCTTTGCGTCTGTATATTATTTGCCTGCCGTCAATTTGATTTCAGAGAATTCTGCACTCATCACTAAACAATACCTTACTCCATTGGTCCGCGTTCCAAAGTCGATGTTCCTGAGCAAAAGTTAACCTGTTTCTACGATGATTTACCTCGAGCCTTGGAGCCTTGGCGGGCACAAATGAACCCAAACCAGCTTCTTCGAGCCTTCTTCGTACCGTACGCTCACTTACGGCTACACCCCGCACTGCTTCTAACTCATGTCGGGCTAAAACTTCCGTCAAACGGGGGTTCCTACGTACACGAAGCCGAATGAAACGATCATCCCTACTCGAAGTGCGTCTTTTTCTGCCTTGTCCTGCTCTTCTCACATAAGTACCGGTCTCCCTGAACCGTTGGATACTGCGATGGATCGTTGAAACTGGTCGACGAAGATCTCTGGATATCACTCTGTAGGTTTGACCATTTCTTCGCATTTCGAGTGCAATGGCAATCTCCGTTGGGGCTAAGTCAGGCATAATTCAGTCATCAACTCCAGAAAGATACGCGATTAAAAAAAACTAACAAAAAACAGTATTTCAATGAAATTTTAAATCAAACTCAGAAGGAAGAAATACTCGAAGTTCGCTCCAGATAAGGTGTATTTGAATAAAATTAAAACAATTGCATAAAATGTGATGTTCAGTTGTTTTCTTAATTTGAAAATATTTCTTTTTAAATTAAACAACGTATAAACCAGCCAGCAACTTTATATGATACTGATATCAAACCTTTTTTTTATGTTCCGCTAAATATGCCGGCGAGTTTATATTAGAATCAGTGATAGCTAATTGCTTTGGCTATCTGCCACTTACCATAGAGTCGGAGACAGGATTCTTATGAAGATTTGATGAAAAAAAAATAGTGAAGGAACTGCATGAGGTCATCAATCATCATAATGTTCTCAACGTTCAAATCCTAGTGCAGTGCAAAGTTCTGAATCGGAAACCGGTATTTAATTCCATTTTTTGCTTTGTTATAAACTAGGTTAGAATTAATGGCATCTACTGAAAATTATATTCTTATCCGACAAGGAAATCAAATGTTACAAGCAAATAATTTTTTTTCCGTCCCTTACTCGCAAAACGATAGAGTTTTACCTACGTTACGTGGAGAGTTACGTGGCATGAGTGATAGTGACGTCACTATCCGATATAGCTATCTCTTGCTAATCAAGATTAATGATTATTATATTGCTTAGATCTTACATTATTAATTAATATAGATATCATTTGTTTTCTTTTTCAAAATATTATTTCAATCAATCAATCAATCAATCTATAGACGTCCACTGCTGGACATAGGCCTTTCCGAGAGCGCGCCACCACACACGGTCCTCCGCCTTCCTCATCCACCCGCTACCAGCGACCTTTTTCAGGTCGTCGGTCCAGCGGGCAGGAGGTCTAGGAGGTAAAATTTTATTTATTATTGAATATTGTCTCAAAGTGAATTAATCAACATTTTGCTTAAAGTTAAATACTTTTGTACTAGGTTAGTTTGGCCGGGCGTTTCAAGAAGCGCCCACGAATCGAATTTGACACACAGCATGCATGTTTTAACAATGTTGCCGGGCGGCTCTCGCTCTGTATTTTGGTTTATATACCAACAGCGCTTAACTTTAATTATCCAATTTATATTCAAGTTGCAGTGAAGAGTGGTTCTGTATAATTTATCGCTCGAATTAAGGATGCGAATACTGTTTTGTTACAACCCTGCTCCTTGGATGTGACGTACTATCATAATAATGTTCATCTATGATAATTATCTAATTAGTAATTACTAGTTACAAGTTAGCAAAATGTTAAGACGCCGTAATCGAAGATATTTACCTATCATATTCATGGCCAATGACAAATAATAAATTTTGATTTAAATTGACGACCTCCCTGGCGCAGGAGACACGCGCTCGGATTCGAGTGGGAGGTCGCAGGTTCGATTCCCGCCACGGCCCACTTTGGAATTTTATAATTTCTAAATTGGCTCAGGTCTGGTCTGGTGGGAGGCTTCGGCCGTGGCTAGTTACCACCCTACTAGCAAAGACGTGCCGACAAGCAATTTAGCGTTCCGGTGCGCTGCTGTGTCTGGTGGGAGGCTGCATTATATTTTGTAAAGCTGATTTTATTTATAAACTAGCTGTTGCCCGCGGCTCCGCCCGCGTGCAGTTCGTTTTTTTTACAAAAATGTTTCCCGTGGAATTTCTTAATTTTTCCCAAGATAAATGAGTGGTCCCTGGGTTCGATGGACCCGTAAAGGAGTCTTCTTCCAATCTCTCCTGTCAACGTGCTATCTTCTTTCACACAATTTACCTATATCTTCTTTGGTCTTCCTCTACTTATAACACTCTGTCGAAATCGCTTATGTTACTCAATTCGCATGGAGTAAGATAGAGTGGGGCGTGTCATCGTGGATTGTAATATCTATACTAACCAAAATTATCTTATTCTGAGATGATACCAACGCCCAGATATTGTAATTAGGCATTCTGATGCGCTGCTGTGTACGTAGCAACCCGTTCCTGCTACGTACGGGTTATCTTGTATAGTTATACCTAGTTGCACGATCAAAAGGACGATTTAAACTGTCGATATTTCGACCCCGTTTTGATTGTGCTACGGAGATAAGTAGCTATAGGTTTTTTTAAACATCCCACGGGTGCTCTCAAATTTTTCAGGATGAAAAGTATCTTAAATGTTGACCGGGCATATATATAAAGTAGGATCATAAAATTTCATTAAAATCCGTTACTTGAAAGACGCCTGCTAACTGTTTTTGTAATGTTTTCTTTCCCGCGGGAACTCGATTGGATTAATAAGTTTTACTATATATATATATATATTTTGTTAAAAAGGCAACATAAGGTATCAGCATAACCAATTTTACTAAATTAAGTTCATTAGTTGTTGTTTACAAAGCTGTTAAATTAATTGCAGTTTTTTAACTATCCCACGGGAACTCTTTATTTTACCGGGATGAAAAGTATCCTATATGTTGACCAGGGACATAGGCTACCACCACACAAAATTTCATTGGAATCGGTCCAGCCGTTCCAAAGATTAGCCCGTACAAACAGACAGACAAACAGACAAACAGACAAACAACAGATTTATTATATGTATTGATGAAGTTTCGTTAGATGCAATGTCTGTACATAAATTATGACCTTGTACCTACTCGATTCTTAAAACGACTATTTTTCAAATGTCGGGAATATAGAATACATGAATAGTTACGTAGGTATGGGCATGTTATATTTATGAAACGATCTGTCCTATGAATATATTTCACCTTGAAAGTTTGCGTAACCATCCGAAGTTACCTATTGAAAACAATTTAAATGTCATGCAAATTGTATACTACACGTGTGACGGCGGCTTTAAAATTGCTGTTTTGATATACCCTCACTTTGGAATAATCTTCATAAAGCGTATAATAAGTTCGAAGGTAGAGGAGACCTGGGATAGTTGACTTGTTTTTTACTTAACGGTCCATATCTCTTGTGTTTTAATAGTCGGGAAAACTGTAATAATTGTTAGAAAAACTCTTAGGCTAATAAAAAATGGTGATAATATCTAGTCCTTTCCGATACCGGGGCAGATAGACCACCAAGCCATGGTTAAGTTGACTCATGTAACTAATAAGAGTCAAATTATTTGTAAGAGCAAATATTTAACGATTTAGGGCCGTTGTTACAATCGCCAGATAAACGTTAACAGTAATACATATAAAGTTTTGACAGATTTTGTATGGCATTTTCAATTTTATTCCTCAGATATAAAAATCGGCCATTAGAGTCTTTTTATCTAAATAAACTTAAAGATAACTTGTGTTGCAGACAGATATGACGTCGCAAAACACATAATAACATAATAGTGTTTACTGTTTAACGTGTCATTTTCAATTCCATATTGTATTGGGGTTGCTTGAGCCATCAACCTGCCCCGAAATTTAGTCTAGTGCCCCATACACCATGTTTATTTTGATCGCGTATCTAATCTGAATGCTCTTTATAGTATGTAGTCAACAAGGTTCACTCAAAACGTGTTAGCATCAGCCTCTGTATTCATCGTTATCGTTTACTGATTCTGCCCGCTGATTGGGTTCCTGATTTGTGTCAGCCAATGGCGGCGCAGAATTCGCTAGGGATTACGATTACGGTGAATACGTTTTTCTTACGCAATCAGACCTCAGATCAAAAAATGTTCTATACCGAAATTTTACTTCCGTATATAATGAAAAACGTGTAACTTTTCGAAAACGACGTAAGCGTGCGATGTGGCGCTTCGTACAATAAATAAAGAGCGCGACGCAGAGTGTAATACTAGGATGTAGTTATGCTCGTTTTCCCCAACACTAAGAAACGCCTAAGCTGATAGGTGACAGTTTTCACTTACAACAACTGTCACCTAAGGGCTTTGGTGTCTCTTAAACTGTTAAAAACGAGCATTAGTCTATACCTACCCCTATAGCATACCATCCCCGGTCTCTCCCACGTGTGTTCGTTGTTTTCCTTTTCGATTAAACAGAAATGAAATATTAATAGAATATCAATTCTACATGATTCAAAGCATGTATAAATATATAAAATTGACCTGGACATTGACAAAGTATGACAGGTAAATCCCAAGAAAAACAAGCCTTATTTTCTCAAAAAACTTCGTTATTCATGAAATACAGTAGTGCGGATATTACATAACATAAATGTCTGTTGTCTAGTCTCAGAAAAAACACAGCCAATATTGTTGATTTACGTATAGAGTTTGTATTACGTAAATAATGTTTTTGCTATAACTTTGCTTGAGAAGTAAAAAATCTTTTGACCTGTTGTCATAATTAAAACATGGACTGAAAGGTTATTTTGGGAATGGCGCCTTTTATCCTAAAGTTGAAAATATCCTAACATCCAAGTGAAACCTTATTAAAATATTATATTATCAAATTATTTCGTGACATATAACCATCATTAGTATCGCTTGCTATTAATATCTCAGATTACTGCACTGACCTCGCGATGAAGTTCTTTATTTGTATAATATTGTAAAATAACTCCTAAATATCTGTGTCGTATGCATTCTAAGAAGCGTATACCTACAGTGTATGTTTATTTATTTCCTTCCATACATGACCAAATAGTTGCAGTCATATTGCCCTGTTAGGGCGTAGCAGGTTATCCTTAATCTAAAACATTTTTCTCGTATAGGTACTCGTACAATGAAAATAATATGAATTCTTATTAGCTAAACAAACTTGGATTATAAAATTACATTAAATAATGGATGTCAGTTTCAATGTTATAAAGTCATTTTGTAAAATCATTCAAAATAGTTTAGAAGTATAAGTTAAAAAGCTAAGTATACGTTTACAATTAAATGTTTTCTAATGTGAGATTGAGGTTAATTTGGGCTATGAAGAAAGTCATTTACTTTGTATATACATCTTTTCGTGAGTATTTCTTGCAGTTCCTTTTTAAATTTTCTGTGGTCATCTATAATTTTTAACGATTCGGGGAGCTTGTTATATATTAATATTGATGAGAAATATGGGCTTTTCCCGAATTGATGGGTTCTCGCCTTAGGAAAAACAAGCTTTCGTTGATGTCTCGTATTGCTTCTTATGTTTCCTCTTTCTTTGTAAAGATTTAAGTTATTTTTAACGAATACCGCCGTTTCTAGTATATATAAACTAGGTAATGTGAGGATTTTATATTGAATGAAGTAAGGTCGGCAACTGTCTTCATTTTTTAGATTAAATAGGACGCGGATACACTTTTTTTGTAAAATGAATAATTCATCTGAATTTACACTATTACCGAATAACATCACTCCGTATCTTAACCAAGATTGTACATAAGCAAAGTATGCGCTGAGAGATGTTTTAAGGTCTGTGTTTTGTTTTAGAATTCTTAGCGCGTAGAGGAATTTAGATAGTTTAGTTTTTATATTATCTATGTGGACCTTCCAATTGAGATGCGTGTCGATTGTTAAACCGAGTAGTTTAAAGTGGTTAACTTGCTCAATATCGCAACCTCCAATATTTAATTTAATTTCCAGGGGTGATCTCTGATAGCTATGGAATTGGATTATTTTTGTTTTACTATAATTTATTTGGAGGTTGTGGTCCGTAATCCAGTTGTTTACATTCTGGATTATTATATTAAGTTTAGTGTTGTAATCGTCGCCATTATTAAATTCTTGGAGTATCGAGATGTCATCGGCGAATAGGACAGACTGTCCTTCGACTATCGTTGGCAGGTCATTTATGTATATTAAAAACAGGATACATCCCAGAATGCTACCCTGAGGTATAGATCCCTCGAGGAAGCAACTCCTGGAGCGTACGTCTTGAATTGTTCGATTGGTATCATCGTAATGTGTTATTTGGACCATTTGCTGTCTTTTGTTTAAGTAAGATTTGAACCATTCATAGGCAGCCCCGCGTATCCCGCATCCATATAGCTTGGATAATAATATTTTGTACGATACTTTGTCATAGGCTTTACTTAGGTCGATTAGGATCCCTACCGCATGGTTTTTATTGTCTAGATACTTATGCGCTTCTTGAATATAGTTATAAATAGCTAATACTGTGGACCTATTTTTCCTAAATCCGTACTGTTTGTCATTTAAAACATCGTTTTTTTCAAGAAATTTACTCACTCGGGTGTACATGGCGCGTTCGAATACTTGTTCCAATTTTGAAGGTAAATTATTATTAACGTTATATAATATACCTAACATTAATGTTCAAACCTAAGCTAATTTCCTTCAGGTGTATAGGCAGAGACGATGAATGGTTACTTTGCATGGTGCTGGCACACCTTTGCTGCGTCTCTTAAGTCCATCAATCTATCCATATTATACTCTCTAATTCTTTTCACTTCTGACCCCAGTTGCTTCAGGACATCCTCGTATTGATGCATGATAGTCCTTCATATAGGCGCCCTGTTTTAGACAGTATTCACTTCCACATACATCAATTTCGCAAGTCTTTCTTCACTCCGGTCTGAATGCCCAACCTAACTTCCCATGCAATCGTTACCTTGTCACCATCTTCGATGGAGAAGGGAAGAGAATCCACCTTTAGTAGGTGAGTAATAATGTTCCAAAAGAACGGATAATCTCTTACATTCATAACTTGGATCAAGATGTTTGAGTTGAATTTGGTTAGTCAGTTAATCAGCGAGATGCCAAGTTGAAGTTGTAGCAGTAGCAGTAGAAGGTAGCTTTAGTTACTCAAAAGGATAAAATCAACATACTTGCATAAAGTAGCGGTGATACAAATATTTTCTGTAAAAAAATAATAAATTACCAATATGTATGTATCATTATTAAGGAGAATTTACCGTTGCCATTGAAACTTATTCATCTGATACTGAGACATTGTAACACACCTTAAGAGATGAGTATTTGGGTGCAATTTGCTACGAATGTTTTTTATCTAGGTATCGATCAAAGAGCTGACGGGAGATACTGAGGCAGCTTTGAAACAATCTAAATATGATTGAAATATTGTTAACGTATAAAATAAATCAATACAATTAGCAGATCATTCCCATAAACATCGCAATCTAGCCCCAAAGCTCATTTTATGGATACTATAGATAACTGATAAAAATACATGATATTTAATATACATAAATACAATAGCATATAGAAAAAACATCTAGACACCGTTGTGTTGAAGGGATACTTCTTAAGTTCAACATAGATATTAAAAAATTGACTGACGAGACAAAAAAAATTGACTGACTGACAATCAATACACAGCTCACATTACTTGATTGATCAGACAGAAATTGAGCTAGCAATGTAAGAAATAAATTCAACAAAAACATACAGTTGCATCCAACATACAAACCTACGTAATAAAAAACAGAAAATCATTAATTTGTTAAATGGTTGAAGTAGAGAGCGCCAAGAGGTGTGGAGTGATAAGAGGGGTCTTAAAATGGAGGCCATGAATCAACATCCACTTTGGGTCACTAAGGCAGTAATGTAGAAGGCAGAGTCTCCAACAAATACCACCTTAAATTGTTCTATCACCTCTTTGTCTATGAGGGTGTCAACGCACTCATACATATTAATATATCTATTTGCACTCATCTGTTGCAATTCACTTTATTAAAGGTTTTATACTTAAGTTGCTCCTTTTTAATCCCGTTCAATCATTCGTAATGAGAGAAACGGGTGATATAAGGGTTCGCAACATTGTATGTGTTTAGAATGAAAAGAAAAAAGGATAAGTGGGTGTTGGAACTGATGGTAGTAAAGTACATAAAGGGCGTAAGATAGGTTATGGCATTGGAAATGTTTGCGTAAACGAAACGAAACGTAGTGTCTTGCTTAGAGGCGCAACTAATTAAGTAGCTAAGTATGTATTGATCCTAACAAACTGACACAAATATAGAAACATAGTAAAAGGTTTTTGGTTTAAAGCGGTTTAAAATCAAAAAAGTTGTGGGTTGGATATTATACCTACCTACTCGTAATATAGTTTCTGATAAAAGCGGTTTGAAATCAAAAAGGTTGTGGGTTGGATAATATACCAACCTACTCGTAATATAGTTTCTGAACCCAGTTTGAGGAGTCTAAATTAATCATTTAGGACTCCAGAAAATTACGAGTTTCTTTGATATCCTAGTTGTTCAAACATATACTAACTAGCACTTATAGGTAATAGCTAAACTCGCCGGCATATTTAGCGGAACATAAAAAAAAGGTCCATAATTAAAAAAATATGGTTTTATTTTAAAATCTACTTACTACACTTCTTTTGTTATTTAAAGTTTCATTTGTTTTTACTTAAAATGAGATCACATTAAGAACAGATTTTGCGATAAAAGGCTATTTGTGAAAAATGGTACATTTTTGAACTTTTCATGTAACCTGGAAAAGTGAAATTAAATATTAAAATTACAATTAATTAAATTAGGAAAATTAGGAAAATGGTATGGTATTTCCTCTTATTAAAGTTTCTACCCGTCTAGGCATACTGAGAATGATGTAATCGATGGTCTCCTGGGATAGTCTCCGCCATTCCTCAACTACGGCGATTCGCAGTTCTCCCACGTTGGCAGGAGCTGGAATTCTGGACTTAACTTTTCTTTTCAGCAAGTCCCAAACGTGCTCTATTGGGTTCATATCCGGTGATCTCGCCGGCCACTCCATAACAGTGATATTCATATCATTAAGATAAGCTTGAGTTACCCGAGCGGTATGCGGCAGAGCATTATCCTGCATAAAAACAAAATCGTCACCGATATATGGGGCAAACGGTACGACATTTTCTTCTAAACATTCTCTGATATAGTGGTCTGCAGTCAGACTCCCTCTGTCAATCACTACCAAGTCTGTGCGAGCTCCCAAACAAATGCCCGCCCAAACCATTATTGATCCACCACCGTATGCAACTGTAGTTTCAAAATTTGTCTGAATGTATCGTTCTCCTTTGCGTCTGTATATTCTTTGCCTGCCGTCAATTTAATTTAAGAGAATTCTGCACTCATCACTAAACAATACCTTACTCCATTGGTCCGCGTTCCAAAGTCGATGTTCCTGAGCAAAAGGTAACTTATTTCTACGATGATTTACCTCGAGCCTTGGAGCCTTGGCGGGCACAAATGAACCCAAACCAGCTTCTGTGAGCCTTCTTCGTACCGTACGCTCACTTACGGTTACACCCCGCACTGCTTCTAACTCATGTTGGGCTTGGACGGCCGTCAAACGGGGGTTCCTACGTACACGAAGCCGAATGAAACGCTCATCCCTACTCGAAGTGCGTCTTTTTCTGCCTTGTCCTGCTCTTCTCACATAAGTACCGGTCTCCCTGAACCGTTGGATACTGCGATGGATCGTTGAAACTGGTCGACGAAGATCTCTGGATATCACTCTGTAGGTTAGACCATTTCTTCGCATTTCGAGTGCCCTGGCAATCTCCGTTGGGGCTAAGTCAGGCATAATTCAGTCATCAACTCCAGAAAGATACGCGATTAAAAAAACTAACAAAACACAGTATTTCAATGAAATTTTAAAACAAACCCAGAAGGAAGAAATACTCGAAGTTCGCTCCAGATAAGGTGTATTTGAATAAAATTAAAACAATTGCATAAAATGTGATGTTCAGTTGTTTTCTTAATTTGAAAATATTTCTTTTTTAATTAAATAACGTATAAACCAGCCAGCAACTTTATATGATACTGATATCAAACCTTTTTTTTATGTTCCGCTAAATATGCCGGCGAGTTTATATAAGTAGGGGTAGTATGATGATGGTGTGAATTGTGAAGGACCAACGATTCCTATCGGCTAAATATTTAGCTTGTAAGTCGCTTGGTGGCAGGAACATCTTTGCTGGTAGGATCGATAGTCGAGTATGGAGACTCTCACTTGACTAAAGAGTTCAGAAATTATAAAGTCTCCCCGTATAAATAATACCTTAACTGCACTAGGTAGTTCGTACCGGCTTAATCTAAACAAGCCTTGAGGTTGCATTTCTCTACCTAAAAGTAATTACTTTTGCTTATCTAATTTACAAATAAATATGTCAGTGGCCAGTGACCGCGGCAAGAATGCAAGCTATGCTTGCGTGCAGTGCCAGATAGGTATGCACTCGTAATAAGCTCGTTGCAGACTGCCTTCAAATCCGCAGGAAGGCCTATGCTAATGAAAGCATAGGCAACAGTAGCTTTAGCTATATTAGAGGCTTATCTATACCATTTCTAAGATTGATTTTGGTACCTACGCTTATTTAGCGAAATTCAAGACAAATTCAAGACGCGTATGGGAATGACGTCACATCCGATTTCAAAAAAGACCACGTGACTTTCGCGTAGACAACTGTCAGTCACGTACATCTTTTGACATTTGTTTCACAAGCGTACCAATATCTATGGTAAGGCGATAGCTCTGATTTAGCAGTCTTTCTGGTCATTTTATTAAACTATTTACCCTTTATATCACGTTGCCATTTGTATTTGGCAGTTCTTTTTACAAAGGAAATAGTCCTCACTTTCCTTCCTGCTGTACTTAGGTAACGGTATAATGAGCAATAATGCTTTGAAAGCCGTCTAAAACATTACATTTTTCAAAGCTTTTATAATAGTAGGTTGCTACTACAATAATCGGATTAAAAAATTATAGTGAGTTCTGATAAACAAATTGATTATTTACCTATACTTATTTGAAGTGGCTCGGTTAGGTTTTTTTAAAATTTAAACATTTATCTTTATAGTGACGTAGACTTTGTCACCTCGGAAGGCTTTGTGAGAATTTTTGTTTTAAAAATAACATAATTTAATATCAACACATAAATCGATTGGTTCTGTTTAATTAAGCTATCTGAGCTTCTGATGTGATTTGTATACAGCTCTTGCAGAAGTATGCAAACATATACGTGTGTCTACTCAAAAACATTTATTATTAAAGGATTATGTAAGCTGCAATTGATAGGGGGAAACTTGAGCTAATGTAATTATAAGATAACATGACTCAAAGTAATTCATTTTCCGAAGTGTCATATTTTATTACACTTAATAATAAATATGTTTATTATTTTTATATTTATATCCGTCTATTGTTTTGTAACACTTGATTCGCTTATTTCAATTAAAATAATTAATGATTCAATAATAGTGACATCCAACTGTTTTGTAATGACTAAGTAAGTACTATTGTAGACCTAACAGCATTTACAAGAAATTTTATTCATAATAGAAATGGAAAATTAGAAATTGATTATACAAATGAATTATTTTGATTATATTGTATTTGTTCTTATTTTTAGTAAAACTTCACTTTGATGATCAAAAACTGACTTGTCAAAGTGGATATAAATATAAAAATAAAAAGAATGGCTTTTTGTACTTAAAGGTGTGGATGGTAAAATAAATAAAGAGTCATACTCATTTGTCGTCACCTGTCTCTTGCTGGCAGGCAGTATTTATAACCTTGAAGCCGTACGACTTTCCATCACTGTAAATTTACAGGCGTTGATCGAATGAATTACAACTTATGAAAAGCATGCGTGCAAGGAGGTAAGTACCTTATAAGCATCTGCCAGGTGGTAGGATTTTTTTTGTAGAGTCTACCCTTGGTGCCAGATACTTTATGAAAAAGTAATTGATTACTGTTTCGGTTCGAAAGTCACTGTACCCGGTGTTATATATAAAACGAAAGGAGAATGCCGATTCTTGTATGAAAATTACGTTATACCTTGCGTCTTAACCAAATCATTGGTAAAACATTAGAAATATTTTCAATATTATGTAAAAAAAATAATTTGTAAGATATTAACAGGGAATTTGTAATAATCTGATTTTCTAAGTGGTTAATTTTCTAAGTTTTATAAGTGGCATGGCGGTTCCACATGTTTAGAAACGTTTAATTACTTTTTTTTATAATAATTTTGAACCCGTGTTCACATTTCATTAAAATAAATATATGCGATATTAAAATTTGAAAGAAAATTCTTCATGCATACGTGCTTCGGGCGCAGAGTGACGCAAATCTAGCCGATTTTCTGGCATTCTCCTTTCAGAACTAATGCCTCAGACAGTAGCTCAGTGCAACGTAAAGTCCCGAATTCACTGGTTAAGCGTATCAGACGTCAGATGAACGTTCAATTTTTACGATTTGGGTGACTCTTAAAATAGGTGTTTTTAATTTCGGTCCAGTTTTACAAGTGGTTATGAAATGAATAAATTTATTCTATTAATGGCTTTGGAAACCTTAAAAGTTAGTTATATTTTGGTCTCGATATACGAAGCAGGTACTCGTAAATGTTGTCAACTTGGTACACTTTCGGAGACAAGGTCAGGGTCTGTTTATGAAAACTGAAACGGGGTCGTGACTCCTGAAACTGACGACGGTACACTGAAAGTTTCGGTCTCTTTGATTTATTTCGTCTAAATCTACGTTTCCAGCTCGTTTTAGTATTTCAAATGATTATGGATAAAAGTAAATATGCTTCTTCGTTGAGTTTGAATTTTTGAGACCGGTAGAAAGGTGTGTGTGTGTGTGTGTGTGTGTGTGTGTGTGTGTGTGTGTGTGTGTTGTGTGTTGTGTGTGTGTGTGTGTGCGTGTGTGTGTGTGTGTGTGTGTGTGCGTGTGTGTTTGTGTGTGTATTTTATCACGGCAAAGGTCATGACATAATGTAGATATTGGTGAAAAGTGCAAAACACGAACTTCACGCGAGCGATGCTCAGGTAAATCCTATTAATATATACTCGTACACTGAAAAAAATAATTTAGCTAAGCAGTTCAGTAACATGACGTTTAACTAAACTTTGGTAGATAATTACTTACGTTTATCAACTATCTCACTACTCATTTACTTGTTCTAACTAATTGCTTATTAGTTAAAACTTATTTGGCTACCAAAAACCAAACAATTAGGTACTATTTATTAAACGAAACATAGATCGTATATTAACCAAACAATTGAGATGTGTCAACTAAACTTAAATGAACTTTAGCTAGTAGTACCCAAACTTATTAGGTAATGTTAGACAATCATTTAGCAATTTTTTTGGATTTACTAAATAAATAATTTTACTGAACTGGTATGCGTACTGTTTACAAAATTAGTCGATAACGAGCGCACGAGACTGGGCGTAAAAAAAAAGAATTTTCCAAATCGGTTTACGCGTCTTCGAGTAATCGGTGAACATACATATAAAAAAAGAAAAAAAAAAGATTCCGACGAATTGAGAACCTCCTCCTTTTTTTGAAGTCGGTTATAAAAATAATAATAATATAATAGGTATGTTTAGTAAATACTTACCAACCGTTTAGTAAATATTTACTATACTTGTGAAAATGACCGTTACGGTTTTTCTACGACCGTTTAGTTACTTTTTACCAAACAGTTCAGTTATTAAAACCAAACTACAAAACTAAACAAACTTCAGTAAATAATTACCTCACGTTAAGCAACTGGTTACTGAATGGCTGCGATAGCTAAATGTTTAGCTATGTTTAGTTACTATTTACTAAGTACGCCATGCGATTTACTTAACGATTAGTAATTGTCTACTATATACTATATTTTTACAAAACGTTTGAGTAAAGTAACTAAACTATTTAGTAAACAATTATTAAATGTTTTGTAACAGTCTACTGTACGATAAGTAAATAACTATCAAATAAAATCTATAAATACAGGTCGCGTTCCTAGTTCCTGTGTAGTATTTTTTAAATTTTAGTAAGTGAAAGACGTATAGGGTACGGGTGCACCGGTTGTTGACGCTAGCTTCATATTAATACGTACAATTTCACAAACTGTTAAATTTTGTTAGTGTGCTGAATTTCACCAAACAACCAATAGGTAGTAGGTCCATTCCATTCGATAGTCCATTCTTATCATAGATAATATAGATTCCTAGGCAGTGCTTCGACAACCGGCGCACCCCCACCCTCCCCCCAACCCGACAGGGCATCGGTGACGTGTCGGCACTCGGACAAGCGAAGCGCGCACAGAACATTATAAGCGCGGGCGACACCACGCCACGCCATCAGCCATGTTTTTTTTGCCTTAGTTTGCACTTTGCATCACAGTTTACACGAACTTTTGCAATTTGCATCGCGATACAGTTCGGTTCTATTCTTTAAAATACGTGTAGAGTGATCTTTGCTACATATTTACAAAGAAATCGTTATCATGGCGGAAAAATCTGTGGAAGATTATCTACGTTTATGGAATCTCGAGGCATACATCGAAAAATTCAGAGGTAAGTGTTTTTTAAATTATCATGTGCCTACAGGCGTAGTACCTATTTTAGTATTGATATATTACTTTCTTACCGCTTTTTTGTACCTACTGCTCTTACATGTTTCCAGCCAAGGGTCTACTTTATGGGTTCGAATCCCTCATGTTCTGCAAAAAACTTCATTTGCATAGGTAGTTATGTTTTTTGTTGTTATTCTTACATAGCGAGTGCTTGGTCTTTTTTTGTTTAGTATAAGTATCGCCGAGTACACATATTTGTGATGTTAGTTTAATAGCGAAGCGAATTCATTGGGTTGTAAAACGAAGTCCGCCATTTTGTTAAGTTACTCTGTACCACGCTTGTGTCAGTTAGTGCAGTTAGCGTCGTAGAAATTTGTTTAGATAGTAAATTAAAACAGTTGAAATACCATAACACAACATGAACATTTGTGTAGTACTTGTTTTACCTTTATATAAAGTGATAGCAGGTGATAACATATTATGTCACACTTGTCAGAAATACCACGCTGGCCTTAGGTAGGCCATTCTTTAAAGAAAGACCCAATGCCTTTTTATAAGTAGGTACGATAATTAATGTAAAGTGGAGCTATATGGAATATTGCTTATGTCAATTATGTATTTCTTATATCTAATGAAACACATAACTGACATAATAATATAGTGGTGTACATTTTTAATAACATTCTTTTTTTTTGTTCAAGAACACTCTATTGACTTGAACGCTCTACAAGTTTTGTCACAAGACGACATTAAGGATCTGGTCCCAAGTATTGGTCACCGTGCCCTTCTGACAGCTCAAATAAAGGCTTTGAAGAATGTCATCAACAGTCCTCAATCTAACTCACTTGTAAGTTAATTCTAGCCTAAATGCATAGAACTTGTATATCATTTGAATTTCATGTTCATGTCTTCTTCTTTTGAGCTTGTGTAAGTCCACTGCTGGACATAGGCCGCTTCCCTGCTACCTTCTGCAGTTCATCAGTCCATATAGCTGGGGGGCATCTGACGCTAAGTTTACCAATTCACAGTCTCCATTTGAAAATTTTTCTTCCCCAACGGTTATCGGTTCTATATGCGGCCCACTGTCATACTAATTGTATGTGCTGTCGGTGACTTTAGTTCTTTTATGGATCTTATCACATAAAGAAACTCCAAGCATAGATAGCTCTCTCCATAGCTCGATGAGCTACTTTGAACTTGTGGACCAGATCCACAGCCAGTTCGTTATGTATAGTAGACAAACTAGTACTATCCGATCCCATACGTGTAAATAACAGAAGGGGGGTCTCTGGCCGGTGTCTAGATATTTTGGTAATAGGTACTTTAATTAATATTTTTCCTTTTGTTATAAATTATTATATTAACCCTTAATTTTTTTTTGGCAATTGAACAAACTACACCAGTAGCTACAGGAAGAGTAGAAACCTTTTATGTGAACCCTGCCAATTCATCGTTGTCACACTTACTCGATGATTCATTTATAAATAGCCTCCCGGTGGTTGATGATGGACTACACTTGCAGGAAGAAGAACCAAAGTGTGTGAGTCTGCTGTATTAAATTTGTGTAAATTTCAAATCAGTACAACTCTTGACCATGAGTAGCCATTTGAATTTTCTTTAAATTAGTTATTAGTTTTTTAAATAAAAGCTTGTTTTTAAAAATATTTTTTTATAAATATTTTTTTAGCCTATTAGTGAATTGTTTGTACAGCCATATTTATATAGTTAATTTTATTTTTAGGAGTTATACAACTATCTTAATAGTACAAATGAAGGCCGAGCTCTATTACTGCAATTTGGAGAAAGTGGTCTTTTGGACAACACTGCAAGGAGACGACTGTGCAATATAATAATTGGACGGGAATTGAAAGACGACCCTGACTGTAAAATAGACAGTGCAAGATTTTATCAGCTGGCTTATGAAATTACTCAAGTATTCAAAAAAGAATTGTCAACTGTATACTTTATTCCCTATGTTCGATTCAGTCCTGGCTTGAAAACAGCAGCAAAGGGAAAACTTTTAGACTGTTATCGATATCGTCGTAGAGAGTTTTCAAAGTCTGGATTAATAAAATCAAGAAAAAGGAGTGCTTCTGAAAGTTCTTCATGCTCAAGTACCACATCATCATGTAAATTAAAGTTAAGGGTTGAAGAAGCTGCTGATAAGTTGGAAGATCCATCGTGTTCAAGTGGAGTAAATGTAGAAGAATGCATGTTGTGGCTTCAAAATTCATGCGATCCATGGGATACTGTGGAAAAGTTTTGGGATTTGACGGCGAAGGCCAGGTTTAAAAAATTTTCTGAGGAGTCTATGACCATCAATGAATACTATAATAGATTTAGAGCATTGGGTCAAGCCAGCGGTATATATTTAGTGAGTATATATTTGAATTTTAATTACTGTTTGAGACTATGCCTGACACTAACCATTCTCCACCTTTTTAACCAATAAATACAATAAAAAATATTTGTTTACATCTTTTAATATTTTAAATTTTTTTTTATTTATTTTGCAGCTGCTGAAGGATTTTACAACGTTATACCCTGGATATGACGATTTATTATACAATAACTGGCCGTTATATCGGGGGAAAATACTCGACTTAGCCAGGAATCGCATACGCAGTGATCCTCATGTCAAGGAGATCTTGTTATGCTGTACGAATTATGGTAACTTTCATTTTTTTTTTCAAACTTTTTTATAACGTTTTTTTTTTCGTTTTCTTATTTTACATTTTTTTTAGCTGACGAGGATACCCTCAACATTGCAGCATTTATGGTCCTGCCTTTCCTAATGAGCACGGCGACGATACGCAGAGCAAAAACGAAAAAGCAATGGAGGCCTAGCCGCCTAGAGGCTCAAGAAGGATTTATAACACACGTAAGAAGCGCTGACCAGTTGGAGGACACTATAACTCGAAGAAAGAAGAAACTAACGGAATTGGGCTTCACTCTACAACCATACATAGTAATAGTAGGTGCTAGTATAAGTGAAATTCACGAGATATATATTGTCATTAACGATGTAAAATACTGTGCCTCACAATGTGTTAGATATAGATCAACTTCGATAACACATGCGGTAGACTCATGCTTTAAAATTTTATTTGTGCTTAATGCTGAATACCCGGCTGAAAGTTCAAATGTGTGGGTTTTCATTCAGAAGGGTTTTTATAAACTATCTACTAAATTTGACAAGATTTATACAACGGTAAATTCTTTAATGAATGAACTGGGCTTAGACGCTTCTACTTCCTCCGTGTAATTGCACTGCTGAATATAGGCCTCTAATTTCGCTCAATTTACGCGATCCTCCGCCCTCTGCATTCTATTCTGCGATATCATTCAATCTATATAACACATGCATTAGAATCAGTATAAAAAGGTAAAAAAAATTGCTTCATTCAAGTGACTTCATTTTTTTTTAAAATGCCTACTTGTTTTCTTTGTAATGTATCTACTGAAGATGTGAAAACATTATTTAAACATTTTAATAGTCTCCATTTTGCACATAATTTTACAATTTACCATTGCATGGATGATGGTTGTGGAAGATCATTTCATTTAAGAAATACATTTAGGAAACATCTTAAAAATCAGCATGTGTTTCTAGAATCGAATGTAAATTCAAATGTTTGTACTAATTCTAATGCATATGATGATATTGATGTCGCACATAGTCCAAGTCCGGAGCCAGTGGTACAATCAGTTTCCCCTGAGAATACTACATTAGAAAAAGAGTCTTATTCATTACCTATTTTTTTGTCATCATTATATGCAAACCCTTTGCTACCGAGAAACGCAGTTCAATCTGTTGTCGAAGGAATGAGTAATTATATGCGCAATGGATTATCTCAAAGTATTGAATATATTTTTGACGACATGTTGCCCGCATTACAACAAGGTCAGGACTTAAATTTGCTTAGGAAAAAGATTTTATCCGCTTTACAGTCCCCTTTAGAAAAATTTCAAACAGAACATAAACGATTGAAATACTTCACAGAACTGGGGTCCTACATACCGCCTAAACAAATTATTATAGGTCGAAGAATGTCTACATTAAAGAAACGCGGTGTCGTTTCTGTAGTTCCAATAGATTGCACTGAACAATTTATTCCTCTTCGATTAACGTTGCAAAAATTTTTTTCCCTTAATAATATTTTAACTGAAACATTAAACTACATTAAATGTTTGTCTGCTGAACCTCGAAGAGATTTAATGGAAAACTTTATTCAAGGTAGTTTTTGGGTTAACGAGATGAAAAATCATAAAAGTAAAGGTAAAGTTGTACTACCACTTTTTATGTTCTTCGATGACTATGAGAGCGGCAATGTTCTTGGATCTCATTCTGGTATTCACAAATTAGGCGCTGTCTATGTGTCAATAGGATGTATTCCACCTGATCGAGCTGCTTCTCTGTCTAATATTTTTCTTGCGTTGCTATTTCATTCCTCAGATAGAGTTAAATTCGGTAACGGTGTTATTTTTCAACCTCTTATTGAGGAGTTTAACTTTTTATTACAAGAAGGTATAGAAGTTGATAATGTTTTGTTAGGTGGTAAATTATACTTCCAACTAGCTCTTATAATAGGAGATAACCTAGGCATTCACTCTATAACTGGTTTCGCCGAGTCGTTTACTGCGAATTTTCCCTGCCGTATTTGTAATGTGTCCAAAAACGTTTTGAGAAAGCAATGTTATGAAAACAACAAACTTCTTCGCAATACAGCTGATTACCAATCACAGTTAGCAAAAAACGACTGTTCCAAAACTGGTATAAAAGAGAAGTGTGTATGGCTTTCTGTTAATTCTTTCAGGTTATTTGACCAAGTAGGAGTTGACGTAATGCATGACATACTAGAGGGTGTTGCCAAATATGTGATGTGTTTTTTATTATCTATGTACATAAGTGATTTAAAATATTTCTCTCTTCAAGTTCTTAATGATAGAATTTCATGTTTTGATTATGGACCTGATAATAGCAGTAAACCGTGTGTTCTTAGTATGGAAGATATTTCCCACAATAAATTGCGCCTTTCAGCTTCAGAAATGTTGACTTTTCTTCGTTATTTTGGTTTACTTATCGGTGACTTCTTGCCAACTAATGAACAGTATTGGATCCTGTATACTACTTTGAGAAAGATTGTAGACCTAGTCACTTGTCAAAAAATTACAAGCGCAACTTGCGATTTATTACAATGCTTGATTGCTGAATTTAATGAGTTATATTTAGCACTCACAAATGACCATCTTAAACCGAAGTTTCATTTCCTCGTTCATTATTCTACATTTATGAAAAAATTTGGTCCTCTAATTAATTTTTGGTCAATGAGATTTGAAGCAAAACATAGGCTATCTAAAATTGCAGCTCGGGCTACATTTAACAGGCGAAATTTAACATTGACTCTTGCTATTAAACATCAAATGCAGCTTAATGAGATTTTTTTGCGAGGTTACTTGAATAAAAACATTGAAGTAGGACCAGCCAAAAGAATGACAAATGAAAAACGCAGTGAAATTTTAGCTGCATTAAATCTCACTTTAAATGAAACTTTAATTCGCATTATGTGGGCTAAAGTTAAAGGAACGGAATATAGATCCCAGACAATACTTATTGAGGATATAGGTAAACTAGGAGAGACCAGTTTTATGTCAATTAAAAATATTTATGTTTACTCTAAGGATAGAATTATTTTCGAATGTATTTTATTGTCAACGATTGAATTTAATGACCATGTCTGTTGTTTTGAAGTAGAAATACCAAAAAATGAAACGAGGGTTTATATTTTCCAGGAAGCTTTATTATCCCATGTACCGAACCATATAAATATAGCTTCGGATGGAAAAAGATATGTGACATTGCGTTCACAATTGTAATAATTCTGTACCTTTATTTTTTTTGTCTCTAAAAAAATTGTTAAAATAAAATCTTTGTGTAAATTAATAACGCGTATACTGGGTGTTGATTTGTAAATTTGCCATAGTAAAATCCCTAATAGTACTCATCAAATAGAATAACTTTTTGTATGGGAGCACCACGAAATTCATGAAAAAATATTCTGTTGTTTCAAAAAGTGGCTCTATTTCATGAGTACTATCAGGAATTTTACTATGGCATATTTTCAAAACAACACCTAGTATACAAGAAGTAATAAAATTTCTATGAAATTTGAAATCAGCAGATATTACTCATTAAATGGAGTAACTTTCTCTATGAAACTAACTACCCAGAAGTTTAAAATTCAAATCAGCTGATTTAAAGTTTCAAAGAAATTTCGTTGCCTTCAGTATGTCTGAGTAATTTTTTAATACTATAATACTATGTATTATTGAGATATTGTGCATACGTGCAAAATTGTATTTACAAGACAGCACGATATACTTTTGAAATCAGCACATAGAACTCATTAAATAGGTATAGCAACTTCCTTTATGGAACTACCTTGAATCAGCATAAAATAATTTTGAAATAAAAATCAGCTGTTATTCTGTTTATTTTTGAAAAATTGCCAAAGAAAAATCTCTGATAGTACTCATCAAATAGAGCAACTTTTTATATTATGTACCTGGAAATTCGTAAAAAAAAAATTGTTCTGTTTCATACTAAAAATTATTTACACTACTGAATTTTAGTATGAAACAGATGATTTTTTTTTCACGAATTGTTGCTCTATTTGATGAGTACTATCAGGAATTTTGCTATGGCGATTTTCCAAAAAAATACCCAGTATATAAAAATTTACTTACTGAATTATGGTATGGAACAGCTGTTTTTTTCCTCGAGTTTCGGGTGCCCCCAAAGAAAAAGTTGCTTCAATTGATGAGTACAATCTGCTGATTGAAAATTTCAAAATGATTTTGTTACGGGCGGTACCTATATCTGCTGTCGGTGAATATGTAAGTCGGACATTCTCTTATAACAAAATCCATTTATTGTAAATATATCTTACTAAAATCTAAACTAATACTACCGCACTCAGAGTCACTTATATTATTAACACATTTTTGAATAAACTGCTTAACATACTTGTATGTTTTGGTTTATAGCCCTAAAGTATAGGTATTTCTTTATTTTAATAAGATCATTAATTGGTTTTTTAATTTTTTTTTATAACATTATAACGTTTCTAAGTAGGTTCTATGTATGTTGTATTTTACAAGATCAACAATTGATGATTAAACGAACTTACCTTAAGTGAAGTTCTATCATAATTTTATGAATTCCTGTATGAAGATATTAACATGAATACTAATAGGTATTTACGCCAAGTGATAGCCATTCAGACACTAAAGTTGAGAGAAAAAATAAAAAATTCCAACATTTTTCATTACGATATCTCACGCTAGCAACACTGTGTCTGTCCTTTCATTTAGTTCAGAGTAATTATTATAAGAGTGCCTTTGTGCTTCGATAAGCTCGTCTTGGTAGTAGCACTACAGAGCACCCAAATATGTATCATATACCTAATATATACATAACTACACAATATTATACATAACCACACAATATTATATATGTAAATATAATAATATATATATATGGGTTATGTTGTCTTCAATAAATATTTATTATTATTGTAATATGTACATTTTTTATTTACAAATTCATACATGGGTTTTTCCACAAAACAGGGGCGGGAGGGTGTTAATATCTTCATACAGGAATTCATAAAATTATGATAGAACTTCACTTAAGGTAAGTTCGTTTAATCATCAATTTTAATTCATTCCTGTATTTCGATATTAACATGAATACTAATAGGTAGATGTTTAGAGCCATGACATTTGTAAATAAGAAATGCTTTTAAATTAATAGAATAATAAGCATAATCGCTTAATATTGAGCAAAAAAATAAAAATAACAACTTAAGTTGATATTCAAAGCAAATTAATAATTAATAGCATAATTTTGTAGAAATATTAAAACTGTAATAGATAGTAAATCAATATTATTAGTATAATATATTAATAATAATATATGTACAAAAACATATATTTTTATATGTGCGAATACCAAGGGTATATTAAGACTATATTCTAGCAGTACTGCTCGTATGTAGTCTTGACGATTAAAAGAGGTTTTAAACCTCTTTCAACAAGCTTGAAAATATTTGTATCAGTTAAAACTTTTAAATGCAACACTTGATTAATCGTAATAAATTGAGCTGTTAATATGCAACCATGAAATATATATTTTAAACGGTAAATTGATCACGAATATATTTTTATAAACTTGAGTAGAATAAATATTACCGAGACATATTTTTGGAAAGAAAAAAAAATAAGATCAATTTATTAATATATAAGATTAATAAATCTATGGGTTGCAGAGAACTAGTTCGTAAATTTTTGTTCATCTTGACTTCACTTTACGAAAATACAGGAGTAGGCATTAGTATTTTCGTAAAGTGTTGTTTAATTTTATTCATAGCTCTTTAGAGTTATTTCTATTAAAGGAGTTAACAATGATATTTTTATTTAATTTCCATAATAATATTGTTATTTGGGTTTTGGTGTAGGTACAGCTTTAATAAGGTCATTAAGATTTAAAGTGACCTTTAATTATATTTTTAACTGAATAGGGTGAAGTAAGAATATTCTCAAGAGATATTAAAAAAGGCCATAGAGAAATCATCTTATAAGCCTATTTTAAAGTTGATTCTGAGACAAAGGCTGATGAAGTAACTGTATCTACTGTTTATTCCTGAGTTCTAATAAAATGATAACAATAGAAACTTAAGATAGTCTGAAAAAAGCATGTTTTCTAATATTGTCAGACAGTAAACATCTTATACAATATTATAGTATGTAAAACCGTGTTGAGTTTCTCATTTCACATAATATTAAAATTTTAACTGAAGGCATAATTGTTATTCTTATTCATGTTATAATAATGTTGTTTAATATCATTAATTGTTATTTTAACAGTCACCCCAACACTACTATCGCTGTTGTACTGGTTAGTTGTAAACAAAAAACCACATATTCAATTGGAATACAAATATTAGACAATACTTTTTAAGTTCTTCAGTTTCTGCATCAAGACCATTTTTTAATTTAGTAGTCTTTCAGTTGAAAAATGTGATCTGATTTTTTCAAGTTCATAATCGCAAAAATCAACGAGCAAATGTAACTTGTCAATAGGTAGACATGTCGAAATGTTATTCGCGATTGTTCGCGAGTAATGCTTTGTTGACTTGTTGCGACGATGAAAAAAAAAAAAATTTTTTTTTTTTTTTTGTCACTTACCCAATAATTCCACTGTCATCACAGAAGATAAAAGTCTCTAATCTTCATTTAGTAATAATCAGTTAATTACATACCACTGCTGAAGTACTACTGTACTGGTATTCAAGTTCCTAGTGACGCAGTGATGACCCAATTTTCAATTATCATCTGACCTTGGTCAGTCATCATCGAGAGCTAAATCCTTGCAGCAGCGTCATCCATCGGCATGAAAGTTAAACAAAATATTAGACTTATTTAATAATGATTAAATACAGAAAAAATAAAATGTAGGCTATGTATCAACTCTAAAAGAACAAAAAAAATATTATGATACATGCAAGCCAAAATTATGAACCATCATTGTTCATATTATCATAAATCCAATGAAGTATTTAATGATTCTGTGATCTTATATATCTATTGGTAATTTCCAAATCCTTTAACATTTTTGATGCATAGATAACCATTATAGTTAATTAGCGGCGCGATCGCCTGAAAATAAAAATATTTGATCTCGCAAAAATTAATTTGGTCTTTAAATATATTAATTTCCATTGCGTAACGTTATTCCTAGGTATGGATACCGATATTCCTGTAGATATAGGTACAAGGATACCTAAAAATAAATTTAAATAAACATATCATCGATTGTTTTCTACTTTTTCCATATTTATTATTCATTTAAGAAATTTAAGAAATAGTCAATTATAGAAACTATAAATAACTTTGATTTTCAAAAATATTGCATTCTTTTTAAAGCATGCATCATAACTCAGTTAAAGCATTGATAAATTTGATGTAATATCTAACACATCGAGTTACGATGAAAGAATGGTTGTAGTAAATACATGTATTTGTAATGGAATAACAAAAAAAAAAAATTAAGTATGTAATCGAATAGGTTGTCTCATATTCAATTGTATGTGAACAGAATATAATAGCCGAGTTTTTTGCCCGACCTTCTCAGTGCAAACCCGCTTTTCAGATTCAAGCTTTCATAAAAGCCTGTAAATCAAGCCCATGTGAAAAATTAATAAAGATCATCATTTTCATTTTTATATACTTAAACATGAAAACTAACTGTAATGTTAGTGGTTCAATAGTTTATAAATCTGCATTATATAAAACCTTTTGTATAAAAGTAAATTATGATGAAAGAAACTAGGATAGTACCTAGATACCTAGATACCTAGTGTCATTGCACTACATGCGAACTAAAGAGAAAAAAAAATTACACATTAAATTCTGTTCATAGTTTTTAAACATAAAGAGAGAAAAAAAATTATTTTTCACTCTAATATCATCAGGCTCGAATATTTTATGAATGTGGTTATTCTATAAGCGGCAAACGTACGAGTAAGTAGGTGTGCCGTCTTACCCCGGCCCGACTATAGGCGAACATGCGCGAGTCCGCACGAGGTTCGAAACAGCGCAGCACTCCGCCAGCACTCCGATCGGCGGTCGCGCGGCGCCTGACATGACAGGTCGACGGAAATGTCAAAAGAGGACATCGATAAGTACTTGCAAAGCTGTTTTGCTCCTGGTGCTGTTCTTGTGGGGAAATTAAGACTCTTCTGTCCTGGGTAAATCTTCGAGAAAAGTCATCGCAAGAGACGAGTGCTGTCCCGCGATTTGGCCCGTGGGTCCACCATGGACCGACAGGTGGATTGCTCAGATATTCCTCCGGTGCCAGTTAATATTGGATCTTGATTAACTGTATTTCATATTATTGATAAAAGACATAATATACACAGAAGTTATTAGAATATTATATTATCAAATAAAATTTTTGTGTCTCACTCGTACATTTCAAATTTTGAGTAGTATTACTAGTTGATTTTGTAAGACGTTGTCAATGGACTTTTTATTTATGTATCTATAAATAATGACCACAACAAGAAACGATTCGTGTGGAAGACTAAAATAATTGTAAATAGTGCATTTGATTGCGGGTACTTTTCAGACCTGGTCTAGTAAAGTAATCTTGGTTCATTTAAATTAGCAGACAGTAAAAGAAAATATTGATATGAGGGTATATCGAAATAGTTTCTAAAGGTAATCGTTTTGATCCTTTATATCATTCCAATACAGTTGGTGATAAAAAAAAACAGCATCGCGCGGTGTTCCCAGGTGGTCACCCATCCAAGTATTAACTGCGCCCGATGTTGCTTAATTTCGGTGATCGGACGAGAACCGTCAACCGGTGTTTTCAACATGGTATGGGGGCGTTTAAGCACCAATTTGCTATTTTGGAAGTTGCTTACAAGATAATCTTGTCATTTTTGGGAATGATTAATCCATAGGCGTTGTCCCAATAACCATCCTCAATGTATATTGTCGTGAAGGTCACACTCTCTAATGAAGTGTACCCAACACTGAAGCATAGACTGCAGAATATATTATGTTGATTGACTTTTTTGCAATTATTAATATAGAGACGATAATCTTATTAACTCACCCTCATGTATGTCGTCGTGATGATCACATCCTCTTATGCAGTATCCTCAACATAGATGCATTGCAATTATTTTTTGCAATTATTAATACAAAGGCGATAGTCCTCAGGTTTTTCACCTACCAACTACCCTCAATGTATGTTGTCGTGAAGGTCACACCCTCTAAATGAAGTGTACCCATCACCGAAGAATGCATCTTGATTAGCTCCTCTTGCAGTAATTAAAACAAAGGCGATAGTCCTTCCAACTACCCTCAATGTATACTGCTGTGAACGTAACACCCTCTAAGAGGTGTACCCAACACTGGAGCAATATGGATTTTCTGAACCAATAATAACAATTCCGTAGATTTCACAATTCGTTTTGACGATGAATCCGATAATTTTGAATATTTCTTTTCGGATACTTTGATTTCCGCAAGAAATACTTATAATCACTCACTTTTTTATACGAGTTTAATAATGTTGTGTTGAACGGCCGAGCACTAGAACGCTAATGAAAGGACAGACACAGTGTTGCTAGCGTGAGATATCGTAATGAAAAATGTTGGAATTTTTTATTTTTTCTCTCAACTTTAGTGTCTGAATGGCTATCACTTGGCGTAAATACCTATTAGTATTCATGTTAATATCGAAATACAGGAATGAATTAAAATTGATTTGTTTGTAAAAAATAATTAAATAACAACATAGCGTCTCTGAGTATTTAAGTTATTATTATATATGTAAAATTATAGTCTCTGAGTGTTTAAAATAATAAATTAATCTTAATAATTTTTAATATTTTTATTTTCATTTCAGTCCTCGAGTCCCAGTTGAGTCCAGCTGAAACTGAACGTTTTGTAAGCTGCCTGTTTACGGATCTCGCCACCGATCGCAGCGACATGTCCGTTCGAAATATTACATAATGTAAGTTCATCATCACTCGTGAGTTATAACATTGCTAAATACTTGTGTATTTTTTTCTGTCACGTGATCAGGAGAATTTATAAAATTAGACGATTGTTACTAATTTATTAATAAAAACAATTTATCTCCTGAACAGTTGACTGAAAAAATTAGTTAAGTACAATATTGACAAGCATGTTCATAGCTCACTAGTGAAGATGTACCTATATTATGTATTATTTCGGACGGATATGGCGCTGCGTTCGGTGGCAGGATCTGTAAACTAGCAGACTTACAAAACGTTTAGTTAGAATAGCTAAACAAACATTCAGTTAATATTTACCGAACATTCAATTCAAATAGCTGAACAGCGTTCAGCCAATATAGCAAAATATTCAGTTAATATCTACTTAACGTTAAGTTCGGATGGCTAAACGATGTTCAGCTAATCTAACCAAACGTTTAGTTATTATCTACTTAACGTTAAGTTCGGATGGCTAAACGATGTTCAGCTAATCTAACCAAACGTTTAGTTATTATCTACTTAACGTTAAGTTCGGGTGGCTAAACGATGTTCAGCTAATCTAACCAAACGTTTAGTTATTATCTACTTAACGTTAAGTTCGGATGGCTAAACGATGTTCAGCTAATCTAACCAAACGTTTAGTTATTATCTACTTAACGTTAAGTTCGGGTGGCTAAACGATGTTCAGCTAATCTAACCAAACATTTAGTTAATATCTACTTAACGTTAAGTTCGGATGGCTAAACGATGTTCAGCTAATCTAACCAAACATTTAGTTAATATCTACTTAACGTTAAGTTCGGATGGCTAAACGATGTTCAGCTAATCTAACCAAACGTTTAGTTATTATCTACTTAACGTTAAGTTCCGATGGCTATACGATGTTCAGCTAATCTAACCAAACGTTTAGTTATTATCTACCGAACATTCATATATAACAGTTCGAATAGCTGAACAATATTCAGCTACGCTTGTCAAACGTTTAGTTATTATCTACCAAACGTTCAGTTCAGCGTTGAAACAGCATTCAACTAATATAGCAAAACATTTAGTTAATATCTACGTAACGTAAAGTTCGGATAGCTAAACGGTGTTCAGCTGCTATAATCAAACGTTTTAAGTTTATTTACTAAATGCATTTAACTAAATATTGTTAATTAGGATTAGCTAACTGATTAGCAGTCCCCTTTCTAACTAAATAAATCAGTAACTAGTAGCTAATTTTTAGTAATTAACTACAAAACTTTTCTTTCAGTGTAGTATAGTAGCAAAAATATTTATGGAACTCGATTTCAAAACGTGGCATCCTTAACTCTACCACTCCTTGCGTTGGTCATTTATTATATTAGTCGATAAAGAGTGTATCGACCATTATAAGCCGAAGGTCGATTTCATTTGCGGGCCTATATTATTTGAATGTATCGCCGCTTACATACATGTGCACTTATTGTGTCGGCGAGTTGGAAACAATTTGTTTCTGTGTATGCGTCTGTCCTAAGGAAGCAACACAATGATGCTTTTAACACGGTACCTTACAATCTTATTAAAATTTATTGTGAACTAGAACATATACTGAAAATAAAATTCATTCAATCTGACAAAGAAATACAAAATTGTAAGCTTTTAAATTTTGTAAGTGAGTATCGTCTGTCTTTTATCCATGTCTTACAAAATAAAAATTCGTAGAGAGCTACTAAAAACGCAAAGATGTCAGATATTCATACTAGTCTATCTTTGTCTTATCGAAAATATTAAAATATCTACTTAGTACTTATAGCCATTTTATTCTTGATCAATTTCATTAGTTCAATCAACTATTTGGTATTGAAAATGGTTTTATAATTATTACAGTAGGTATAGTGGCTGTAGATCAGGATATTTTTATTATTTTTATTTGATGCCAGTAATGATATTTAAAAATTTCTATTGTAGGTACTCAAAACATGATCCCATGTATATTTAATTTTAATTAAAACAAATTGTGAAAATAATTTTAAGAAAAACACCTTTAAGATTTACATCGACCAGTTGTTACTCGTCGTACCTATTTATCAATAGATATTAATTTTAATATGACCGACCAACCGATATTACAAATATCTATTTTTTTTCCAGTGTTCATGTTATCTGATTTAATTGATATAATTATTGTAAGTATATTTGGAAGTTGGTTTTCCCGTTGTTGTTTACATCTCTTTCGTCTAAATGTAGTGCGAGAGTGACCGCGTGGAGATGTACAGTGTAAACTCCTCCTTACCAGCGAAGGCGGCCGGGTCGTTGACTTAATCTGTTTCATTGTAATATACAATTTATTTAAATGCTCTCCATTTGATAAATTGCTGTAGGATTCGCGACTCGAGTCTTACACACCAGCTTTTTCCACTGATCATAATATCACTAGCATTGGCCCGCGACTCTGCCCGCATGAAATTCGGGTTTTCACTGCCAATCAATTTGGACATGAACTCTTCGACCTACAGAAACACACACACACACACGCGTAATTTACATTTCATTTCACCTTCTCAACCCCATAAAATATTAACCCCGTAATTGAACTCCCATTACACAAAATTCAATTCCATAATGGGCTCATTATGACATCCTCGGATACAATTTTTATTTTAAATTTTCTTCCTGCCTTATCAGAGCACAGTACTTAATATCATAAGCACTGTGCTCTGATAGGATACTTTATTGTAAAATGATTGTAAGGATTTTATTATAATTCTTCAATAAACAAACTTCGTGAACAAAGTCTGGGCGCGACAACTAGGCATTATAGTAAATACACAAACTCAAAACAACCCCACTTACATAAATATTTGGTGTACATATGAAATTATAATAGATATTTATCATTGTTCCTGAAACAATAGATCGTATCATTTAAATAATTTTATCTTCTACACGTGTACCTATAGTATCGAGTATACTCGCGGACACAAGTGTTATGCGGTAAAAGCCGAAAGTATATATGTATAGCGATAGGATACTTCGGTAGTGATAGGATACAGGCTACAGCGAATTGTACGCTACGAGAAAAAGACATTTAATGAAGTGTCATAATATACGGAATAATCCTGTAAGTATACGTATAATTGCGATTTGCGGTGTGATGTAGTAATTGTCAAACTATACTAAATGCAACTTAGTATTAGGGAACAAGATAGATTTACCCTCTAGTGAATAAACTAATTGCATTGTAATGTTAAAAGTCACCTATAGGTACTTCCATATCTATTTCATAGCTTATCTTGAATGCAATACGCGAAAGCTCTCAGACCAAATCTAGATAATATTGAATACTTCATTCTTATATTATTTTTAATATCACTAATTTTCTCACCGACTATATCTTTTAACACGTAAGATCTCGAGCACATTCCAAAAATGCAATCGATTTCAGACTTAAGTGGAAGGAAATAAAGACTATTTTAGCAGTTGACTCTGCTCATATTACCTACTTGTTATCATATCCATAATACGAGTACAATGCTTTTACATTGCACGACGTGGATTTGTTTACGATACGATATATGGGTGCGGCTCACAAAAAATGTACTTTTACCAAATATTTCGCGGTGCTACCTTTGAATAAGTAAAAAGGTCATTGTGATTAATCTGAGAAAAGTTTTGGTGGTTTCTTTACACGCTTAAATTAATGTGTTATTGTATCAGGCTAATGCAGTGTTTAAAACATTTGAAATAATAACAAAATATGTGCACCCAGTTAGGCATAATTTTTAGTTCTATAGAAAAGACAAGTGTCCCAACCCCATTTTAACAATCATTAAATTCATTTTTCATCATTTAGACTATATTTATAGAGCCATTGAATTTAATATACAAAGGCAATGAAATGAATTTACGAAGAATGCTTATAAAACCGATTTTATTACAGACGAAGTAAAAAAAAATTGGATTTAAAGAGTGTCCGTATTTTATTTCCCGTGTGTTACTAGTCAGTTAGATAGTATGGATCTTTTTTTTATGATGAATAGAAACTCTTCACGTATTTTTTTTGTATGAGCTTCATTTCATCCATCAAATTTTAATGGCAGTGACCTAACAGCCCTCTTAGTTTGCTTATAAGAAGCGCTACTCTGTGTGTTAAAGTTCGTCATTTAATTTTCTTGAATTTCTGCAAGTAATTTTTCATGATAAGTAATGAAATATTTTGTTTGAAGTCTATCGACTGAAAGTTACTACTACATATAACAGAATAGTGTAGTTGTTTACTAAATTATATTGCATTTGAAGTTGCTACATGACTTTGAGGTTACTATTTCACGCATGTTTGTTCCCTCGCGTTACGTGTGTTACGAGATTGTGTGACGTCACGCACGCGAAAAATATAAAGCTTAGTGTTCATTAGAAAAATTAAAGAGTTCCTACTAAAAATAATTATCGAGCTCTTACTTTGCACTTCTAAGTCTATATCGTATATTATATATCACGTAAGTACATACATTTTCGAAATCTAAATTTTAGAGAGCGGAAATTTTTGAACTAAGTCTTTGGAATGAATTCTTTCAAAATTGATATGATCTAATAGATTCCTTCTTTATGCTTGCTGCAATTTTTTAAGCTATTGTATAGTTGCTATCGTGGGCCTTGAGCGTGAAGACCGAATCCAGAAATTCCGTGACGAAAATAACCTAACACCCCCCCCCCACTCCGACCGGCCCGCTCTATCGCGGGCCTTGAGCGTGGAGACCAAATCCAGAAATTCCGTAACGAAAATAACCTAACACCCCCACGACGTGTGGGGGGTGTTAGAAGTTGATAAAAAATGCTATGCAATAGCTTTACCACCGTGGCAGTCTCCGAGTGTCACACGTCTTACTTTGACCACAAATTCCTTCTCTAAATCTATTTTAATAGCCTTCGGTTCGGACTTCGGTAACAAAAAAGTTGAATTTCCATTGAAATCCCCGTCTTGCCTAATACGAATTCATGACCTAATACAACTTAGGTACCAAATTTTAGACCTTTACGACTTGTATAGTTTTGGTGTTATTGATATGAAACAACGAAAATGCCTATATATTAAGATATAGATAATATGATTCAATGATTTATTAATTTTTTTTAATCCCATTACGTATTTTTTTCTTAATATGTGTACTAACCTTAACTCTAATTCCAGTGTGTTACGTATTTCCCGTGTGTTACTGTGTGTTACATTATCCCGTGTGTTATGGTACACTTTTTGTGAGCCGCACCCATATCTAATAATAATTATCATAATGTGACAGCAGCGCTTCTGTGCTTTATATAAATAGGTAGTTAGTTAGGTACTTGCTATACTAACTTTAATAACTTGCCATGTATTTTCACTTATCATCAGGTAGGATCAAGTTAAAGCACTAACTTTTACTTAATTGAAATGATTTTTTCTTCTTGGAGATAACATAATGTTGAGCACGGGAATATCACACAGTAAATATTCTAAACATTACCTATTTTGTATCATGGAATTCAAAATAATTAATTACTTATTTTGAATTAACTTTTGAAAATCAGAATTTGTTGGATTTTACCAAAAGCTCTCACTATTGTCTTCTACTGTAAATTATTATCAAAGACATTCGCGCAATGGATTAGAAGCGATATAGCGTGTCCCTTAAAGTACCTTCACACGGCACGGAAATGAATATTGCATTCAGCGTGGGCACGCCCAGACAATTGAACGGCTTTTCTCGCACGTCGCGTACAAATTGGTAACCCTGATGTAACTTTATTGTGTTTTATTAGTGTCTTCACCTTGTTAATTTTTTTTTTGTGAAATATTGATTGTTTTGGTCGACCGATACTTTTAATAACGATTGTCAAGTATCGTAAAGGTTTATGTGCATTTTTTTCAGTTTTGCCTAGTACTTACTAGGCAAAACTGAAAAAAATGCAAACTCTTTTAAGTTGCTACAGTGAGTGACGATGAGTTATGATAAATTTCATATTCAAGATTTTGTTACTTACTACAAAACAATTCACGGGTTACAAAACTATACTTACATATTTTTTTCTTAAATATTAATTGTATTTTTCAGGCAATTTTATTTTGTCAGCGTGTGGAGAAATTTGTGGGGAGACTTTTGGGAGTGTGAAAGCGCTTTTAGATTTACGTTCAATAACGGCCTTGAAATGTATATTGTATCGCATTGTGTCAAAATCCACACTAATAATAAAATCGCAATGTTTGACAGTACGTGGGACTCATTGTTTGCGTTTCGTTACATACTTGGCCAACTTGGTGATTTACACACGCCCGCTGAATAGCGTTTTGTTATTTTATCAGGATGTAGATATAACGTGATATACAAAGACAACCGGTGTCATTGTTTGTCTTAAATTAAAATTACTTCGCCCCTCCGCTTTATTTTGCTCCTTTTGATCGTGAATGAGTAGTTAGTGAAGTTACCTTGCACTTAGTAAGTGCTTTTTAGGATTCCTTGCTCTTGTTACGTCGTCGTTTGTCAATTCTTTCAGACGTTTGATCTTTATGGTCTAGATATATAGCTGTTCGTGCTGATTTACTCACTCATTGATCACCTCTCCTAAACAATATTGTGAAAATTTTTTTTTCAATGACCATTTCGTAGGTATAGAAGTGAAAAATTCATTAATAAAAAAAAAAAAACGGAGAGAGCTGATGATTGAGGATATCTAAGACGGATGAAGAGCACAGTCAAGGGTATTGGAGATAGGTGTGGGGTGCTCGACCAAATGTCATTTGAAACGTCATCCAACTGGCAGTGAGCTGAAAAAAAAATCAAAATGGCCGACATTTGAATTTACTTGATATCTCGGAGAGTATAAAAGATGGAAGAACGGTTTCTTGACAAGAGTTGATCAGGATAAAAAGGTCTATTTGATGGCTAGAGAAAACATCCAATATGGCGAATTTTTTTTACCATAGGAAATGTATGAGAAAGGATGACTGAGGGTTGCGATACCTTTATAGGCGGGAAGACAGCCCGCGGGCCACATGTGACCCGCGCATCCACGCGCCTTACTAGTTATGTCTAGAGTTATTTTAAATTCTTCAGTATATTTAATTTCAATTCATTTGCACTACTTATTTCGGTACGTACTTAAACTTTATGTTCTGCTCTGTACTCTTCAAAGAGCGTTTTATGTTACTTTTAAAATGACATTGTTTTTCCTGAAAATTTTAGAAGCTACACCCTGCACCCACTTATTTATAATTTACCTAATTATTATTAGGTAAGTTATAAATAAATGAGGGTGTAATATAATTAAATTTAAACATAACATATTTGTTGCTTTGCCTGAGCTTTGGACACACACACACACAAACACGCTCACACAGGCACACACTCACTCAACAGATACACACACACACACAAACGCACACACACACACACACACACGCACACACAGACACACACTCATTCAACGGACACACATCGAGCCACACACACACACACACACACACATAGCCACACACACACAAACACACATGCACGTACACATGTATGCACACACACAAAGCTGAGCGTTTCTTCAGGGATAGCCCAGCATAGAAGACAGGAGTCAGCTGACAGACAACCCGTCGCGTCGCCGGCCGTGCGTCGCGCGTCTCTGGGCGCGAGTCGCGAGGTCGGCGGGCAATTATAATTTATTGGAAGTAATGTGCGGTGGTTCGGGACGCATGCGCCGCCGCCGCGAACGTTCTGGACCGCCGTTTTTATGTGTTTATGTATTCTAATTTTATTGTTTTCTTTATTCGCGTCCCACTTTTGTTTGGTTCGGAGGCCGGCATTGTTCTGCGTCGTAAACGCCGATTTAGATGATAAATAAAATGTTGTAATAATAAAAATTTGGCGTATGAAAATTTTTATTTAGTGCGCGTACTTTTTATCGCGTAGCGGGCGTCGGGTACTAATGTTTTTCCTTGTTACGTGATTGTGTAATAAATTTTGCGTTTTTTTTGTACCCTCTTGTTTTGTTCGCGTTGCAGATCGCATTTCCACGTTTTCACTTTTAAATATATCTTTGTTTATTATTGTACAAAATTTAGATTATTAAATAAATAAAAATTAGTATATATTAGGTAGGTACTACCGTATCGCTTGAAAACGATATTCAAAAACGTGAAGATACATAGGTAGTTAGATGTCATGCATTATAGGTATCTTATCCCATCAGATAAAGTAGTTAGAAGATTTTTAACTACATGGAGGTCGCGGGTTTGAATCCCGCCATGGCCCACTTTGGAATTTTATAATTTCTAAATTTGCCCTGGACTGGTCTGGTAGGAGGCTTCCGCCGTGGCTAGTTACGATCCTTCCAATAACCGCCAAGCTATTTAGCGTTCCGGTGCGATGCTGTGTAGAAACCGTTAGGAGTGAGTTTACTTACCCCATTCCAAGTTAGTACGATACCATCTTCGGCTGCATCATCACTATTACCATCAGGTGCGTACGTAGTCAAGTACCTACTAACTTTGACTAAAAAATATATTTAGGAAAAACTAGCGATGTCTATATTTTTTATTTTATTGTTGTATGTACCTAACATAGATTTAAGTTTTTCTAGTGCAACATTTATAATATTTAAGTAAATTAAGTAAAAAACCCTTTTCTCCCGACGACCCAGAGCCGGCCGGATTTTTATAATTATTTTCGATGGCAATTAAGACCCGTTTGGGGGTTAATTTTACTTGTTAACGACAGGTTTTTGAGAGTGCAGCTGCAATGGGTATAATAATTCGTACTTTTTGATACGTGACTTATTAAAATTATTACGTTAATCACCGACGACATTTATTTTTTGGGTTCCGTACCTAAAAAGAATAATCTGAACCCATAGCACTTTTTGTCCGCCCGTCTGACTGTCTTGAGCCTTAATCTCAAGAACGAGGTATAAAGTTAGAATTAAAACCATTTATTTACTCAACTCTGCAGTCCCTTGAAACTGTGAAAAAAATCAAACTTTTAAGTTCAGTTAACAAATTATACGGATATTTATGCCGCAAAAACTGTTTATTTCGCCACTCGTAAGGGAATAAAAATTAAAAGGTTATTTTCAGTGGACACAGAATTGTGAAATTTGGCAAGTAGGTAATATCGTCTTATTGGGAAAATCTGAAAACAATTGCAATTGAATCGCGAAAAATACAGTCTCTATTTAAATTTATAATAACGTATCTATAAATATGCAGCTACGGAATTCTCGGCGTGCAGTCCAGCTCGCACTTGTCCGATTTTTATTTATAATTATATTAATTATTGCAATATTATTTGAATGACTCGAAATAATATGTTTTAGTTTAAGCAGGTAATTTGCTCTCTATGATGTTTCATATAGTTTTTACTTGGTACCTTTTTAGTAACGAGTAAAGAAATGTTTGCAGGTATATCTTTAGACATTAAATGTCACTTCCGTAGGTAATAAAAATTTTTCAAGAGTTATTTGCCGAGAGACGACACATCGTTTTCCAGCATGCAAAAATATCTTCGAGGTTCGATTGCGGAATGACGGTAAATATCAATATTGAGGCTTTGAGCTTTGATGCCTCCTCTGTGTTGGCGCTTTGAATTGGAAAAAGCACCAAAATATAGCCCAAGTGTTTGGATGAAAGAAGTACTAGGTATAGCTGATAGCTACATTTCGAGCTAAGCGATGAAAAACTTTTACGTAGTAGGTATGCCTTTTCTCCAATCCAATTATTATATTTTATGCCCGCGCTTTACTAAGTAATACCTAGGTAATATACTTATAGTAGAGTTCTTCGGGTTTTTATCAGATGTCTGGAATTTGAGCCCTAAGTGGTTTGATATCTACTATCTAAGTGAGGGGTTGAGACAATTCTCGGAAGTAACGGCGTAACGGATTTTCAATTATTATTTCTAAAGTTTACGAGTTATGATGATCAGTATAATATGATAATCAGTTATATGATGATCAGGGTACCTTGTTGAGCCTCGCAATTAAAAGACCCTAAACGATGTACCTACTTAGAATATAATATCTCTCTTAATCTGACTTCAAATTCAGTACGTACTAGGAATCCAGTTTCATGAAGAGCGTATATTTTAGTGTAACTTCCTAAATGCATATAAAATACTAGTAACACAGCGTAGCCTAATGCCTGTTTAAAAGACGTCAGCTATATTTTTTTAATTTCTATGATGGCTGGTCACGTAGTAGGTACTAACGCTTTGACTCTTGCTGGGGAATTCGACCACGTGAGCAATTAGCTGGTTAAATAAAGTTTTATTTTGTATTAATAATAAAATAAGGTATTTTATAAAAAAAAATATCACGGAGACTAATGAGCATCGAGGCAAGCATTGAGCATAAGTAATTAGTATGGTTAAGTAGGTTGTTGTTTTTTAACTATCAGAACATTACACTCTACTATTAAGTTAGACAACAACTGTAATTTTGTTAGCATCCACGTTTTTTGGTCAGTTTCGGTGATCACCAAAAAATCGAAAAATTATTAAAATGATCAGTTACAACGATCACGATTGTATGAAAACTATAAAGATACTGAGTTGCAGCGATCACGATTGGTTGTTTGGTCAGAAATTATTAAGATGCTCAGTTGCAGCGACCACGATTGTTTGTTTGGTCAGAAATTATTAAGGTGCTCAGTTGCAGCGACCACGATTGTTTGTTTGACCAGAAATTATTAAGATGCTCAGTTGCAGCGACCACGATTGTTTGTTTGACCAGAAATTATTAAGATGCTCAGTTGCAGCGACCACGATTGTTTGTTTGACCAGAAATTATTAAGATGCTCAGTTGCAGCGACCACGATTGTTTGTTTGACCAGAAATTATTAAGATGCTCAGTTGCAGCGACCACGATTGTTTGTTTGACCAGAAATTATTAAGATGCTCAGTTGCAGCGACCACGATTGTTTGTTTGACCAGAAATTATTAAGATGCTCAGTTGCAGCGACCACGATTGTTTGTTTGACCAGAAATTATTAAGATGCTCAGTTGCAGCGACCACGATTGTTTGTTTGACCAGAAATTATTAAGATGCTCAGTTGCAGCGACCACGATTGTTTGTTTGACCAGAAATTATTAAGATGCTCAGTTGCAGCGACCACGATTGCTTGTTTGGTCAGAAAGTTGCAAAGTGCGCATCGTCAGTGGGTCGATGCGGCCGCACTCGCGGTGGTATTTCCGAAGGAACGCTAAACCGACACAACCATCAGCTATAATAAATTTCTTGTCTTATAAAAATAAAACTTTTCTTTTTGCCCGCCGCGCCACGCGGGGCTGTGCACAGAGTAGTAAAGATCGGTAAGACTAACAAATAATAAATGGCTGTGTAATGTAAATTGTCATTGTGTCATATATAAATAGTTGTATATAATTCTTCCAAAAGGAAAAGTTGCTTTCTAGAGTTTTGTGCACAAAAAAAGAAGAAAATGGAAAAAATAAAAATAGCATCGTGACGTCACGTGTTAATGACATGTCCAATGTCAAAAAAAATCTTTCTTGCTATGAAGGAAATTACGAGTCGATGGGCACTATTTCTTCAAGGAGCAACCAGTGTCAGTCTTTTTGACCGACATGACAGCTATCTTTATAATAACATCTCTAATTCTCCAATATATGTATAAAATTATTGTGCCCCAATGTGTGTAACTAAACTCCTCCGAAACGGCTTGACCGATTTTCACGTAATTTGTCTACTTACATTCGACAGGTATGAGAATAGGTCGAAAGCTATTTTTCACACCGGTCAGCTAGTCTTATATACAAAATGCTTGAGTCACAGCGCTTGGAACCAAAGCCCTCCGAAATGGCTTGACCGAATTTTATGAACCTTTTTGTCTACAATATTCGGTAGGCATGAATATAGGGTGTACTAATAAAACATATACATAGGGTAAACTATTTTTATACATTTTTATAAATGGCAAATCAACGTTTGCTGGGTGAACTAGCAATATATAAAATTTCAATAAATTAGTGTACCGACTTCGCTGCTCTGTGGCGGCGGGGTGGCAGGGCTAAGGAGGGTAGGAGGCAGCGCCGCGGCAAAGTTGTGAATTGGCCGCGCACACAGGCCCGCTTCGCATTATCGTGATTCATGTCGCTTATAATTTTATATTATGTTAAAACGAGGGGGCCGCGGGGCAGGGGGGGGATATTAAAAATACAAGAGCACGCCGAGTTTCTGCACCGTCTGCATGGAAACGAACTTTGTTTGTGCTCAAACTATTGATCCATTCAAATTCGGTGGGAGTTTTTACGTCGTAACTTCTTCCTGCCATTACACTACCTACATTGTTTGGCGTTAATAACTTATTGGTGTAACTAGCTGTTGCCCGCGGCTCCGCCCGCGTGCAGTTCGTTTTTTTACAAAAATGTTTCCCGTGGAATTTCTTAATTTTTCCCAAGATTTCCCGTACAAAATGAGTGGTCCTTGGGTTCGATGGACCCGTAAAGGAGTCTTCTTCCAATCTCTCCTGTCAACGTGCTATCTTCTTTTACACAATTTACCTATATCTTCTTTGGTCTTCCTCTACTTATACACTCTGTCGAAATCGCTTATGTTACTCAATTCGCATGGAGTAAGATAGAGTGGGGCGTGTCATCGTGGATTGTAATATCTATAGTAACCAAACTTATCTTATTCTGAGATGATACCAACGCCCAGATATTGTAATTAAGCATTCTGATGCGCTACTGTGTACGTAGCAACCCGTTCCTGCTACGTACGGGTTATCTTGTATAGTTATACCTAGTTGCACGATCAAAAGGACGATTTAAACTGTCGATATTTCGACCCCGTTTTGATTGTGCTACGGAAATAAGTAGCTATAGGTTTTTTTAAACATCCCACGGGTGCTCTTAAATTTTTCAGGATGAAAAGTATCTTAAATGTTGACCGGGCATATATAAAGTAGGATCATAAAATTTCATTAAAATCCGTTACTTGAAAGACGCCTGCTAACTGTTTTTGTAATGTTTTCTTTCCCGCGGGAACTCGATTGGATTAATAAGTTTTACTATATATATATTTTGTTAAAAAGGCAACATAAGGTATCAGCATAACCAATTTTACTAAATTAAGTTCATTAGTTGTTGTTTACAAAGCTGTTAAATTAATTGCAGTTTTTTAACTATCCCACGGGAACTCTTTATTTTACCGGGATGAAAAGTATCCTATATGTTGACCAGGGACATAGGCTACCACCACACAGAATTTCATTGGAATCGGTCCAGCCGTTCTAAAGATTAGCCCGTACAAACAGACAGACAAACAGACAAACAACAGATTTATTATATGTATTGATATGTAATATCAAACGCAGTATTAAGATTTTTTACATTCTTCAAGTTAGTAGCTTGACTGCGACCTGATGATATTATCGTACTAACTAGGAAAGTATTTATAAACTCATCCCTAAAGGTTTCTTCACAGAATCGCGCTGGAACGCTCAATTGTAGGGTGGTAATTAGCCATGGCCCAAGCGTCCCACAGTCCCACTAGATCAGACCTAAGCTAATTTAGAAATTATAAAATTTTAAAAAGTTTTTGATTTTAATTTCGTATTGGCAATAAGTTTAGCTAATCCGCCAAACCAGAACTTAGCCAGCGTGGTGGATTATGAACGGAGGCTTTTTTAGACTTTTCGAAGCTGTTTGTTTTTGAAAATTCGTGAGATAAGCTGAGAGTTCGCCATACTGTTCTTAAAAATATGTGAAGTTCGTCATCCCACATTTGGCCAAACTTGTTTAAACAAATAGCGACTCTAGGGCTGATACAATTAAGTACAATTCAGTTAACAATAGTGCCTTATACTTATGTCGTTATTAACCTAAACGTATAATGATCTCTCACTGTTGTGTTACTTTATCCCCTCTATCCTCTATTTTTCCTGCTCGTTACTAGGGGCTAAGAAAAAGTAATATTCTATTAGCGATATTGCTATAGGTATACTGATAGCGATATAGAATACCAAAAACGTACGATCCCATACATTTTGGACTTTTCCATTATGGGACAATTCCTTACATTTTGAACTTTTCTATTCGCATCATCACTAATAGAATGTCACTTTGTCTACAGGCCCTGATAAAACGCGCTGGGCGGTCAGCACTATGGACCCTCATGGTTTCATTTTCATTTCAACCAAGTGACAAACAAATTCCAGTGTTATCAAGCGTAACTCTTAGTACTCCTCAGTCCTAACCTAACAAACCTAGGATGACTAAGTATACCTAGATTAGCTAGTATTCTTATGCAGCATCACGCGAAATTTGCTATCATTTAATAAGAGCTGTTCAGGTTACGTCATTCAGTCTGTGATAGAACTGGCATCGTATTTTTGTAGTTACTTGATAATGCTGCTGGATATTAAATAGGTAAATTAATTGGTTATTACATGACCTTTGCAATAGACAAAAATTATTACTCTATCATAAACTCGGACAGAAATAATGACGTACTCTGAAAAAATATTAAAACCCAACAATTAAAAAGTTACAGGCATTTTAATTTTGGCGTAGGAGGGTCTTTTATCCCTTTCTCACAAAACGAAAATTTGTATGAAGCCGCACTTAGTAAGGTAAGTAAGGTATGTAAGGTGTGACAACTCAATGTCTCCGTCAAAAATTTTAATGCTTATAATATTAACTTTTTTGTCTTTGTACAAATTAAACATTAAATACAAAATTTCTTAACTAAAATAGTGGATCCACATCGAAACCTGATGGGAGCGTACCCAAAATACTGGTAGCATTGCCTCGCTGAATAGCAATACTTTTTTTTGAGCAAAGTATACAGTAAGTACTTTTTTGTTATTTGATCAATCTAATTAGCGTTTCATCTAGCTAACTTCATCTAATCAGTTTGCGTCGTAAATATTTTTAACCTAGCTTATAATAAAGTAATAAAAAATTGGAGTGAATTACCCAATTTAGATGATTGCTATACAGCGTCACACCGGAACTCGAAATCGCACGGCTTCGCTGTTGATTAGCAGAGAAAACAAACTTTTCTGGAGACCTAACCTAAGCGTATATAAAATTGTAAATAATCCAAAAGTGTAGCAGAGAATCGAACCCGATAGCTTCCGCTTAAATACCGCAGTGCGCAACACATTTGCAGATTTTCGCTTTCGATAATGAGTAAAAAGTTATATATCCTTAAACCCGAATCCTCCAGACATGCAAGAGTTTTAAATTGGAAATCCAATAAAAATGTATATTGAACACAATTGCCCTAGAAACGGATATTAAAATGGCTTATAACAACGTTGCAACGGTATTTTATTACCAATAAGTTATTTACGCCAACAATGAAGGAAGTTACGAGTTGCGACGTAAAAACTCTAACCGAATTTGAAACGATCAATACGTTGCTGTTTAGTACTAAATATAATTTTAATTTTTAATATCGAACCTTTTTCACAAAGGCCTAACTTAGAATGATACCACATTAGTGCTACGTTGCTCGGAATGATGCAAGGATTCTAACGATACCCAATATGTCCAAATCTATTGCGCCGTTCAGAAGTTATGGTGGATTAAAGAAACTCACATACATACATACATACATACATACACACATGAACCCTAAAAACATTTAACTGTTTTTCTGGGCAGTCGTGAAAAAAGTCATTTAACTGTGATATTCATGGCTCAAAATTTAAGGCAAGGTTTTTGCAAGGCCTTATGTTTGAGCTAATTTTATCTCGAAACACAATCATATACATAACATACAACTCATACTCATATACATACATACACAAACATAATATAAACTTTATTACATTATAAAGGCGAAAGTTTGTGTGTGTGTTTGTTACTCCTTCACGGCTCAACTACTGAACCGATTTAGCTGAAATTTGGAACATAGGTAGCTTATAACCCGGATTAAAACATAGGCTACTTTTTATCCCGGAAAAATCCGTAGTTCCCGTGGGATACTCAAAATACCAACTTTTCTAGAGCAATCTATAGCTACATCTATAGATAGATTGTTCAAGCGAACTTGCTTGAAAGCATGTTTAAAGGTTGGAATAGGGAACGATAACGGGAAAATGACGTTTCCCTTAGGATTCATGAAAAAGCGAATTTGACGGGGCCGGGCCGCGGGCAAAAACTGAATCTATTATCACTGTAAATGTGAAAATGGCCACTATGTAGGTTCTGAACATAGCACTGTACGCATTTAACAAGTGTGTTTTAGTTGAACAAGCGGAGGGATAATAATGCTATAAATAATAATGATATAATGCTATAAATAATGCATAATGCTATAAATGTGAAAATGGGTACCCGTATTATAGGTTCCGACATTACAACTGTTTCGCTATTAGCATTTTGTGTTTTAGTTGAGCAATGAGATACAGGATAATAATATTATAACTATGAAAACGGGTACCTATATGATATAGGTTCTGAACTAACATCTGTTTCGTTACTGACAATGTATGTTTTAGTTCAGCTATGGGATATGGTTATAGTAATTAGTAATGCTATAAATGTGGAAATGGGTACCTACCCATAAAGGTTCTGAAAGTACAATATTTATAATGTGTGTATTGGTTAAGCAATGGGATACAGGTTAATAATGCTAAAAAGGTGTTCCTGTATAGTTTCTGATATTAGAACTGTTTCGCTATTAAAAATATGTGTTTTAGTTGAGCAATAGAATATGTGATAGTAATTATGCTATAAATGCGAAAATGGATACCTATAAGGTAAAGGTTCTGAAATTATTTCACTCTTAAGCGGATACGTTGATTTTATTTTTTGTCCTTCTCACTCTTATGAATACGTTGGTGGGTTAGGTTAGGTTAGTTTGCAGCGTTGCGGAAGAATATAACAGAAAAACGTTTTTTTACTTAATTACTTCAAAAACTAAGCCAGTTATTTAAATGTCGTTCTGAGCGTTTTTGGGAATTATTTTTTACCGATAAATTAAAACAAAAATTACAATTATGTCCATCGTAGTTTTCGATGGAAATTAGAAAAATGGAGATTTTGGAGCAATTTTTGGGAGAACTTTTTGGCAAGAAATTTTTATCCAATCGTGTTTCTGAAGTTAGGTTAACACATATGCTGTTTTTTTCCCAGAAAATCCAGGACTCCCACGGGATTTGTAAAACCCCGAAATTCACGCGGGCGAAGCCGCGGGCAAAAGCTAGTCCTAATATAATATTATAAAGGCGAAAGTTTGTGTGTGTGTTTGTTACTCCTTCACGGCTCAACTACTGAACCGATTTAGCTGAAATTTGGAACATAGGTAGCTTATAACCCGGATTAAAACATAGGCTACTTTTTATCCCGGAAAAATCCGTAGTTCCCGTGGGATACTCAAAATACCAACTTTTCTAGAGCAATCTATAGCTACATCTATAGATAGATTGTTCAAGCGAACTTGCTTGAAAGCATGTTTAAAGGTTGGAATAGGGAACGATAACGGGAAAATGACGTTTCCCTTAGGATTCATGAAAAAGCGAATTTGACGGGGCCGGGCCGCGGGCAAAAACTGAATCTATTATCACTGTAAATGTGAAAATGGCCACTATGTAGGTTCTGAACATAGCACTGTACGCATTTAACAAGTGTGTTTTAGTTGAACAAGCGGAGGGATAATAATGCTATAAATAATAATGATATAATGCTATAAATAATGCATAATGCTATAAATGTGAAAATGGGTACCCGTATTATAGGTTCCGACATTACAACTGTTTCGCTATTAGCATTTTGTGTTTTAGTTGAGCAATGAGATACAGTTTAATAATATTATAACTATGAAAACGGGTAGTGGGTACCTATATGATATACTGTTTCGTTACTGACAATGTATGTTTTAGTTGAGCTATGGGATATGGTAAAGTAATTAGTAATGCTATAAATGTGGAAATGGGTACCTACCCATAAAGGTTCTGAAAGTACAATTGTTTCGCTATTTATAATGTGTGTTTTGGTTAAGCAATGGGATACAGGTTAATAATGCTAAAAAGGTGTTCCTGTATAGTTTCTGATATTAGAACTGTTTCGCTATTAAAAATATGTGTTTTAGTTGAGCAATAGATTATGTGATAGTAATTATGCTATAAATGCGAAAATGGATACCTATAAGGTAAAGGTTCTGAAATTATTTCACTCTTAAGCGGATACGTTGATTTTATTTTCGTCCTTCTCACTCTGTTGAATACGTTGGTGGGTTAGGTTAGGTTAGGTTAGTATGCAGCGTTGCGGAAGAATATAACAGAAAAACGTTGTTTTACCTAATTACTTCAAAAACTAAGCCAGTTATTTAAATGTCTGAACGTTTTTGGGAATTATTTTTTACCGATAAATTAAAATAAAAATTACAATTATGTCCATCGTAGTTTTCGATGGAAATTAGAAAAATGGAGATTTTGGAGCAATTTTTGGGAGAACTTTTTGGCGATAAATTTTTATCCAATCGTGTTTCCGAAGTTAGGTTAACACATATGCTGTTTTTTCCCCAGAAAATCCAGGACTCCCACGGGATTTGTAAAACCCCGAAATTCACGCGGGCGAAGCCGCGGGCAAAAGCTAGTTGCAGCGACCACGATTGTTTGTTTGACCAGAAATTATTAAGATGCTCAGTTGCAGCGACCACGATTGTTTGTTTGACCAGAAATTATTAAGATGCTCAGTTGCAGCGACCACGATTGTTTGTTTGACCAGAAATTATTAAGATGCTCAGTTGCAGCGACCACGATTGTTTGTTTGACCAGAAATTATTAAGATGCTCAGTTGCAGCGACCACGATTGTTTGTTTGACCAGAAATTATTAAGATGCTCAGTTGCAGCGACCACGATTGTTTGTTTGACCAGAAATTATTAAGATGCTCAGTTGCAGCGACCACGATTGTTTGTTTGACCAGAAATTATTAAGATGCTCAGTTGCAGCGACCACGATTGCTTGTTTGGTCAGAAAGTTGCAAAGTGCGCATCGTCAGTGGGTCGATGCGGCCGCACTCGCGGTGGTATTTCCGAAGGAACGCTAAACCGACACAACCATCAGCTATAATAAATTTCTTGTCTTATAAAAATAAAACTTTTCTTTTTGCCCGCCGCGCCACGCGGGGCTGTGCACAGAGTAGTAAAGATCGGTAAGACTAACAAATAATAAATGGCTGTGTAATGTAAATTGTCATTGTGTCATATATAAATAGTTGTATATAATTCTTCCAAAAGGAAAAGTTGCTTTCTAGAGTTTTGTGCACAAAAAAAGAAGAAAATGGAAAAAATAAAAATAGCATCGTGACGTCACGTGTTAATGACATGTCCAATGTCAAAAAAAATCTTTCTTGCTATGAAGGAAATTACGAGTCGATGGGCACTATTTCTTCAAGGAGCAACCAGTGTCAGTCTTTTTGACCGACATGACAGCTATCTTTATAATAACATCTCTAATTCTCCAATATATGTATAAAATTATTGTGCCCCAATGTGTGTAACTAAACTCCTCCGAAACGGCTTGACCGATTTTCACGTAATTTGTCTACTTACATTCGACAGGTATGAGAATAGGTCGAAAGCTATTTTTCACACCGGTCAGCTAGTCTTATATACAAAATGCTTGAGTCACAGCGCTTGGAACCAAAGCCCTCCGAAATGGCTTGACCGAATTTTATGAACCTTTTTGTCTACAATATTCGGTAGGCATGAATATAGGGTGTACTAATAAAACATATACATAGGGTAAACTATTTTTATACATTTTTATAAATGGCAAATCAACGTTTGCTGGGTGAACTAGCAATATATAAAATTTCAATAAATTAGTGTACCGACTTCGCTGCTCTGTGGCGGCGGGGTGGCAGGGCTAAGGAGGGTAGGAGGCAGCGCCGCGGCAAAGTTGTGAATTGGCCGCGCACACAGGCCCGCTTCGCATTATCGTGATTCATGTCGCTTATAATTTTATATTATGTTAAAACGAGGGGGCCGCGGGGCAGGGGGGGGATATTAAAAATACAAGAGCACGCCGAGTTTCTGCACCGTCTGCATGGAAACGAACTTTGTTTGTGCTCAAACTATTGATCCATTCAAATTCGGTGGGAGTTTTTACGTCGTAACTTCTTCCTGCCATTACACTACCTACATTGTTTGGCGTTAATAACTTATTGGTGTAACTAGCTGTTGCCCGCGGCTCCGCCCGCGTGCAGTTCGTTTTTTTTACAAAAATGTTTCCCGTGGAATTTCTTAATTTTTCCCAAGATTTCCCGTACAAAATGAGTGGTCCTTGGGTTCGATGGACCCGTAAAGGAGTCTTCTTCCAATCTCTCCTGTCAACGTGCTATCTTCTTTTACACAATTTACCTATATCTTCTTTGGTCTTCCTCTACTTATACACTCTGTCGAAATCGCTTATGTTACTCAATTCGCATGGAGTAAGATAGAGTGGGGCGTGTCATCGTGGATTGTAATATCTATAGTAACCAAACTTATCTTATTCTGAGATGATACCAACGCCCAGATATTGTAATTAAGCATTCTGATGCGCTACTGTGTACGTAGCAACCCGTTCCTGCTACGTACGGGTTATCTTGTATAGTTATACCTAGTTGCACGATCAAAAGGACGATTTAAACTGTCGATATTTCGACCCCGTTTTGATTGTGCTACGGAAATAAGTAGCTATAGGTTTTTTTAAACATCCCACGGGTGCTCTTAAATTTTTCAGGATGAAAAGTATCTTAAATGTTGACCGGGCATATATAAAGTAGGATCATAAAATTTCATTAAAATCCGTTACTTGAAAGACGCCTGCTAACTGTTTTTGTAATGTTTTCTTTCCCGCGGGAACTCGATTGGATTAATAAGTTTTACTATATATATATTTTGTTAAAAAGGCAACATAAGGTATCAGCATAACCAATTTTACTAAATTAAGTTCATTAGTTGTTGTTTACAAAGCTGTTAAATTAATTGCAGTTTTTTAACTATCCCACGGGAACTCTTTATTTTACCGGGATGAAAAGTATCCTATATGTTGACCAGGGACATAGGCTACCACCACACAGAATTTCATTGGAATCGGTCCAGCCGTTCTAAAGATTAGCCCGTACAAACAGACAGACAAACAGACAAACAACAGATTTATTATATGTATTGATATGTAATATCAAACGCAGTATTAAGATTTTTTACATTCTTCAAGTTAGTAGCTTGACTGCGACCTGATGATATTATCGTACTAACTAGGAAAGTATTTATAAACTCATCCCTAAAGGTTTCTTCACAGAATCGCGCTGGAACGCTCAATTGTAGGGTGGTAATTAGCCATGGCCCAAGCGTCCCACAGTCCCACTAGATCAGACCTAAGCTAATTTAGAAATTATAAAATTTTAAAAAGTTTTTGATTTTAATTTCGTATTGGCAATAAGTTTAGCTAATCCGCCAAACCAGAACTTAGCCAGCGTGGTGGATTATGAACGGAGGCTTTTTTAGACTTTTCGAAGCTGTTTGTTTTTGAAAATTCGTGAGATAAGCTGAGAGTTCGCCATACTGTTCTTAAAAATATGTGAAGTTCGTCATCCCACATTTGGCCAAACTTGTTTAAACAAATAGCGACTCTAGGGCTGATACAATTAAGTACAATTCAGTTAACAATAGTGCCTTATACTTATGTCGTTATTAACCTAAACGTATAATGATCTCTCACTGTTGTGTTACTTTATCCCCTCTATCCTCTATTTTTCCTGCTCGTTACTAGGGGCTAAGAAAAAGTAATATTCTATTAGCGATATTGCTATAGGTATACTGATAGCGATATAGAATACCAAAAACGTACGATCCCATACATTTTGGACTTTTCCATTATGGGACAATTCCTTACATTTTGAACTTTTCTATTCGCATCATCACTAATAGAATGTCACTTTGTCTACAGGCCCTGATAAAACGCGCTGGGCGGTCAGCACTATGGACCCTCATGGTTTCATTTTCATTTCAACCAAGTGACAAACAAATTCCAGTGTTATCAAGCGTAACTCTTAGTACTCCTCAGTCCTAACCTAACAAACCTAGGATGACTAAGTATACCTAGATTAGCTAGTATTCTTATGCAGCATCACGCGAAATTTGCTATCATTTAATAAGAGCTGTTCAGGTTACGTCATTCAGTCTGTGATAGAACTGGCATCGTATTTTTGTAGTTACTTGATAATGCTGCTGGATATTAAATAGGTAAATTAATTGGTTATTACATGACCTTTGCAATAGACAAAAATTATTACTCTATCATAAACTCGGACAGAAATAATGACGTACTCTGAAAAAATATTAAAACCCAACAATTAAAAAGTTACAGGCATTTTAATTTTGGCGTAGGAGGGTCTTTTATCCCTTTCTCACAAAACGAAAATTTGTATGAAGCCGCACTTAGTAAGGTAAGTAAGGTATGTAAGGTGTGACAACTCAATGTCTCCGTCAAAAATTTTAATGCTTATAATATTAACTTTTTTGTCTTTGTACAAATTAAACATTAAATACAAAATTTCTTAACTAAAATAGTGGATCCACATCGAAACCTGATGGGAGCGTACCCAAAATACTGGTAGCATTGCCTCGCTGAATAGCAATACTTTTTTTTGAGCAAAGTATACAGTAAGTACTTTTTTGTTATTTGATCAATCTAATTAGCGTTTCATCTAGCTAACTTCATCTAATCAGTTTGCGTCGTAAATATTTTTAACCTAGCTTATAATAAAGTAATAAAAAATTGGAGTGAATTACCCAATTTAGATGATTGCTATACAGCGTCACACCGGAACTCGAAATCGCACGGCTTCGCTGTTGATTAGCAGAGAAAACAAACTTTTCTGGAGACCTAACCTAAGCGTATATAAAATTGTAAATAATCCAAAAGTGTAGCAGAGAATCGAACCCGATAGCTTCCGCTTAAATACCGCAGTGCGCAACACATTTGCAGATTTTCGCTTTCGATAATGAGTAAAAAGTTATATATCCTTAAACCCGAATCCTCCAGACATGCAAGAGTTTTAAATTGGAAATCCAATAAAAATGTATATTGAACACAATTGCCCTAGAAACGGATATTAAAATGGCTTATAACAACGTTGCAACGGTATTTTATTACCAATAAGTTATTTACGCCAACAATGAAGGAAGTTACGAGTTGCGACGTAAAAACTCTAACCGAATTTGAAACGATCAATACGTTGCTGTTTAGTACTAAATATAATTTTAATTTTTAATATCGAACCTTTTTCACAAAGGCCTAACTTAGAATGATACCACATTAGTGCTACGTTGCTCGGAATGATGCAAGGATTCTAACGATACCCAATATGTCCAAATCTATTGCGCCGTTCAGAAGTTATGGTGGATTAAAGAAACTCACATACATACATACATACATACATACACACATGAACCCTAAAAACATTTAACTGTTTTTCTGGGCAGTCGTGAAAAAAGTCATTTAACTGTGATATTCATGGCTCAAAATTTAAGGCAAGGTTTTTGCAAGGCCTTATGTTTGAGCTAATTTTATCTCGAAACACAATCATATACATAACATACAACTCATACTCATATACATACATACACAAACATAATATAAACTTTATTACATACTAGCTTTTGCCCGCGGCTTCGCCCGCGTGAATTTCGGGGTTTTACAAATCCCGTGGGAGTCCTGGATTTTCTGGGGAAAAAACAGCATATGTGTTAACCTAACTTCGGAAACACGATTGGATAAAAATTTATCGCCAAAAAGTTCTCCCAAAAATTGCTCCAAAATCTCCATTTTTCTAATTTCCATCGAAAACTACGATGGACATAATTGTAATTTTTATTTTAATTTATCGGTAAAAAATAATTCCCAAAAACGTTCAGACATTTAAATAACTGGCTTAGTTTTTGAAGTAATTAGGTAAAACAACGTTTTTCTGTTATATTCTTCCGCAACGCTGCATACTAACCTAACCTAACCTAACCCACCAACGTATTCAACAGAGTGAGAAGGACGAAAATAAAATCAACGTATCCGCTTAAGAGTGAAATAATTTCAGAACCTTTACCTTATAGGTATCCATTTTCGCATTTATAGCATAATTACTATCACATAATCTATTGCTCAACTAAAACACATATTTTTAATAGCGAAACAGTTCTAATATCAGAAACTATACAGGAACACCTTTTTAGCATTATTAACCTGTATCCCATTGCTTAACCAAAACACACATTATAAATAGCGAAACAATTGTACTTTCAGAACCTTTATGGGTAGGTACCCATTTCCACATTTATAGCATTACTAATTACTTTACCATATCCCATAGCTCAACTAAAACATACATTGTCAGTAACGAAACAGTATATCATATAGGTACCCACTACCCGTTTTCATAGTTATAATATTATTAAACTGTATCTCATTGCTCAACTAAAACACAAAATGCTAATAGCGAAACAGTTGTAATGTCGGAACCTATAATACGGGTACCCATTTTCACATTTATAGCATTATGCATTATTTATAGCATTATATCATTATTATTTATAGCATTATTATCCCTCCGCTTGTTCAACTAAAACACACTTGTTAAATGCGTACAGTGCTATGTTCAGAACCTACATAGTGGCCATTTTCACATTTACAGTGATAATAGATTCAGTTTTTGCCCGCGGCCCGGCCCCGTCAAATTCGCTTTTTCATGAATCCTAAGGGAAACGTCATTTTCCCGTTATCGTTCCCTATTCCAACCTTTAAACATGCTTTCAAGCAAGTTCGCTTGAACAATCTATCTATAGATGTAGCTATAGATTGCTCTAGAAAAGTTGGTATTTTGAGTATCCCACGGGAACTACGGATTTTTCCGGGATAAAAAGTAGCCTATGTTTTAATCCGGGTTATAAGCTACCTATGTTCCAAATTTCAGCTAAATCGGTTCAGTAGTTGAGCCGTGAAGGAGTAACAAACACACACACAAACTTTCGCCTTTATAATATTATTAGGATTACTAGCTTTTGCCCGCGGCTTCGCCCGCGTGAATTTCGGGGTTTTACAAATCCCGTGGGAGTCCTGGATTTTCTGGGGAAAAAAAAACAGCATATGTGTTAACCTAACTTCAGAAACACGATTGGATAAAAATTTCTTGCCAAAAAGTTCTCCCAAAAATTGCTCCAAAATCTCCATTTTTCTAATTTCCATCGAAAACTACGATGGACATAATTGTAATTTTTGTTTTAATTTATCGGTAAAAAATAATTCCCAAAAACGCTCAGAACGACATTTAAATAACTGGCTTAGTTTTTGAAGTAATTAAGTAAAAAAACGTTTTTCTGTTATATTCTTCCGCAACGCTGCAAACTAACCTAACCTAACCCACCAACGTATTCATAAGAGTGAGAAGGACAAAAAATAAAATCAACGTATCCGCTTAAGAGTGAAATAATTTCAGAACCTTTACCTTATAGGTATCCATTTTCGCATTTATAGCATAATTACTATCACATATTCTATTGCTCAACTAAAACACATATTTTTAATAGCGAAACAGTTCTAATATCAGAAACTATACAGGAACACCTTTTTAGCATTATTAACCTGTATCCCATTGCTTAACCAATACACACATTATAAATATTGTACTTTCAGAACCTTTATGGGTAGGTACCCATTTCCACATTTATAGCATTACTAATTACTATAACCATATCCCATAGCTGAACTAAAACATACATTGTCAGTAACGAAACAGATGTTAGTTCAGAACCTATATCATATAGGTACCCGTTTTCATAGTTATAATATTATTATCCTGTATCTCATTGCTCAACTAAAACACAAAATGCTAATAGCGAAACAGTTGTAATGTCGGAACCTATAATACGGGTACCCATTTTCACATTTATAGCATTATGCATTATTTATAGCATTATATCATTATTATTTATAGCATTATTATCCCTCCGCTTGTTCAACTAAAACACACTTGTTAAATGCGTACAGTGCTATGTTCAGAACCTACATAGTGGCCATTTTCACATTTACAGTGATAATAGATTCAGTTTTTGCCCGCGGCCCGGCCCCGTCAAATTCGCTTTTTCATGAATCCTAAGGGAAACGTCATTTTCCCGTTATCGTTCCCTATTCCAACCTTTAAACATGCTTTCAAGCAAGTTCGCTTGAACAATCTATCTATAGATGTAGCTATAGATTGCTCTAGAAAAGTTGGTATTTTGAGTATCCCACGGGAACTACGGATTTTTCCGGGATAAAAAGTAGCCTATGTTTTAATCCGGGTTATAAGCTACCTATGTTCCAAATTTCAGCTAAATCGGTTCAGTAGTTGAGCCGTGAAGGAGTAACAAACACACACACAAACTTTCGCCTTTATAATATTATTAGGATTAGGATTAAATTAGTGAGATTTTTCGGGGTCTACATAACACCTAATTAAAATAAGTACCTATATACAACGTGTTGGTAACTTGCCATAATTAGCCAAAAACCTTAAGTAGGGGATGATGATAGAGAAGATAACAGAGATAGATGAAGTCTATGCCTGAAATAATATCACAAGAAGTCTAGCTCATATTCTGAGGGAACTAACTATAGGGAGCTATTATAATTTAATTAGGTAGGTATTAGTAAGTATTAGGTCTTCTTATCTCCATTAATGTGTTTCTAGTATGAAGTATAAAGGTTAGCTGCTGGCACACTATATGAATTAACCCACCCATATCTTGTAGATTCAAACATTAAACTGTAAACAAACTTCGTTATGCTTCATAATAATGTGAGTATGTAGGAACTATGCATTGAATGTGTGGTAAAAAACTGAAACGCTTTTAATTTACCTACATAAATGTTTACGATTTACTAAATATAGGATAGTGCTTAATTTAAATATTTTATAACTATTAAAGTAAACGTGCCATCAATAAAACAATTTACTTTTAACATCCTCACCCATATGTCGAGTGGATAAGGGCTATATTAAAAAGCAAGTTCGCCAGTATCGAGGCATGTGAGCTGGTGTCAAGTAATAATACCTTATTTGTAAAAAGGGCTAATTAAAGGCGAAACTAAAATAATATTATGTCTGTTTTTAATATGACGAGTTTGTAACGAGCTTGCTTGATAAAAAGCTGGATGTGACTATGCAATAGCTTTTTAAGGCAAGTATACACTATCACGTATAAAAGGATTTTTTTTGCGGGACACACATTATACAGTTACCTATCTATACACACAAAAAAATGGAAAAGAAACAAGAAAAGTACCACATACCACATGATCTATAAAAGAGCGTCAAACATAGTATACATTATACAATATACATTTACACTATACAAGACCAATGGACATTTCTGAATGATGGAGGCATATCCAATCTTCGGTTTTCACATAAAAACTAGCAATACGTACATTTTTAAGTAAACCTTAATTAATGAATTAGCTTACATTACTAACATAGCTATCAATAAGTTAAAATTAATGTAACTTTACTTAATTGCAAGAAATAAAAATTACATAAAAATTTCTGTAATAATATATCGAACAGTATATATCGAGCTTTATATCGACGTATCTACATTGAATTGATAAAAGTGTGGAAATGCGGATCGTGATCAGTACTTAAGGCAACCGTAACTTCTTAAGGTCTTACAGACAACTTCAGAATGAATATTAATCGTATATTTTAAGTTAATAAGAATCGGGTCCAGAGACCACTCATGTAGTTAGCATAATGATTTTAAAATACTCCAGTAGTACAAAAAACATTATTTTATTAAACATTATGTATACTATAAGTTATACATATAAAATCGATAACTCTTTCTAAGTAGAAATTCTACTATTTCCGCGACTATTGATTGCAGAGCATCATTGACAAATGCTGTAAAAACGCGAGAAATTAGGTATTCCTTTTAGGCTCTCCGAAAGTAATAATTTCATAGCGTGTGCTGCGTCAACGGTTATACGCAAAAAATATGTATGACGGACTTGTTATCCTTAAAAATTCCGGAAATAGGTTCAAGACACCATAACATATCTATCTTTAGGGTTGACTCAGTATATGACGTATATGTTAAACGTAAATGACGTATATGATAGGTTGACGGTATATGTTAAACCGAAATTCGTGCGGGTGAAGCCGCTGGTAACAGCTAGTCCGGAGGTATATAAATTCGTAATCAAGCCGTCTAGTTTAGACTGGCGAAACGTCGACGGAATGTTGTCCCCCGCCGCATCTTCTAGCAAGGCTACCAGAGACACGTAACAGAAACGACAATATCAGTACGAGGCACACGGAAGCAACCTTATTAAATTACCTAAAGCATCTATTAAACGATGCGACAGAGCGGCGCACGCACACAAACCTATATTTATATACGTAACAATTACATTATTAGACCACTATTTGTGACTCGTTATTCCTATTGTCGCTTTTTCTATTTATTGCAGATACAATGTGTGATTATAATGTGGCCCATAACAAAATGAGCTATGTGGGAGTCGGGCCGTTCCACACGGACGGTTTTATTAACGGTTTCGATTTTTCGTATGCAATTATTGAGTTACGACATATTATTTTTTACCGCTATATTATTCTACCATAGCTGTTTATTCTTGCTAATTTTCAGGTACCTTATGTCTCTTTAAATCAGCTATTTTTAATATCTTCTGTATGAGTCTTTATGCTGCGGATTATAATTCGAAATACGTTCAGTCGAAGTAGCGAGGAAGTTTAAATCTGTTAAATTATATTATTTACCTTTTATTTCAATTGAGCTAAATTTCTTATGAATAAGTTAGTAAAGTTTCTAGAACGTGTAAAGATACATACAATAAAATCTGGTTAGTTTAGTTATACCAATTGATTTTTAGAACCGCTGTGCCAATTTTTATGAATCTTTGATGTGTTGAATTTGTCTCCTCTTGGAAAAGCTGACTAACTATTAAGTATCACAAATATATTCCAAAAGAAACAATATGAAGAAAATTCATATTTTATGGAAAAGCTTTTTGATGAAATGTTGCGGACAGATAGACTTGTTTATTTCTCTTGTTTGTAACAATTCCTTTTTCTGAAATTATATATTACAAAAGTTCGCCGGGGAAACTAGTTAAAAATACACATTAGAATATTCTTTTAATGACTAACCTTCTCAAAAATACTTTGAGTCCTGTTCTGAGACTCACACAGATTTTCACGGGGGTATCGGACTAACCCCTGCGTTTAGTATTTACTTCAGCAGCTACTTATCTACTGAACAAAAATAATATCGTGAAAATACCACAGAATATTAAATGGAGGAGAAGTCGCGTCATATCTAATTTCCACGGGCACCAGTGTCGCCACATTTCACCCACCACAGCTCCGAGAGAGCACGCCTACGGGTGCTATGATTGGCCTAAAGGCACTTCACGCACACAGTAAAAAAGTTTTTACCTACGCTAGTGAGAGATGAAAGATAAAATGAGGTCGATAGAATTGTCGATAGTCAAATCCGAGGTACGAAAATGTTTATCATGAAACAGTAAAGTTCTGATGAAATAATTATATTATTATACCATAAAAAAATTTAATGTAAAAGCAAGCCAAGTCTCGAAATTTTTGATATACCCAAAATAACTAAATTTATGTAGCCAAATAAAATAACTTATTTTTACCTCAAAAGGAAAAAACGGAACACTTATAGGATCACTCGCGTGTCTGTCTGTCTGTTCGTCTGTCACTGTCAATTTATTCGGAAACTGTTAGACCGATTGAGTTGAAATTTGGTACACATATTATGAAAGTCAGTGACTCAAAGACGGACGTGTAATGTAAATAAATGAATTTTAAACAACGGGGTCACTTTTGAGGGGTAAAATAGAAATTAAAATATTTTGTAAACTATATCGTGTGGTATGATATACATAATATCAAACTTGTTTCTCAAAAATTGTGTATTATTATTTTAAGATAAATAGTTTTGAAGTTATGAAATATGCGAAAATTAACTATCCTCCCCCCTAGTTATCTCCGAAACTACTTGGCCTAAAAACTATTTTTGTACAAAAATGTCAACAGTGGTCACTTGATTGAAATACAATTTTTTTACATAATATTTATTGGCCTGTAAAATGTAGGTATTTGTTTAATACCTGCCGTTTCGATAGTCTAGGTGCTACATTTTTCGTGAGATAATGCAGTCGTATATTCAAATATTTTTCCATTACCGACTTGGTAAGTAAAATCAAGTGGTTTGTCAGTGGTGATTGGTCGTACTGATGAAATTGTATGTCCTCAAATAAGTCCAAACCAATAAAATGGGGTAGAGCTTTAGATATGAGCTGTTCTTTGATATTTTTTGTGGTTACTGTAAGCTTCTTATTATCTGAAAGAATAGCTGATTTTACGATCACTTCCATTCGCTTGCAAATAGTGATGACATCATGAGAAGGGTATATTAGTCCACCTTTATCTTTTATTGTGATAAACCCGTGATGCACATCTTGGATTGAGTTTGCAATCAAAGCCCCAACACAGGTTTCACATTTCAGGACCTTTACTAAGGCGTGTACTACAAAGCCTGCAATGTAAGATACAGCTTGAGAGCTAAACTCTGTCAAGTCTTCAACGAGCACGCTTACTTCATCGTCAAAAACAGCCTGTTCGTACAATTGGCTTATGTCATCCTCTGAGTTGCTGTTGAGATACCGCGCTTCTATGGACATATTAATTTGTTGCGAAGCTGAAGAGCAGGTTAAAATACCAATATCTTCAAGAGATTTGCAATTTCCATTATCTATGTCCCTGAGCTCCGTTTTTACGGTCAGTTTTTTATAAATTGCCTGAAATTGCCGGGCTGTGGGATTGGTGTTACATCCACCATGTGCTCGTATATTGCCAAACATGAGTTCAAGATGATCTTGACTCAACTTATATGCCGGAATATACCGTAACTTTTTTTCTTGTTCAACCTGCTCATTGTAAAGAGCTTTCATACTTTTGATGCAGGTTAAAAAGCCTACAAAGCCAGTTTTCCTGTCTGACTTCACAACTTTTGTTTTTTCTTCATTATAGAGCTTTAGGGATATTATATATGCCTCCATATGGTCGAAAAACTCAAATATTTGAACTTTGTTTCCGGAAAACAGGGGTTTCTTAAAGTCAAATTGGGCCATATTCCTAGAGTTAAGGCAATCGAATAAATTATTTATGTTTCGAATAAAGTCAATCGTTCCATCTAGACCTTGCCCATCAGTGATTATGTTACGCTGAGCACAACACTTTAAGGCGTCCGCTACACTATTACTGAATAATTGCGACGCCAAACGAACCCTCATTTTTTGATTTTTAAAAAAGATATGTCCTCGCCTTAATTTGTTGGCCAAATGTAAGTGTTCTTTTTCTTGAATGTCATTGAGGTTTTTTAAATGACTCCACTTTAAAACTCTGCCTGAACCGTCAAGAAACGTTCCATAGGCTTCAAAGGCATTTCTCAACAATTTAAGCATATGACACGGATCAGGCATTATATATACAAGTTTGTGCGTGATCGGATGTTCGAACCCCGTTTTTAGGTTGTCAATGTCGAATGAACATCCAAGAATCTTGGCCATGCTCATATTTGCCGGACAACCGTCAAAAGTCAATGATGTTATTGTAATACCCGTTTCTTCAAGAAGCTCTAAGCATTGTAGCACAAGATTTGCGCGCTGTTCTGCAGTTACACCAGCCACAAAGAAATACCCAACTGGTATTTTCCACGGTGCGTTTATGGCAGTAACCAAAAACACTAACACCTCTTTGGCTTCAGGCAAATAATCTCCCGATTTAGCAGTATTGCACATATCGACATAGCCATGCATTTTTCTCCCATCCCACTCCACACGCTGCCTGATTGCCATTTCGTCCATTACTAAATTGCAAAGCAATTTGTATTCTGTGGCTTCAGATTTTTGTTTCAGTGCTTTAAAGGATTCGTGGGTGAAACCCGGCTGGGCATCAACTGTTTGATACCACTTTTTTATGGTTCTTGAATGAGGTAGACACGTGTGAAATTTTTTTCTAACATACTCGTATGCCTTTGGCGAATAAAAATGAAGTGTACATGCAAAAGCTCTTAATGCTGGCGAATATTTAGTTTTGAAGCTTTGGCCTGACTTTTGTGTTTGACTAAAACGTTGGATTAACTCAGTAACACCCAAATCTTCTAAATGTGCAGTTTGCTCTGCATTGACGAAATTTTTTTCATTGAGTTCTTTCAGTATGTCTTCCAGCTTGGATATTTTTTTCTGGTAACGGCTGGTTTTTTTCTGAAGTGTCTTAATTTTGGCCTTCTGTTTTTTTAACATGCTTTCACATTTGTCGATTTTCTGTCGCATTTTAAATTTTCGGGGTGTCTCAAATATATTGTTGTACTCTTCCGGTACCTGAAACAAAAATAAAATAACATATTACCTACATTTTTTTATGAAAGAGGCCAAACAAACGAACTAATGGTCTACAAAAGTCATATTATTTGATACAAACTTTCGTTTTATTTTCCGGTGAGCTGGATCGTTTAGGAACAGACGCAGACATTTCGACGCTTGTATATGCATATGAGGATGTTGATGCAGTGACAGTAAAGTCTGTAGTTGTCTAAAAATTACAAACTTAATTAGTAATGAGTATTGACTGCGGTACAATTGTGTATCATAGTTAAATTATTTGTATTTTTTTTAAGTTTAATAAGTAAAAACAGTAATAAAAACAAGATTTAAAATAGCACCTGATTATCTTCATTTATAGTTGTTGGGTATATTTTGTGGCCACAAGTCACGCATGTGAAGGTCTGCTGAAACAGAACAACAACATATTTGACAATTAATATCTTTAGAAAAAGATTTTTTCTTGAAATGATTTTTATCTTTAGGTATTTCAGCTTATTTAAAATGTCGTTAATTGATTAGATATATTAATTGATTAATATGCTCCGAAACTTACTGTGATATTTTTCCTTGTTGATTTATCAGTATTTGATTCTGGAGATTGTCTTAACGTAAGCGTAGGCTTTGTGTAATCCTAAAAACGTAAATAAAGATATTGAAACGAATAAAATTTAACAAACAGATTTGTAAAATTTGATAAATACGAATTTAAACTAAGTATCTATTTAAACGACTCCACCTTTTGCCAAAATGTAATTGCTTTTTATCCCAAACGAACACACCACCCCCTGACACCGCTGACAAGTGCAATCTCAAGATAGCAAATGCTTTGCCAACCCTAAGCTCGTAGACAGAATACTTGAATTCAAATAATATCACCGGTGGAATCCAACAAGAACACAAGAGGACGAGTGAGATATATAGGTACAGTAAACTTACCAATGAAACAATATGACAAATCTTCAAAGTTGGTATTGCCCATTCGAAAAGTCTACGGCTTTTATTAAGTGGTTGGAAACATTTTTCCTGAAAATGATCCGAACATATCACACTTTTTTGGACAGGAAACCAGTTAGGACCTCTGCCCGTGGCATCTATCCATTTTTCTTTATTAGTAGGATTCTTCGGAAAACTGTAATAAGGTCAGTGTTTTTATTTCAATTCTCATAATCTAAAAGTACTTAACACTTATGTTATAATAGCTCTAAATAAAGAGATCATTTTTTATTGTATAATAACAGTACTATAAAAATACGTAATACAATACAGTTAATAAAATACGCAATCTACGCTTATTTAATCGATAATACTAAAACCGCAATAGCTCACGTGCACTGCACTACTTCGCGAACGCCACAAGCGGCCGTACCATTTAGTTTTATTATATTTTTACGAAGCATTTGCTATCGCTAGCAATAAAATACATTGCGCTGTCGTTAAATGTGGGACAGTGTGGTTCCTGTACTAAACCGTCAATGTATAACGTATATAAAAAAACATCACTACTAATGAAAGTATTATGATAGCTCAATTTTATCTGTTGAAATATAGTGTTATTGATTTATAAGCACTATTCCAATGAATTTTAAATACTTACATATGGTAAGTGACTCCATTGTTCTTGTAGTTTTTTGTTTCACTTCTATTTTTGCACGTAACGATACAACAATTCGGCATTTTGCAAAATTAACGGAGAACATTTCCGAAATACGTCTGAATTGCGACTAAAGTTGGTTCGCGAGCGATATTTGTTAAATATTAGTTTCTGGCCATGTCGCGGATCCACGCGCCACGCCTCCGTTACACATCTCTCCCTTTTCTGAGGAAAATACAAAGGGAAATTATTGAGTACGGTAAAAGACGTAGTGTAGCTCGATCGAGACTGTAATGGACGTCCTTAGAAACAAATCTCGCTACATGTTATAAGGTTGTAACCGTTCGATAACATGCAAATAACTACCGACTTTAATCATATTAAAATAAATATTATTATCAGTTATCACATATCGCTTCTAATCTTGTTCGGAACTTTGAATACGTGGAGGATTACTAGTATCATTGTTAGATAGCAAACTCTAAGTTTTCTGTATGATTATAGCTTTTAAAACGATGAAGTTATGGTTGTGTATTACGATTCAAGGTTTTTAAAGGAATATATCGTTAGTGTCATTTATTTAAGTCGTATCTACGGAAATTCTTTAAAGGTTATGACTTATGTCTGAACAAATTCGATGCATTGAATGGTTGAACTTGCAGACAAAAACTTTGGGTTCAATGGAATGTATCCCCTAATAATGGATGTATTCCCATGTTGTTTTATCCAGTACAGTGAATCCCGTACTTCCGCCAGCGGGTCCATCGTGGAAACAGACCGTTTTTACTGGGTACTAAAAATTGAGAAAAATATCTGTACATTATGTTGGTGAATTTGTTGCAGAACAATAGCAACAACTAGAGCATCCATGTGTTCCTTTCCCTTGACAAAGAAGTATGCGTTGGGCATTTTCTGTCTTTACAAAAAACTCCTAGGGATAATCGCTAAGTAGCATTTTGCAACCCTTACTGAATGAAGTAAGAGCTGGAATTTTGCATGGGGAACGACTGATGATGATAATTAAAGTTTCAACTAACTTTTATGATTGTGTTTCGGATCGTACTTAATTTCTACGGATATACCTGTGTGTATTCACTATGAGGTACTTTTAACAAAGGGTTGCCAAAATTAATGAAGGTATTTATTATTTAATCATTTATAATTATTATAAGCTGTGATCTTTATACGTAATTATCATCATCACCCTTTGTTTTTTATAGACAGAATGCCAAATGCATACCCCTCTGAGTTCTGACAGGGGAATGGATATGGATATTCTATAGCTTCTTCCTAGATCAGGGGCCGTGCCACCATCTCTTATAGCAGTAAATAAATAAAATAAAAAAGCTTTTTATTTCTTGCTTACAATAACAAAGTACGTAGGTATTACACTTATGTAGAAAAAACTTAATTAGAAAATAAGACATAAATAAACCTATTTTACATAGTTTAAAAAATTTTACCTAAATAAAAGCAAGAACCCCTCTAGTTGAGAGTAAAAGCCTCCTCCAGAGAAGACCACCTATCCCTATCTTTGGCTATTTGTAGCCAGTTTTTGCCCGCGCATTTCTGTAGGTCGTCCGACCATCGTGCAAACGGCCTGCCTACCCTTCTGTGACCTGCAGGTCCTGGCCAGGATGTCAGCCTTAACGGCCATCGATCGTCGCTCATCCGTGCTATATGGCCGGCCCATCGCCATTTTAGTTTATGAGCGTATTGGAGAGCATCTGTGACTTTAGTTTTTTGTTGTATGGTGTCATGGCGAATTTTTTGTATTTTCCTTATTTTCATAACACTTCTCTCCATGCTTCTTTGACAAGATTTGATTTTGTGTTTAATGCGATAGGTATATTTCCATGTTTGGCAAGCATAGGTAATTGAAGGTAATAGGCAAGTATCCAGCACCCTTGTCTTTATTTTCAATGGCATGTTGCTCTTAAGAACTTCTTTAAGACTCCAATATTTTTTCCATCCACCATTAATTCTTCTTTCCACCTCCAAATCATTATTCTGACAATTGAAAGAAATTTGCTTGCCCAAGTAAATGTAACTATCTACGTATTCTATTGATATGTTCTCGAGATAAACAGGAGTTTTAATAAAATTTGTCATAATTTTGGTTTTGCTTAGGTTTAGTTCCAAGCCAACGTCCCTGCTTGCTAATTGTAGAGTCTCCATCATATGTTTTAGTTCATCACAGTTTTCTGAGAGCAAGACAATGTCGTCAGCAAACCTCAGATGATTGAGGTATCTACCGTTTATGTTAATTCCGCAGTTTCGCCAGTTCAATTTCCTAAACACCATCTCGAGTACCGCTATAAAAATTCTAGGAGAGCAGGGATCTCCCTGTCTCACGCCTCTCTTTATGGGTATAGTTGGCCCTAAGCGCTCCAGTTTTACTCTACTAGTGCATTCTTTATAGAGGTACTGTAATACTCTTACATAGGTGTGCTCTACATTTTGTGAGAGTAGAGCTTCCCATATCGCTGAGTGAAGTACAGTATCAAATGCCTTTTGATAGTCTATAAATACAATGTAGAGCGGTTTTCGAAACTCTTGATACTTCTCTATCAGCATTTCTAATGAGTGAATATGGTCCACAGTAGAGAAACCTTTTCGGAACCCGGCTTGCTCGATTGGTTGATGTTCTTCTAGCGATTTACTAATTCTTTCCTCTATAATTGATGCGAAAAGTTTGTAAAGCGTGGGCAGAAGGCTTATTGGCCTATAATTAATTATATTCCTTTGGGTCGCCTTTCTTATACAAAAGAATAATGTTGGATTGGGACCATTGGCTAGGGGTCATGCCAGTATTTAGTATCATGTTAAATAAATGTGCCAGTGGTGTTGCCAGGTATTCGCAAGCTATTTTTATAGCGTCATTGGTAATATGGTCTGGGCCTGGACTCTTTTCTGGCTTTAATTTTTTTAATTTTCTAATAATTTCGGATGTATCCACCGGCTCTATCATTCTGTCATCGGAATTTTCCTGTAATAAAGGAACTCTTGATAAATCGTCTGGCGAGCTATAGAGCTTTTTGTAAAAAGCTGTAGCAGCATGTAGTATGTCCATCCGGTTAGAAAAAGTCTTTGTGGGTCCTTGGAGGCCCTCAATCCAATTTTTGTGAGAATTTAATTGTTTGTACGCTTTTTTGAGGCTGCCAGTAGAGTTTAAATGTTTTTCAATTACCTTAGTTCTGTAATTCCTATAATCATTTTTAAAACATTTACTTATAAGCTTATAGAGAGCTTTTAGTTCGTTCTTCATTGATCGTGTTTTTGGCTTAGTATCGTGCAACACGCGTCTACGTTGTATCAACATCTTTGTATGATCAGAAATTACACAATCATTTGCACTTTGAGAGACGGATATTTTAGCTTTTTGTTGGCAACTGTCTATAATTTCTAATATTTTATCGTAATATGTTTGAACCGCAACGTTATCATGTGGGTACAGGTCTTTTACGGCAATATTTAGTAACTCTCTATACCTCGAGATTTCATCCTCTGATTTCAATGTACTTTTTGGGCAGTTACTAAATTTTGATCGACTTGGTCTGCTTTTTTGCAAACTAAATGTGGCTCTAAGTAGCCTGTGATCTGAAGGGAAATGTACATTTAATACCGAGAAGTTTGAAACATTTTTATGTAGATTAGTTAAGATATAATCAATTTCGTTTCTGATGATGCCATTTGGAGACCTCCATGTCCATCTCTGCTTGCTATTCTTTTTAAATAGTGTATTAATAATAGTCAATTTGTTTTCATATGCAAATTCGAGTAATCTTTCACCTCTGCTATTTCTTTCTCCGAAACCATTATTTTTCATAATTAAACTTTCTTCAGGTTTAGGTTGCCCTATTTTTGCATTGAAATCGCCCATGACAATTACATTTTTGCTCCCCGAAAGTATTAAAGCCTTATCGATTGTGTTGTAAAATAGCTCTACATCTTCCTCTAGCGCTGTTTCCGTAGGAGCGTAGGCTTGTACCAGACCAATTCGAAAATTGTTGAAGTTTAGGTTTAGTAAGGCTACTCTTTCAGACAGACCAACAAAACTTTCGATGTAGTTTTTCAAATACTTCTTTAAAATAAATCCTACGCCATATAAACCTGGCGTTTCCCCTATATAATAAAAAATGAAGTCATCATGCTCCTGAATAGAATTTCCAAGTCTTCTTATTTCCGATAATCCTATGATATCGTAATTTACATTTTTTAGAGATTCGATGAGTTCTAGTAGCCGGTCAAAGGTTGATAGAGTTCTGACATTATAAGTTGCTATGTAGATTGGTTTAGAAACTAATTTTTTTAGGGTATCATTCTCTGGAGGGTTTTGGTCTACATCTCCCACGGGGACCGGCCGGATTGGGAGAGTGGGAGAGAGAGGGGTTGGTGTTGGTTGCTAAATGTTTATGTTGGGATCAGAATCGACCTGGGATCCCTGGGATCCTGAGTCTTCCACTATAACAGGCTTAGGTATTCTCGGAGCGAAGAAACTTGTCATTGTCGTTCTGGTTTTCTTAGATTTAGTAGAATTTTTGTATTCAAGCGCATTTGGCGGTGACGGAGAAAATATGCGTTTTCTTTGATCCTTGGTAGAGTTACGTTTACCGACGATGACAATTTTGTCATATTTAAGGATCGCATTTTGACCTTCTTCTCTAAGCTTGTTTACTTGAGGTTGTAGAGACTTTCTTTTTTCTAAAATTTTGTAAGGGAAGTCCTCTTTCAAAGAATATATAGAGTCTTTTAAAGTCTTTTTATTTTTAAGAATTTCAAGTTTTTTCCCCATCGTTAATAAAGTAACTGTTATAGGTCTGACCTTGTTTCCTTTTCTTCCTAGGCGTCTAATACACTCTATATCCGAACTTTGACAAGGGACTTTCATCGTATCAGCAATAATGTTAATAATTTTTTCTTGAAGTTGAAAGTAGTTACTTTCGTCTTCACTCACTCCAAAAAACACCAGATTTTTCTTTCTATTCTGCCTGTCGAGATAATCTAATTGTTTTTCTTGTTGCTCTAATTTTTCTTCCAAGTTCTTATATTTCAAGTGAAATTCATCAAATTTTTCATTCACATTTCTATTAATGTCATTAGTAATATTTGTTTGAATTTCTTTCAATTCTTTATTTTGAACCTCTAAGTTGTTCTTAATATCTAATTGCATCTCCTTAATTTCTTTCTTATGAATCGCCAAGTCGCTTTGAATCGATTTCAAAATTTTTGTTATTTCTTCCATTATTGAAAAGATCAATTATCATTCGACTGTGTCAACTACTAATTAGCGTACGTATTATAGATATTAAAGTTACCTTCCACTCGCTACTAGATGTCGCTGTTATGCAAAAGAGCAGTAGAAATAGTTCTTGTATGGTTCTTGTCAAGGTTGACGTTTCTATCCGACACTAGATGGCGCTAATGTATTTTCAGATTCCAAAGATGACAGATGATGAGTAAATGATTTGAAATTTTGTTCTTTTAAGAGGTTATAAAAGAATTGAACTTCTTTGTTTTACTCACTGTGCCCTTGGTTATAATGAAAAACCTTCAATTATTTCCACATAGATGCGCGATCGACTCAGCTTATAGCAGTATTATTGTATTATTGTTTTGAAATTTTCATACAGTGCCAGTATGAAAATTTTAAAACAATATCTTCAGATCTTATGATTTACCATGTCGAATGTGCAGCAATCCGAAAAAAGTCCCTGGGGAAAATTGTGTCGCTAAAATAGGGAGAAAAAATAAGATACTTTGTGTACTGATTCTTACGTAAACCTATAAACGAGTAATTAGTTTAAATACATCCAACAGTGTATAGTTTAGTTCTGTGAGTGAAATTTTAAATCGTGAACTGTTTTCGAATGTTCGGTATTTCAAAAAGTTGTTGAGCTCAACTTTGTAATAATATTGAAGTTTGCGTTCGTTGCAATTTAATTATAAATTTTTTTCGATTACCTACCACCGCGAAACTTTCGGATTCACTGAATCGTTTTAAGTATCCGCTACTAGTAACTAACTTCTGTGTGTTTAGTAACTATAAGTTACTACAAACTCAAAATTGCTTTATACTTATGCGTACCTTACTTTCTTTGGTCGCGTAACTAGACCATGTCTCCATCGAACGTCTAGTCGTCCAAGGAAAAGTAGAGGAAACCAGACCTCGCGGCAGATCACCTATGAGATGGACGGACTACGTAAAGGTTGCAGTGGACGTCCCATTACCTTTTTTGTGCTCAAGAAAAGCAGTCCGGGAAGAGTGGAGAAGGATTGTTAAAGGAAAGCGTGTGACTGAGCCGACCGCTCTGACAAGAGCGCAACGAAAGATATGACCCTACTTTCATGTTTCATGAGTGATTTTATGCAATAAAAAGTGATGAATAGTGAGATCCGATACTGAGAAAATCAGATCACTATCGGATCACTTAGTACCTACTAGTAAAAATAAAAAGACGTGTGGCACTCGGAGACTGCTGCGTTAAAGCTATTGCATAGCATTTTTTATCAACTCCTAAGATTAGGTTACTTTCGTTTCAGAATTTCTGGATTCGGTCTCCACGCTCAAGGCCCGCGATAGAGCGGGCCGGTCGGAGTAGGGGGTGTTAGGTTATTTTCGTTACGGAATTTCTGGATTCGGTCTCCACGCTCAAGGCGCGCGATAGAAGCTATGCAATAGCTTAAAAATCTCCTAGACCGTAGAGCCTTCTAATACCGACACGATGATATTCAAAAACTGTAACTGTACGTAAAAATTGGTTAATTACACGGGCGATATTAATTAATTATTTGAAAACATCGAAAATGTCAGCCCTGACAGGTGTGGTAATGAAAAATTATATTTTATTCGAGCAAACACAAGAGCTCTGGAAACAAAGTATGGTATTAAATTAATAAAAGGAAGAATTATAATCCGTAATTACAGTGCGAGGGATATTAAAGTTATTGTCGTTTTTTCGAGACGGAAATTATACTATTAAAGTCGTTCGCGAGAGTATGTCTGTACCTACATTAAGTATATTTAAGACTCGAATTATATTATTTGAGTGTTCCACAGTAAAGAGGCGTGACGGAGCCTGTTAATCACATCTCGGAGAGCGTATCTTACCTGTGGGTAGCTGATAGTAATGAGAGTAGATTTAATTTAATAATTTTATAATATACACAGTAGGTTTTAAATATAGGTACATATTTACCCTAAGTTATTCGAAGAAATTACAAATATTTATTTAAGTGGAACTAAGACTAATTTAATCGCAAGACAACAGTCATTCATACTCTTTTTTTTGATAATTTTAATGGTGAAAACTTCACAAAAATCACAAATTGACATTTGCAATTTGTTTACATCGCTGGATCATGGCGTTGCCTTGGTAATGTCAACGAATATATAATATGTAAGTACCTGGATGACCGAGCTTCGCTCGGTTTTTTTTGTAAATTGTAATTTGGAGTAGAAACTATATTTAAATATGAATTACATAGGTTCTAATGTAATGATGAAATATGAAAAAATATTTTTCGATCTTATCGACATAATAATAAAAAAAAATATGAACTCGTAAGTATGGTTAAGGCGCAATCAACGACTCTGCCCGCGAAATTCAAAATTTTCATTGTTTTTTTGCAATTTGTTCGCTAATTATGGCAGTATCGTCTTTGCATGATTGTATCAAAATCTTTGCATAAAAATGTTCTAGGAAATTAGTCCGAGTATCGAGTTTTATGTGAGTAACTCGCAAATCTCGGACTAATTTCTTTAACTCGACACTTTCGAGCAGAGATTTTTATATAAATACGTAAAGAAGATATTGGGATTATCGCAATTTGACTGCCATAAGCCTATTATGTCTTATTAGGTTAAAAATCGCGAAAAACCACAAAAAATTTGAATTTCGCGAGCACACCCGTGGTGTGCTCCTTAAATAAAAATCACGAGTGTAATTAGTTTAATATTTATATATTATACTAATACTTAATTTTTTACATTACATCAACCAATTACGTAAGTTATTTTATTTCGAGTGTTTAAAATTATCGCTGCCAACGGGACTTGAACCCGTACCCCCTAGCTATCACGGCTGAGTGCCCTGCCAATTGTGCCATGGATTATCTTGTGGATGGCACGATAATTTTGATATTGGGAAACTACGATTAAAAACCAATTTCAAAGGCCCATTATTTCGAATGGAGCTCTAACTTGTAAATGGAGCTGGAGCTTTGAACGAGAGAATACCACCTTGCCCCTTTTAATGTTGTGCCCGCAAAACTCATTGCCATAAACTTACGATGTATAATTATTAGCCCACTATCATAGCTGGGCACCGTTAATCAAATACTTAACTTCGTTAATCGTTAATCCGTTACAAAATAAGTTAGCTTCGTTAAATGTTAAAGCGTTACTTTGCGGAAGAATTAACGCAAGTTAACGTTAATCGTTAATCCGTTAATATACCTACCTATGGAAAATTGCCTTTTTATATCGTTGCGTTACTGAATTAATAAAACCTGTTGGTTTAGAGTCTAGAAGTTAGGTTAGGTACTTAGGAAAAAACAAAATACTTACTTGTATAATTCAAACGTGTGATAATAGTCGGGCATAGGGTGCATATTCCCCTTCTTGAACACTAACATGTTGAAGTTCATTTTACAATTCATCATGAAGATAAAATATAATTAATAATAATCATGTACTTCGCAATTCCTTTGAAAATATGTGCACAAAATTTCATGTTGATCGGCTAAGTACCTAGTTTCTACGTAAAAGCGTAACAAATTCACATTTATTATGCAAGTATAGTAGGCATTGGATTAACGATTAACGGACTTCTGCATATTAACGGAAGTTAACGTGTCCGTTAACATTTTTAGAAGTTAACTTAAAAGTTAAACCGTTAATCAAAATGTTAACTTCGTAAATTAACGATTAACGGATTAACGAGTTAATGCCCAGCTATGCCCACTATTAGCAAAAACTAAATAAAATTTGAATTTTCGCGCCCAATTCGTTGACTCCATAAAAAAATTAGTATTAACTACTTCTCGTCAATAAATGTCAGCAGAAAGAGTCATATTTATTGTGTCGTTATAACAGTTGGATGCCTGTGCCATTATAATAGTATTGCTATTGGCCAATAGATGTCACGTTGTTTCCTAGTTTTCAATATATCGAGAAACAATATGAGGTAAATGAGTATTGTTGAGCAGAGTTTTGATTACAAATATGAGATGCATAAATGTTGAGTATAAACTTAGGATGTATAAGCCCACTAAACCAGAAAACTAAATAAAATTTGAATTTTCGCGCCCAGTTCGTTGACTCCATAAAAAAATTAATATAACTTCTCGCCAATAGATGTCGGGAGAAGTCACATTTTACCTTTAGCATTATAATATTATTCTCTTTAAAACAAATGCCAGCCGCGGTCATTACAATTCGTTTCACTATTCGCTAATAGATGTCATGTAGTTTCCCAGATTTCAAGCTACCGGGAAAAAATATGAAGTAAATGATTATACCTGGTTGATCAAGCTTTGCTTGGTAATATCACAGCCACTCACCAATAGATGGCAGCAGAAAATTGCTGTAATAGTTTAACTTTTTGCCAATAGATGTCAGGAATAGAGTAACATTTTTTTTATTGGTAAATACGACATTTAAAAAAAATGAATCCTAGGTAGATCGATTTATCGCCCCCAAAACCCCTTGTATACTAAATTTCATGAAAATCGGTGCAGCCGTTTCCGAGATCCAGATTATATAGAAATATATATACAAGAATTGCTCGTTTAAAGGTATAGGATGTGAAGTTTTTAACGTTACGGGGGGCTCCTACAGACACATTCTTCATACAAACATAGAAGTGTGATTACTACATTATTTGACGTGGTAGGTTCAAAATAAAGTATAATATCGATTTATTTTATCATTATCTAAGTTGAAAGATATTTAAAAACAAATAAAAATATATTGAATTTAAAGTAACGATCCTCGAAACATTTACATTTTGTCACTAAATATATATGGAAATTTTGAGCATAAATACGTAAGATTAGGAGTATAAAAACTCCAATGAGAAATATCATTCAACAGTTTAAATATTCATAGAATAATATAATAGTTAAATAAAATAAATATAATAGGTTAAATAAATAAAAAAAAAACAGGGATATTCAGTTTACTTTAATACTATAGATAATTATGGTTCTTGATAGTAGGGAACCCTCAGTTCGCGAGCCCGACTTGCACGTGACTAATTATTGCCATTTGGTATGGGAACCCTAAAAATATACTACGGATAAATAATTATAATAACACGCTACATTAGACGCAGAGTTAATTAGCCCATTGTTCACACTGAATAGATATTCAGTTTTATTTTAAAGAAACACAGTTGAATAAACTTTTACAAAAAATAATGCTCTGAGCACACACTGCCTGTGAAAATTGTGTTAGGCTCATTCCACACATATCCCGTTTACCTACCTTTCGAGTTCGATTGGTCAATTTTGCTAGCTCTGATAAGTTACGTATATATATTTATGTTTGTTTATTTGTTTGTTTGTTTGTCTGTAAACAAATTTGACCCACTTCTCGGTTACCGATTGAGCTGATATTTTGCATGCATGTGTGAATCGGGTGACAATGCAAAATTATTATGACATGCAGCTGACAAAATTTCTTAAAGTAGCACATTAATCTGTGCTACTTTAAGAAATTGTGTCAGCTACTCAAATTTTTAGTAGGTAAGTAGATGCCTAATAAGTAACACTTGCGTCAAATTGGGCTCTTTAAAATTTTAGAAAATTGCCCATTATGAAACAAGCCTCGTGTTAAAAAATTCCATAAAT